>CM022178.2:11653061-12314174 GCA_011420285.2 Erysimum cheiranthoides
ATGTCAGGGAGATCAAATCGCTGTAATCACGAAAATCGAAACAATGATGGAAAGCACAGTAAATCCGGATAAAATCAAAAATCAGCATTGAATTCCAAGTCGTCCGAACTGAACAGTTCGGAAGACTTGGGGGACAATTGTTGATACCGGATCCCGACCTCATAATGGGGGCCGACTACAAGCCCAACAAAGAAGGATCCAAACACATAGTTGAGAAGTAGCTCGGAGAAGACGAGCTCGGACACGGAAAGGAGCTCGGAAGTCCAAGATAAAGGAAGAGGCCCAAGCCCAGAAAGGATTCAAATGTAGCTGTTACAACAATAAAGACAAGATCAAAACCGACGTCATTAATGTAAATAATTGTAATAATGGCTTTAAATACAATTAATGTCTAAAAGTGGGAGTATAAATAAAGAATAACCCCAATGTAATAGGGGGACGATTTTTTGGCAATAATACTGATACTATACCATTTTCTCAAGCAAATTATTGTTGAAATCTCTTTCTATTTTCCTAAAGTATTTCTCATTTTTCTTGATTCAAATCCGTTCTTATTTGAGTGTTGGATCCGAGATCCACAGTATGGCGTTTCATTATTTAAGGATCGTGTACTCACCCGGTTTAAGAGATAGTTGTGTGCCTTATAGCTTCTCCCATAGGTAGTTTGGCATATGCATATGCTTCAATATACTCCTTGTCATCTCCATCATTGTCCTATTTCGCCTTTCTACTACCCCGTTTTGTTGAGGAGAGTACGGTGCAGTAAGTTGACGCTTAATACCATTCTCTTCGCAGAAGGCATTAAACTCTAGAGATATAAATTCTCCTCTTCTGTCTGTTCTTAACGTTGGTATCCTCTCTCCTGAGTCTCGTTCCACCATTACTCTGAAGTTTTTAAACTTCTGAAACGCCTCTCCTTTCTCTTTCAACAAAACTGTCCACATATAGCGAGAAAAATCATCAATGAGAACAAAGATATATCTACTCCCTCCACTCGAGCTTGGTGTTATTGGCCCACAAAGATCTCCATGCACGAGCTCGAGCTTCTTAGATGCACGGTAGGTGGTGGCCTCTGGAAAAACTTGTCGGGTCTGCTTTCCAAGTAAGCATGACCTGCAAACTTCCTTTTCAACTGTAATCTTCGAAATTCCTCTAACTAGCTCCTTCTCTATCATGAGCTTCAAGTTCCCATGACTCACATGTCCCATTCGCTGATGCCATCTGTCAGATTCACTTGAGGAAGCTAGAAATAGACACGCATTGTCTCTTAATCCCATTCGAACCTTATACAGCATATTCTTTGATCTTGGTGCTTTAGCAAGTAATTTTTCTGTCTCATCACGCATAGTTAAGTATTCTCCTCTCAATCTTATATCACATCCAGCCTCTGTAGCTTGTCCAAGACTTATGATGTTGCTTTTCAGTTCTGGTATGTAGTAAACACCATTCAGTACCCGTGCATCTCCATTCAAATCTGTGAACGCAATAGTGCATTTCCCTCTTATGTCCACTCGCGAGTCATCTCCAAAACGTACCTTTCCAGTTACAGAACCATCAAGCTTATCAAAGTATCTCTTATCCCCGGTCATATAATTACTAGCCCCATTATCAAGGTACCATATGTTGTCTCCATCAGTCGACGTTTCAAACTTCTTAGGTATACACTTCTTCTCGTTTAAATAAACCACTTCATGCATCATTAACACATCTGCGCCTTGAGTTTCACTTTCATTGTCTTCTTGGGCAATTATAGGCAAGATGCCCGAGTTTATCACAACGGAAGCATGTTAAGTGGGTAGCATCTCTGTTGTCGTTGAAACGTCCACGACCTCTTCCTCTGTTTCGTCCTCCACATCCCCTTCCTCTGTATCCTCCAAAATCACGGTTTTGAGTCTTTGTGTTTGCATACATTAGTTTGCTTTGATCTTCTTGAACCTCCTCTTCGTCTGCAATACGGTCTTCGTATGCCTTTAAACGTCCCGCGATATCGTCAAACGCAATGGTGTTCAGATCTAGGACTTGTTCAAGGGACGCAACTATATGTATGTACTTTTTTCGTGGAAGACAGTTCAGAAACTTCTTCACCTTCTTCGATTCCTCAATAATGACTCCTAGGGCAGATGATTTGGATGCTATCTCAGATATCCTTCCAATGAAATCATCAATTTTTTCTGATTCCTTAATCTTAAGTTTCTCAAATTCGGACATTAGAGTTTGCAACCTAGCATCTTTAACTCTCTCAGCTCCAACATATCGAGATTTGATAGCTTCCCACGTTTTTTTCGCCGTGCCTAACCCTCCGATTTGAAGAGCAAGACTCTCAGGTACTGATTGAAACAACAGGGCCAAGGCCATGATGTTCTTCTCGTCACTTGGCTCTACTTCGGTCTCCACAACTTCCCATACCTTGTGGACTTGAAGCGCTAGCTGCATACGCATTGCCCACACCGTGTAGTTCGTCGTTGTGAGCATAGGACAAGTGATGGAGGAGAGTCTTCCATCTTTTGGTTTCTCTACTGGCACGATGGCACCTTCCTCTGTTGACATGTTTCCTCAGGATCGTCACGCGCTCTGATACCAAATAAAAGAACTTGAAAGATAGAAAAACACAAAATTCAATAAGAAAAACACTCTCTTTATTATGCTTTAGAAAACTTGCTCAAAAACTAAAGCTCTCTCACAATCACAATTCTCAATCTCTCTGTCTCAAGCTCTCAATCTCATAAACTCTCTGTCTCAAGCTCTCAATCTCATAAACTCTCTCTAGGTCTTGTCACATCTCGACAATCCTATATATAAGACTAAAAACTAGACTATTTCCTTTTTTCTCTAAAAGGACAATTTCCCTTTTTCTCTAGTTTTCCTAATCACATTAGGATTGCTTGCTTATCAAGCTTATCTCAACATGTATGTGGGTAACGAACGGAATGGAGCCTACCAAAAAAAAAAGAAGAGGGCGAGAAGAGATAGCAAAAGGTAGGATCATGGCTTTGTCTCCTCTTCCTTGTACACTTCTTTTACTCTTTTACGGGCCCATATATTGCCTCATATGATTCAGATCTCTAACATACATAATACACCAAAACTATAGATTTAACTTTTTATATTTGTTAGGTTAATGATAGTAAAGACAAAAGTACTATTGCCATTCTGGTCCGTTATATTTCAATTAATTTATGTACTATTAGGTAAATAAATTTAAGATTTTGTAGTTCAGTGTTTACTCTGCACTATTAATTAAAGTTCGAAACAGTTCAGTTTGACCTTAGATTTTAAGGTCATAAATATTTGCAAGTTTTTAGATTGTTTTTGGATTATAGATTTTGGTTTTGAGATTTTGGATTTTGGATTATGGTTTTTAGATTTTATATTAAAAACAAATTAAAAATTAAAAATTGAAAAAAAAAAAAAGTCAAGTCACGTTAAAAATGAAAAACCCATAAAATTTGGTTTTTGGATTCTATGTACTTTCATGTTTCATCCTATTCGATTGTTCGGATATAGAAAATATAAATCTATTTAAACAAGATTATGCTATTATCGTTCGGTTTTCGGATTGATTATTCTGGCTCGGATCGGTTTATCGATGGAACATCCAAAATCAATGCATAATCTTTGTTTGCCGGTCTAAATTGTAGACTAAGGTGTTCACAAAGACAAATGATAGAATCACTTCTCGGCTTAAGATTAGCTTTTGGTAAAGTGTGTGAATCTAAGATCCGAAACCGGTTGAGATTTTGATCATGCCACTGCAATTACACGAACAAGTACTTTATAATCAATCAATCAAGTGAAAGCAGAACACAATTATTATTTTGATCTTTGTCAATCTACAGAACACAGGTATTTAATTTATTTATTTTTAGCGGGCCTCTCCACAAAACAACAACAAAGAACTTATCTTCTAAAACAACAATAATAGTTGGCAAGTGACAGGAAAAGACTAGGAGGAAGTTACTAACATTTAATTCAACATTGTCTTTTCTTCTTAAGTAATTCATAAATGATTTTAGGCCAAGACCCTCCTGTGATAATGTGACTCACATGGAAATGTCTTCAAATACAAATCCATATCGTTTTCTACTGACACCTCTCTATTAAATTTAATACCTTATCTTATTATTCTCATCTACCTCAGACTTATTCACCAGACCGTGCAAAGTATCGCTGTATATATATGTTTCATGTAAAAATTGTTTAAAAGTGGCATCTTTGAGGAACTGTTTAACATTAACACTTACCTCCTTTTATGTTGCAATCCATATCTCAATCAAGCTTACACATTACAGTCTCATGCATAAGTTTTGTGTTTACATGAACAAAACCGTACAAACCATATAAAGCAAATTGTGTGGCAGATTAAAAGCCTAAAGAGTAATTAAACAGCGAGAAGATTAGGATCTGTTTTGGTTAAGTGGACTCTATTTGTAGAGCAAGGGACACTAACATTTTTAAGGAATGGTTCTTTGGTAGAGAGGTAGAGCTCCCAAAGCCTCTCGCTCAGCTCTCTCCCGCTTCACCTGCACTCATAACCCCTGTAGTAAGAACTTTGCTATAGGATGATTCAAACTCTAAAAGATATATACGTATATATATATTACCACAGTTTATGATACAAGTTCATTAGAATTATAGAAGCAAGCAGAATATGGAGAGACCATATTCAGTTTTTATTAATAATCTAGCAGCAGAAGATATGAATATGAATACTTGTGTAGACCAAGTCAACATTGGGTAGTTTGAGCTGGCGAAAGAAAGTTAGGCTTAATCCTGTTTTCCCATTTACAGGAAATTACATGGGACTTACAAGAAAGTTAGGCCTAATTCTCTTTTCGTTCTTACTACAAATTACAAGGGACTTACAAGAGCCAGCATATCTTGGAGGTAGCTCCTAAATGGTGTCTGCATTGCCTGTCAAATAACAGAGACAGAGAAAGAAAAAAGTTTATTATATGCTTCTATGTCACAGTTATAAGAAACCATATCAAAACATTTTTTTCACAGAAAAGGTGGAAGAAGCTGTAAACTAAATTTGGAAAGCCTTCCTCAGTCACGAAGAATGTTCATATGTTGCATCTTGTGGTATGATACATAAATGACAAACATGATACACACCTTATTATCAGTTTACAGTTATACCAAGGAACCAAAAAGGCTTATAGTGTAAGGTTGTTCACCAAAACAGCTCGTTAATCACAGAGTGTTCTTGATCCTAATACAAGTCTTATCTCTAATCTAGCAAGATCTATCGAACCTACAAAACTTGACTACTCTATGGGAAATCATCAAATTCCTCAATATGTTGCACTGGTAGACTTGGTCTCAATGATCTAAAAATCCCTGCCATATACCTTAATAAAGAAAACATCCATAGTTCAAAACTTAAGCAGGCATGGAACAATGGTACACAATGAAACTATAGTCTCGAGTGTGCAAAAGCAATCGAAATTGCTTGCTCCTTGTACCATTTCAACCATATCTCTACAAGCACTTACTTGTTACACATGATCAATCAAGAGAATGCTTAAGCATCACACATCACATAAAGTAAAGTTCAAACTATCATCAAATCACACACTCGAATCGAATTCCATAGCTATCTCTTAGCTCTATTCTCGCTTAGCTGAAAGACATACATACCTGAAGATCAGCTGGGAGATACTCGTGTTTCATAGAAAGGTCCATAGCACGCTTCAATCGCTGGTTACGAGCATCAACGATCTCTCTCGGTAACCGATTAAGCGATTCCTTAATATCCAAATCGTACAAAGGATCGTAGAGATCGTCGTATCTAAGACCTAACATTTTCATAATTTTCAAAAATCAGCAAGTAGAAGAACTAGGGTTCGTTCGAGCGTAAGAGAGAGTGAGAGTGAAAGAGTACCGTATCTGCGAAGGCGATTAGAGACAGACTTCATATGCATCCGAGCTAAGAAATTCTTCCTTGGATCTACGAAATTCTGGAGAAACGACGCCATCGCCATTAATCTTCTTCGGAGTAAATCGATAGTGATGATGAAGCCACACGCTTATTCGTAAATTTACCCGGGAACGAAGAAGGAAGAAGAATCTAGAGACATTAGCTTAAACGGCGTCGTTTGCGGACTCTAGAGACATCTTATTAAACGCCGTCGTTTGAGGATCGAGAGACATCTTATAAAACGGGTTTATTAATCTAGAGATATCTTATTAAACGGCGTTGTTTAAGGATCGAGAGACATCTTATTAAACGTCGTCGTTTTATGAATTAGATAGTTATCTGATAAGACGGTGTCGCATTTGTCCATAGGTTTGTCAAACAAAAAGCGTGGATCCCTCGTTGACTTTCCACGCGTTTACTTTGACTTACGAACGCGTTTAATTACTCGTCGGTCGATTTAAGATTTTGTATATTATTTTTAAAATTCGTCTTCTTCGTTAAACTTTAGTGTTAAGAAAGCTCAGAGAGTATCAGAATGGGAAATTGTTTCTCAGCTTCGACACCTCCCACCGAACAAAATGCTCCCATTTCAGGTATATAGAGAAAATCTCCACGAATTTAGTATAATATTATTGGTTAATGAATTTAATTGATTTGATTGTTATTAAAAAGAAAAAATTGTAATAATTAATGAATGTATGTGTAGTGGAGGAGGGTGTGAAAGTCTTCACCGTGGAAGAGCTGAAGAAATTGACAAACGATTTTGAAAACCAGATGGAAGTAGGAGAGAGCTTAGGATACATCAATCCCAAGACGTTATCTCCAGCCAAGAAAGGTGTTGGCATGGCCGTTGCTGTTAAGAAAATTTACTTAGCCAATGAACAAGCTTTGCAAGATTGGCTTGTAAGTAGTTATTATCATCAACAAGACTGATTCATACTGTGTGTGTGTGTGTAGTTAATATTAGAGCTGAGATTTTGTAGGTTGACGTAGAGTTTCTACGGCATAACTCTCATCCAAGCTTGGTGAAGCTTATTGGCTACGGTTCTGATCGTGATACGTTGTTTATCGTTTCTGAATACTTTCCAAATGGAAGCTTAGGGCGTTACATCGATAGAGGTAAGGACGTAACCTTAGGTGATCTAGTACTAATTCATCTTCCTTTTGGGCTTAATGGTTTGTATAAAATATCATAGAGAGTCGTCCAAAGTCATTGCCGTGGGAGACACGACTTAAGATATCCATAGGAGCGGCTCAGTGTCTTGCGTTCTTGCACTCTAGGAAGCAAGCTGGTCTTTACCGCAGATATCTCACCGCTTCTAAGATACTGCTCGATTCGGTACTTATATCGCCTTGCCTTTTTTATTCAATACTTGCTCCTTACCTTATTACACATGGTATGTATGGGATATGTAGGATTTCAACGCAAGAGTTTCCTATTTTGGAAAGCCGAAAGTTTCTCTCGATGAACTGGTGCATGTCACCCAGTTTGCAAATGTAGCACCTAGATATCAGTACCCACCTCCTGAATACATACGTTCAGGTAACAACCTTGTACTTAATTCATCCTTCTATCTTAAAGTTACCATTAAATTCAAAGACACTAATTGCAATACTAAATATTGAAGGGATGTCGAATATGGCGGGCGATGTGTACAGCTTTGGTGTTATACTACTTAAGATGTTAACTGGTTTAGGAAAGAACCCTACAATCTCAGCAAAGCGAGCAATAAAAAATAAAAAGGAAAACATTGTGGAGTTGATCGACCCAGATTTGAAGAATAGCTATCCTCTTGAAGCTGGAAGACTTATGTGTGAGCTTATTAAACAATGCCTCGAAGTAGACCCGAAGATACGACCAACCATGCAACAAGTGTTAGATAATCTGAATGCTATAGCTCAGATTTGATGACAAAAGCTAAGGGTTAATTATATATAAATGTTGAATACATTGTTCCACTATAAGACATTTTATAAATTAGTGTCTGATATATGCACTGATACATTGGTATTCAACAACTTCAAAAGATTTCAATAAGGGTCTGATGTAGGGGATAATACGATAGAGAGGACTCAAGTATCGATGGATCAAGAGTCTTCGACCCTAGCTTCGATTTCAAGCTTTCTTGCGTATCAATGGATCGAAAGAAAGAAGAACTCTAAGACTTTGTATGAGAAAAGATTTTCCTTTATTAATCAAAAACAACCAAAGATCTTGAATACAAAAAGTAGAGTACTTATAGTAGAACGTAAAAACCCTAGCGAAGGCTTGGTGCTAAAGCAACCAATAATAGCCGACTTAACAAAACCAAAAGAAAACCCAAAACAAGTTAAAACTAAAAGCATAAACGAAAGCCCAAATAAGAAGAGAAGTCAGTAGATGTCGCTACATCAGGTTCAAAAGTTACACGCTTCTCTTCTGGCTCCGGGACCTGAAACAAGATTCTTGTTAATGCATTTTTTATAAGTTCTTAACGGCGTCGTTTGAGAATTGAAAGATATCTGATTAAACGTCGTCGTTTGAAGAATCAAGAGACAACTGATGAAACGGCGGTGTCGCATTTCTCAACATGGGCCCCGTACCGTTGACTTTTAACGCGCTTGCGTTGACTTATTGACGCGCTATGTCGTCGCCTCGTTTTTAAGATCTAAAAATCTAAAAATTCGTCTTCTTGCTTAAATCATATCGGAATGGGAAACTGTCTCTCAGCTTCAGCACCTTCAGGTACATATGTATGTTTATGTGATGTGTTTAGAATTTTATTCTTTTTAGTGGACTTTACTTGATTTGGATATTAATTGTTCAAAGAAATGAAAAAAAAAAAAAAAACAATGTGTTTTTTGTTTTGGTTGATATACAAGTGTTTGGATCAGTTCTAAATGTATATTGTATTGTACAGTGGAGGGTGTGAAAGTCTTCACTGTATCGGAGCTAAAGAAAGCGACCAATAATTTCGGAAAAGAGATAGGAGGGAACTTTAGCAAAGTAGTGAAGGGATACATCAATCCCAAGACGTTATCTCCGGCCAAGGAAGGTGTTGGCATGGCCGTCGCCGTCAAAAGACTTTACTTAGCCAATAAACAAGATTTGCAAGAGTGGCTTGTAAGTAATTTATCATCTACGTGAGACAGATTCATATACATTACGTTGTGTACATGTGCTTTAAATTAGAGCTGAGATTTGTAGGTTGACCTTCTACGACTTAACTCTCATCCTAGTTTGGTGAAGCTCATTGGCTATGGTTCGGATTTTGGTACGTTGTACATTGTTTCTGAATACTTTCCCAATGGAAGCTTAGAGCGTCACATCCGTAGGGGTAAGGAAGTGGCCACACGCAAAGTTTGTACACAATGGAATCGAACCTAGGACTATAACAAAAATTTACGCAGCTTAATTCATCTCCTTTTGGCTTTAATGGTACTTTCAACTTTGTATAATATGAAAAAAGAGTCGTCTAAAGTCATTGCCGTGGGAGACGCGGCTTAAGATATCCATAGGAGCGGCTCAATGTCTTGCCTTCTTGCACTCTATGAAGAAAGCTGGTCTCTACAGCACATATATAACCGCTTCTGAAATCTTGCTCGCGCGATTTGGTATGGATTCACGCGCTTATCCTTTCCTTGAATACTTGCTACTTAACTTACAAATGATAGCAATATGGGAGTATGTAGGAGTTCAACGCAAGAGTTTCTTATTTTGGAACACTACCTTCTGATCATGATGAAGGCACGCACTCTGCGCACGTCACCTCGCAAGTAAATGAACCAAAACAGTTTCACTATGCACCTCCGGAATACATAATATCAGGCAACAATCTTCTGGTTCCTCCTATCTTAAAGTTACTAATTACTATTTAAACTGATTTCATTGTGATACCATATGCAGGGATGTCACACATGGCAGGGGATGTGTACAGCTTTGGTGTTATACTGCTTGAGATTATAACTGGTCTTGGAAAGCAGAGCATAATCTTAGCAAAGCGAGCAATACGAAATGAAAAGGAAAACATTGCGGAGATGCTTGATCCAGATTTAGAGAATAGATATCCTCATGACGAGGGGATGCGTATGTGCGAAATTATAAAACAATGCCTCGAAGAAGACCCGAAGATACGACCAACCATGCAGCAAGTGTTAGATAATCTGAATGCTATATCCCAGATTTGATGACAAAAGCTAAGGGTTATAATGCTGCATTGTTTCACTATAAGACATTTATAAAATAGTGTATACTGTATATATATATGGTATATGCACAAATACATTGGTATTTCAACAACTACAAAAGATTCTGAAGTTTTCAATAAGGTTCAAAGGTTACACGCTTCTCTTCTGGCTCCGGGTGAACCTGAAACAAGATTAGTGTAAATGAAAAAAAAAAAAAAAAAAAAAAAGATTAGTGTAAATGCATTTTTATAAGTTCTTGATTGTGAGGAATAGATCATGTGATATATTTTGCTTACCTCTTTCAAACTTATAGTTCGGATTCTGATTTCACCTCTACTAGTAGTCATCTCGTCCAATATCTCTGCGTCGTGGAATTCATCTTCACCTTCTGATAAATGATGAGAAGAACCTAGTTTCTGCTCAAGAAACAGAAAGCCCTTGACTCAAGTGAAACTCATTAAGCTAGAGACAAGAAGATACAAAAACAAAACAGAGCATTACCCGGTATGCGAAACTTGAGTGTTGTATAGGTGCTGCTACTATTTCTTCATAGTCAGAAGCATCTAGCACTTGAAGGTATTGGGGATTGAATAACTTGGGAAGCAAGTGTTCTCTTATACTTATGAGTAGAAAGAAGAGCGCCGGAAAAAATATCCCGGCCATAGGAATCCATGTCATGCCATAGCACAAGAGAAAATAAACCAACTGGAAAAGTGTGAATGTTACAATCACTCTGTAAGGTACTAACTCCACAAACGAAGCGTGTACTCCTTCCAAGACTCTGCATTAGATGAAACCAATGATTGAGAAAAACCTCTCTCTCTCTCTCTTTCTGCAAATAGACTAAAGAAAAGCTTTTATAGAACTTACTTGAAAAGCCGGCTAGGAGGAATGAAGAGAAGCAACAATCTCTCCCAGAATTGGTTTCCCGGGAGACTATCTATCGCCATATAAGCAAAGTAACCCCAAAGTATTGAACTTGGGATCATTTTGATGACTGGTACTGCAAGGAGTGTTAAACCCACAAGAACTGATTGTAACAGATTGCTCACTCTTTGCTCGTTTACTCTAACGGGTAAGTTAGCCTCTATATGCACATCGGGATCGAATTTTCCTTTCGTATCTCCTCCTTCGTCCGGTCTCATCACAACTTCTTTCAAGTCTTTCAAATCCTTGGCTACTGAAGTATCCTGCAAAATTTTGATTCTTTTTTTATTTCAAACCTTATCTATCCATAGATATATAAGAGAGGACATTAGTATTAACCTGAGGTGAACATGTCTCCATTTCTATAAACACTGTTTGCATTCTCCCATATATTTCTGATTTGCTTGCTTTCATTTTCATACACTCCTTTGCTTTCTTCACCATTTTCTTGCGTGTCAGCTGCAAAAAAAAAGCCAGACAGGCTTTGAAGTTGTAAGAAAACATCATCTCTGTTTCAACTCTTCTTCTTCTTCAAATCTTACCTGACGATTGAGAACCGCGAGACTCTTTGTATGCATAGGAGCCTGAGGAATAACACCATTTGAAGGAGGGAGTCCAAGTAGTCCACATATCAAAGTCTACAAATCACAACAACAACAAGATTCAATTAGTTTCTCCATGAAAATAGTATCTTAGAAATCAGTTTTAAAAGCATCAAAAACTAACCATAATTCCAAGCAAGAAAATGTCATAGTGATAAGCAGAAGGGTTCTTTAGATTAAACTCTTTCTGCTGTGCCATTTGTGAAGCTACACTATGGTCGAAGAAGTAAAGTCCTGCTATCATCACACCAGGTATAAACGCAGCAAAGATATACATTACTGGTACCTTCCCCATGTCCTGTATATAATAAGTTTTCAATAACTCTATAAGTTTTGCATTTAGATTGATCATTGTAGCATATGTTTTGCATATCATAGATCTTACCTTGATTACAGTCCAATGATACAATGAAGCTGGCTCCCATGGAAGAGGACAGAACAATCTCCGAGGAACAGTTGGAAGGGCATCACTAGGAATTGTATAAGACAATGCCGTCCAGAACAAGACCATTAAAGGAACACCATAATCTCCAATGAAACTCCGAAGCCAGCCTGTTGTTTTAAGTGTTCTAAGTGAGAATATCTATGTACATCTTAAGAAACTATGGTATATAGACAATGACGTACCAAAACCGTATTTCCAAGATTTCGCTCTCCTGCTCTTTAGCGCGGTAATTACAAGGCCTAACGAGAAAATTACCGCAAGCAATCCATTTGCATACAAAAAGAGGAAATGAGACTCTCCTGATTCATTATCTTTAATCTCGGGGGCGTGAAACTCACTGATCAATCCCTGAAAATGTATTATAACTAAGCTTAGTTGAAAACATATATATGACTAATTAACCTAAACTATGAAATTGGTTTTTACCTTAATAGCTTCTTGTAAAAACAGAACAGCAATCAACATGCCAAAAAGTTCACCAGCGATTCTCGTAAACCTCGTGATGATTGTACATGCGTTAAATATCGAAAGAAGGATAAGCAAAACTGAAGTCCATACACAAACCCTGTCAGAAACAACAAAAAAAATAAAACTCTTAGAAAACAGATTACATTCACTCATTCATAATTAAGTAACAAGATTATATTATGTGTTATGATATCATTACCATGCAACCCAAGCCAGGTAAAGTTCCCGACCGATATCCGGTCTACTAATGCAGAAACTGTAAAGATACGTATACATTATTATAGTTGGCTCTGCAACTCCAAGTATCAACAATGGTTGTCCACCAAAAATCGCATGGATGATTCCGCAAATCGAAGTAGAAGCTAATGTTTCCACCGCGCTTAGAGCTCCACCTTTTAACAACAAGTTAAATGGAAACCATCAAAGGTACATTCTCTAGGAGATTCATAAAAATAGCTACATTGAAATATGTACCTGTATGTTTACTTAATTGCTCACCAAAAGCAACTACAGGAAGAGACGACGCAAAGAAAATATAGCAAGTCGGAGCCAAAATTCTAGTGACACATTGAAATCATGAATTTAATGTTTAGCATATATATATATATATATATGGATATATATATATATATATATATATACATTTGATCAATAGAAAGATTGGTTTGCAGATTTGTTTAACCTTACCTTATACCGTTATTTATGCCACGAATCCAATCTTGTTTGTAACATTTTCGTCTACCTTCGATATCTCGAAGTATTCCTTGAAATGGACCTCCTTCTCCTTCACTCTCCATTGCTGCATCAATCTAGAAATACCGAAGCGTGTTACACAAGCATTCATAATAACAACCTAAAACATTACAATTCTAGAGAAAGAGGGAACAAATCGAAAGTTCAATAGAGCATTAGATAGCTTCTAAACATATATTGAATCGACTTGGACATACCTGGAGAGCTCAAGAATTGAGGATTATGTTAGAGAGAGGGAAGAAATCGAAGGAAATTCAGAAAAAAAAAAAAAAAAAAAAACAAAAGATTGTAAGAAAGAAGAATGGTGGGAAAGACTAGTATTGCTGAGGTGGCATAATGTCATTGGCTGGAAATTAGAAAGTAAATTTGTTTTTGGTCGTCGTTAATATGGGCAAAAGGCTGGTAAATAAAAAAACATGATAAATAGTAAACCGCGTAAATTCTTTAAGTTCTAACTGTTTTAACAATAATGGCGTTACGAAAGCTAATTAAACTCCCTTACCTTAATTTGGTTGAAAAAACTTAATTACAATTAAAAATATTACTAGTACTATGTATTTTCTAAATTAGTACTAGCATTCTTTGTCAAGAGACTCAAAACGTTCACTCAATAGTCAATACTACTATAAATTAATACTCGATAAATTAATAAGCTCTATAAATTAATAAATTTCTCTGGTCCCGAGTTGGGACTAGTGTAAATTTTGACACAATTCGATAAAATAATAAGATAATAATTTTTTTAGAAATATTATGTAAATATATGGTCCCATTAATACTATAAATTAATAATTTTATAAATATATCAAAATATATTTATAGATATATTATATATGAAAATATTTAGTGAAGTATTTACTTTTGTGTTGTTTGTTTTTTTCTTGAATTTGCATTAGTTTTTGTTAAAATTTCTTTATAGTATTTTTCACTTCATCGAAAACTTTTGATATTATCTGTTAAACATGATAATTGTTTTCTTACTTGTAATTGGTTCCAAAAGAGTATTGATTATATCAAAAAACTTAATTTTTAAAGTAATTTTTTTTAAAACAATTATAAAATAAAGCAAAACTCTCTATAAATTAATAAATTATTAATTTACCGATAAATTAATACCTCTATAAATTAATAAAATTTCAGGGTCCCAACGTTATTAATTTATAGATGTTTTACTGTATTGGTGTTTTTTTTTTTTTGGGAGCTGATGTGTAATTATGAGCTGGTAAACATTTATTTTGCTAAGAAACTGGTAAACATTTATTTTGCTAAGAAACTGGTAAACATTTATTTTGCTAAGAAACTGGTAAACATTTAACTTAATCATCGATGTCCCAAATAAATGTAAATTATAACCTTATTCTTATCATTTAACATTATACAGTAGTATGTTTTTTTTCTCATCAAATTTATTATATCACAGTGCTTTTGAAAAGTCATGTAGTCATTTTTAATTACACTGTTTAACTGAAAAGCGAGATTACATCGTTTTAAATCTTCAATTAGTCTAGAAAATTATAAATCTCCTCACACCATCTGTATCTCCTGTGGTGGCGTCGGAGACACTTGTAGATAGGGATGTCAATTGGTCAGTCCAGGTCCAAATGGACTGTCCATTTGGACAATTCAAGTTTATGGACAATTATGGTCGATGTCCAAATAAGTCATGTCCAAATATGACCAAAACCAAATAGGACCATGATCAATTGGTCAGTCCATGGTGTCCAAAAATTATTAAGATATTTAATATATTTGTGAGAAATATTTTTTGGTGATAAAACCTAATTTTGCGATTTTTGCGGGAAAACGTGATTTTGTCAGGAAAACGCTATTTTATGAAAAATGATTTTTGGCGATAAAGTAATTTTATAATTTTGGCGGGAAAATGCATTTTCTGGCGCAAAAACGTGATTTGGCGGAAAAATGTATTTTTGACGGGAAAACGTAATTTTGCGGTTTTGGCGGGAAAATGCGTTTTTTTTTGCGGGAAAATATGATTTTGGCGGGAAAACATGATTTTGTAGTTTTGGCGGGAAAATTCGTTTTTTTTTTGCGGGAAAACACGATTTTGGCGGGAAAACGTGATTTTGCGGTTTTGGCGGGAAAACGCGATTTAGAATGAATAATATTATTTTGTAGAAAAATATTTTTTTTGGCAAAATAATTTAATTTTAATGTATTTAATAATTGTTTTTTAAAATTATTAAGATATTAAATATTTAATTGTCTAAAACCTAATTTTTTAAGAGTTTTGGACTGACCAATGTCCAAATGGTTTGGACCAAATTTTAGTGGACTTAATTGGTTAATGTCCAATTGGACTTGGTTAAATTTGGTCATGACCAAAATTGACCAATTAAATTTGGACTGGTCTGGTCATGGTCAATTTGTCCAATTGACATCCCTACTTGAAGACTCGCTCTTTGACGATGCCTTCTGATGCACCAATAGACGATTTCACCAGCAATGATAAAAAGGAATAGAACACCACATTGCTTTATTGATGAAGCGGAAACTTCTAGGGATAGAGTTTGAGAGTCCTCCTTTCAGGGCTTTCGCAAAAGCTCTTAAGTGGTTTATAAAAACCTCTTTAAATCTTTCGATTAATCAATATCCATGACTGAATAATACAATAAGCCTAGATGACTATTTATAAGAAAACCCAAAAACCCTAGATAAACTCTAAAACAATCTCATAATTATCTAAACTAAGTAAAATATAAATAATAAATAAATAGAAGATAATGATTGATGATATTTGGAATTATCCAAATATCACGCTGCATCAGGTCTCGCCGGCCAAGAAAGATTCGTCATTGAATCTTGTATCTTTGCTTCATCAGCTCCCGCCGGCCAAGAACAGACTTTCGCCTGTGATAGGATAGATGTTTCCGGTCAACATGACATACATAATCGAGTCTTGATTAAGAAACCAAAACACCAGCTCTGATACCAAATGATGAAGCGGAAACTTCTAGGGATAGAGTTTGAGAGTTCTCCTCTCAGGGCTTTCGCAAAAACTCTTAGGGTTTGTGAATACTCTTCACAGTGGTCAATAAAAACCTCTTTAAATTCGATTAATCAATATCCATGACTGAATAATACAATAAACCTAGATGGCTATTTATAAGAAAACCCAAAAACCCTAGATAAACTCTAAAACAATCTTATAATTATCTAAACTAAGTAAAATATAAATAATAAATAAATAGAAAATAATGATTGATGATATTTGGAATTATCCAAATATCACGCTGCATCATTTATCCAAATTACGATACAATTTAAATATTTAAAAAATTTAAGTTATTTTCAATTTTTACTTGTCAACTTAATATAGATAAGTCATTCAAAAACATAGTTTGAGTCTTTGACAATGTCTCCTCCTTATAAATTTGTTTTGACAAAAAAATTAATCCAATGTTTTACAAATACTCCTACAAGACTCTTTGCCATAAAAATTCAAATCTAGAAACTCTCTTAAAATTAGAATGCTAAAAAAATACTAATTAACTCTATGAAACCAAAATTAATCCGGCCGAAACCGATAATAAACCCAACCAGCCAAAACCGCACCCTGGCCTTCCAACATTCCGGTTACTGCTTGAACGACTAGCCTGGTGGTGCGACATACCCCAAAAAAACGGATACCCGCCTAGCCCGCCGCGAGATTGCCTTAGACGGTCGTATCCTCCTCCTCTTCCTATTCCTTTGAGGCCAGCGCCACCACGTCCTCCTCCTCCTTTACCGCCACCGCCTTTTCTGATAAAGACTGCTAATTTCGGTGTCTTTCCACCGTAGCCAATAACATTTTCTGGCTTGGATATGGTGGAAGCATGGCTCATACCAACGGAGGCTAGGCGTAATGAACGTGAGTCTACGAGGGTGATGCAGCGTGATATTTGGAAATATTCCAAATATCTATTCGCAATATCTTTTAATTAATTAATTAGTATTATTGAAGAATATTCTAGGTTTTAGGGTTTTCAGGTTTTATTATAAATAGCCTTATTAGGCCTCTTGTATTATTTGGTTGTTTTTGATTAATAAAAGAGAAGCTATTTGCTCTCTTTGAATTCTCTGTTCTTGTGATCCATTGATACACAAAACAAAGAACTCCGAGCTACGAAAGTGTTCTTAGGGAATCCATTGATATCTCTAGACCCTTTTCGTATAAAACCCTAGTTATCCGGGTATTCTCAGAATCAACGGATCTCTAGTTCTATCCCTAGAAGCTTCCGCTCCATCAGTTGGTATCAGAGCTGGTGCTTTGATTTCTTAATCAGAGCTCGATTCTGTTGTCATGACGTTTGGTAGCATCTATCCTATCACAGGCGAAAGCCTTTTTGCTGAAGAAGAAGAAAACCATGAGATCTACAGAGAGATCTATGGTGATCCAATCTATGATATCTATGAAGATGATGTCATAGCTATTGATTTCGTTTTCCCAGAAGATGCTTTCGAAAATTTTCGTGCAAAATCCGGGCGAAATCGTATCCGTGCAGAATTAGGGTTTTCTGCAGAAGGTCCGATCTGTGCAAAATTCGGGTCAAATCCGGTTCGTGCAAATTCCGGGTCAGATATGGTTCGTGCAAATTCCGGGTCAGATCTCGTTCGTGCAAATTTCGGATCTCGAAGATTTCTCCAGTTGAAAACGTTGTTGAAGCTTCGAGGGCGAATCTTTCTTGGCCGAGGGGAGCTGATGCAGCGCAGATGCAAGATTCGAGGACGAATCTTTCTTGGCCGGCGAGACCTGATGCAGCGTGATATTTGGAAATATTCCAAATATCTATTCGCAATATCTTTTAATTAATTAATTAGTATTATTGAAGAATATTCTAGGTTTTAGGGTTTTCAGGTTTTATTATAAATAGCCTTATTAGGCCTCTTGTATTATTTGGTTGTTTTTGATTAATAAAAGAGAAGCTATTTGCTCAAACGAAGTCTTTGAATTCTCTGTTCTTGTGATCCATTGATACACAAAACAAAGAACTCCGAGCTACGAAAGTGTTCTTAGGGAATCCATTGATATCTCTAGACCATTTTCGTATAAAACCCTAGTTATCCGGGTATTCTCAGAATCAACGGATCTCTAGTTCTATCCCTAGAAGCTTCCGCTCCATCAGAGGGAAACAAAGTTGTGATGCAAATAAAGAAACAAGAGGAAATAGAAAAGCAACGACGTTCTTGTCAAACCCATGTTTGTGCTTGTGCCTTCTTTTCACGTCCCCTATACATATAAGGGCAATGGAATTTTACGTTTCCGTTCTTAAATTCTGCAACAAACAAAAACTGGGAAAAAACAAAATTGAATAGCGAAATAGAAAAATGGAAATGTGGAGCTGTCAAAAAAAAAAAAAAAAAAAGGAAATCGGGAGAAATACAACGCGGTAGATCTTTCTGCAAATTTACAGGGTTTAAGATGTCAATTAAATTTGAGAAAAAAAAAGTTGCCAATTTTATCTATACTCTAATTTTTGGTAATATTATTCCTTTCTACAATTTATATTGAATCCTCTTTTTAGTGTATATGTTCTTATAGTTTATCTTTAAATAGTAATAATTATTTTTTCTCCTAAAAACCATGCGTGGAGAAATAGCCAAAACGAAATCACATCTTGTGTTGTAACATAATCTCACTATATTTTATTCATGGATTGGTGAATGAACTATACTGAGATAAGAAAAACGTTTATGAATACAATATGTTTAGAAACGATAGAAAAAGTCATAAATTCATATATATGAGTTTGCTAAGCACTAAAGCACATAACTGCAGTTTGAAGCGTTATAAGCATAGTATAAAGTTTTTACGTCAATGAGAAACACAAGTTAGAGCAGACACAAGCTTTGAACTTCCCACCCATCTCTTCACAACGTACTCCTTCACCTTCTTATCGTCGTTTTCGAATACATTGCACAACGTCTTGACGTAGTAAGACGGGAACTTTCCGTTCAACCTCGTATAGAACATGATAACACGGCTCGCTTCTCTACAGAATTGGTCCGCGAGAACATCAAACTTTGATCTCTTAATGGGTTCGGTTGAAGGGCTTGGTGGTTGCGACCGGGCATTAATGTTTCTTCTTATGCAAGCTTCCTCGGGGTTTATTGTCCAGGCCATGGAGGCAACAGAAAATGCAATGAAGGTCACAAAGAAGATGATGATGCTCGTGGAGGTCTTCATATTGCTCTTACGCTTCTCGATCTTAATGTTTTTGAGAGGAGAGACAATGCAGATATTTATATATATGTAACTTTTTTTTAATATAATTTAGCTGAAACTGTAATTTGAAAGGACTTTGAAACCTGTTTGACATTTATTTTTTCAGTTTTTATTATGATGGTTTATTCTATTTTTTTCTCTAGGCATAAATAAAGGTTTGGATATGAGAACGTTTCCTAGACGTTTCGAACAAAAATTGGTGTCCCCAAATATGTAAATACATTATGTTGATTAATGTATTTATATTATTTTCCAAAAAAAATAAACGAAATAATTAAGGGTATATAAATCGTTTATAAGATACTGGGTTTTTAAATTTTAATTAAGAACTTTCTCACGTACGTCTCTCTCAGCCTCCTCACGTGAGTCACGCCTTTCCGAGAATTCATATTAAATCATCATTTTCCTTTTTTAAACTGTTGATCTCAAAATCTGTTGATCTATGATTAATTGTGAATCTCAAAAGATTTGTATTTCAAATTTTATATATCAAAAACTGATGTTATTAAGACTTTTATTACGCCATTAAATTGAATAAAATATCATCTAATCATTCAAATAAAAAAAAAAGTTGGCAAAGACTTAGAAATAAGCCCCACATCTTTTCGACTTCTTGTTCTTCTTCACTCTTTACTCCTCATTTCCATTTTTTCGAAGTCTCTCACTTAATTTGTATACCAAACAAAGCTTCTTCCATAGTTTTCTAAGTAAGTTTTCTTCTATATAATCATTGACTAAAACAAAAACTCTAATTCTTATGCATCTTTCTTTCCGCCGTTTCTATTTTCTCTGTTTCGTTGATGCTTTGTTTTTGAGATCTCTCAATAAGTTTTTTGTGTTCATGATTTTGAAAATATTAGTATTGGCCAGGTTGATTATTGCAAAACTCTTAGCCTCCTTTTGTTTCTTAATATTTTTCGTTGATTTCTTTTACTCCGTTCTCCATACTCGAGAATTGATATATATTAATTTCATTTATCATAGGTTATCAATAATATTGCTTCTATATTTTTTCTATATATATTTTATAAGTTGTGTGTCGATCACGTTAACCTTTTTAGGAGAATGTAATGAAAAAGATTTAAAAAAATGTGTTTTAATGTATATACAATATTTTCACTAAAGGATAAAAAGTTTATCGATGTTTATATATTGATTTAGTGTTTTGCTCTGAATAAAGGAAAAAAAAAGAAGAAGCTAACTCCATGGCAAATGGTGGTGGTGGAAACAACGGAGCAGGAAACCGAACGGAGGAGTTACAACCCCATCCGGTGAAAGAACAACTCCCTGGAATTCAATATTGTGTCAACAGTCCTCCTCCTTGGCGTATGTTTTTTTTTTTTTTTGAAATTCAATTCTGGTTAGTATTTTGATTTATTTATTTATTTCATCTATCATGTTTGTAAATGTATTACTTTGGTGTTTTGCAGTTGAAGCGGTATCGTTGGGTTTTCAACATTATTTGTTGAGTCTTGGCATCACAGTTTTCATTCCAAGTATATTAGTTCCACTCATGGGAGGTGGTGATGTAAGTATATGTTGATTTGATATATGTTTTTAAAATAAATGTTTGAGATTTAATTTTTAACAAATTTTGAAATTTATTAACACATCTTACACTTGGTAGTTAAGTTATTAGCAAATCTCAAGACACAAATAATATGCTCCTCTATATTTTGATTTTGGAAAAACATTATATTCTTTCACTTTTGTTTTGAGAGTTGGTAGTTAAGTGTTTTCTTTAACTTCTCATAGATACATATACTAGTAATATTAAAACAGGATTTTTTAGACTGAATTCCTTACAAAAACTAATAACAAAGAAAATCAAATCTAATTTCAAGAAACTAGATAAATAACACACAATCTTTAATTTAAATATTCATTTTTTTTTTATGAATATTCTGATTTTTTTGTTCTTTATATATATGATTTCACATTTCAGGCAGAGAAAGCTAGAGTTATACAAACAATGGTATTTGTGTCTGGACTAACGACGTTGTTCCAGTCTTTCTTTGGAACTCGATTGCCTGTGATAGCTGCTGCTTCTTATGCCTATATTATACCTATCACTTCCATCATTTTCTCAACTCGCTTTACTTACTACACCGATCCTTTTGAAGTAAGTCTTAACATTAAGTTCATCACTAATATTATAGACTAAATTATTTTCCTACTAATAAATTGTTTCACATAATTAATCAGAGGTTTGTGAGAACAATGAGAAGCATACAAGGAGCTCTGATTATCACTGGTTGTTTCCAAGTTCTTGTTTGTTTTCTCGCCGTATGGAGAAATGTCGTAAGGTAAAGTAAGGAAATATTATTTTGTTTTACCCGATTAAGACTCTATTACTAAACATGAATATATTTTTGGTTTGTGATGATCATTAGATTTCTAAGCCCACTCTCCATTGCTCCTTTGGCAACATTTACCGGATTAGGACTCTACCACATCGGCTTCCCTTTGGTATGTGTATATACATACACTAATTTTGGCCATTAACAATGATAATATTTTTTTGTTGATTATTGAATAATTATATAAATTTATATAATTTTTATGATGCCAAAAAATCTTTTATTTTCCAGTTGGCAAGATGCATTGAAGTGGGACTTCCCGGTTTAATCCTACTTGTCTTTATCACTCAGGTAAAGTTCTAACCATTACTTCTTAGTCATTCTTTTAGTTTTAAATCCATAATTAGAAAAAATAAAAATATAGATCCACTTATATTGATCATCTAAATAATTAATTTAACCAACGCTAATTTTTGCGGTTACGTGTACAGTTTACATGTCATCACTTTTCAATTATTTAAATTTTACAAAAAATATCTTTTGTAAGAGTTTTTTAATTTTTAATTTTACATAAGATATCTTTGTTAAGAGTTTTTTGTTTTGTGTTTGGCTTTAGCATTTACAACTAACAAATAATATATTATTTTTGGGTCGGGTGCAGTACTTGCCGCGTTTCATAAAGATGAAGAAAGGGGTGATGGTTTGGGATGGAAGCAGATGTGACCGTTTTGGGATAATGTTATGCATTCCAGTGGTATGGTTGTTCGCTCTGCTACTCACATCGAGTGGTGTTTATAACCATAAGCCTCATACTACTCAAACCAGTTGTCGAACAGATCGTACTGGTCTCATAACCAACACTCCTTGGTAAGTTCTTCTATTTGAATTTTTTTTTTCTTTTGGTGTGGGGATTTCACTATTTTGATATTCCAAATTTTATATATATGTATTATCATGTGAATAATAGGATATACATACCATATCCTTTTCAATGGGGAAGCCCAACTTTCGACATTACTGATTCTTTCGCGATGATGGCTGCGTCCTTCGTCACTCTCTTTGAGGTTTAACTTCTTTCTTTTACATGAAATTGATATTAGAAGTCATGGAAAACAATATTTAGCTTACCCCTGATTAAATATGAAGAGTGATATAAGTTTTTATGTAATATTGTAGTCGACTGGTTTGTTCTACGCATCTGCAAGATATGGAAGCGCGACGCCAATCCCACCATCAGTTATTAGCCGTGGTACTGGCTGGCTGGTTAGTCTAACAACAGTTTAATCAATCACTTGTTAGAAAACATATTTTTAACAGTTTAGTAACTATTTATTTCATCATGTTATTAATATTTAAATAAACATTTTGTAGGGAGTTGGAGTATTACTCAGCGGCATGCTTGGAGGCATCTCAGGGATCACAACATCAACGTAACGAAACTCATCTCTAAACTACACTTTTATTTCTCAAAAATTAAACATTTATCTATGATTTTTACTATATAAAATCTAATAATTAAAGGCTCATGATATGGTTTTGAGATGGGTGTAACTTAATGTTCAGAGAAAATGTTGGACTTTTGGCAATGACTAAGGTTGGGAGTCGAAGAGTGATACAAATATCAGCTACTTTCATGCTTTTTTTCTCCATTTTTGGTAATAATTTTTGTTATCACCTATATCTTTCTATATAGTATAATGTATTAATGAATTTGCTAGATTTTCTTATATATCTTATTTATATGGATCTAATTTATTTTGATCAAAATGCAGGAAAGTTTGGAGCCTTTTTTGCGTCTATACCGTTACCAATCATGGCATCTGTTTATTGCATCGTCTTGTGTTTTGTGTGTAAGTCTCTTCATCATGCCACATTTGTAATTTCTAAGTTTAAGATTACATATTCTATATATATTTTTATATGTTTTTTTCTGTTTTCTTATTAAAAATAAAAATTAAATTATTGCAGCTTCTGCGGGACTTAGCTTTTTGCAATTTTGCAACCTCAATAGCTTCAACACCAAATTCATTTTGGGATTTTCCTTTTTCATGGCTATTTCAATCCCTCAATACTTTAGAGAATACTACAATGGAGGTTGGCGGTCTGATCATCACTCAAATTGGGTTAGTACATCTTTTATTATACTTCGAAGCACATTTTTTTATAAATCGCAAACGTTTCTTTTTGAATCTTCTCTAACAGGAAATATTTTTTATATAAATATAAAACAGTTTGAAGATGTTATAAGAGTGATATTCATGTCGCACACAACGGTTGCAGCGATGATAGCGATAGTGCTTGATTGCACATTGTCTCGTGAAAGCGATGAAGCCAAGAAAGATTGCGGGCTGAAATGGTGGGAAAAGTTTCGATTATACAATCTTGACGTGCGAAACGATGAGTTTTATGGTCTACCTTGCAGTCTTAACAAATTCTTCCCTTCTCATTGAAACCTTCTGACAATATTTTCATCTATTCTTTTGTCTTTTGAAATGTTTTCTTTCTTCTTTCTTTTATGTTTACCTAGAAAGTTTAGAGCGCTATTAAATTTTCTTACATCTTATTTATCTGGTTACATAGTTCTCTTTAATTTTTTTCTTATAAGCTTCCATAGTTTGTTCGATTATTACAAAACAAAGTTTTAAAAAATGTTAAACGCTAATTACAAGTTTTGGTATTGCAGGGAGCTACTTATAACCTCCAGATTTTACATTTATTTGCATTCACAAACTGATATCTTAACCTCCAACGTTTTTACATTTTTTTGCTTTCATTTGAAGGTTTTTGATACTATAATTACTGAAAACAATCTGATCAAGAACATTTCTTAGAAATAAAAACAAGAAGCCAAGTTTTATGGTTCCATTTAACAAAACAGCTTTGGCCCACTACTAGAAAGCCAGAGATTCCATCAACATTGGTGTTTTTTTCCCCACAAAGTAACACATCTTCATGTAAATATTATCCACAAAAAGAAAAAAAAAAAAAAAAAGAAAAAAAAAAGATCAAACACTTGTGTCAAGACTCAGGATTAGAACCACCACCACCACCTCCCCTCTTGTTAGCCGTTGTGTTCTTAAGAATCTGCCAAAAAAGAGAACTTGTCAAGACCTTCGTAGCCATTAAAATTGCATTGTGACGGTCATTTAAAACACAACATTGATGAGTGACTCTAACGAAAAAAATGGTGAGAGAGACATACATGTCTAAGCATTTGGTTTTCATTTTGCAAAGTTGAAAGTTTTTCTTCAAGTTCAGAATTTTTATTCTCCAAATCTTTCACTTTCTTCTCCAAATCAGTTAAGTAAGCTTTTTTCCTCTCTCTTGCTTGTTGAGCTGAAACTCTGTTCCTCAACAACCTAAAGAAAATAAAAAGACCAAACTAGCCCTGTCACAACTAAATTCTACTCACAAACTCAAAAGGGTAAATCAGTCATAATGTACACAACCTCTTTAGCCTCTTGTTCTCTTTATCAGCTGAGCTCCTTCCTCGTTTCCTCTGTCCCGTTGCCTGAACTTGCTCTTGACCAACGGCTAATTCCGAATTCCGGCCACCGGAAGTTTCATTTCCGGTGACCTCTCCTCCAAGTTCCGGCACTCTCCTTATCTCCTCATCACTTTCCATTCCTGTCCCAAAAGAAAAGTTGTAAAAGATGATCCAATTAGATTTTGACAAACCCAATTGAGAGAAACAGAGTTAAAGATGGAGACTTAGAGAAGAAGAAAGAGAACCTTCTTTGATCTCTAAAGGTGGAGCAGAGCTTGATGATCTCTCACTGCTTGAAGGTAGAGAGCTTGCAGCTAAAGAACTCGTAGCTGCTTGTTCTTGCATTTTCTTAACTTTGCGTAGTGATAATTCTAACGTCGAAGAAAGTGAAAAGAGCGGGACATGGGACTAAGGAAAGAGATGAGTAAAGTGAAGTCATTAGATCTTGTCCTAAGTTATAAATCGACGGTGCTAATTGATGAATCGTGGAAGATGATGAGCCATGAGGAAAATATAAGGATCAATGGCAAATGGGACTGGATCGTGGAGACAGATCAGCCGTTGATATGATAAAAGGTATACGTGGACCCAATTATTGTCCTTCAACAAAGAGACTTGGCCCATGCCTTTAAGATGACCAAGACAACTTGCAAATTCTTGATTTTAAGTTTCCAAGGCTAACGAACCAAAATCTCTATTCTCTATATAGACAAAACAATAAACATTTTCTTTTTTAGTTTGTTCAAAAAAAAAAAAATTATTTTTTTAGTTTGGAAAAATATTTTTTTATAATCAGCGTACGCATTTGATAATTTGAATGACTAATAAATTCCCATGTGATATGATTTCAAACCTAATGGAGATAAAGAGTATTTCGTCCTTTGGACTTCAAGCTAACTCCGCGCGCCAACTATTTGTTCTCTAGAAGTATGTCTCCTTGATTATGGTCAACTGCTAAATGGACTCATGCAATCTTGAAACCATCTAAATGGTTAGTCTTCTTATGTGGGATTTCTTAAGGAATCTCTAATTAATCCTAGGCTATTTGCTCGATCAGATTTGACAATGTGTAGCCTAGCTTTATTTTCCTTGGTATCGGGTGGGAATCCTCTAGTACAAACTGATACATATGAGACTGTTTGATGTTTGAACCATCCTTGTTTGATGTCGACATTAATTACACCCTCCTACTTGTTAAAGATTTTGTCTCAAAACTGTAACTATAAGTTTTGTAGCAAGAGAAAGCAAGTTGGAATATGGGAGTTTATGTGGGGTTAAGGTCTTACCGTGTGTTGGTGTGGGTATGGGCTAGTTAGGTGCTCTTGGGGATGCTTCTTAGATCAGCATGCAGTCGATTCCTACTTAATCTCACCTCTGGACTAAATTGGCCGGCTTTTGTTAAGCTTTAACTCTAATATGATTTTTGATTCAACTTGGACTTTTATATATGTAATTTCCGGTTAGATAGGTTAAACCGGCCAATATTAGAATTTCGGACCGAATTTTTGTAGAATTTAATTTGAATGTCTTTATATAATTCTAAACTATTTTTTTTTCTTTTTTGGACAATTTTCTAAACTATTTATTTTAACATTTTAATCAAGGTTGGTAGCAGTGAAATTAGACAATAACTCTGAGAAAAAAAAATATATAATAGTTTTATATTTATTAATTCATAATAGATTTATTAAATGCCAATTTTAAAAGATTACACTGGTTATGTCAAACTCAACAAGAGTTTCCTCCGGGACCACCATAATTCAAAGAGAAACCAAGTAGTTTTACTGGACCAGTTCGTAGTCCATAACATTTTGGACTATCTAGCAAGTTCTCTATAGGAAAGTAATCAATTCTACGTAGTTCATAGTTGGAATTCACGACTTCAATATTTGTAAACGTTGCTGATTCCCTGCGATCTCCAGTCGGAAATTTACCATTACCCATCGGAGGACTTACACCTTGACGAGTTTGAACTACACCTCCAACTCCAACCGTATTTGCACCATTATCCATAAGATTAAATAGTTCTTTTGGCCAATATCCGATATTTATTTTAACTGTATATGGCATCACTTTTGTCATCCACCAATTTCCTGTTTGTTTATCCTTTTTGTATACGAAAGACAAACAAATTGTAAATAATAAATTGAATTACAAAAAAAATGTGCTAATCAAATAATTTGAATGGTAATATTGTATTTGGACAAAGAGGCTTACAATCAAATACATCTATCACTATTTTCATTCATAAAAAAATAATTTCAAATTCATTAATATCGTTCACTACTAAGTGGAAATGATGGGTCATTCAGTTCTTTTTCTAGAATGTTTTAACTACAAAATACTCCCATTAAAATATTGCAGATTTACTTATCATTTTCTACATTAAAAGCACCATTTAATACCTAATATGAAACAAATCAACTAATAGTGAAAAATTACAAAATATCAAATAAATTTTAAGTTTGCCTAGGAATTCAAAAATTAAAGAAAATGAAACTAATAAAAATTCTTTAAAATATTTTATAAAAAAAAAACAGAATGAGTATTTAAAATTTGGAAAAAAAAGTACCTGATGGATAGAGTAACGCAGCGAAGTTTCCCCTGGTTGGCCTAAGGGTTGGGATAAGGGAACCTCATGTGATACTTGAACAAATCCTGGACAAGCCGTATTGTAACATCCTTTTCCATCTTTACCCTATACAATCATATTTAATATTTACATTATATTTGATTTAAGGATTTAACATATATAGTTTCACGTACACACCTTCCAATATGCATATGACCAAACACCTCCGTCGCCAAATACGTTTGGATTTATCTGTAAATTTTTTTGGTTATACTTTAAGACTTCCACGAAGATTAATCAATGGATAAAGCAAAAAACAAAAAAAAAACGAAAAAAAAAACCAATAAAATGTGAAGCTTACCATCCAACCCGCTTGGATAAAATTTAATTCACTGGCTACATATACTTTAGCATATGAGGCTTGATCTTTTCCGACGTTTATTTTATGTACTGTAAACGAAGCTTCAACACCACGATATGGACCACCATTTGACCTTATTCCAGCATTCTATCAAGATCCGATTATAATGAATTAATGATATACATAAATGTATATATGAATGATTAGATATTAGGAATTAAAATAAAATAAAATACTTACATGGATTGCAACGCTATCGCCTGATAGGGATGCATTGGTGATATATTCTTTTGAATTTCTTAATATAGGAACGGTTCCATATGGACATCCCAATTTCTTCATATATGTTTTATTTACGCCAGTTTGATTCTTTAATTCATGTCTTGAAACTGTTGGTTCCATCTTTTCGAAAAAAAAAAAAATTGTCGTCAAATTCAAAATCACTTTTTATAAAAGCAAAATGTCTATATAGGAGAGGAATTTCTGAAACCGTCCATGAACCTGGATTTTGTGGTTATTGAGCAAGGGATGATCAAGTCCTGGTTGCTTATAAATGTCAATGCAGTCATATGTCACATTTTCATTTAACTGCCAATGACCAAAAACGATTGAGATTTTTATTAAAAAATAAATAAGCAAGACTATGGTGAACTAATTAAGTTGATGAAAATAATTTCTTGTTTTAAAGCTGACCTTAAAGGTTATGAGAGGCACCATAATTTGATCTGAACGAATTAGGGCTGGCAAGAACAATAAAGGTAAGAGATTCATAACAAGAGCCATCATAATTCCTTTAGACATTTTATTAGATTTGATTCCTCAAGACTGAAAACACTATGCTATTTATATGCATACATATATGTATATTATGGCAAGTAGAGAAAATCAACAGAATTAATAGTACTACATTTCTTTTTATTGGTAATGTAATAGATATTCTAATATAGTAACTAGAAATGTTTGACTGAAATTATAATGGAAACTTTATTAAAAGAGAGTTTTTGATGATGATGTGCCAAGCCCACAATTTTCTCACTTTTTTTTCTTTTAGTTATACTATATCATTTGCCAAACACTACTAATCCTACTATCCTAATACTTATTAGTTATTCCCTACCAAAAAAAAAAATACTTATTAGTTATTACCATAAAACCAATCATCAAACACATTTAACTATTAAATAAACTTACAATAATTGTGATTTTTAAACTTACATGCTATATTCCTTATGTATTAAATACATTAAATTTTCAAATCATATAATATACTTTCCTTAAACACTTAATATCAATTTATTTATATTAAAACATTAAATTTTTAAAATCATATAATATATTTTCTTTAACTACTTATAACAATCATATACTATTTATTTTCTTGAAGAAGAGCTACGAGCTTCATAGTTGGAATCCACGACTTCAATATTTGTAAACGTTGCTGATTCTTTGCGATCTCCAGTCGGAAATTTACCATTACCCATTGGAGGACTTAAACCTTGACGAGAAGCTTGAACTGCACCTCCAACTCCAACAATATTTGCACCATTATCCATAAGATTAAATAGTTCTTTTGGCCAATATCCGATATTTCTTTTAACTGTATATGGCATCTCTTTTGTAACCCACCAATTTCTTGTTTGTTTATCCTTTTTGTGTACAAAAGAAAAATAACTTTTAAATAATAAATAGAATTAAAAAATATATATGTGCTAATCAAATAATTTGAAGGGTAATGTATTTGGACAAAGAGGCTTATAATCAAATACATCTATCACTATTTTTATTCATAAAAAGTTAATTTCAAATTCATAATTATCCTTCACTACTAAGTGGGAATGATGATTCATTCAGATCTTTTTCTAGAATGTTTTAGCGAAAAAATACTAACATTAAAATATTGCAGACTTACTTATCATTTTTTCTACATTAAAAGCACCATTTAATACCTAATATGAAACAATTCAATTAATAGTGTAAAAAATAAAAACTTCAAATTTTTACAAAATATCAAATAATTTTTTATTTTGCATAGTAAATTAAACTTTTTAAAAAGTGAAACAAATAAAATTTCTTTTAAACATTTTATAAAAAGAACAAAATGAGTATTTAAATTTAAAAAATACCTAAATTAGTATTTAATTTTTTAAAAAATTACCTGATGGATAGAGTAACGCAGCAAAGCTTCCGTTGGCTGGGCTAAGGGTTGGCTTAAGGGATCTTCTTGTGATACTTGAACAAATCCTGGACATGCCGTATTGTAACATCCTTTTCCATCTTTACCCTATACAATCATATTTAATATTTACATGAAATATGATTTAAGGATTTTAGCATACATATAGTTTCACATACACACCTTCCAAAATCCATATGACCAAACACCTCCGTCGCCAAATACGCTTGGATTTATCTGTAAAATTTTTTGGTTATACTTTAAGACTACCACGAGGATTAACAAATAAAAAAAAAACCAATAAAAAATGTGAAGCTTACCATCCAACCCGCTTGGATAAAATTGACCTGATCTTTTAAACCACTGCCTATATATAGGGGGTGATTGGACACGGACTGTAGAGACTTTTGCTTAATTTTAGAGTCTTTACAGTTTTTTTTAAGACAATCACACTTTAACTTATTTTTTTATTTTTAAAGTCGTAACAGTCCAACTGTTTTTTTTTTCCATTTTTCTTTGCTTTTTTTTAAAGTCTCAAAACCCAGACTTTTTCAAAGGGCTGTACGTATCTCTCATCTCTTTCACCCTTAAATAATAGTTATTTTAATTAAACCCAAAAAAATCTCAACTTTCTTGTTGTAAGAAAATTAAAACAAATAAAAAAATATACTAAACAAATGAAAAAGTCTTCACAAAAATAAATTTGTAACGAGAATATTATTAACAAGAAACTTTCAAAAACAAACAAAAAAAAATCTTAAACTAATCAACACAAGAATCATTCAAAACAAAAATAAAATAATAATACAATCATAAACTATTTTTAGAATATTACTAACATTATAAATACAATAGTTTTTCTTTATTATGGTACGCTTAAATTAAAATACAGCATAATTTTTATTTTGTTTTAATAAATTTATTGTAACAACTTCTACAGCTTTTATTACCAATCAAACTTTTATAAATAATTAAAGTTAAAGTCTTTACAGTTTTAATTACCAATCCGACTTTAAAAGTTTACAGCGACAGCCACAGTTTTTACAGTCAAAATTTCTACAACCAAAAGTCTACAGCAACAGCCTAAAGTTACAGTCCTTACCAATCGGCCCCATAATTGAGCATATGAGGCTTGATCTCTTTCGATGTTTATCTTATGTATACTAAACGAAGCTTCTACACCACGATATGGACCATTATTTGATACTATTCCAGCAATCTATATATCAATATATAGCTGGTTATAATGATATACATATATATGAATGATTAGATATTAGGAATTAAAATAAAGTTTAATGCTTACATGGGTTCCAGGACTAAAGCCTAATAAGGGATGAATATACTTCTTGGCCAAAAGTTGTGTATTGGTGATATACTCTTTTGAATTTCTTAATATAGGAACGGTTCCATCTGGACATCCCAATTTTTTTATATATGTTTTATTTACGTCCGTTTGATTCTTTAATTCATGTCTTGAAACTGATGGTTCCATCTTTTCAAAAAATAAATTTTAGTTAAATTCAAAATCATATGTTATAAAAGCAAAATGTCTATAAGAGAAGAATTTCTGAAACGTCCATGAACCTGGATTTTGTGGTTTTTGAGCAAGGGATGATCAAGTCCTGGTTGCTTATAAATGTCAATGCAGTCATATGTTACATTTTCATTTAACTGCCAATGACAAAAAAAATGATTTTAGATTTTTATAAAAAAAAAAATAATAATAAGCAAGATGATGTTGAACTAATTAAGTTGATCAAAATAATTTCTTGTTTAAAAGCTGACCTTAAAGGTTATGAGAGGCACCATATTTTGATCTGAACGAATTAGGGCTGGTAAGAACAATAAAGGTAAGAGATTCATAACAAGAGCCATCATAATTCCTTTAGACATTTTATTAGATTTGTTTCCTCAAGACTGAAAACACTATGTTATTTATACGCATACATATATGTATATTATGTCAAGAAGAGAAAATCAACAGAATTAATAGTACTACATTTCTATTTTTTGGTAATGTAATAGATATTCTAATAGAGTAACTAGAAATGTTTGACTGAAATTATTATGGAAACATTATTAAAAGAGAGTTTTTGGTGATGATATGGCAAGCCCACAATTTTCTCACCTTTTTTATTTTTTATTTTTTAATTATACTATCTCATTTGCCTAACACTATTAATATATCATACTATTTTTATACTTATTACCATAAAACCAATAGTTGAATCTTTAGATGCCTTTGCTCCAAACTCCAAAGATGGAGAATTTAATGAGAAAAGTAAATAACTTTCAAAATTTTGGAATAAGATATTAACCAGAAGAACATATATCATATTTCAAACATTTCAAACAATCTTGTTTAAAGAACACATACATCAAAATGTATGTTTCTCAAGTTTACTTAAGGTTCATTAGATTGTGCAGAAGAAGATTAAAATTTTTTTGAAAGACTAATAAATTTTCATTAAAAATGATTTCAAACCTATACAGATAGTGTTACGTCGATCCCTTGGACTTCAAGCTAACTCTGCCAATTATTTGTTCTCTAGAAGTATGTCTCCTTGAGTATGGTTTGGTCCGGGTGATTCTCCATGATCAGCTGCTGAATCGACTCGTGCAATCTTGAAACCATCTAAATGGTTAGCTAAAACATTTAACTGGGAATCATCGGGTACAAACTGATCCATATGTGATTGTTTGATGTTTGGACCATCTTGGCTTGATGATGTCCACATCAAACCCTCCTACTTGTTAAAGTTTTGTAGCAAGAGAAAGGAAGTTGGAATATGGGAGTTTATGCAAGGTTAAGGTCTTACCGTGTGTTGGTATATATGGGCTAGTTGAGTGCTCTTGGGGATGCTTCTTAGATCAGCATGCAATCGATTCCTACTTGATTTCGCCTCTGGACTAAACTGGCTGGCTTTTGCTAAGGTTTAAATCTAATCTGACTTTTGACTCAACTTGGACTTGGATATACATATGTGATTTCCGGTTAGATAGGTCAAACCGGCCAATATCAGAATTTTGAATGCCTCTACATAATTATAATAATTAAACTATTTTCTCTAACATTTTCAATCAAGGTTGGTTGTAGTGAAATTAGACGAATAACCTTGAGAAAGAAAAAAAAATTTGTATAATAGTTATATATTTATCAATTTAGATAGATTTATTGAATCTCAATTTTAAAGGATTACACTCGCAAATGTCAAACTCCACAAGAGTTTCCTCCCGGACCACCATAGTTAAAAGAGAAACCAAGTAGTTTTATACCAGTTCGTAGTCCATAACATGTTGGACTATCTAGCAACTTCTCTATAGGAAAAGAATCGATTCTACGTTGTTCATAGTTGGAATTCACGACTTCAATATCTGTAAAGATTGCTGATTCCTTGCGATCTCCGGTTGGAAATTTACCATTACCCATCGGAGGACTTAAACCTTGACGAGAAGCTTGAACTGCACCTCCAACTCCAACCATATTTGCACCATCATCCATAAGATTAAATAGCTCTTTTGGCCAATATCCGATATTTATGTTAAGTGTATTTGGTATCACTTTTGTAATCCACCAATTTCCTGTTTGTTTATCCTTTTTGTGTACGAAGAAAAGTAATTTTTAAATGATAAATTAAATTACAAAAAAGTATGTGCTAATCAAATTATTTGAAGGGTAATATATTCTTACAAAAGAGGCTTATAGTCAAATACATCTATTACTATTTTCATTCATCGAAAGTTAACTTCAAATTCATAAATATCCTTCACTACTAAGTGTGAATGAGTCATTCTGATCTTTTTCTAGCATTTTTTAGCTAAGAACCTAATATTAATATTGCAGATTTGATATAGTATCATTTTTTCTACATTACAAGCATTATTTAATACCTAATTAGAAACAATTTTCAACTAACAATCAAAAATACGAAAACTTAAATCTTTACAAAATATCAAATAAAATTTTAAATTTTTCTAGTAATTTAAAAATCAAAGAAAATGAAACAAATGAAATTCTTAAAAACATTTTCTAAGAAGAACAAAATGAATATCTATTTTTTTTTAAACTACATGAATTAGTATTTAAAATTTGAAAAAAAAAATACCTCGTGGATAGAGTAACGCAGCGAAGCTTCCCCTGGTTGGTCTAAGGGTTGGGCTAAGGGAACTTCATGTGATACTTGAACAAATCCTGGACATAACGTATTGTAACATCCTTTTCCATCTTTACCCTATAAAATCATATTTAACATTTACATGCAATATGATTTACGAATTTTAGCTTATATAGTTTCACGTACACACCTTCCAAAATCCATATGACCAAACACCTCCGTCGCCAAATAGCCTTGGATTTATCTGTAAATTTTTTTGGTTATATATACTTTAAGACTACCACGATGATTAATCAATGGATAAAACAAAAAAAAAATCCAAAAAAATGTGAAGCTTACCATCCAACCCGCTTGTATAAAATTGACCTGATTTTTTAAACCACTGCCTAGATATAATTGAGCATATGAGGCTTGATCTCTTTCGACGTTTATCTTATGTATAGTATACGAAGCTTCTACACCACGATATGGACCATTATTTGACCTTACTCCAGCAACCTATCAAGAGCTGGTTATAATAATATACATATATATATGAATGATTAGATATAATTAGCTAGGAATTAAAATAAAGTTAAATGCTTACATGTGTACCAGGACTATCGCCTGATAGGGGATGAATATACTTCTCGGCGAAAAGTTGTGTATTTGAATTTCTTAATATAGGAACGGTTCCATCTGGACATCCCAATTTCTTCATAGATTTTTTATTTACGCCAGTTTGATTCTTAAATTCATGTCTTGAAACTGATGGTTTCATCTATTCAAAAAAAAAAAAAAAAAAAATCGTACTCAAATTCAGAATCACCTTTTATAAAGGCAAAATGTCCATAAGAAACGAATTTTGAAACATCCTTTGAACCTGGATTTTGTGGTTTTTGAGTAAGGGATGATCAAGTCCTGGTTGCTTATAAATGTCAATGCAGTCATAAGTTACATTTTCACTTAACTGCCAATGCAAAAAAAAAAAAAAAAAAACGATTGAGATTTAAAAAAAAAAAACGCAACACGCACGATATTGAACTAATGAAGTTGATCAAAATAATTTCTTGTTTTAAAGCTCACCTTGAAGGTTATGAGAGGCACCATGTTTTGATCTGAACGAATTAGGGCTGGTAAGAACAAAAAGGGTAAGAGATTCATAACAAGAGCCATCCTAATTCCTTTAGACATATTATTAGATTTGTGATCCTCAAGACTGAAAACACTATGTTATTTATATATATATATATGTGTGTGTATATTATGTCAAGAAGAGAAAATCAACAGAATTAATAGCACTACATTTTTTATTTTTTTTGGTATTGTAATAGATAACTCTAGCAGAGTAACTAGAAATGTTTGACTGAAATTATTATGGAAACGTTATATACGAAAATCATGGAAGCTCATATTATAAAAAAATGGACGAGATCCCACCAAAAAAAAAAAAAAAAAAATGGACGAGAAGTAAAAAATCATTAAATGGGGTGGGGAATAGTAGAACTTTTACGATAAACAAATAATAAAAGCATCTCTATATAATTATTTGAAAAGTACATTTAGGAAAAAAAAACTTTAGTTTATAATTTATTATACACAATCTTATTACTAACAGCAAAAAGAAAATTAGATTATGAAAATATATAATTGTATTTCAAAATAATTAGTATTTTTTTTAGATTTATCTTTCATTAATTTTTAAATAAAATCTTTCAAGATTACAAAATGAATTTGTAAAAGATTGAATGAAATATTTTTTGGACAATATTGATTAATATAATATATTTTTATTTTTCATTTTATAGATATGAAAGGTTTTTTTTTAAAAAAAAATTAACAAGATTTTAAATACATACACACATATATATATATATATATATATATTAACATTTATAGATACCAATATTTTAATTTTTCACTTTATAGATTAATGTATAAATATCTATACTATTAATTGAGAAATACATTTAGGTAAGTAACCTAAAAATATTAAATATTATATGAAAGGAAAAAAGTTTTAGAAACAGAGCAAATCCAAAGAAAAAAAAAACACAAAGTGCATCAAACCTGCTACACCTTCAAGGCCTAATGAAAGATATAGAAGTTGATTGGTTGAAACTTTTACTGTAGATTTTAATAGGTTGTAACTTTTAAAAAAATAAAGTCTCATTTTATTGGATTTAAAAAAATATATAATTCGTAATATAGTAAATGACTTTTAAAAAGAGTAAAAATTTCTACCACTTTTATAGTTAGTTTCTTCCTCATTTACTTTGGTTATTGCATTTGGTTAGTTTCTCTTGTTTTTTTTTTTTTTTTTTCTCGGAGTTTAGTTTCTCTTGTATTTAAGCTTGTACCTCGTACACATTTCTTGATTGAGAAAGTTCTAATAACAAAAAAAATCTTATTCATTCGTTTCTTCTTCTTACAACCTTTGTACGAACCATAGAAGAGTTTTGGGCTTTTTCCAATGGGCTTTTAGGTTATAATCAAAACGGTTTAATCATCAAGCTCTCCAATAGTAAGGAACATATGAAATAGAATAGGCGCGTAACGGCTGATTAAAAATCTCGAATTAAAAGAGAATTTACCACAACAAGACCGAACGTCAAAGTGTGTCAGAGTCTCAGAGACCACACTCTGTCACTTACTTCTCAATAAAAATCCAAATAATCTCATTTGTCCAAATCCCCAAAAAAACTTTTCAACTTAAAAATAAATAAATAATTTTTAATATCTTAAATTTCGAAACGAGACCACCAAAAAATCCCGCTCAACGCATCACGCTCCTCCTATTTCAACACACTCTCTCTTCACCAATTCAATATCATTCTCAAGTTCTATATTCGATTTTCTGAGATTAAGGTATCACATGACATCATTTTACGATCTTCTCTTATTTGTTCTTCGTTTTTGGATCGATGATTATTTTTATTTATTTATTTCATAATTTGAAGTTTTTGGTTTGTAGATCTGTTTTGAGACTGTTCTATCTATAATCAAGCTCTTTTTTTCTCTGTTCTTATCTTTACCACTTCTCATTTTTGTTTGTGTGTATGTTTTACTTAATTTCAGACAATGATCGATCTCGTTTTTTTTTTTTTTCTTGTTATTGTCACGGAAACGTTTAAGAAAAATTATCAATAATTTCGGTTACATATGATCGGAATTTTTGTGAAGAATTTTTTTGGGTTAAAGATGAAATTTGGTATTAGAAACTTAAATTTACTTGTTCACTAGATTTTTCAGAAATTTATGAAGTTGAGATCTGATCCCACTAAGTGAGCATTTTCTTGAAATTGATACTTGAATTTTGCTATTTGATTTGAAGTTATGAAATTTTTTAACTATGATTGATTCTCTTAATGTAATAAATTTTGAAGATTAGAATCTGTTTACTCTGCAGGTTTGGCTTGGCACATCAGTGGAGTATTTCCTTTTTGTAATTTAAAATTATGCATAGAGCTTCTTCAAGGTTATGTAATGCCAAGAAAGAAACAATCTCTACTACAAAAATTCGAGATAATAATGTGAGAGTTACTAGATCAAGAGCTAAGGCTTTAGGAGTGTCGATGTCTCCATCAAAACCTGCTTTTAAACAGGAACCAAAGCGTGTAGCTAGAGCGAGTAATAAACGAATGGCATCAGATGTTACTGCCTATACGCATAAGAGACGGGCGGTACTTAAGGATGTGACTAACACATTGGCAGTAATTTGTAAAGAAGGTGAAGTTAAGGTAACGATTTCTTTTGTTTTGTTTGCATTTTCTTGATTGGTGTATGTTTTTCTTTAGAACTTATTGATACAATGTACTAGGCTTGCAAGCGAGGTCGAAAAGAGATTAAGCAAATAGAAGAAGAAGGTTTGGTAGATGTGGATGTCGAAAAATCGAAATTGGCGGAAGATTTGTCAAAGATTAGGATGGCTGAATCTTTAGATGCCTCTGCTCCAAACTTTAAAGATGGAGAACTTAATGAGAAAAGTAAGTAACTTTCAAAATGTTGGAAAAAGATAATAATCAGAAGAACATATATCATATTTCAAACCTTTCAGAAAATCGTGTTAAATGAACACATATATCAAAATGAAAGTTTCTCAGGTTTACTAATTAAGGTTCACTGGATTTTGCAGAAGAAGATGGATCTGATGTCACAGATTGTCTTCAGCTTGTAGATATAGATGCCAATGTCCAAGATCCTCAGTTTTGTAGCCTTTATGCTGCAAGTATATATGACAACATTCATGTTGCAGAGGTTTGACTTATATAATCCAAATAATTTGGTCTTATTATATCTTTCCGGAAGATGACATATTGAGATTCTAAGTTACTATCACTATTTTGTACAGCTTGAACAAAGACCTTCAACTAGCTATATGGTGCAAGTGCAGCGAGATATCGATCCAATCATGCGTGGGATTCTTATTGATTGGCTTGTAGAGGTAAGAAACCAATGCAGCATAGAACTGAGTTGCTTTATCATGTTTCCTATGCATTGCTTTACTTATTGAAAAGTGTATAAGCATTTTGAGTAAGAATCTCTATCACTGCTATTGCTTCTAGGTTTCTGAAGAGTACAAGCTGAGTTCAGACACACTTTACCTTACCGTGAATCTAATTGATCGGTTCATGTCTCATAATTACATCGAAAAGCAGAAGCTCCAGCTGCTCGGTGTCACTTGCATGTTAATCGCCTCGTGAGTTACCGTTTTTAGTGGTTCCTTAATTTCAAGTTACAGAAACACAATTCTATTTAGTACCATTCACATAGAAATGTGTGTAGATATAAAGTTTTACTCTCAAATATATACTTAATTGTAGTTTGCTAATTCTCAATTAACTAAGGCATTCTTCCTTTTACCTTCTTCTTGAAGAAAATACGAAGAGATTAATGCACCGCGGTTGGAGGAGTTTTGCTTCATTACAGACAATACATACACAAGACTAGAAGTAATGAACATGAAGACTCCATATATATCAGTGTCATCTAAGAGGATTCATTTTTGAGTAAAGATTAACAAAAGAATACCATTTTTTCAGGTACTAAGTATGGAGATTCAAGTTTTAAACTTTTTACACTTCCGGTTATCAGTTCCCACCACCAAAACGTTTCTCAGGTAAACACTAAAGAAAATGACAATACATCACATCACTACTACATTTTCTCTTAAACTTTTTCAAAACATTGTAAACCTCATTTTCTTCTTCTCGGTTTCAGGCGGTTCATTCAAGCAGCTCAAGCATCTGACAAGGTGGATTTAACATTGATGCATTCACTAGTCATTCTCAGTATTCCAGAAAGATTCAATCCTAAACATCTGGAAAACTATTTTTTGTTGGTACACAGGTTCCTCATATGGAGATGGAGTTCTTAGCCAACTATTTCGCGGAACTAACTCTCGTGGAATATACTTTCCTAAGGTTCCTTCCGTCCTTAATTGCCGCTTCAGCTGTCTATTTAGCAAGATGGACGCTTGACCAATCTAACCATCCTTGGGTGAGTGAGCTCACAGTTCTTGATTGTGAATGTTTTAACAATTTTACTGATGTGTGTGAATGCTATTGCTTGCAGAACCCAACTCTGCAGCACTATACAAGATATGAAGCGTCCGCGCTGAAAAACACAGTACTTGCAATGGAGGATTTGCAGCTCAACACCAGTGGAAGTACTCTTATCGCTATACGGACCAAATACAACCAAGAAAAGGTATGATAAATTTAATCTACAAAGTGGCAAAGGTGACATTGAATTTGGTCTCTCAGTCTATATGAATTTTGACAGTATAAAAGAGTGGCAACACTAACATCTCCTGAGCGTGTCACAACACTCTTCTCAAGATAAAACTGTGGATTTTGGATTCTCCTGATATGACCAAAGCCAGCACATCTCTCTGGCTTCAGCAGGTGACCACTCCTAGTTTCAGACATCAGTTTTGGTCTCTTCAGTTATGGAATAGTTTCTGTAATAAGTTGTCTGTCTACCTTGCCTGTAACTGTCGTTAGTGTCACTTCTTAGTGATTCCAAGCAGTGCCATCTCATGGACAATTGTAAAAAACAAAACACAATTTTTGACACATTGAGAAAGTCATTTACCTTATAGAAGTATGTAGTCTCGTTAATAAAGCAAGTGTTCAAGAACTATTGTAAGAAACTAAGAATCAGTACAATATTCATGTCAAGATCTGAGTGCTCTGATCATCGATAGATCAGAACCTAACTTGGGATTCACCACTAAGGCAAATTGTAGTAACATAGGAAGAACTAAACAAGACCAGTTAGACAAAATGCCATTCCAAGGTCCCATTACCATAATCAAAATTTGTTTCACATCTACTAAACCTTCAATCTCTTATTCCAACAAATGTATGTTAAGCAAAAAAAAAAAAAAACATCTGAAGTTTTACCAAAATCCAATTCTTGATCATCTTTTAATCCTCTGGCTCATTCTTCCTCCCACCTTCATTTCCTGCCCTCTCTTCCAAAAGCCGACCAGTCTCTTCATCAACTTGTTGAGCAGTCTTCTGAGCATCTTTAGCCTTCAATGCTTGTAATTTGGCATGATTGTAGTAAGCAACACCCAAGAACGCAATCCCGTAACCAAAAAGATTAATAGGAGTGACAGTATCCTTAATCACAGACCACGAAAACGCGATCAAGAGCCAGTCCTTAACCACACCAGCAACATTCATGGTCAAAGCAGATGTTTTCCCAACCAGAAGGAAAACAGCAAGATTCAGAGCAAATGCACAGAACGAGTTCGTCCCGAAAATCAGGTAATCGAAATGGAAGCTAGAGGTATCTCTCAAGATCGGAAACTCCACGACAATCCAAGGGATAAACAAGAAAGCTAAGCAACAAGGAGCAACGTAATAAAGAGAAGTGATGGGATTCAATGTGATTCCTTTAGAAGTAAGCAAGATCTGAATCATTACCAAACGTGTCGCCTCGAAAGCAACAGCACCTAGCTGGAGAATCACACCCCAAACATCAAATCTAGCTTCACCATAAGCAGCAATAGCTACACCGAATGAGATCGAAAGCATGTTAATCATTGTCTCTGATTTGAAACCCTCTTTCTTGAAGAGCACGCCAATTGAATAAACCGCGACTGGCATTAACGCTTTGAGCATCTGAATGAAGGAGACAGAGAGGTATATATAGGCTGAGTTAGAGAGCCAAAGAGAGAGTGAATACAAGGCTCCAATGGGAACAACGGATCTGAGATAAGTGTCACGTGACATTGAGACCGGTTCGACGAATTTGAAGACCTTGATGAGGAGAAAAGCTAGGGTTGAACAAAAGGACATGTGGATCATTGTGAGTGAGATCGGGAATGGCCAATCGTACATCTTCTTGTCGAGGATGTATTTGTTGTAAACGATGACGGTGAAGCTGAGAAAGATCCATATCGCTACGTATGTGTAGGAGATGATGATGTTCTTAATCACACCTTCGCTTAGTGATCCTCCTTTCCCCATATTATGTGATCGTTTCACTCTCTTACGTACGACGGTGGTTCTACGGCGGAGATGGTGATGATGATGGTGGTGACGTTTCTCGAAACTTTGTGAATTGAGAGTTTTGGTGATATGAGATCCTGAAAAAACGTTTCTAGACTTTGTCCTAAAGACAGACCACGTAACGGAAGTGCTTCAACAATTTATAATTTTTTTTTCATTAGTAATTAATTAATTTTCTAAACTTGAAGATAAGCATACATTGATACATATTAAATTTTTTAGGAAATAAAAATAATTTATGCAATTTAATTTAAAGTGATAGTGATACAATTATAGCATAAATCCAGATATATATTAAAGTAACGAAACTAATTATGTTAAAAAAAAATGTAACTTAACTAATTAAATTCTAAAATGACTAAACCAATCAAATTTTGAAACAAAACAGAATTTAACTCTTAACCCTTAAAAGAAAATTTTGTCTTCTATGCGATACAAAAGATGCAGAGAACGAAACAATAAATAATTAAGACTTATGAGAAAAAGGTTAACCTATATATGTTTATGTCAAAATATATCATTGAACATAAAAATATCAAAAAATTATAGTGTGTCCATCGTGTTTGAAGTTTGGGAGGCTAGACTTGGAAGAGGTGCACTTGATAAAATGTCCTCAGCTTGAGCTATTTCAGTTATCCTCATCCGTTTAGATTTACTTGAACTTGTCTGTGATACAAAGTCAGTAAAATAGAATATCATAGTCATTGTTTCGAGATAGAATACCATAAGCATGCTTAGAAAAATAATACAAAAACTTTATTTAAGAACAAACAATAAACAACAATCTTCACGGTTACAGCTGTTAAAAAAAGATTTTGAACATGGATTTGGGTTACCAAAACTTCAAAGTATTCATTTCTAATTCGTTACATATTGTATGTTTATTTTGAACAGTTTGTGCTCGTTTTCATCAAGGGTCACCGGGATCTGATTTTTGATGTTGGTGACACCAAAACAACGTTCGTTGCTTGCAGCAGTCAATAATGGCAGAAATGAAGGAAACGTAAAAGGAGAAGAGAAGAAGAAGAAGAAAAGAAAGGGGATAAAAACCGCGTTGAAGCTCTGATACCATGAAAACTTATGGATTTCCTTGATATTCACAAGACATGTACAAGACATTATATAGCCACATTAGTTATGTGAATTAAGATTTTATTACATTTCAAATGAGAAGAGTATGACCGGCAATAAAGTAAAAAATTTCAGCTGAAAAACTAATTACTTTAAGTTATTTTAGTTTTCCACATCAATTAAGTTAAAAGCAATACTGAAAAATATGAGGAAAAAATTAAAGAAATATTTTTTTTTTGATAAAAAATTACAGAAGTTTTTAGCTGGTAAAAAGAAGGAAATACTTTAAAAAAAAAAGAAAAAATAGAGACTTTTTTTTTTGTTAAAGGGCTTTCATTTAATTAATAAAATTAAAAAGTTAGAGAGAAGCAAACAAGAACCATTACACGTTTTTTTTTTTTTTTTTTTTTTTTTTTTTTTAACACTTTATTGCAAATTGGCTCGAAACCGATTACATCATAGAAAAAATTCAACAATAAAAGACAAAGAGAAAGAAAACTAATGGTCTTTCCACACCGGAAAAAGAGATAGGAAGCATCCTTTGATGACACATTAGCAATACCACAATGCTCATTCGGAACATAAGGTAAACAATTAGACGTTCCCGTATCGACAGTAGCCGGCGGACTTCTAATACCTTAACGAATGTGAGGAAATGATTCTCAAAACTTTGATAGATTTTCATCTTTGAAATCACCAGATCTAGAAACTTAAGACACGAAAAACCAAATAAACCTCAAAAATACTCGAGAAAGAGATAAGAAACTAATAACTGAAAAACTAAAAGCCGGAAACCGTAGCGATTATTGCCGGAACCCGTTGCTGCAGCATACCATCAATGAATCGAGGACACAACCCCATAAGAGAAACCCCTCCAACAAGCACCACCGCCCATGGACCAGATCTGGATCTTCAAGGGGAGGCCAAGACTTCGACAAAACGGCAAGTAAAGATAATCATTGGCAATACAGAGACATGCCGATGGGTAGAACGAGTGAGACGACTGAGCCTTCGAAATCATCAGTAGATCTACGCCTGGAAACCAGAGGATCTCCGCTTCTGATCTCGTTGAAGGAAGCCAATCCAATTCGAAAGCTACACGACCGAGAGAAAACCTACAAAAGAAAGAGAGACGAACACCCAAATACACAAAAGAGGCACAACGCCGGGGCTAAAAAGCCACCGGACGTTGGCCAAAAACAATCGACGGCTGGTTTGGAGCGAGGAGAGAGGCGAGAGAGAATTAGGGTTTTTTTGTCTAACTGGGGAAAATTGATTATAAAGGATGAACCATTACACGTTTAAGAGGACCTTTTCCACTCAATAAACATTATGAGGGGAAAAAAATCTCTCATTTTGATTTTTCCTTCCCTCACTTTTTTTTTTTTTGTCAACTAGAATTTATCATTCACCATTTAGAATTATTATTGTTTATATAGATGCAGAAGAGTTAAGATTTATAAATGCATCCTCATATAAATTAAAATTTCTAAAAAACAGAAATGGGACAAAACGGACTACGACAAGACATGAACTTTACCCACTTAGGTAACCATGTTAATATAGTAAAAGCTTTCATAGTCGAGGTAGGGGACGAACATTCGAATCACAAGAATATAATTCGCAGATGAGTTTTGCAAATCTCTTTCACATTTAATGTTCTCTATGCATGCTTTATAAACTAATCAATTCTCATCCTACCACTTGTACCTTCTTAAGTTCTTATCAAGTCTAGTCTCCGGCCTCTGTGTAGTGATATATCATGTCGACAAAATTCAACAAAAAAATATAAACTCTCTTTTTTAATTATAAAAAAGTTTCTTCACTATATTTAGAAGTAGCAAAAGTAGCCCATCAGTTTACAATTCTTTAAAACCAAACCACAACATATAAATATGTTTATGTATACACGTACTTATTTCTATCTATAGACAATCATATGTTTGAAAGTATAAATTAAGAGAAAGCTATGTAACTTAATTATACCCTCGATTATTATTATTATCTTATTATATATCTTGATCATCTAATTCAATGATTCTCCTTAAGACCTGTAATGGATACAGAAGCAGGACAAGTCCAATTGAGCAACTCCTCGATCATCTGCATAGCCATTTGATCTTCTTCCTCAACGTCGTCGTTTCGTTTCTTCACCTTATTAATCCCAATATCACCGGGACGTGCGTTTACACTGTCACCGAGTTCAACAAGCTTAACCCAGTTTTGACTCGTTTTCGACCCGGCACGTTTCTGCCAAACGCCGATGTGTGAGCTGTCGTTGTCGAGGCGGAGACACGTCAGATATGGTGTCTGGTCTTTGCAGTTCTTCCTTAGCTTAGCGTTCAAGAGTTCCGATAACGATTTTGGCGACCTTAACGTAGAGTTAACGTCTAGAGAATGTGAGCCGTTGGATTTGATGACAGGGAAGTTAGTCTTTGCGTTCTGGCCGTTCATTAAAACCGCGGCTTGGTCGTAGGCTCTAGCCGCTGCTTCCGCCGTGTCGAATGTTCCTAGCCACACTCTTCTTTTCCTGATAGTTTATGGAAACGCACATTACTTGCATAATCAAATTAAGTACATTATTAAGAAAATAAAAGCGTACATTAACTACGATTCACCTCATTAGTATTTGTTATATAAGTTTTAATCCATTATTCACTTCAATTCAATCCTGAAAATATGAATAATCGTAATTTTACAGAGAAAAAATACTTAAACTAATAGTAATATTCATTTAGAATAAAGGAAATCACAAAAATGAATATTTGAAAAAGACATATATATATATATATATATTTTTTTTTTTTTGTTCTTTTTTTTTTAATTTTTTTTTTGTATTCAGCGAATTAACTATATATAAACTAATAAATTTGATAAATGGAGAAAAAAAAACCAAATTAGGATATCCTATACATGTATAAGTGTATAAGACATAGATTGTATGACAAAAACATTTATTTATGTAAGCTGTCGAGAAAAGAAAAACATTTATTTATTTACACGCAAAATTACAAATACAAACTTGCCCTCACATATGTATACGTTAATAAACGTGGCCTTTTAATTGGACGAAAATGACAAAAACGACTTAATCCTTTTTTTTTTTTTATAACAAACTTAATCCTTTTTTCTTTCAAAGGAAAACGACTTAATCTTAAGAGATTATATGCATGAATCTTTTTTTTTTGATTAAAATATTCCTTGAATCTTTGGAAGTATAAATTAATGATAGTCGTTCGTAGAAGATCAGAAAAATTACCCTACACGGTACAACAAAATATGTATAATGGGTACCTATAGAAATGGACTTGTATATCAGTATTTAGACACATCTTACACAACAATATACATATTTATTCTGTATGTGTTAATGTGTATGTTTGAGAGAGAGAGAGAACTGACAAGAGAGGATGACGAATCTCAGAGACCCAAGAACCCCACTGACGCTGGCGAACACCTCGGAACTTCTTCGAATGTACCATATCTGCTGCTTTAAATTTAGTGTTCTTAATTTCTCTGTGTTTTTCTGACACGAACTCAGAATAGAAGAGAATGTGTGAGAGAGAGAGAGAGAGAGGTTCGTCGTCTCTAACCTCTTTAATTTACCTCCAACCACTCACTTAACTCTCTGCTTTTCGCACGTCCTTTCTACTATTTTTATTGAATTTTTAGTCCTCTCGTGTCATGGATTCATTGGTTATGTATGTCAAATCTGTTGACGTTAAAAAATATAAGTTAAATATATTATTTTAAATAATATTGTTACTACTTCCAATCTACTACTCTATTGTTTGGTTTGATGTCATTCATGTATTGTATATCATTCAGGAGTTCTTATTAGAAAAGTCTATCAATTCCTCTCTTTTCTTCATTTATGTGAACATTTTTTTTTCCGGACATTTATGTGAACATTAATAAGAAGAAATATAGCTTTTTTCTTAATAGAGCTCGTTTCTATACGGTTTAAGGCTTAGGCAAACTATCGAAAAGGGCACTGATTACAGCCACGAAAGCATAGTGGGTTTTTGTTAACAAAATGCACAAATCGTTTACTTTCTCTAACAGCCACTCTCTAGTCTTTGATTATGATGTCTCATGTGTATTCAATCATTCATAGATGTCTTCCTATTTATGAACCTATATTAATCCTAAATTAAATGAAAACAATGAAGTACTCATACTGATTTTTTTGTAAAGATTAAAGAAGATTGATCACATCCCACACCTCTTTCCCGCGAAATGATTCCGGTAGTACATAGCAATTCAAATTAAATGCTATTAAATTTTAACAAATAACCTAAAATGACGTAAAAACTACTACAAAATCATATATTTAATGTTGTCAAAAAAACGGACACAAAATGGACCTATGTGTGTTACACACACTAACACACGCTCACCTATAAAAAATTTCGATCATCTACGTTTATGTTATTAATTATTATCGGTAAAAAAAGTAAACTTGTTGTTTTGTAAATAAATTTCTGTGAATAACTAAATAAATTGTAGAAGTTTACTGATTAATTAATGAAAAAAAAACCAAAGAATTGTCGGTGCGTCGCCGGTAAAGTCCACGGATATTTGTAGTAGTAGTTGTCCATAATTAAATGTTATGAACCTAAAGGAGACAAGAACAATTTAAACCTAAAGCTTAAATAAATGAATTCAACAACATCTGCCAAACGTACAAAATCAAATAAATAATTAAGTTGAAATATTATATTCTGTGACAGCCACATGAATATTGCTCTGAATGGAGTACGGGAATACTGGGAAAAGGCGCGGTGATAATCTTTCGTTTTTTCAAATATTGGATTTTTTTATTATAAAAATATAAATATTTCAGGTGTTAAAAAAAAAATAATAAATAAATTTTTCATTAAAAATGAAAAGATTTAGGAATTACCATAAGTAATTTCTACATTGGTTTCATGCAAACAAAAAAAATTGTTTGTAAATATTGGATGTTTTTTAAATAGCAATTTGTTTGTAATTTATATAACAATTTTAAATTTCATTATATTAGTTAGAGCTAAATTTTTTTTTTTAAAAAAATATATATATCTTATTGTTTCAAACTGAACAATATTAAGATTCTCATTAAATACACCAAAACTAATTATTTATCCTCTGGGTCCGAATGGTAACCGCGGTTTTTGTTGTGCGGGGAAAGCGTTATTGCAGTGCGGGACGGTTCAACTTCGTTACATGCGAGAGAAATATATTTGCGGGACAAGTGCGGTTTTTACAAAATAAGCGGTGCAGAATAATGTTTGATTGGTGAAAAAAAATAAGCTGTGCGGATTTCAAATTGTATATAGATATGTTAAAACAAATATATATATTAATATTAGTATAATTATAAATTTTATTTTGTGTTAATGACAAAACATTTACATATATATATATATATATATATATATATATATGAAGTGATAATATAAATACATGCTAATAATTCAGTTGCCGTAAAAAATTTCTAAATTCTCTGCACAATCTTTTGATTTCGACCAAATATTAAATCAATATTTTTTAAAAAAAATTATGTTGAGTATTTTGGTTTCGGTCAACTTTTAAACCAACATTCTGTATAAAATATTTTTATTTGGTAAAATTATGAAAAAAACATCTAATTGTTAAAAAAATAAACATGATATTTAAACCTAATTTCGAACAAAATTTGCCAAATCATATATATTACATAATTACACATTTAAAGTCATAATCTTATGTGGATTTATTCCTACCAAAAAAAAAATCTTAGGTGGATTTATTTAAAAATTGTAAAGGTTATCATCATTAATTAGAATTATACTTATTTGTAACCCCATAATATTAAAAAAAAATTTTTTTGTAATACTAACAATAAAAATCTTTAGTTTTTTGATGGTAATCTTTAGTTTTTTAGATGTTATAATCATAGTGTACTGTTGTATAACTATATTTAATAAATTAAAAAATAAAAGTATTTTAAGAAAAAAAGGAAAATTATCCACTGCGTACTAACCCATCTTGTAAAACAAAATATGTTGCCATCAAGACGGATATGAGCAAGGCTTATGACAGAGTCGAGTGGATCTTTATCGATAAACTTTTGCGGAAAATGGGATTCTGTGATAAGTGGACGACATGGATTATGGGGTGTGTTACATCGGTGCGCTATAAGGTTTTACTTAACGGTCAACCACGGGGTTCCATAGTACCGGGACGGGGATTACGACAGGGGGACCCACTTTCCCCATACTTGTTTATCTTATGCACCGAAGTGCTTATAGCTAACATTCAGAAGGCAGAGCAAGGAAAACTTATTACTGGCATTAAAGTGGCAAACAGTAGCCCACCAATTTCTCACCTTTTATTTGCGGACGACAGCCTCTTTTTCTGTAAAGCAAATAAGGACCAATGTGGTATCATCCTTGGAATCCTAAAGCAATATGAGGAAGTATCCGGTCAGCAAATAAACTTTGCAAAATCTTCATTACAGTTCGGACACAAAGTTGAGGAATCGATCAAAACGGAGATACATGAGGTTCTAGGAATTACAAACCTGGGCGGAATGGGCTCGTATCTAGGGTTACCGGAAAGTATGGGAGGAGCTAAAACAAAGATATTCTCCTTTGTAAAAGATAGGCTCCAAAGTCGGATTAACGGTTGGTCGGCAAAGTTTTTATCTAAAGGGGGAAAAGAGGTCATGATTAAATCAGTGGCTGCGGCACTCCCTACGTATGTGATGTCATGTTTCCGCCTACCCAAAATTATAACATCGAAACTCACAAGCGCGGTGGCAGATTTCTGGTGGCACAATGGTGGAGATTCAAAAGGGATGCATTGGCAAGCATGGGACAAGTTATGCACTAGTAAACAAATGGGCGGTTTGGGTTTTCGGAATGTTAACGACTTTAATACGGCACTCCTGGCAAAACAGCTCTGGAGACTATTAGAGGTCCCAGATTCTTTGTTCGCAAGAGTCTTCAAAGGACGCTATTATCGGAATTCTAATCCTCTAGATACTTTAAAATCCTACTCTCCATCATACGGATGGAGAAGTATGATCTCTGCTCGCTCTCTGGTTAAAAAAGGACTTATTAAAAGAATTGGCTCATGTGACACCATCTCCGTTTGGAATGATCCCTAGGTCCCAGTTCAATTCCCGAGACCAGCCGTAAGCAACGGAACCCTCATGGATCCGTCCCTTCAAATTCGACATCTCATTGATACTCAGACAAACTCTTGGGATCTGCATATGTTAAAAGACTACTTCGACCCATCAGATGTACAAGTCATTTCGGCTATTCCCATCGGTAACCGGAATAAACCGGATTCTTTTGGCTTGCACTTTACAAAAACAGGAAAATATACGGTTAAGTCAGGGTACCATACGGCCCGTCTTCTAAATCCTTCTACGACACCTCCCAGAGTCTACGGTCCTGACTGTATCCCCCTTCAGGCTCATGTGTGGACAGTCAAATGTCCACCTAAAATAAGACATTTCATGTGGGAAGCCCTTTCTGGGTGTATCTCGGTTTCTTATAATCTAAGCAGGAGGGGGATTAATTGTGATTTGGCTTGTGCCAGATGTGGGCATTTCGAAGAAACGATCAACAATGTTCTCTTCGAATGCCCTCCAGCCAGACAAGCTTGGGCTCTGTCTCAGGTACCGTCAGGCTCACACTTATTCCCGACACCCTCTTTGTTTACAAATTTCGATTACCTGTTTTGGAGACAACCATCACAGGCCCAAAGTGACTCATTCCCTTGGGTATTATGGTATATATGGAAGGCGAGGAACGCTAAAGTTTTCGAGAATTTGGATGAGGATCCTCAGGATGTAATAAGGTTGGCTGATGCGGAAGCACTAGCATGGAATCAGGCTCAGGTGGAGGAGGAGTGTACAAACCCGGTTACTCCGGGCTTATTACACTGCCCCAGGCCACAAGCCAACCCTCTTCCAGACATGTTTTCGGGTTATAGATGCTTTGTGGATGGCTCGTGGAAAGAGACCGATGAACTTGCAGGTATTGGCTGGTATTGTACACAACATGATGGATCACCAACCATGGGGGCGGCAAACCTACGACGAAGTCTATCTCCTCTCCACGCGGAGGTAGAGGCACTGGTGTGGGCGATGAGATGCATGATTGGTGCAGGCAATGACCATGTATCTTTCCTAACGGACTGTTCGGACTTGGTGAAGATGGTGTCTTCTCCCACTGAATGGCCGGCGTTCTCAGTTTACCTAGAAGCAATCGCGAGCGACAGGGAAGAATTTCTATCCTTTTCGATCTCTCATATCCCTAGGAACATGAATGTAAAAGCGGATAATTTGGCACGACATGTTCGTACCTCCCCGCAATATGTTACTTATGTAAACGATGTTCCGCCTCATTGGCTTTTATAAGCTAATCAATATATGTTGTTGACAAAAAAAAAAAAAATATCCACTGCGTAATTGGGTGAACCGCTGGTTATTATCTGCTGGACGAAATTTGGGTGCGTTATTTGATTTGGTAGGCAATTTGATGCTCTGTGCGGTTTTACTTTTCTCTCTCCTTAATACCTCAAATTTTTTTAAAAACTTATGATTGGTAAAATGAAAGCGGTTTTCTAAAAACCACACTGAAATCCGCAATATAAGTGTTGCCATTCACTGCCTCTATCTCCCAATATTTCAAATGTTTTTCAAAAAGAAACATGTTAATCTACACAATTACCCAAGAAAAAAAAAAACTCTATACATTGGAAGGTCGTTTAGAAAACAAAATATAGAAAAACAAATGAAGCTTTAATATCGGATTAAGGTTTAATAAAAAAAATGGTCAAGCAAACTTTTAGAAAACAAAAATCCATGCATAATAGAGATACCTTTTTTTCCCCATAATAGAGAATTAGAGATACTCAACTAATTAAAAATAATAATGAAATGAAATGGAATAAAGTGTATAGCTAATGCATCAAGAAAAGTGTAGACGTGAGTAGTGAGATTAATATTCCGTTTTGGACTTCCCTTGTCTTGGGTTTGGCCTACAAGAAAAGGTTTACTAAAGACATATTGTATCAAAACCCATAAAAGACTTCATCTCTTTCTTTCTTGTAATCCTATGTAGTCTCCCCAAGTAATCAGCAACCTAATCCAAAAGTTTCAAATTCGATTTTCTCCTTATATTCTAACTTTACGTTTTTACATACTCTAAATTGCTAAGCCGTTTTGAGCCTTTCCATAAAGATACTCAAAAGGGAGATTTTTCTCGACCCATTGTGGTTTGTTATTTGTTTACTAGAATATATAGTTTTTTCTTTTGATTATTAGCCATCAATACAAAAATATACATCTACTCTCCACAAGAAGAATAATACAAATATAAATATTGATTTGTAGGTGAAAAATGGCGGAACAGTTGCTGCTTCATGGAACTCTTGAAGTGAAGATTTATAGGATCGATAAGTTGCATCAACGAGCAAGGTTCAATTTATGCGGCAAGGTAACCGTTATTATATAGTCCGAATTCAATCTACTTATAAAAATTGATTAATTATATTGAACTTCAAAAATTAATTAAATGATTACAAATTTTTTTAAAAACAAACTATTAGTGTATTGTTTTTATTTAGTGGATTTTATATTTTAATATTATTTTGAAATTCTTAAGTTTCTACTAGCTAATTTTTGTAGTTTTTTTTTAAAGGCGATTTAGCAAGATTTTTAGTAAATAAAAAATATTAGATGAATGTTATATAACCTGTAAAATAAATTTCAAAATGATTTACAGGGAAACAAGGAATCTACAAGAAAAAATAATCAATTTCAAATAAAGAGCCTAGCGGACTCATGCACAAATTTGTTTGGAGGACATCTCTATGCAACCATTGACTTAGACAGGTCAAGGGTGGCTCGAACCATGATGAGACGTCATGCTAAATGGTTTCAATCCTTCTTCATCTACACCGCACATTCAATCTCTAAAATCGTATTCACAGTCAAAGAAGATGAACCGGTTAGTGCTAGTTTAATCGGCCGAGCTTATTTACCTGTCACCGAAGTCATTACCGGACAACCTATAGACCGATGGCTTGATATCTTAGACGAGAACAAGAGTCCGGTCCAAGGAGCTTCGAAAATCCATGTTCGTGTTAAGTTCAATCACGTGACACAAGACATGAATTGGAACAAAGGAATCATATTACCTTCTTTCAAAGGAGTACCTAACGCGTTTTTCAACCAAAGAGAAGGTTGCAAAGTTACACTTTACCAAGACGCCCATGTTCTTGGTGATTACCCTGATATTACTCTAGCAGGAGGACAAGTGATTTACAAGCATCATCGATGTTGGGAAGATATTTTCGATGCGTTATGGGATGCAAAACATTTGATATACATCGCTGGTTGGTCAGTATATACTGACATAACATTGCTCAGAGATCCTAAACGGTCGAGACCGGGAGGGGACTTGAAGTTAGGAGAATTGTTGAAGAAGAAAGCAGAAGAAAACGTGACCGTGTTGATGCTTGTGTGGGACGATAGAACGTCCAACGAAGTGTTTAGGAGAGATGGTTTGATGATGACACATGATCAACAAACTTACGATTACTTCAAAAACACGAAAGTGCGTTGCGTTCTCTGTCCGCGAAATCCAGATAATGGTGCGAGCATTGTGCAAGGGTTCCGGATCGCTACAATGTTCTCTCACCATCAAAAAACGATTCTGGTGGACGGTGAAGTGGATGGATCAATAAACAAGAGAAGGATAGTGAGTTTTCTTGGAGGGATTGATCTTTGTGATGGGAGATATGACACTGCAGAGCATCCTTTGTTTGCTACTTTGAATAGTGTTCATTCTAATGACTTTCACCAGCCGAACTTTGTTGGCGCATCGATTAAAAAAGGCGGTCCACGTGAACCATGGCATGATATTCATTGCAAGCTAGATGGTCCTGCGGCGTGGGATATTTTATACAATTTTGAGCAGCGGTGGATGAAACAAGGTATTAAAATAAATAACTAGATCCTAAGAAATTTCCTATGAAAAACAACAGTTTTTATAACATTTATAAGTTTTTTTTAATTTGACGTTTGCATTATTATTTTTAAAAAGCACATAAATTAGTGTTTGAAACAATAATAACCCTAAACAAAAGTAATTCTAGAAACTCATAGCATATAATCATTAATTAAATCATTAGAAACTAATGTTATATGCTTACAGGTAGTGGTAGAAGGTACCTTATATCAATGGCAAAACTTTCAGAGATCACGGTTCCACCACTTCCAATTGTACAATCAGATAATGAAGAAGGATGGACGGTTCAAGTTTTTCGGTCAATAGACAATGGTGCAGTTGAAGGGTTTCCAGAGGATCCACGTGAAGCTTCAAGCATAGGACTTATAACCGGAAAAGATAACGTGATCGAAAGAAGCGTACAAGACGCTTATGTTAATGCCATAAGGAGAGCCAAACACTTCATATACATTGAGAACCAATATTTTCTAGGAAGCTCTTTTGGATGGAACTCTAGAGATATTAATTTGAATGAGATCAATGCTTTACAACTCATTCCCAAAGAGATTTCTCTCAAAATCGTGAGCAAGATCGAGGCAGGCGAGAGGTTTACAGCGTATATCGTGATTCCGTTATGGCCTGAAGGTAAACCTGGATCAGCATCGGTTCAAGCAATACTAGACTGGCAAAGGAGAACAATGGAAATGATGTATACGGATATCATCATTGCGTTACATAAGAAAGGGTTAGATGCAAACCCTAGAGACTATTTAAGTTTTTTCTGCCTAGGGAATCGGGAAGTTAGCAAGGCCGGTGAATATTTGCCTCCGGAAAAGCCAGAGGCTAATTCTGATTACGCAAGAGCTCAAATATCTCGTCGGTTCATGATATATGTCCACTCTAAAATGATGATTGGTAAGTCAAAATCTATCTTTCATGAATTATGTTTCGTCGGAAAATGGTTAGACACTTTCTTCCATTTTCGTAGGAAATTTTCTACCAAAATCCTTCCATTATTTATTTTCGTTATAATTTCGTAAGTTAGTGTTATGTAATATTTTCTACCGAATTTTTCATCTTAAATTTCGTAAAATTAGATTTGCTTTCTTGTAGTGTCATAACTTATAATTAGGATTGTTGTGGTGGAACAAAAGCTTATGGACCCGGTGTTTTTAGGCCGAGTTGATCTCGTTAGTGCCATTGCAAACCTATTGAGAACAATAAAAAAAGCTCTTTAACATGTTTTATATTTCTATGCAGTTGATGATGAGTACATAATAATAGGATCAGCTAATATAAACCAAAGGTCTATGGATGGAGGTAGAGACTCAGAGATCGCGATGGGAGCATACCAACCTAGCCATCTACTATCTACCAATAATATGAGGCCGACGGGCCAAGTTTTAAGCTTTAGGATATCACTATGGCTTGAACACCTACGGATTATAACCAACGAATTTCAGTGTCCCGAAAGCGAAAAGTGTATAAGAATGGTAAATGCTATGGCAGACGAGCTATGGGGACTATATTCAGCACAAGAGTACCCTCGAAATGACGATTTACCAGGACGTTTGCTTAGTTATCCGATTAGCATTGGTAGCAACGGGGAAGTAACAAATCTTGCTGGGACTGAGTTCTTTCCTGATACTAACGCAAAGGTTTTAGGTGAAAAATCTAATTATCTTCCTCCAATTCTTACTTCTTAGGTGATGTAACACTTTCTTTTCATACTCTTGAAATTTATGTTATTCATACTCATTAATTAATTAGTAAGAACTTCTGAAATTAAATCTTCTGGATTTTCTTTTGTTCTACATATGCCTGTATAAATAAGATACAAAACATTAATATCTTCTATTAAAAAAAAAAGTAGATATTGTTGACAAAAATAAAAAGAGTAGATGTTCTCCGATTTTAAATATGAAGACAAATTAATAGATCACTCTTTTCATAAGCCTGTTTCTCATTTGGATTCTTGGGCTCTCTTTTTTTTTTCGACATCTATTCTTGGGCTCTTTTAATCTAGTTGTGGTACAAATCAAACCCAAATGTGCTAGAAATATTCAATCAAAATTATATTAATTTAGAGCATCTATGTTAATAGTGATTATGTCCAAATTGGCTTTGGTTTAAAGCTAAGTAGGTTAGTAATTTACCTCTAAACAGTTTATTAACCTTTTTGGTGACCAAAAAAAAAAAAAAAAAAAAAAAACTTTTTTTGATCAAACATATGGATAAACACCTAAGGAAAATCTCTACACACGTAATTATCAATAATTAAGATGGCGACATAACTCAACCCATCCATTTACACTGCCGACACAAAATATCCATATACCATATTCACTTATTAATAATGCTTTTCTTTTTCCTTTTCTTTCTATTTTTCTGATATCTATTACTACTTTTTATTTGTTTGTGTATTTTTTGCGTCACTATTTGTCTCAATTTGTTTCAATAACAATAACAAAAGGAAACATTAAAAAAAAAAAAAAAAAAGAATGTGCGTTGACAGAACAAAAAAAAAGTGCTGCGTAATCACAATGGCTGCCACATGAACGAATCTCTTTCTTTTCTGTATCTTATTAAAGAAATTATAGAAAGAAGAACTTTTTGGTATAAATTAAAATAATAATGCCCATAAAATCATATTTTCAACCAACAAAATTTTAAAATTTTAGATATACATCCACTAGTTAGTTTTCTAATCTATAAGATTTTAAAATTAAAAAAGGTTTTAATTTTTTAAAAAAAATCAGATAAGATATTTAGATTACAACCAGGTTGGTCTATATGGTATAGAGTAACTTTTGTTTTCCTTAATATTGTCCCTAACTTTTTGAAACTTTATTATGATTTTTTTTTGTGTAACTTTAAACTTTTAATTTATTTATTATTGAAGTACACAAAAAAAAAAAAAACGGAATTTTTCTATTCCTTCTTTTTGGGGAGTTGCAGAACCACCACACACGCATAACAAAGAAGAAGAACAAAAAAAAAAAAAAAACGAATAAAGAAGAAGAAGAAGAAGAAGAAGAAGAAGAAAGGCTTTAGATTTAGCTGCAGGGGAGGTGGCTGAACAAAACCCTAATCCCAATCTTCCTCGAATATGCCATTTTTGAGGTTATTTTTTGCTCATTAGCAGCAGAGTGGGTTTATTTTTTTTCGATTTGATTTGAGGGAAATAATGGAATTTTTGTGAAATTGCAGGATTGTGAGACTTCTCCTACCTGGAATCAGGGTTTTGATTAGAAGATCGTTAATTTGGTTGCTTTAAAATTAAATGCATATCCGTGAAATTATTCCTTCTTGGATCTACCAGTTATTTGGTTGCATGGGGTGAGTGAGGATCTTTCTCCTTTAATTCTTGTGTTTTTGGAATTGAAAGTTTCAATCTTTTTTTGTTTTTAATCCTTTTGTCTATGTTTGTGTGACTGAGAAAGGGAGGAGGAATCTTATGAAATTGGAGTGTTAAAATTTTGACTTTAAATTATAAATTTGATATGGATTTTTTTACTTAAATTGTAGGTTAGGTTTGCTTATTATCTATATCCTTATTGGTTATGTGGATGATATATAGTTGTTGCTTGCTTTTTAAGGAAAAAATTGGAATCTAAGCATCTCTCAAGTTTTAGTTTTGCTCTAGTTCTTTTATCTCATGATTGAAAATCGTTTGCTTTGCGAGTGTCTTTAATTCGGATTGTTAAATTGCTCTTAGTATCGTGGTTAAGATCATCAAAGATACTTCACTTCATAGTCTTGTGTGTTTGTTCGATAAAAAAACTATTGCTCTATCTCTCTCTGTGGAATCTGTGGTTGTAGCTGCAAAGAGTCTTTCGAATAAAATTTCTTAGTTCTTGCATTTCTCCAGTTTCTTGTGTTAATCAAAGTCTTCTCACTGGCTTTTTTTTGTTTTGTGGTTTTGCAACAGTACAGAGGTTGTTTTGGATGCTGCAATAAACCACCGCTTATAGTTGCAGTGGATGAGCCGTCTAAAGGGTTAAGGATTCAAGGTCGTTTAGTGAAGAAGCCAAGCGTATCAGACGACTTCTGGAGCACAAGTACCTGCGAGATGGATAACAGCACACTTCAGTCACAAAGAAGCATGTCTTCTATCAGCTTCACTAACAACACTTCGACTTCTGCAAGTACAAGCAACCCTACAGAATTTGTAAACCACGGTGAGTTGAAAATTCCACACATTCTTGTTTCCAGTGACCCTTTCTCGCATTTTATTTGCTTGGCTTGTTTCTTAGTAAATAAATGACCATTCCAAGCTTTAATATCGTCTGATTTGTTCAACTTTGAAACTATCTACGTATAACATTCAACTTTTATTATATCAATGGAAGATTCCTAATTCATGACTGGCTATGGATAAATACATTTGAGCCCACATTTCTCTAGAATTTACTATGTATTTGTTGTTTCAACATGAAAACTTTCGTCTCATGATATGTAGATTTTGGCTACTGATGAATATACTCTACCAAACCCACCTTGAATTAAACCTGACCTGTACATACTAAGCTTTTACACAAAAATTGAATTCTCTATGCAGCAATGTAAAATATATTTCCTCCGCGTTCTTGTGCATTGGTATGTTTTGGGAGGCCTTCATCTTCAGATATTAGTTCTTTGACTTTTGGATTGCTTTGCTCTGTTTATTCGTATTTTTGTTCTTCAGTGTTGTTATTATCCCTTAAGAAAGTTTGTATCTGTTCTTCCTTCCTGTCCAGGATTGAACCTCTGGAACCAAACTAGGCAACAGTGGCTCGCAAGTGGAACTTCTCAAAAAAAGGCCAAACTTCGAGAACCTACAATAAGGTTGGTGAAAGTTATCTTTCTTTCTCTTGTCCATCTGCATTAATCCTTTATGAATATAGTTCTTCACTTATTTCTATCAAGAACAAGAATCATATATTGAAAACAATTTGATTGCGCTATTCATTAATGTGCATTCACAAATCAACAAAATTACAAGTTTAAGATAGTTAAAATGTCAATTTTCGTTACAAAATCATTTGCTATTAACAAAGCTATTTCATGTCCCTTTTCATGCATTTATAGTTTATCCTTCCATCATTATCTTTTAGGCAATAAAGCTAAGGCACAACTTGACTTTCTCATCCACCAAACATCATAGTTAAACATCTTAACCAAGAATCATAGGAATCTATTCTTAATCTAAAATCCCGGGGATCGATAAGTATATGAAAATTAATTGCGTGACACCATTCATGTTACAATTTTCTTAGAGTTTGCTTCCATCAATAAAGATGCATCAACAAGTTATCTGAAGATTTGGCAAGCTGTTACAAGAATGGTGTCTTGTGATTGATTCTTCTCTTTAGTCCTTTAGGCTCTTCTCTTAGGTTATAGAAGATGATGTTTGTTCCATTCTTATCCATCAAAAGTTCTCGTCAATTCGAACATTCTGAGTTAATAACTCGTTTTCTGCAGCTGGAATGCAACATATGAGAGCTTGTTGGGTATGAACAAACGATTTTCTCGTCCAATACCTCTCCCTGTAAGCAATTTTTCTCTAAGAATCTTTCTGCAATGTTTCAAGATTCTGTAAATGTGATTTTAAGTTTGTTGATTTTATGAATATTATGGCAGGAAATGGTGGATTTTCTGGTGGATGTGTGGGAACAAGAAGGCTTGTATGATTGATTTGCAAATCTTGAAAATTAATTTCATCTTTTTTCTTTCATGTGTGTAATCAGAAGAAGAGAAAAATATTCCAGAACTTGGATTTTTAGTCTTGGCTTCCTGAAAGTAAATTCTCAACAAAAGTATTTTACTTTCAAAGGAAAATACCAATTTAGACTCTCTTTTTTTTTTTTTTTGTGTAATAATCATTTTGTTACACTCAGAATTGTATTATTATGACCAAGTGGTTTCCACCAAAAAAAAATGACCAAGTGGTTCAGCTTGTCTAATCAGGTCGGTGATGAATTTTTAGTTAGAATTGTGGATTACATATTTCAATGTTTTGATAAAATAAAATTTGATTTTGGCTTTTTGGATGTTATGTACGGTACATTGTACCTGTAAATGATGAATGGTGACTGTGCTACAAATTCGACCAAATTCAATTAGCGGCGAGAAAGTGAATTTTTTTTGAATTCTAGACGTACGTCTGACTATTACCGAAATGACTTTATTCTTTTTCATGTCTTCACCGTCATTTTCAGCTTCATCCTTAGTTTTCAGAAAAACTCACCAATACGATATTGGAATGATCACATAACAATACGATGAATGAGAAATATATATGTCAAAAATTAAAAAAAAAAAAAGAGAAATTTAAAAGGACGAAAAATTAATACAACGTACAAAAACTTGAACATTCATACTATTCTGTAACACATTAACCAATAGGATCAATGATATTCCCTAGAACAAGTTCAAAATGTGGAAAAAAAAAGTGTGTGCGATATGTCAACTTATGTGCTATAAGTTGAAACAAATCTTTGTTTATTGTATATAGATACCGAAGATTGTAATATTGAAGGAGTATCTTTAAAGGTCGTGTATTTTTCTGAACCATATGTGGAGAATATGGAATTACAGATTCAATATGGAATTACAGATTCTATAGTTCCATCATTGCTCTACTAATACCATGATTTGTTTCTGTTGCTCTTTAAACTCATATATACTTATTGTTGATTAGCTAGTATCCATTAGAAGAGGCTAGAACAATATAAGAGACATAAGTCAATCTTTTATTGTAAATTGATTAAGTTGAAAACTTACGAAACATAAGGTTTCAAATTGAGATCCGATAATTAATAACATGGTATTAGAGTCTAGATTATTGATTTAAATAGTGTGGTCCAAAAATAGGGTTTATTACCGTTCTAAAGTGAGATCCGAATCGATATGAACCGATAAGAGTCATCATTCGAGCTATCTTGTTAAGATTTCAAATTTAAAGTTATATTAGACCGACCTAATGAAAATAACATATAAAAGACATAAATCAATATTATTTTTGAATTATTGGAAGAACACGAAATTTAACATAATTCACTTTACCAATCAGAAAATTTATATATAAAAGAAAATCAAATAACACAAAACAAAGTAAGTATATACGCAGTAGAGCTTCATTTTGAGAGTGATAATTCTTATTTTTCAATAAAACCCTAACAATTCCTTTTATTCAAACAAACAAAAAAATTTGTTGTCGCAATCATGTTCTTTTGCCTTCAATCTAAAAATCAATATAAATTCAAAGAACTTAACCTCCCACGGTTTCGTCAACAAGTTTTATCAAACAAAAAGAATGGTTTGTCAACAATGCATGTATTCGAACTTTTTGCTTCCTTCAATGTATTCAACCACTTTTGTCAACTTTTAACGATCACCTTCATTGCATTCTGACAATTATATTGTTTGCTTTCCTTCTTTTGAAAGCTCACCAGCATTTGCTTTTATTTTTTCTGACAACTTGTAAATGATGATGATGCAAACAAGTGATAATATACGTGTATCATCAATATATCAAGTAATCAGGAGCATTACAAAATAAAATAAAAAATCAAAAGCATAACACAACGCAACTAACTAAATGTTTATGGCCCATTTGGGCTTCTTCTGAGTGTTAATAACTTAATAGTCACGGAAATGGTGATTTGAGATTTTGAGTTGTATATATAGGTTTAGTTGTTTAGGTATTTAATGATTATTTTTGCTGATTAAGTTGAAATTTGGCAAATGGGTTCTTAAATCTTGTATCTATAGCTAAACTTGGACGGTAGAGATATGATTTGGGGACTAAAATTGTAATGAATTAAGGGCTGTTTGACACTGTTAATTTGTTGGTACTAGTTTAATTTGTTCTCTTGTTAAGTTTCTATGTTGGATATTGGTGTTTTAGAGTTGAGGAGGACGTTAACCCAAATACATTTGGTATAGAAGATTTTACATGTACTATGGACCAAATGTATTTGGGTTAACGTCCTCCTCAACTCTAAAACACCAATATCCAACATAGAAACTTAACAAGAGAACAAAACTAGTACCAACAAATTAACGACAACTTCTATATAGTCTATGGTCTTATAGTTTTTACTCTTTATACCAAGGAAGTTCTCTATATAGAAGTTGTCGTTTCTCGTTTATTTCATAAAATTTATTGTACAACACTATTGCATCTATTCTCGTTAGGTCCATTGCTTAAAATCTGTTTAGGAGACTAAAAAAAAAAAGAGAAATATTACGAATGACATATAAAAAGTGTCTCTTAAAATTATTTAAATAGCATTCTTAGTTTAAAATATAAAATTATATGTTGTATAAAATAATATTTTAAGAAAAATACTATGATATTAATTATTTAAAACTACTGAGAGTATAACTTATAATAAATACTGGAGATTTAAACCGAAATTAAATAGATGTTTTTTTTTGTAATTATTCTTTTTCAGTTGCTATTAAAAATATATCTGTTTTATCATAAATTAATTTGGAAGCTTGGAGTGGAAAAAAACATATTGAATGTTGGAAAAAAAACACAAATCTTTTTGTTTGGGCAAAAAACACAAATCTTAAATGGTGTTTTTTTATTATTATTGGTAAAACTCTTAAATGGTGTTTTAAACGAAAATCTAAACATTATCATATCCTCCCTATTTAATTTTTTCAAATGATTCACGAATCAAAAGCCAAGAGCTTTTTAAAAACTTCTAATTAACAATGGATTTGGACTATGTTATCTATCCCCAACATACATCATTAAAAAACATGTTACGAAATATCCAACACTTGCTATTATTTTTCAAATAAACTATTGTACCAATGTTGTGACACTCATACTTCTTTTTTAATAATTCCATCAACCATAGTATAAAATATAAAAATTCAACGAAAATCGACCACTCTCAAATGTTTTTGTCCAACAATGCATGTATTCTATTCTCCATTTCCTTTTTCTCTTCCTTCAATGTATTCAGTCTTTTTCGTCAACCTTCACCTTCAGTGCATTCAAAACTTTATGAATTTATATATTACTATGTTCTTTTTTTTTATAATAATGTTTTTTTATGTCAGAAAATATGATTAGAAAATTTCACAATTGGGGTTCGGTGGGACTAATTAGAAACAAAGAAGGTGGAGAAGAAATCCGACTTTTTCGCGTGTATACATTGAACCTTAAGAGTTTTTATTCTCTACATTAACCTCCACCGTACACCTCTCTCTCCATTAAAGTCTTTTCTCATTTTTTGCTTTCTTCTTCTCATATCCCAAAATTTTCTTCTTCTTCTTCTTCTTCTTCTGTAAATCTTCTTCCTTCTTTTTGCCCTATCTTCTAGGGTTCTTCGCTGTTTCATGAATCTTTGTCTACAATCTTTGTTAATCTTCGTCTTCGTTCTTGTTCTTCAAACTGTGTTTGAATTATGTCTGGAATCTTCAGATTTAGTGGTATGTTTCATGCATCCTTTAATTTCTTGGTCGAATTTTGGAATTTGTGTAGTTATTTAGGAATCTTCGCTTTATTTTGATTTTTAGGATTTGATAAAATCTCAAATTGGAGTTGATTTTGGACTTCTGGTTAGGTTTTTGGCTTGATTTAGGAATCTTCGCTTAATTTTGATTTTTAGAATTTGATTAATCTCAAATTGGAGTTGATTTGGAACTTCTGATTAGGTTTTTAGTGGATTTTGCTCTGTACATTAGGTTTGATTTAAGTGTTCTTGAGATTGGAATTGAGAGTAATCGAAGTTTTTTTACTTGTTTTTGATTTATAGGTGATGAAGATTTTTTCCTTGGTGGATCGATGCATCTATCGCCGGGAAGCTGTCCCGGCGTATATTTACCAGCGCGTAAGAGGTTACGTATCGCTGCGCCGTCCGTTTTCAGTGGTTTTGAGCAAAAGCAAACTTCGATTGATGTATTGCCAGAGGAGTGCTTATTTGAGATTCTCAGACGTTTACCTTCTGGACAAGAAAGGAGTGCTTGCGCTTGTGTTTCCAAGCATTGGCTTAATCTGTTGAGTAGTATCAGTAGGGAGGAAGTGAATGAGTCAGTTCAGGATGTGGAGGGTGAAGGTTTTTTGTCTAGAAGTTTGGAAGGTAAGAAGGCGACGGATTTGAGGTTGGCAGCGATCGCAGTGGGGACATCGACTCGGGGAGGGTTGGGGAAGCTTCAGATCCGTGGGAGTGGTTTTGATAGCAAAGTTACAGATGTTGGCCTTGGGGCGGTTGCTCATGGTTGTCCATCTCTTAGGGTGCTTTCTCTTTGGAACTTGCCTGCTGTTGGTGATGTGGGTTTGTCTGAGATCGCACGGTCATGCCCGATGATTGAAAAGCTTGACCTTTCTCGATGTCCAGGAATTACTGATACTGGTTTGGTTGCAATTGCTGAGAACTGCGTGAATCTGTGTGATCTGACAATTGACTCGTGTTCTGGTATCGGGAACGAGGGTTTGAGGGCTATTGCACGACGATGTACCAATCTGAGATCTATCTCTATCAGGAGCTGCCCTCGCATTGGAGATCAAGGAGTTGCTTTCCTCTTGGCACAAGCTGGTTCTTACTTGACTAAAGTGAAACTCCAGATGCTGAACATTACTGGCCTGTCTCTTGCTGTTATTGGCCACTACGGAGCAGCTGTTACTGATCTTGTGCTTCATGGCCTTCAAGGTGTGAACGAGAAAGGCTTCTGGGTCATGGGAAATGCAAAAGGGTTGAAGAAACTGAAGTCCCTCTCAGTAATTTCGTGCCGAGGCATGACGGATGTTGGGCTTGAAGCTGTTGGAAATGGTTGCCCTGATCTGAAGCACGTCTCTCTGAACAAATGCTTGCTTGTTTCTGGCAAAGGACTTGTCGCTTTGGCTAAATCTGCATTGTCTCTGGAAAGTTTGAAACTTGAGGAATGCCACAGGATCAACCAGTTTGGCTTTATGGGATTTCTTATGAGCTGTGGCTCAAAGTTGAAGGCTTTCTCTATGGCAAACTGTCTGGGCATCCAGGACTTCAACGCAGAATCACCTCTGCCATCAACCAGTTGCAGCTCCTTACGTTCCCTGTCAATCCGATGCTGCCCTGGATTTGGGGATGCAAGTCTCGCTTTCTTGGGGAACTTCTGTCATCAGCTTCAAGATGTTGAACTTTGTGGACTCAATGGAGTTACGGATGCAGGTGTGTTCGAGTTGCTTCAGAGCAACAATGTTGGTCTAGTGAAGTTGAATCTGAGCGGATGTATCAATGTTTCAGACAACACAGTCTCTGCAGTATCTGTTTGCCACGGACGCACATTGGAATCTCTCAACCTAGATGGCTGCAAGAACATCACTGACGCAAGCCTCATCGCAGTGGCCAAGAACTGCTACTCAGTCAACGACCTTGACATCTCAAATACTTTGGTCTCAGATCACGGAATCAAGGCTTTGGCATCTTCTCCCAACCACTTGAATCTCCAGGTTCTTTCCGTCGGCAGCTGCTCAGCAATCACAGACAAAAGCAAGGCATGCATACAGAAACTCGGCCGCACGCTTGTGGGACTAAACATCCAACGTTGTGGTAGAATCAGCAGCAGCACTGTGGATACACTTCTGGAACATCTATGGAGGTGCGATATACTTTACTAAATCCCACTTTAGTATCATCATCATCATCAGTCAAGTCATTTTCCTAGGTTTTGGTCGCTTAAACCCGTAGATTCCACCTAGAACTCGGTTTCTTTCCTAGGGCACATCAGTTGTTTTTTTTCAAATTTTTAACAGGTTCCTTCTAAACAAAGGAGTCTGTTTCTACAACTGTTAGTGTTCCTGTGAATTCTGTCACTGAGTTCTGGTAATCTAGTTAGGGTTATATAGTCGTGACCGTCTTTTTGGAGTTGTTGTCTCTCTATGTTCAGTCAAGTTCTTGTAGGAGTCCCCTTTGTACTATGGTTTAGGTTCGTGATAGTGCCTTTATCTTACTTCCACTGTTAAGAGCTTTTGGCAATGGCGGTGTAACTTATTAGTCGCCATTACAACTCTTCGGAGTTGTTTTTTTTGTGTTATGTTTCTGCCAAAAGCTCTGTTTTTTTTTTGGCCCACTTTTTTGTTTAAGGCACTATCTTGTATTACTGAATCATTTGTAACTTTGTACTCTCTATATAAGCTTTTCTCTGAACATACTTACTACTACCCTTTGTAATATAACTTGATCCTTAATTGGATCATTTTGTTGTGTGATTACAAAATCTTACAAATAGAAAAACAAAATTTGGTAGAAAAGGATAAAATTCAATCGTCTCTCCAAGTATCTCTCAAAGAGTAATAAGCTCTGTCATTACCAAACCCAAATAGCTCCTTTAAACCCAAAGCAAAGCAGCAACCTCGTACACTGGAGAGACAAGACCTGTTGCTTTCATTTGAAGAAGTTTCCATGTCATCATCTTTGTACCTTACGAAGCCTCCTTTCTCGAGATCATCCCAAGTGTCATCAATCTCTTCAATTCGATTCATTACCTCATCTTCATCCTTTGGCAATATCCTCTCTCTGTAATGTTTTAGTGCAAAAAATTAACTAAAGCATGTTGAATTGTGTTCAGTCATTTTATGGACTCGACAACAAAAAGTAGGCTTTGCGAGATGAACAACCACATCAACTTACACATTCTTTTGTTTGGATTTCCTAGAATATCCCTTGCTCAATACAGCATTCCCTGACACATGGTTCTTGAACCTTACCTGAAACATTTACGTAGCAACGTCTTGTTATGTACCCCAATCTCACTTCTTGCCTAACCTTTATAACTTATCATGAAATGAAAAAAAAATTTGGCTGTAAAACCTCATCACCGTCCTTCATCCCATAACTTCCGATGCATTCCGTATCGGTTATTAACTTCTGACCTCCGAAACACAAACAAAAATGCCCCCACACGTGTGACCTTCACCATTAAAAACTTGTGTGTCAAGTTTTCAGGAACCATATAATAGGGGAGAAAAAATGTAATAAAGTTTGAAAAATGTACCATGAGATCTTGGAGGGTCCCTTTTTGGGGACGTGGCTGAAGGCAGTCTCTATGGCAAGCTTGAGATCCCCAACGGTCGCCGAGGTCAATACGTAAACATCTACATTTTAAAATATAGTTAAAATTGAAGCTAATGAAGGACTATTGATTATAAGTAGTGATCGATCAATAAGAATAAAAAGATAATATGATGATGCATTTACCGAAGGAAGAGCCATCTAGTTTGAGAACGGAAAGCCTAATGGGTTCGGTCGGAAGTTTATCATAAGAAAAGGTCCGGCGATGAAAGCTTCCCATTATCCTAAAACAAGATCAATGAAAATCTAGAAACCATGGAATCAAGGTTTCAAGATTATTACTAGGAAGAGATTCAAAAGAATTTTAGGGTTTTTTTTTTTTTTTTTGTAAAGGGATTCAAATGATCAAAGGATGAAGTTTGGTATATTCAAAGGAGTGTCTCTCGCTATTGTCTGATTCGTATGGGGTTCGAATCAGACGACGAAACTTGGTCTTGATGGAGGTTTTTACGCTTCTTTAGTTTTGTTGTTATTGCCTAGATTCCTTGTTGAGGAAGTTAGGGTCGGCCGCGTTTCTTGTGATTTTCTTCGCTCTTTCAGTCATTCCTTTACTAATTTTACCATTTCCTTTGGCTAATTATATCGAATCTTCTAATATTTAGTCTCCATACAAAAAGCTTTGGCGTCTCCTTAATTATAATATATATACCTTTTGGACTTATATAGCAACATATACGAATCTTTTCAAGATATAAAATTGTACATTCACACATACATATGTTTAAACATAAGAAAAATTATAAATTTAACAATCAAGTCCCCTAAAGTCGTCTCAACGTAAAATGACGTATTCTCTAATTTACACGAGAGCCGAATCGTTAAAAATGACGTTTCGAGCTATGTTCATCAACGGACTGATCCCGGCCGGAGAAAATTTCCGGGCGAACAGAAATGGATCCTTCCTCGTTCGGCCGCCATCTCCGTACCTAAGCCGTGCATTTCTCAAATTTTGTATAAGCTCAGCCTTAACCTCGGACGGTTTATATGTTCGGGGATGACCATGTTCGTTGACGCTCCAATCAACGTGTGTGAGCGTAGCGGATACACACCCTTGTGGGTCTTTCATGTGGAGAAGAGTAGGGAAGTAATGTTCCTCAGGGTAACACGTGTCTTTTCTTACGCAAGACTTGTTGAACTTGGCCCATATGTCCACGTCACTCACCACCATCCGCGCATGGGCGCGTGTCAATGTCCAGAACTGTGAGCCTATTCGAAACTCCTCGGGTGGTACCTCGGGGAGCATCGCAGTGGATCCACGCGCTGCCCACCTGTCGTACCACCCTGGTTCGTCTTTTAGAACCTCGATGAAGCTCTTCTTGGAAGAGACTAGTGTATTGTAAGTGAAGTTAAAGGAGTGAAGGGGGATGCAAGAAGGGGAGAGAAGGATAAACATGTAATTTGACGGGTCATCGAGAAGCGCGTGAGCAAGTAAACGACGTGCGGCTGAGATGAGTGTTGGGGTGTGCCGGTATGCCGGTTTTGAGGAAGGTATGATCCGGTTATGAAACGTACCAAAGGAATCCGGTTTGTGTTCTTGAGTTGGGTCAACATGGACGTAGACATTGTAGAGAGACTTGTAATGAGAAGTTTGGTTGAAAAAAATCTCCCAAATCGGTGCAAATGGAAGAGAGTTCGTTGTTAAGAACATGAAAGCGAGTTTTTTGGGAAATTTAGGTGAAGGGTTTGGGTCGGCTTTGGAAGCTTGACGAAGGAGCAACTCATCGTGAACTAGTGGCTGAGAAGTAATTACTCGGGGAGATGTAAGGGTAGTATTGGAATTTCGTATTACTAGGAAGGCCGGCTGAGTGATGGCCAGAGTGATAGCTAGTCGGGGAGCCGTAAAGGTCATGATGACACCTAAGGGCACACAAACGAGTAGAATGAAATAAAAGGCCAACATTTCTATGTTAAATGACTTCCTTTTACCATCTCACAATCTATATCATCAAGTTTAACTATGAACCGTGAGAGTCAGAATTTATAAAGCTGTTTTATTTTGATTACATTTTCGTTTTCTGACAAAAGAAAATAGGAAACGTAGATGGTACGGGCTTCACATTGTTTGTATGGTAATTACTATTTAGTAATTAAGAAGCTTTATTTGTTTTGCGGTCTTTTTATGGCCCATTTGGTTACCAAAACGTGATCCTTGGTTCTTGTTACATACTCTTTTACGATGCTTTAATCACATTTTATCTTCTTATCTTTTGCTAAATTTAAATATTTTGTTTCGGACTCTAATCATTCAAACATATGTTACACAACGTGTTCAACCATCAAAGGTCTAAAATTGTAACGTATTAGAAAGAGGACCTAAAGTTTTGATTCTATTGTCCCAAAAAAAAATGTTTAGATTTTAGAAAATGATTTGTTGTGTTCTTGAAGAACTTAAGTTGTCAGGCTTAACCATAGTCTATATGAAAATTGTAATATTGCAAGAAATATAGTTTAGCTCAATTTTTGTTCGCATGCAAATCTGAATCCCTAGTGTAGTTCGACATCTTTGTGGTGAAAGTTTTAATTTTGTATGATTTTTTTTTTTCTTCAAATAATCTGCGTCTCTAGACGACGTACCTACCAGGCTACCACTAGATATTGGGAAGTTGATGGGATCGATCGAAATCGGTTCGTAATCTCCGTCGATCTTGATTCGATATATTTCGGTCTCCCAATATATTTTTAAAAAATTATGATAATTTTGGATGAACCAAGGTACAAGATAAGATAGCATTGGAAGAGCTAAAAAATGTAAAAAAGACATAAAACTTAATTGGAAAAATTATGTGTCCCAGACAGTCATCTTAGAAGGAAGAACAATTGCAGCCATTTGATGTGAAGTTTCTCGTGGTGACTGGTAACTACGACAGTGTATTTAGTTTCCAGAGTTATTAACCTGTGGAATGTTCCAAACGTTTCTCCGACCAGTCAATGTGTCTTTAGCACTCACAAGCTTGAGTTGTTCCTCTACTCTCTTCCCTTAAGTTGATATGATGTTTTACCTTTAACAATTCTATCAACTGATACAAGAAATGATGTCTCTAATTACTAATTTACAACCTCATATTGATGTACTATAAACTGAAGTTTTATTTGGTTTTTATGATTTTCACAAAACTATTTGCTTACATGGAGTTTGGTTGCCTTAAACGATTTGCACAGGGAGAATTACATAAGTATGACGACGTTATACAGTCAAAAAACTAGTTAGCAGGAAGGGAGTAACTATTTAATATTTAGATAGGTCTCATCTCTTGATTTCTGGGTGATGCCTTGCAGGTTAATATGGTTTACAAGACTAATTTGTATAAATAGTAAATTAGGAATGCAAGTGTGTGGTATTTACTAAATCTTGTGGCTAAATGTTGCATATTTTTGGTAAAGTTTGGACACCGTTTCAAATACAAATGATATGAGAGCAGCACAGGGTTTTGTGTATGTGGTTTCTAAATTAATTCACATGGAGTTAATGCTCTCAATTTCTACTCAATTAATTCACATGGAGTAAAACAGAGATTTTGCAACTTTAATTGCTCCAACAACTTAGGAAAACATGTGGAGGTTAACAAAATAAGAAGAGAGGAAGAAGCAAGAAAACAAGGAACACCTTATTTTCACTAAGTATCTTTACCATTCCTTAGTATTTGAATCTTTGACAAGTTCTTGACCTATACTACTACTCTACACTATATTTGAATCAATTTTAGAATGATTTTGTCATTATTCTAATATATATCTATTAGATTTTTAAAAAAAAAAGTTTTATCTTCTTCCACACGTTAATGACACACTTATTCCCAAGCTAAACTTAGTAAATGACTATCTTGTTAAATCCTCTGTATTATAAGGTGGAAATCTCTTCTTCATTCATCGCCTCCTCTGTCTAAAACACCAATCTAATCTTCTTGCCTAATCGGTTTCTTATATACACAAAGAACAAAAAACTCAAATTTGTGGAAGAATCTATCGTTTGCTCTCTTTCCTCTTGTATCTCTTACCCTAATTCTAATTACAGATCTTTCGGTAGAGACAATGCAGAAAGTTTGTTGGCCTTACTTTGATCCTGATTTCGAAAACCTTGGTGAACGCGTATACGGTCCACCGTAAGCTCTTTTCTCTCCTTCTGTGTTATAAATTCGTTGAACAACAATGTGAATTCATTTTCATACACATTTTTAATCATGATCTCTTTTTGTTTTTGTGTGTGTGTAATTTACAGATGCAGGGTCTATATTGACAATGACAGCATCCAAGATTGCACCGTTGTGAAGGTACACAAAAGATTGTATGAGTTTTTAATATTTGAAAGGAAAATTTGGATCCAATGGTACACGTTCTTGTGTTTTGTGTTTCCATTGTGCATTATCTGATTAGGGTGTCCTCTAATGTGAAATGGTTAATAATGAAGGTAAATAGTGAGAATAAACAAGGACTCCTTCTAGAAGTGGTGCAAATCTTGACAGATATGAATCTTATTATCACCAAGAGTTACATTTCTTCCGATGGTGGATGGTTCATGGATGGTATGTACATATCAACATTTCTCATTTCCTTACAATTCAGATTAATTGAAGAGCTGAGCTTTGAGACATTACTTGCTTGTATGCAGTTTTCCATGTTAAAGACGAGCATGGCAATAAACTCACTGATAAAAGCGTCATCAACCACATCAAACATGTTTGTCTCAAACTTGGATCTTTGAATATAAACCATATATATGTTTGATCTGAGTGTAGTAGTGACTAGATGAAATTGATCATAATGTAGGCTATTGGTACAAGTAGGCGAGAATCCGATTTTATAAAAGCCAGTGAAGCTATTAACAACCCAAACAACAATGCCTTGGAACCTCCATTGACTGATCACGGTGAACACACGGCGATAGAGATGACCGGGACAGATCGACCGGGCCTCTTTTCGGAGATATTCGCTGCTTTCGCGGACTTACACTGCAATGTCTTGGAAGCTCATGCTTGGAGCCACAACGCTCGTTTGGCTTGCATAGCCTATGTCTCTGATGACAACACTCACGCTCCCATCGATGACCCGAGCCGCTTGGCTTCCATTGAGGACCACCTCAGTACTGTGATCCGTGCCACAGCGGATCCTGCCTCCAACTCTACACACGTGGGTCACAAGGAGAACGAGACGGATGGGTTTCTTGCAGGACAAGGCAAAGGGTGTATGAATAGCAACGTGGAGAGACGGTTGCATCAGCTAATGCTATCCGTAAGAGACTTTGACGAACCGATTTGTGGGCCTTCGCCATTGTCATTATTGTCGTCCAAGTTGGAATATTGTGATCATAAAGAGAGGAAGACAACGATAGTTTCAATTGGGAATTGCGAAGAGAGAGGATACTCTATTGTCACAGTGAAGTCTAAGGATCGAAGAAGGCTCATGTTTGATACAATTTGCACTTTAGTTGACATGCAATATGTTATCTTCCACGCCGCTCTTCGGTCTGATGGAGCCGATGCTTTTCAGGTAGGCGCCAAGAATATATATAGCTTAGAACCTTAGAGGTCAATGTTTATGTCTTGTTTTGAAACTTGTAGGAATACTTCATAAGACACATAGATGGACGAGCATTGAACACGGAAGGCGAGAAAGAACGGGTGATTAAATGCTTGGAGGCTGCAATAGAACGCCGAGTTTGCGAGGTACATTAACATTTCTATATCTGATCACGAGAAGAGACCAATCCACAATTACTAACTTTGAGATGTCTCAGAACAGAAGATAATTAGAGGAAGATTCATCAAACTGTTTGGATTCTAGTTAAGAGTTGGTAAAACAATTTGGGTATGGTGTGTGTGGCTAATGCAGGGGGTGAAGTTGGAGTTATGCGCTGAGAACAGAGTAGGCTTACTCTCTGACATAACTCGTGTGCTCCGAGAGAACGGCTTGACCGTTGTCCGCGCAGACGTGGAGACGCACGGCCAGAGATCACTCAATGCTTTTTACGTCAGAGATATTTCTGGTAACAAAGTAGATATGGAGTTTGTGGAATCGGTGAAGAAAGAGATGAGACCAATTCACCTCAATGTCAAGAATGAAGATACAACAACAGACACAGTTGGATTGAATGAACCGCCAGCTTCAGCTGCACCGCAACCGCAACCACAACCTCATCGTTTCTCCCTCGGTGACATCCTTCGATCACAGATCGAACGCCTTTCTCTTAACTTCGTCCCAACCAAATGATTGATAATTAGTAACTATGGTATTATGATTTAGATATTTTACAGTATATTGGCTTAGAAAGTTGCAATAATTCATTATTCATTACCTAATAACATCAAATATAAGGTTTACTACATTTCTGAGGTATGACTTACAATATCTAACAGAATTTACCTATGAGTCGTCCTTACGTAAGTTTCAAGTTAAGCCTACGTAACCAAATGGAGTGAAGTGTCAAGTGAAACGCATCAAACCTCTTAGGTGGATCGTTGAGCTCGAAATGTCTCCTCACATACCTCAAGTTACGTTTAAGCCATTCGTATTTCTCATCAGAGATCGACATGAGAATCTCCTTCAACCTCGGAATCTCTGAAACGTCAACCAGTACAGAGAAAGTATCCCAACGAAGAACATCAGTGAACGGTAACACGAAGTTAACCGAGAGAATGACGGGGATACACTCGGAGTAGATTGCTTCGATGACACGAGGGCTAGCTACCTCGTAACCACTGGGACAAAAACAGAACTTTGAGCTTCTCATAAAATCATAGTAGTTTAAGTGTTTAGGAAGGTATTCATATACGGGCATGTCCGGGTCACGTTGTTTCCAGTGATTTAAAAGGATAGGTCGAACCGGACCGTGGACACCACCTGCGAAGAACCCGAGGTAAGGCCGCGGAGAAGCGGATAAGGTTTTAGATAGCCTGAGTTTGGGATCGACTTCACCGCCAAAGAGTTTGATCTCAGGAAGAGTCACATCTTTTGTAGGATTAAACCCTTCTGATGAATTAGCATTACACATAACTCGTATCGATGTGTTGAATAGATCTTTATTAGCACGTGAAGTAAGAGGTCCCTGCATAAGAAAAAAACAAACCCATTTATAACCAAATTCTTGATTAAGCAAACAAAAACAAAAGACAATGAAATGTTAATTACCCAATCATGACAAGCAAGCATGAAATGATCAGCTCCATTAGTTCGATTCCAAAAAGGATGATTAGTAGACACTAATCTAATGTAATCCGAAACGAATGTTCTCAAAGGCTTAGCATCCGAATTGCCTTCGTATAAGTATCGAACCAGCCAAGTAACACTAAACGGCAAGAAGTAAACATAAGCTTGGTTCGGATCGTAAGTACGAAACTTCGTCCTCATTTTCTCCATCTCCATTATAAATCTACCTTCAACCGCGTATACACTCTTACACGGTCCATCGTGAACTAACGGTGGCTCGCCTTCTTCGTATACATACACCTTAAACCTCTTCTCCATTTCCAAATAACTCCTGCCATAGTAACATTTCAGATCAACAGTAATTAAAACTTAAACTACTAATCTACTACTGCAGCTACTTTGACACTTGGTAAAAGTGATTATGGACCATAGAATTAAATAAGCAGATTATGACAAAAGTATTAGTGTAACTGTAGGCTATATAGCTTGAGTCGTAATTTAATAAAGGTCAATGTTTAAGAAAATGACATATAACAGTCACAGTCTCTTAAATCGTAGCAGACTTACCTTAATTACACCGCCTAGTGTAGACTAGTTAGTTAATCACAATTAAGCATAATCCTATAATCTCATTAATGTAAACGATTGCTTGAGAAAAGAGTTTCTCCAAAAAATGATTACATTGAATACAATAAAGCCATTGTTCATCATGAATAATAATAAGTGTGATTCAGATTCATTGATTCGTTAGCGTCAAATAGAAGAATCTTTAAAAATGTAACTAAAATCCACGCAATTTAGCCGTGCGCAGTGACTTTAAAGCGAAGTAGTTTTATAAAGTTAAACTCAAACTTTTGGAATCTTAAGATTATTCTAATTTTTTTATTATAAAGTTTCATGAAACTTTGAACTTACCGATATAAAGCAGAAGGATTACGATAAATTTCTGGGTTTGGAAGATCATTGTTGAACAATGTATTGTTCCGATTCGAAGCTGTTTTAAGTATCGATGCTCTTGCTTTCGCTAATCCTTCTTCTACTAAATTTCTCCGGTTTAGTTTCCCCGGTTTACTCTGTAACTGAATTCATCAACAACATCAGATTTTGAATTTAACAAATCGGAATCAGTTGATGAAGATGACGATGAGAAAATCTCAGTTTCAAATTATGAAGATCAACGACGATTGAATTCAAATTACGGTTAGAGAGAAAATTTTGAAGAAGAACTGGAGAAAATTTTGAATCAAACAAGTTTTCGAGGAAGATGAAGAGAAGCAAAGCTTACAGAGGAATTAGTAGATCGGATTGAGAGGATCTGTTGAGAAATAACACGAGAATCAACAACGACTCTGTTTTCTTCACCGGCATTAGTGTAAACGTTTCTTCGAAGCTCAGTTTCTGGGAACGGGAATTCAAATTTCTGAAGAGAGTAATCGAAGAAAGAAGTTGAACAACGAGATAACAACAATACAAGTGCGATCGATCCGATACAAATCGAGATTAAACCGAATCTAGTGAATCTTTGCTGAAACTTATCCATAATTTTCTCGAGAAAATACTTTCCCGGGAAAATTGAGAGAGGAGGAAAGAGAGGAGAGAAAATAGTGAAGAGACTGATGAAATGAAAAGGCGCGGAGAGAAGGGAATGTTTGTGAAGTTTGTTTTGTGGCTTTAATGGAGTTTTTTTGAAAATTGAGATTTTTTTTTTAACAATTATTATAAAACTAATTTGTTTCAGTTTCATGATTCATCTGATTTGTACTGTATTTTATTTTATTTTTTACATACACTGGATATTGACTAATTATACCTTTTTTCTAGTTTTCTACCGATTTTTTACCATTAATCATCTTTAATTATCTACATGTATAAATTAAAATTTTTACATGGAAAAAGAATCCAGAAATTCGTTGTCCAAAAAAAAAAAATTCCAGAAATTCAATTATTCTTTTTAAAAGGATTAATGAAAAAAAAAAAAAAAATTTTATGAAAGTATTTGTGACTAGGCGTGTGATGTGGTTCCAAATTAAAATGTCTTTTGCGATTAGAGACATAGACTCTTGACTTTTATGAAATTATTACTTGTGAGTTTCCATCTTTGTCTAGCAACGTCTTCAGTGCCTAACAAGAGATATATGACTTGATTTGTAATGTTTCATTCAACCATATTCAAGAACTAAGAGCCTTGAGGGACAAAAGTTATTTTAAAAGCCAACTTGATATAGAAACAAATAAGGAAAATAAAAGAAGAGAAAAAGTGTGGAGATCTCTCAACTCTCAAGAACACCAAAATGCAGAACGAAACAAAATCAAGATGGGAGAAACCATCGAGCATCCTTGAGCTTTAAGTTACTGGAGAGACCGAGACCGATACCGGGGAAGCGTTTGAGGGACTTTGTAGCAAGATTGAACACACAAATGTCCGGGAATGAAGGTTCTTGGCCACGGTAACAAGCACGGTCATGACGGGTGAAATAAATGGAGTTTGGTTCGATGCCACGGTTACGGTCGGCAGGCACAGTGATACCCAAATCAAGAAGCATGGCCTCATCACCTAGAGAATATACCTCAACAATCTTGTTCCGGTTGATGAAGAAAATATCATCCGGGTCTGGAACAGGATCCTTCTTGTAGAGACGGAAAATTCTATCTAGTGTTGCCTCGTTAAAGATGCTCTGGACTACCAAAACCTCTCCTGATGTTGTAACAACAATGTTAGTGTTAAATCTTGCTCTATTTGTGAGATTATATGCGTACAAATATCTGAAACCATCATTTCTAGACAAGTTCAGTTTTTGAATGACTTGACTAGTCATTGAGACGTAAAGACTGTTACCACCATGGAGTACCATATCAGATATGTCTCGCAAGTCCTTGCAAGAGAATCTTGTTCGAATCTCGCGGTAATGATCTTCCCCATTCTTGCAATAGGCTAAATATTCGGCACCCATGTCGAAAAACCACAGAACGACGTATTCTTCCTTCTTCTCATCTACCCACAAAAGACCTCTTAGACTTTCAGCATTCTGGATGATAACTCCGCTACCATAAATTATTCTCGTGCTAAATTCCTTATCTCCTACTCGCTTAAGATTAAAAAAACCACCCTTGATTGACTCTAGAGGTGGAAGATCGATCTTTTTCTCGGTAAATACATCTATGATATAGAGATTGGAACGAGAATCTAGCATCAAGAACCAACTACCTGAGTTTGCCAAGAATCGAGTCCCCGAGAAGTCTTTCTTTGTTCTGTAGATTTTAGTTTCATCCGGGTTGTACAGCACGCAACCACCATCCTCTGGAAACAGAATCAGCCATAGAGATGTGTTTTTTCGTACCAAGGATTGTTTTGAACACGAATACCAATTCGAACACGCGAACTTAGCGCGGTGGAAATCCATAAAACTCAAACGTTCGAACACAGATCTCAAGATGTCAATAGGGAGCTCCGACCAGTGGCTAGATTTAGAAGTCTTCATGCTTTTATCAGTCACAGTACCTAACAAAAGTAAGTAAACGAGCACGAGAATGTAAACTTTGGTGTCACTGACAAGAAAATCCTTCTGCCGCAATCACTATATATATATAAGCTTCTAACATGATGTAGCAAGGGACTCGTATCTATAAGCCTAAACCCGAAACCCTAAAATCACTATGTATAAAAGTTTCTAACATGCATATTGCCACAGAACAAATCCAAATATCAAAAACATGAATTTGAGTGAAACGAGCAGAAACCGAGAACCCTAATATCAATCAAAACCAAGTGACAACACACGCTGGGAGAAGAACTAACCTCGGAACTCTAGGGAAGATCTTGACACAGAAGATCTCACACAGATGAGATCACCGAGAGATTCGTGTGCAAAGATTAAGAATCCGCAATTACTACAAAGATCAAATAACTCAAAATTTCGTTTTGCCAAAAAAGGTTAAACCCCTAAATAAAAAAGTTACGCCTTATATAGAGAGATTATATGTTTATTGTAATACAAACCAAACATATGTAGATTATATATGTTTGGCAACGTGTTTAGTGTCATCAAAAAATTTCACTCACCATGTCAAAGACTGTAAACTAAAGAGCCTTCAGGTCCACAGGAAAAAAGTTTTTAAAGGAAATTAACAGAAGAGAAAAAGTGTGGAAATTAATCTCTCAAGAACACCACAATCAAGATGGGAGAAACCATTGAGCATCCTTGAGCCTTGAGATGGAGAGACCGAGACCTATACCGAGACTAGGGAAGTGTTTGAGTTTCTTTGTTGCAAGATTGAACACACATATGTCGAGACATGAACGTTTCCGGCCATAGTTATGGACAACACGGTCATGACGGGTGAAATAGATGGAGTTTGGTTCGATACCAAGGGTACGGCCTGCAGGCACAGTGACACCCAAATCCAGAAGCATGGCCTCATCTCCTAGAGAATATACCTCAACAATCGGGTTCGTGTTGTTGATAATAGCATCCAGGTCTGGATTAGGATCCTTCTTGTACAAACGGAAGCTCCTATACTTCGTTGTCTCGTAAAAGAAGCTCTGGACCAACAAAACATCTCCTGATGTTGTAACAGCAATGTTATTCCTAAATCTTGCTCCATCCGGGAAATAAAATGAGATTTTACGAAATGGTAATATATAACTATCTGAGACATCCATGAAACCTTCTTGTCCAGAAAAGTTAAGCTTCCGAATGAATTGACGAGTCGTCGAGATGTAAAGACTGTTACCACCATGGAGTACCATATCAGATAAGCCTTGTAACTCCTTACGAACATTGATTCGTATTGGAATGTCGCGGTAATGATCTTCCCCGTTCTTGCAATAGGCTATGTATTCGGTACCCTTGTCGAAAAACCACACAACAACGTATTCTTCCTTCTTCTCGTCTATCCAAAAAAGACCTCTCAGATCTTCAGCATTCTGGACGAGTCTTGAACTACCATAATTTAATCTCGCCCTGAATCCGTTATCTCCTACTCGCTCGAGACTGAAAAGGCCACCCTTGAGGGACTCTAGAGGTGGAAGATCGATCTTTTTCGCGCTAAACAAGTCCATGATATAGAGATTGGAATGAGAATCTAGCATTAAGAACCAGCTACCTGAGTTTGCCAAGAATCGAATCCCCGAGAAGTCTCTCTTCGTTCTGTAGATTCTAGCTTCATCCGGGTTGTACAGAGCACAACCACCATTCTGTGGAAACAGAATCAGCCATGGAGATCCGGTTTTTCTTCGTAGCAAAGATTGTTTAGAACACAAATACCAATTCGAACACACGATCTTAGCGCGGTGAAAATCAACTAAACTCAAACGTTCGAACACAGATCTCAAGATGTCAATAGGAAGCTCCGACCAGTGGCTAGAATTAGGAGTGTCCATGCTGATCAAAAGTTAGCTGTAGAATTGAGAAATGGACAATCAAGAGGTACAACAAAAGTAAGAGGATATAAATTTAGGTGTCACTGTTCACTTCAGCTTTACGTTATCAATTCAAACCAGACCAAGTAAAGTTGCATCAAAACAAGATTCTAACACAAACATGTCCTCCATTATTTGAATCATAAATACTTAAAGAGTTTTATTAAAAAATCTAACAAAATCGTTATATCATACGAAGAGACTCACATATAATTCCGATGAAACAAACAAAACCCAAATATCAAAAACACGAATTCTCGAGCAAAAAAACTCAGAACCCTAAATCAATCAATCGAAACATGGAAACAAAAAGTGGGAGAAGAAATAACCTCGGAACTCTTAGGAAGCAAAGTTACTGAGATTGATTGATATGACTGAGATTGGTGTAAAAAGTTACTGAGTCGGTAATTTCTCAAGTTTTGTAGTCAAGTGAAGAAGAAGAAGAACGAACAAGTCAAAATTGACTCTGCTTTGTCAAGTGAAGAAAACGATGCCGTTTTTAGGCATCTTTTCTAAAACGGCATCGTTTTCGACCAAATGTAAACCCCTCAAATAAAATGAAGTCGTTTTGAAGCAATTTCGTTGATGCATCTGATTAAAGATCTTATGTGTGTAATCAAGGTCACGATGGTGGAGATCGGAGGTAACACAGAATCGGAGAATCTAGAGATTCGTGTAGCTATGCAAACCGGAATTAATTGGACAATTTGAAAATGCAAACCGGAATGCCTTCAACTTTGATGACCCGAGACATCATTGATGTTTGTTCGAGTCTTGTATTGGTTAAATGCTTGATTATAATGATGTCAAAAGATGAACTACATGAAATGGTTATTACAACTATCAAATGGCTATGTCTGTCAGTTGCAGCCATCCGTACGCACACCGGTTTCGTATACTTCGAGTCACGGATGCTGCACACTCAACCGCAGGTCTTATCTTTGTCATTGCTTTCTCTACTTGAATTCTGACACCAACATCCATCTGCGTGCCAGAGAGGTTATTAGGGATCTAGAGAACAGAAATTGATTGTGATAACACTTTACATTAGAAGCAATGAGGTTGAAAGTAAAAAACCTTTTCTAGAGAGCATTGTGTGTCTAAGATGTGGCAAAAGTATGATAGCTGCCTGTACAAGTCTGCTTCAGTGTACTGTAATAAGACAAAAGGCTGGGAGTCAAAAGTTGTCCTATAAAGCAACAGAGTTCTTACAAAGGAGGATGAGGGGTTATACCTTTCTTAAGAGGGTTCCATTACAGTTAGGATAGTTTGGGCAAACTGTTCCCCGTTCACGGTCACCGAGCAGACGAAAGTTGGGGATGCGTGTCGTGTATTTGCAAGACTCATCGTCACACTGTTTGTTCAAGGCAAAATGTACAAGAAACATTTCGTAAGCATGACTTAATAACAACACTCTGTTCAGAATAAACGAGGCAAGTGACAAGGTTTTATGTGCACCATCATTATGCCTTTGTAGTACATTGACACAAACCCATCAATCTGCCTTTTCACCTGAAAATGCATGATAATGAGTTCATTAACAAATCATTTGTTCTACAAAAGAATTTTAATTTGAGAAACGTAGAAATTATGGATCCTTTTCAACAAAGCTTTGCCTACCTGGTTAGCTATCATTGCAGGGGATATTCTTCTCGTGCTACTTTCTGCTTCGCATTTCGGGCAATGCCGTTTAAGCCAGAACATAGAATCAGATTCCTCTGTTTCAGCTTTGTTACTGATCGATGCACAAATTGAGCTAGTAATCGATGGATAGTTGAAAGCAGCTGAGCAGCTAGGGCATGCTAATGCTAACGGCTCACAGCTTTTATATCTGCGTTTTTAACATGTAAATTACGTTGTTTGCAGATATTATAGGAAGGAAGCCTGAAAGCAAACTACAACTGGGATAAGATTTTAGAACCTTTCTTCATTGCTTGTAGCAAACAAGAGGGATGTAGAAGGATCACTGTGCGTAGTAACGTTTGATCTGCTTCGATACTATAGAAAAGACAGAGAAAAAAAAAACACATTATTTCCAATCATTATACAATATGGAGTTGGAGATTGGCTTAAATGAAAGCTTTACCTTTGATGGGTCAAGTCCTAAACACTCGGCTAACCTCTCAGGACTTGTGCCTTGAATCTCTGCGCATAAACGAGATACCACCGGATGAATCTGCTGTGCCAAGTAGTAATCTATGTCAACCAACCATCTGCTGTCGTCTGATTTCACCTCAGCCGGATGCCTAGCACGTTCAGCAATCCCTACTGAGTTTGATAAGCTAGTATTACCCTGCAATGAGGAAGGGTAACAAATTTATTAGAAAGATGATTTGGTATCGGTTAGTGTTAAGCTGGTCTTCTGTGTTGGGAACCTGTTCATAGCAAATTATATACGGTACAGTATCCTTAGCATTGAAACCTTCTTTATAACCACTTTGCTTCATTCTGAGTGCGACCTGAGAAAAACGATTCAACCGCACAATCAGAGTTTGTGAAAATGTGACAACTACAATTTTTTAAGCATAGTTCCGGTGAGCAATAATGCGAATAATAGGCTCTCATACACACCTGAACGTGTGGTTGGCTTTTGGAATCTGGATAAGCTTCTGGTGACTTAGTCAATGCCTTGGTGATGACATACTTCTCAAGTGCAACTTGCCCATTTCTCATTTCATCTTTTATCTGTTGCATGGACAAAGTATCATGTATTGGATGATAAAGAAGAGCAAACTGGTTATCAAAGGTTAATAAATGGGGGGAGTTAACAAAGATTACCTTCATAAGTTCGTTATGAATTGCTTCAACAACATCCTCACACGACCTGCAAAGAAGACAAGATTTTGTTGTGCTTTGTAAGAGAGAGTAAAAATAATGCTTTTAGTGAATGTTCTAGAACATACCCTCCATACAAGATTTTAGCCAAGCATAAATCTCCAGTTTCCTTGGAGAGCAAGCTCCAATCTCGACGAACCATGTCCACACCTTTCCTCTCAATGTCCTGCATTGAGAATGCATATAGTATCCAACCATTGTTTAAAAGAAAAGGTAGTCAGAATGTGTAGATTAGATATTACCTCGCAAATCTTCCCGTCCTTGAACTGCAACTTGATGGCGGCATACTTCTTTTTTCTAAGAAGAAGCATTCTCTTATATATGCCATCACATTCAATCTTCAGACATCTATACTTCTTATTGACCTAGAAATTGAAAAGAAGAAGGTGAGACCCAAATCAAATGTCTGCTATTTTACATTGTAATTTGTCAACAATTTGCTCCAAAAAGCACTCTCCCCAATAACAGTTATACCAATTTGAGTTCTCCATTGCGTGATGTTTCATGCATCAAGAAACCGAACATCAAAGTTGCAAACATCTAATGCATATTGGTTTAATCATAGAAAGGTTTGAATTAAGTGTAAAAAGCTAGAGATAAATTTATTATCCAACCTACCTCTTGGATGACTTTTGCTCCAATGGCTTTGACCTCTTCTATATCATCTAGTCCACTGTGAATCATGATTGAGTCTGTGTCCCCATAAATCACCTGCATAACAAAGCAAGAAGTTCAATTTTACACTTGATAAAGCAGAAATGCTGACATATCACATTAATTTCTCTGCTGAAGAGCATTTCATGCACTCAACGTATGGGAGATACCTCTAGGTTTAAATGATTCTGGACAAGATCCACGGTTCTTTGCAGGATCTCCCTTCCCTGCAATGTTTGGGAATTAACCGGATCTCATGAGAACAGAGAAACGCAAAGAAAAATTTATTACTAGAAACACATAAAGCAAAACTTACCTGTAGTGTTATGAGCTCTGCTAAAGGCTTAGCATAGAATCTTGAATTAGAAAACCCAAGATATCCATACAAACTGCGTTTAGAATTGAAACACTAATATCAAAAAATGTGGTGAATGAGCATTATTGCCAGCGAAAGCTAAAAACCATAAATACAAACCTATTGGCTGTGAGCTTTAATGCCTGCTGCCGAATGTCAAGCTCCCGATACTTGAGACCTGTTTCCTTCTTCATCTTTAGTTTGACGCATTTCCTTATACTGACCAAATGTTCCATCAACTAAAACAAAGACATGTTGTGAAAGTCATGATCTAATCTTTATTAGACTTGGGATAACAGAACGAGAGAAAATCAAAGTCGTGGCACCAAAAAATGCATAGAGCTATATAGTTTATAACATGATGTCAAGATTAGTTTAATTGAACTACTGCACGCAGCAATCACCAATACAATACTGAACAGTTGGGTCACATTATTCTGAGGACTTTCCGCACATACCTTGAGAGAAAACGAGGCAAAATATATTATTATCTCGCTTGTTGAGTTTTTGTTTCTTTCTATTAACTTATGGTTTGGTTGGCCTGACTTATAAATTTGGTGTTTAAAGACCTATAAAAGATCGAGTACGGAACCGAGAGAAGTCACAATAGAAAGAAACAAAAACATACCTTTGGAAGAATTCCAGGTGTCTGACTAGAAGGTAAACGAGGAACTCCGTCTTCTGATCGTGGTATAGTCGTGAAGCAGATATTATATTCCTGAAATTACAATGACCGTTATGTACTAATCAATTGGAAACAGCCATCCCCAAGGCTTGAGAAATAGAACACAGTCTGCTAACCTGTATAATAGACGGGTAAAGACTACTGAAATCGAGAAGCAACACATATTTGTCATATAAGCCTTTCTTTGGCTCCAAGACCAATCCACCAGCGTAGGCTGGACCCTTCTTTGTTTTGTTGCCCTTAGACGGATCATTTTCTAAAGCCAAGTCAACATCTAATTCATCTAAATTGTGGTCTTCTGGACCATGATTGATTCTTCTTTTTGACGACTTTCTTTCCTTCATATGTTGCGAAATTTTGTCTGGGAGAATGTACTTTTTCGAGTGGAATATATGTAGTAAATAGTATTCATTTCTTTGCGCCCTGCCTCCCTGGCAATGAACATAAAAAAAAATTTGTAAGTCACCAGATAACGTTTGAGAGAGAGAGGGGAGAGCTAGAACAGGAGTCATTCATTACCTGAAGAGTTTTCCCCCAGAGATTGCCACTTATGTTGGTAAGCTGGAGAGTGAGAGGAAGAACACTTAGATGAAACATGAGCTCCATGGATAACCATGCATCTGTCTCACCACATTCAATCTGAACCGAAGAAAACCAAAAGGTTATAGCAAGCAAGCAACTAAGATGCAGTCATGACTTATCAACCTTACGTCAACCAATGTTTATCTGCAACTCCTTTACTTCTACGTATGACTGGATCATTATCCTTCTCCAGTATGCAATAAATTATTTTGCTTGTAAGGAATCATAACCTATCGTCTCTAGTGAGGTAGTACCAGCTCGTTTCCATAAAACAGACATGAGACTAAAGAACTTACCAGTTCCACAAGTGTTTTAGATGACTGAAACATTTTGGGAATATCATTAGGCGATATCTCTTTCCTGTCCCGGTTCAGCTGTGTCTTTGAAAGGTCTGTTAACGAATAACTGACCTGCAACAACCAGAAGCTTATAAGGTACGAAGCTTCAGCTCACTGCTTATAAGAGTTGAGCATTATACCTGCTTCAACAAGTCACGAGAACATATATCTGTATCACATAAGAGTCTTCCAGCAATGCAAGACATAAGCCCTGGTGTAGGTCCGGACCCAAAATTAGAGTTCCCTTTAAGCTTAGGCATGAAAGAGCGTTTGAGACGGCCAATTTTGGACCACATTCTACTCAAAACTTTGCAAGTCTGCACGATAATCATTCAGTTTTTAGAGAAAAATAGAAGTTATGTTCATATCTCTGTTACGTCACCATCACAACAGGAGAGACTTAGAAAGGGACTAAATGATGTACAATGCATAAAATAAGAACTTGCTGGCTTATTAATGTTACTTCTGAATAGAAGACAAGTCCTTACAAAACTAATATAGCATCACGTCTACCGGAGCACGCGATAGTTCCTTGGAGTGTTAATGAAAAAGAACATGATAGGAGGAAAAATGAAAGACACGGCCATTTTTTTTAACAGTAAAAAAGAGTATTTGCTTTACCTGGGCTCTTTGGAGAATGACATCCAGATCAAAACCTGATATATTATGTCCCACAAGAACATCACTGTCCAATTCGTTCAACTCCAGAAATAATCGGTTCAGCAATGCTCTTTCACTGCAGTAAGAAAAGGAAAACAAATGTTGGATGAAAGGAACATGAATTGCCAAAGATACATATGGACCATAAGCACAGCCTATACAGCAACAGACTGCGAAATACCTGTTTTCAAAACTTAAAACACTGCAGCCGTTCTTTGAATTTCTGTCAGCCACTTCTTTTTTCCAACCAATTGGGTAGCCGGTTCCTTCAGGATTCCTGACAACAGTGAAATGACTCAGAACACCAGATCGCTTTCTTTCTGGACCTGGCATTGGAACATCAATCTGAAAGACCAATGAACATCAAATGTCAAGCTACTCATGTCGACATAAGAGAGTGTCATTTAAGCAAGAGAAAATCGTCCAGAAACCAGCTTAAACACAAAAAACACAGATGGTACAAATAACTACTTGTGACTGGTAATGTCATGATCATACTTAAGAATGTAGTAGCATAACCATCGAGGTGACGAACACTCATGGACACATCCATATCATTCACAGAGAGAAACAATGGCTAAAAAGCTTTGGTCAAATGTTGTAGAACAAACCTTGGCGTTGTGAAAGCAGAGAACAGACGCGGAAACAATTTCGATGATGTTTTGCTTTTCATTGACTATAGTCTTTAAGTTAATGGCTGTAACGACAGCAGGAGGATGAACCGTTTTTTCCTCCGGAATTGAAACAGTGATAACCTTGGGAGATTCAACAGTAACCTCAAACTTGCACCAGCTCACCTGCACAAGTGTCAAGTCCTCATTATTGGAAAAGAAAAAAAATAGGACTAAAAATCACTAGTAAGGATGATCATGATACTTTCAAGGCCTTACTTGTTGAGATGGTGAAGTGGCAGAAAAGATTGAAATTTTGAGCCAAGAAGGTCCCATGATCTTCCTTTTAAGGACAAAAAGCTCCAAAGCACTGCATATAAATTAACTTAATACGGATAGAGAAATCGTGTTGTGCTAAATTGACATAGCGGGCACACATAGTTAACTAAGAAGCTTACAAAGAACCAGTAAATGCAAACTTAACTAATCGACTATCAAAAACAAGGAAAGGTAGATAAACTCAGCAGTAAGATGTCAAAACCTGGTCTGAGAGCCGAGCACAGCGCAAAAAGACTCCCCTTTAAGGTCTTCTGGAAGTGGAGGATCCTATGATAACAAAGACAAAAGTGTTATTGTGTTGAGTACGGAAACTACAAAAAACCGAAGAAAAAAAAACAGACAACTTTTGAAGCTGAAATGTACCTTAAATGGATAGTTTATCTTCAAAACATATTGTTCGCCAGCAGGCACATCAGGCCTGTCAAATGCATAGTTTCTCTGATATTCATCCAAGGAGATCAGAACAAAGAGTCAAAAGAAAATTTTTGCTGCTAGAATACATGACAAGTTAAAGTAAAGAACCAAACCTTGACAAGTGCCATGCTATAATTTGAAACATTGAGTTGTAACAATTGCTGAGAAATTTCCTTCTTCAGTTTTGATGCCATTTCCTGAGAAGACACAGCCAAAAAAACAATAAATAATAGAGGAAAACGATCTAAGCAATATGTAACACAAGTAGTCAAACTCACATGTAACTTCCCTCGGAAGGATTCAGGAGAAAGTCGAGACGCTTTCACCTCTTGCTCGAGTGTCATTAGTTCATGGGAAGGAAATATGGAATCATTTGGAATAGCATAAACACATCTCTGGACATTCTTAACTACCACACAGCAACTCTTGTACGTATCTCCCATTTTAACCTGAGAATGTTTCCGAAATGAATCTCCAGAAGTACAACTTAAAAGCACAAGTGGAAACAAAAAATGCCAAGAGAAGAGAGAGTCACCTTCCCAAAGAGATGTACTGTACCCATACTAGCGCCAAAAGGCTCCTCGTAAGCGTCAAGAATGTAAAAAAGAAGTGATCCATCAGCCTCCGCGCCGAGCCTGCGTTTCGCGCCAATTTCCCTGGAGTTGTCGCTAGACATCTGAGATAGTGGATAAGAGAATTAGTGCCGAAATCACTAAGAAATTGATGCAGGAGACGATAGAGAGAGAGAGAAGACATTCACATACAATTCCGATGAAACGAAACAAAACCCAAATTAGATAAAAAAAACACGAATTCTCGAGCAAAACAAGTCAGAGCCCTAATTTAATCAATTGAAACCTAGAAACACAAATTGGTAGAAGAAGAACTAACCTCAGAACTCTTAGGAAGCTCGATCTCACAGTTGATATCACTGAGAGATTGGTGTGCAAGTTACTGACGGAGAAGGAGGAGGAGAAGAAGAAGGAAGAACGAACAACTCAAAATTGCCTCTGCTTTTGTTAAGTGAAGAAAAAAGATGCCTCAAAAACGGCATCGTTTTCAGCCAAATGTAAAACCCCTCAAAATAAAACGACGTCATTCTGGGAGAACAAAATTAAGAAACAAACGGGTCAACCCGTTTACTCACTTTCAAACCCGTTAAACAAAGGGTTTTCCCGCTTTTTTTTTTTTTTTTTTTTTTTTTTTTAAATTTGCCCAATCTCCTATATTTGTTTCTTCATAGAGTTTTGTCATTTTGATACGACTACTTTTTTCTTTTCTTTTGACATCTTTTGATCCGACTACTTTGAATTTGCTTAATGTGCACTATATGATGGACAACAAAGTCATAGATTCACGAGATATTGGGTTGGTCCAAGTGAGTGGACCAGCAAGGTGACGAGTTCCATCATCAGATTCTATTACTTCTATTGGACTTGGTTTATTTTGACGATCATCGACCTAATGGGCTTTATTTTCTATGTCTATATCGGTTTTTCCTTCAACCGGACTTGGATGTGAGATTTAACAATAACACCAAACGATACATATTTTTTTTATTTTTTTTCAACAACAACAAACGATACATACTGTATTATTCACATTATATAAGGAATATATATTAAACTGGTTATTAGAAATAAAAATGGCAACTATTTTTGGACAAAAATATGTTTCTTTTGTTTTCCTACTTAATCCGTTTGATAAACTAGATAGCAATTTTGCAACTAAAGTTGTGTCAAATCTTCTTTTACTAACAATTTGAACTATTTTTTTTTTATTATCTAACAGTAAGTCACAACCAGTAAAAATTTCAACTACTTTCTTTTTTTTACACGACTTATGTTGTAGAATATCTAATAAGTAACTAGTAGAGGTTTTATAGCAGGAGAAATTATGTCAAATCTTTTTCATAAATAGATTCTAATATATATATATATATCCAAAGTTAATCAACAACATATTAGATGAGTAAATTAATAGATGAGAAAAATGTTAAAACATTATCATATTTATATGTGGGTCATAAATGTGAAAGACTTCTAACTTCTAATAAAAATCTTTGACTCTAGGGATAAAACCTTAATGAAATGCCTTCAAAAATATGAAAAATCGTAAAAACATCAAAAGCAGTTGAAATTTGGTGATGCAAATGGCCAAACCCAAAACAACACAAAAACAAAAAACCTTATCTCTTTGTGGTCTCATCAGACAATCACATGTGGTGTCATAAAACTTTTGTGGCTTGTGGGTCATGACTCCTTTCACATCCCAACGCCTATTTCTTTGTCACAAAAACCTAATCAAATTTGTTTTTTTGCTTTGCTTTTTCTGTTTGGATAAATCATTGCATGAATGTGTATGTAAATACTCATTGCCTGACATTATAATCAAAGACATTTATCCGATCATTTATCTTTATCTTTATCTTTTTTCTTTTCTTAGAGTATAGACACCCATTATATAAATTTTTTAATTCGGATAATAACATGTTGACAAAATCTGATAGCAACATCAACATAAATAACTAGGCTAAAAACCTTAGCATTTAGGGTACTTTTTGTTTATAAGAATTATTTTTAATAAATTAATGGGACATCTAGTAGTTGCTTAGTTCATGATGAGCTGTTATCGAGTGGATGAGAAATAGATAGCCTCCATTAGACATCATCTATTGATTTCTGTTTTTATCTAAAAACTCCATTTTAATAAGAGAATGATTTGAAAGAGAATCAACCAGAGTATTTGCAGTTAGCAAAAGAAAATATAAGAAAGAAATTTGAAGATCAGTTGGATTTGTTTTTGTTTTTCTCTAAACATAAAACTTGGAAGAGACGACTTTTGGAAAAAATAAAATTTCTTTTTTTTTTTTTTTTTTTTTTGATTTTAGCAAAATCCACAAGTGACGAATAATTTGGGAAGAAAATAATCGTGCATCTAATTATATAATCATATTTATAAATATGTCATATATTCATATTCATATAATATAATGGTCCAGCCTACAAGCTCATTTCTTGCGATATGCTTTCTTAGGAGGTTGGTTGGACCTTACAAATAACTTATCTTGCAAAACAACTCTAGAGTCTCATGTCGATAATGATTATGTCATACGTAAAAATAAAAATGATTACATCATTATAATCCTTAACTAAAATTCTTGATAACATTTTCCATTACAATATTATCCCCATTAAAGATAATATTGATAGTTTTATCAATATATATATATTGAGTTGCGTACCAAATACAAAAATTATGAAATTTTCTGACTTCAAAAATAAATTTGTAATGGCTTCTACTTTACTAAATTAAAAAATGGACCGTCTAAACATTTTCACATCCACGTAAACAATAAGAGCAATCTAAAAACTATAATTTAAAATAGATCAAAAAAATTTAATCAAAAAAATTCAAAACAGTTTTTTGTATAGGCAGTTGATTAATATATTAATAATTAATTTGGTTTTATTATTAAAAAATTAATTTAGGGTTTTATTTATTAAAAATTAATAATATTAAGAAAAATATACTTTTTTTACATCAATAATATATTAACAATAATAAAATATTAACAATACATAAATAAATTTTCAAATATTAGTTAGACATTATGCTAACTCTGAACTTCAAAATTTTCACCTAACATCTTTTAGAATCTTGTCTATAACTAATTAAATATTATTTTAAAACCCTATCACTAATTTTGTCCAATGTGATTGATCCAACCAATCCATAAACATGATATAAAATATTACAAAATACTAACAATTAACTTATTTTGCACAGATTTTGCAGTGTCTCTCAATTGTAGTTTTTATCATCATGGTTGTTTATATGGTATTTGTGAACCTTGTAAACAATTTTGTGATGTTAAAAATTGTTATTGTCTTGGCCATCCAGCTTTGAAGACCGATGATGTCAAGTTTGAAAAGTTGCTATAAACTATCGAAGCCCAAAATGATATGGTTAAATCAAGACACAATCCGATGATATTACAACAAAAATTGAAACCAAGATATTAGTATAATTTTTTTCTCTGTTTAACAAGAGTGTTATAATATACCTTGTTTATTATTTATCCGATCTTACTATTTTTTTTCTTGTTATATAAAGAAATCTGCTATACTATTCAATTTTTTATTGTTTTGTTTTAAATTATATAATGCTAATTTTAAAAATTTTATTTGTGTTTTTTTGTAAATATATATAATTTTATAAAAACTTAAATATTTCAATAATAAAATCACCAGCTATTAAAATTTTTAACAGTAAATAATATTGTCACGCTAAATGGTACAATTAAATAATAATGCAACATAATTGTTAAATGTATATATGATAATATTATTAATATGTTCCCTTTACTAAGAAGTTGGTTATAAATGGTTTACTTAAATTAAGAAGTTTAAATTGAAAAAAAATGATTCAATCTATTTAAATAAAACAATGAATTGAATTGAATAATGTTCAATCTTTTCATGAATTCAATCAACTATAAAGAGAAAATGTTCATCTCATTCATGGAAAAAAATTACAGAATAATGAATTGAATAATTTTTAATTTATTCTTTTTCAACTCAATTTTTTTTTTAATTATTCAATTTTAAGACAACCATTTGTACATGTATTGGATCTAGATATATACATATTATGATATTAGGTATGTCAAATTCGTATTTTTAGAAGTTTTCATAAAAAAAACAAAATTTTTATATTTGAAATATTCATATATAAGTATAAACTTTTTGTAATTAAATTTTTTTTTGGAAATGACAAAAAAAATATATAACAGTTCAGCTAAATTGTAATCTTTTTTTTTTTTTTTGGGCAAAAAGCTAAATTGTAATCATGTATTAGAACAATAGGAAAAACAAATTGTTAACTCTAACAATAACCGTCTATTCATTAGTTCGTCGACCTTTCATTCTTATACATAAGTTTTTGTGCTTCCAAAAAGAAACATAATTTTGTGGATTTAAAAACCAACAATAAAACTAACCCTTTTTTTTTTTGGTGCTAAAACAATAAAACTAACCCTTTTCTGTTCTTCTAACTTCTAATCGTACTATTTTGTTATTGATGCTAATTCGTCTAGCCAAGGAAAATTATAGTAGAGTGTACATATATAGTCTATACATACATACACACAGCTTGTATAGATACACTTGTATATAAGGGGATGTAATCACACATTACACTAATTAATGAGAATAATGAGAGTTTATTTACATCTTATTCTCTAATATAGTATCAGACGTAACAAACTTCCGCGCCTTTCTGAGATCTCATTCCTCCATTCGATCACATTCTCTTCAAAATCACTCACCCTTTATCCTGTTATCATACCACTGATGGTAAATTTGTAATATCGATTTATAAAGGCACTATGACGAAGTTAGGAATCAATATTTATGATTAAGGTTTTTGTATGATTTTGCGATTTTTTTTTACATCAATTTTAAGATATTTTAATTTAGAAGATTATACATCTTTCTATATGTCTTAGCGGTAAACCATTTAATCCTCTGAAGTGAAACTTTTGTGAACTGGTAATTCATGAGCTACCAAACCTATATTTTTTTGGCATCTAAAATGTGACCTCACATTCTTCACTAATGAGAAAAATATATGGTTCTAAGAAAAAAATACTTGACCAAGCGGTCCAAGCCCCAATATGAAGCTGAAATCGATGCAAATTTTAATTTCAAGAATTCTTGACCTTGAATCATATCAAACTAGATCTGAAAATAACCAAGCGCTTAAAATCCATCCACAGTGACATCAACAAATACTCTCTCTGTTCTTTTTATAGGATTTTTCAAATATAATAAATAAACATATTAGAATACATTATTTTTTGTGATTTATAATTTCCAACAACATTAAACCAATAATGTTTAATTATTTTTTTTGAATTCTATAATTTATCATTAACAATTTTATATACAAAAGTAAAAAAATCCATCTTGTTTATTATATCTGAAAAACTAGAAAATCTTATAAAAAAAAAAAAAAGGAGTAAATAATAGTAATCAGCATGATGGTTGATATCTCTGGTGGTCCTAAACGAATTTTTAGAAATCGTGATCTTTTTTTTTGCCTAAGTTTAGATTATTCAGATTACGACATAGAATATTTTACATTTAAATATAAATTTTATAGCTTTTTATGATATTTGAACATCGTCAAAATTATGAAAAATTTTCAATAACTTTCCAAAAATAGTGAGGAAAACATATATAAAGAGTTAATAGATGAAAAAAAAAATAGTTAACGAAATTAAACTAAACGAGTTTAGAAAGTATATAAGAAAAAAGAAAAACCTCAATACCAAAAAATTAGAACCTAGAAAAAAAAAATCCAACGCACTCAAATCGAATCCACTAAAAATGCATCCATCATCTACCTTGAAGAAAAAGTTGCTTCAACCTTAGTACTTAGAGATTACGATATGATATATGATATTGGTCAACAAATCAAAACCTAAGTTTAAAAAAAAAAAATCAAAACCTAAGTATATTTATTAACTAATCACGGCATCTATAAATCGACCGATGCATAAAAAATAGTAGTCCATCTTTAATCCCTCGAGATAAGGAAGACGTGTCTCTGCCACTCTTACCTTTTTTATTAGTTGAATCCCCGACGTAATATTCTTTTTCTCCATTTGTTTCTTTAATTTAATTTCATGTTGATATCAAAGAATTTAATTTCATGTTGGGCTGTTCTCCATTCATCAGCCAGCTGTCCTTTTCTCAAATATACCCCTCAAGAATCTTTTACTTTCCTAAATTACCCTAAGAAATTTCATCATTTACCATATCTCCTTGTGCTGTTTAAGGTAAAATGTGATTCCTTTGAATCTTTTCCACATTAAAAACCTCTCGCTTCATGAATCTAAATCTCTGATCCACAGATTCCATATTTACCACCAAGAATCTTTTACTTTCCAAATATTACTCAATCGGTTTAGGAATTTCATCATTTCCCATCATCTCTGGTTAGAAAAATGTGATTTTCTCTGAATCTTTTCTTTCACATTCTCTAGCTCCAGATGTAACCTTGACCATTTCAGGAATTTAAATCTCTCTCATTCACAAATTTGGTTCCAAAATTCGAACTTCTCCTTCTCTCATAACGTGTTTCAGGTCAAATGGTTTGATTTTTCTCACTGTCCAGTTTCATTTTTCAAAGTCCACAAAAACCCAACATATTCAAAAGTGAACGTAACGGTTACTCTAAGTAACGTTCTTCTCCACCAATGTACGAAACCTGAAAAAGACGACAAATAAAAAAAAAAAAAACAGATCAACGGTTCACAAAAAAAAAAAAAACGGAATTAATCAAATTAAAAAAAAAACGGAAAATACATACCTGACACGACGAACAACGCATACCTGGAATTATAACGGAACACACATAACGGGAGTTACGACGACGGTTAACGGCAAACAGAACGGGTCAAACGGAGAATGGAGAACGTTGAGACGGAACATATAACGGTGAAGGCAACGATGGAGAGAATTGGGGAAATTGGATCCAGAATATTTACTACTAAGTCCTTGTCCAGATTTTAATCACCCGATTTGTCACTACTAATTCCAATTTTAGATTTCTAATACTTTCGACTTGCGAAATTTTTAGTGTGCTTCAATAAGCAATATGAGAGAGTATGTACAATGCATCTCAGATCTTCCACCCAATAAAACAAAACTTCGTTTCGGTTCACCGTTTACAAAACTCGGTCCGGTATTACTCAGCTCCGAATTTCACTCAGTCCGGTATGACTCAGCTCCGGTTAACAACTTCGATTCCACTCGTCTTCCTCTCCCTTCACCGGATCTATCATCATCCCACAAAGCTCAAACCAGAAACGACTTCGTTTCCTGTGGCCGATTTCAAAAACAAGAACAAACCTGAGATCAAGCTTTCGACATAGACGAGAGCCGACTAGGACGAGGCTCATAAGCAGAACGTCTCTTGAGTTGATGTGACGAAGGTCGAATCAACGTAGTCAAAGCTCTTCTCACCCATTCACCTTCAACACCACCGATTCTCACAAGCGAATTCGTCATCGCGGATCTACGCATATTCAAACTATTCGTCGGATACGTTACTGTACCTTGACCGTGTGGATTCGCTACGTTCTTGTGAAGACTACAACGAAACGAACCAGGATGCGTCGTCGGCGAACACATACACCTTCTTCTCGAATCCGGAATCTTATGATTGCTAGGCTTATTAGACGAAACGGCGATAGATCGATTCGGCGATATAGATCTGTTATCGATCGAGTAACGAAACGATTGCGTCATCGGAGGTGACGTGAATAGATTCACACGCGTCGGAGACGCAGATCTGTGATTGCTGTGGTGGTTCTGATTGTGGTTGCTGAAAAACGCGGTAGACGGAGACGAGAAACTCGAGCTTGTTGAAGAAGCGAAACCTGACGACGACGGATACGACGAGACACCGTTTGAATATACGCCGCAGAATCGACCTGACGGTGACTTGGATCGGAGCGCATGTCCGCTTGATCTGGTGGTTCTAGAAGATGTAATCGCCATTTTCGAGAATTTTGAAGAAGCTTCGAGAAGAAGATTGAAGAAATTTTTTAGAAGGATTTTGTTTCTCTCTTTAGTGTCCCCTAAGGGTGGTTGGTTCGGCAAACCTAGCGAGTCTCAGAAGGAGAATTTATAGCTAAACCTCTAAATGGCATTTTAAGTAATTATTGAGAAAGTTCGTGACCTTTTTCGTGTTTTTAGGAGATTTATGTGTGTTGGGTTAATTGACTTAACCATGGTTAAGTAAAGATGGGTTTGGGATCTCAACTTGCCGTATTGAAAAGAATTGGATTCTGATCTAACGGCTGAGAGAGAGTCTCCAGCGGATTGCTTTTTGTGGGCATTTGTAATGACTGCCACGTAATCCGATTCGAGAAACGGTCATGGTTGTAATTTTACTAAAGTACCCTGACAAATGTGTGGTTAATTACGAATTGCCATTGTCCCTAGTCGACCACTGGGATATCTTTTTCTTGAAGCTGATTGTTTTTTTCACTTTTTCTGTATTTTATTTCCCTGCAATTTATTAATTGATGTAATGGGTTTTTTATTATTTATGATTTGATGTAATGGTTTGGATTGATAAGTTATAAAATAGTTGAATGATTCTATGAGATCTTACCGGTTAGATAATTATATTTGTTATCTTATGATTACGCATGTTTAATGAACAAAATATATAAACGGAAAAAAAGTTATGTTGCATATGTTAATTCTTTTTGTAACTCAGCTTAAATGTTGTTTTAGCGGAGGAATAAAGTGAGGATCTTTCTCTGGGATCAGACAAATTGATTAGAGAAAAAGAAGTGTCAAAATGTAATTTAATGGAAGAAACATGTTAATAACGTGTAAATCTTTCTGCTCGATAAGTAGAAAGATATAGCATGGCATGATATCAAAAATTTAATTGGAATCAAACTAAAAACTGAAAATATTTTTCATCAAAGAATATAATTTAAGAATGTTTTAGGGTTAAAAATTCTCATCAAACTTCGAGAAGCAAATCAAGTTTAGCATAAAGAAACTAAAAACAAACGTAACAACTTTGGAAGAAGAATAATTATAGTTTTATATTTTGGTTGGTTAATAAAGTAGGGTTTATAATGCATGTTTAAATTCAATAAGTTATAAGAATTAGCATCATTTGGGGCCTTCGGGGCATATGCTTTAGCTTCCTAAATCCTTCCATAGTTTAAACATTTAAAAGACACTTTGAAAATGCTAATTCTCAGTCTATAATTTTTCATTTTTATTTTCTACGGTGAAATGTAGATGAATCTTTGGAAATGTTGTCTCTAAGAATTATAATACTTTGTCCAACAAGAAAACAATATTCAAAAATTATTAAAGAACGAATCTTAAAGAATGCGAATAATTGACAATTTGTGACCGCCATGAACAGATTAAAAGTATTCAAACCAACTAAACAAGTACGACGTAGGATGTAATTAAATAATTAATAATTTAAATAAACCGGCATTTTAGAATTGAAATTCGATTCAAACTTGTTAATCGGTCTTCAGAATAGTGCTATCCACTTTTCTTGTCGTTTGAAAGGCTGAACCATCAACGTGTTTACACATATAAATATATATTTTATTTGTTAAAAAAATAATAAGATAAGCAGATGTTACAAATAAAAAATATATATATATATATATAAATATTTTATTTGTTAAACGTATATAAATATTTTGTTGTCAACTGTTTCCGTAAAATTAATTATATTATACAACAAATAATATACAAAAATAAAGAAAGAATATGTAGCTTATCAATTGGTATTACTATCGTTGATATATCACAATCTATATTCAAACCTAGTAAAATGTAGTATATAATTAACCTAAAACATAACAAGAACCAAAATTTATAAAATAGTGACTATCATCCAAATTGTGTTCATTCCAAGCTATGTGACAACGGATTAGTCACGCCACAACTCCCTTATGACAAAAACGAATTTGATGCAACCTCATATGTGACTAATTAGTTACGAATTGTTACAAATTTTTATAGTAAAAAAGAAAAAAAAAAATTTATAGTCATATAAGCTATAGCGTGGACTATGCAATATGTGGAAGCTGCCAATGCCATTACAAATCATTGCCTTTAAGCGACATATTTTTCGTCGCTCTTGAAGAAAAATCACAAATTAAGTTCCAACGTTAAGTGGCAATTATTGGGCACAAACAAGATTGAAGTTTCCACAGTCAAATGGGGGGGTACGACTTTGCTGACTTTGAACAAAACTTTGAAAAAGTTTCGTATAATCAAAATAGTCACATTTAATACTCGTTATATAAATGGTCTGTTTATACTTAATTTCATTATTATATGCAGTTTTCTTATGAAAAGAATCTTCTAATGTTATAAACTATAAAGTGACTCCTTTCTTACCTCGTTATTAAGTACCTCTAAAACGTAAACTTCTTCCTTATAATTATTCATCGTTTGCTCAATAATAATATGTTTAGAGAATATTAAATTTAAAAATTAGTAGTAAGTGGTCTAAAGGCTTATGGGAGAGAGAGAGAGGGATGATGCATGAGCACATGGTGGTGGTGAATGATAATGTTCCCAGCTGTGAGGGAGCGTGACTTCAACACCATTATGTGTCAGCCTGTCAGATTTGGGTCGCAGTCTTCTGATTTCAAAATGCCAAAATCTATATGGGAAAAGAAAATTCTCTTTTTCTAGCTTTTTAACACACATCCAGGTTTTATTCTCGGTTTAGTCATTTGCTTTGAAATTATATTACATTACCAAAAATCCATTTATAATTCAGTGAAAGAGATCGATAGAAGTGAATGATGAGTTAATGACAATGGTTTGGTACGAGAAATTTATGAAAAATGTATATTTTAAAGGTACTGTGGAAATAATAAATTTTTTTAAAAAATTATAATTGAAATTGATATTATTCTTTTGATGATAAGAAATTGATATTTCTGTCATTCGGAAAACAAAAGCCTATTGATATTTTTGTCACATTTAAAAAAGCAAAAGCTAACACTAACATGTACATCAGTACATCCAAGGGGAAATATTTGTATTGCAAAATATCAAGACTAGTTGAATTTGAAAAACTTTACGTTTTATCCCTTTATAATATTTTAAGAAATGATTTTTTCATAATCAATATTTATTTTATAGAGCAAATCATCTGTAAGAAAATAACAAAAATGTTGTCCTTAGATGCCTAGTGTTTGAAGTGGTTTTGAAGGATATTACTTGAAAATATATAAGCAGTAAACTGTAACATCAGTTTGATGGACTCGATTGAATTTTTGGTGGAATAGCTGAAAACAATGGAAACAGTACCATTTAAGCATAATTTCTTAATTCGTTAACTTTATCATTGCAATTTAGACAAATATAAAAACATCACTTCGACGCATATTAGTATTAAACTTGTATACACTGAATATATGTAAATATGTATTACATATATCTAGTCCATTAATTGAATAATGGAGCGTCAGTCCCTTCACTTGATGAATAATTGAGTATAAGTTATTGCAACTATGAATATTCAAATTCGTATTAGATACATTAACGTAGACTTGTAAATATTTATCTAGCTTGTTGGCCATAACTCATAAGAAAGAGGAATATATTACGAAGAGGTTGAGCTTTACATTGCTTCTATACTTTCCAACTGACTGGTCTTAAAGCAAAGTCTTCTAGGCCTCGGAGTCAAGTCATTAGCTTTAGACTTTTTCATTGAATAATTATTATATTATATGTAAGATTTGTCTTCCAGCAATTAATTTTGTTATGACTAGATTGGGGATAGTAGAAAAAGCAACACAACAAATATCTTTCTACATAATTCTTTATCAGGAAAAAAAATATCTTCTAGTAGGGTAACAAAAATAGAAAGAAATATCTTTTTAATAGTAAAGAATAAAGGCAACAAAATTATAAAAAATAGGGACAGCTTGTAAAATGATCAACGATAACAAAAATGAAGAAAACAACATTAAAAAGAAACGAAAAATGTTAATTTTAACGATTAAAGGATGAACGATTTTAATTTTAGAGGTTTGAAAAGAAACGAAGAAGTAATAAAATATAATAGTATAAAACAAAATCCAAGTGTGAAAAACATAAATGAATTATTGAATAAAAATGTTAAAAAGAATACAATACATACAAATTTAGAATATACTATTGTTTTCATTAATCTGCTGCCATGTTTGATTGATATCAAAAACTGTTTCCTTATTGCCATTTTTTTTTCAATTTTGAATTTTTCAACTAATCTTTAACAGTATTTTTCGCAAGATTTTGCTGCTACCGCAAGTTGCCTCCTATCAAAATTCTAAAAATTACGTTCAAATAATATGTCTACTACGAAAGACAAATAATTAGAAGTGTACACATCAATTTAACGGCGTTGAGAAAACTTTAATAAAAATTAAACAATAATGTAGGCAAGTTTTGTGGTTCACTTTAATAAATGTGGTTCACTGCACCACCTTGTAACGGTTAATTCCGACGAATCTACAAAACTTAATTAAATAAATAGATTAGGCAGATAAATAATGATAGTATTCACAAAGCACAGCTCAATGTTGTGCCATGTTGGGTAAAGTTAAGGAACAATCAAATCTTTTAAGCAATGGCCTAAGTGCCTAATTATGAGACAATTTGACACGTATGAAATCCATCAAGACACATGTATCCACTTGCATCAGGACATATCTAATTAATAACACAAAACTGTATCAATTTTTAGCAAGAAAAAGCTAAAGATAAACGATAACAGAATAGTTAGAATTTAAGTAAAAGATAACATTACAGGATAAATTGTGGTATCACTTACGATACCACTAAGTCTTTTCCACTTTAGTAATTAGCAACAATTAAAATGGTATAGGCTCTAAATTTAGTGGTAGAAGATTATCAAAAGAGTTACTAATCAAAGTTGCGAAATATAGAGAAAAATAGTTTTTCTCCTTACGTACAGGTTATAAATTCCGACAATTAGGTCGAGATATTATAACATGCGTCATGTGATTATCTTCATTATTATCATCATTTACAATTCTAAAATTCCTGCTTAGGAAATGTTTGTACGCCACATGATCAAGCGTTTATGATATGTATGTATTAGCGTATTCGATTCATAAAACCTTATTATAAATCTAAAATTATTCGAATAAATATTGATGATATATGATTGATTAAAAAGGAATCCCAATAATTAAGTAATATGGTAGAGAGTAGACAGTAGACTCCAGCTAAGCGATAAAGCCAATTAGGTGCGCCTAATTATTTGATTACACTAACCCAAAGCCTACGCTCTCGGGAGGCTAATCATTTCATTTCTCCATTAAACTATAAGAAATTTTCACACATATCACTTATGTTGACTGACCTTTCACCGTTTGGCAAACTTGAGTTTGCCTTTCACCATATAGCCACAAGGGGAATTTTGGACAGAAATGCCCTTAATGAAAGAAAATAGAGACTGTGCTCGTTCGGTTACCTGTTCGAAAAGTTGTGCTGTTTCAAAAAGTGCATTTATGTGTTTCGTTTCTAGATATGTAATAAAAAATAGTAAATTAAAAGTAACTGTTCATTGAGAGAAACTATCTCGTGTGGAGAAAATCGAGAGGGAGAGAGAACGATTTGTAGGGTTTGAAAGTGAAATCGAACTTCAAATCTTCTTTGTAAATCTGAAATCGAAAGTGGGGAGGAAGAACCCATTGTTGGTTTCGGGTTGTTTGAAGATATATCTAGTTTCGGGTTGTGTGAAGAGATATTGAGTTTCGGAGAGATTTCGGAGACGAAACTTGTCCGGATTTGTGTTAGAAATACAGAAGTCGGCGGTGGGTTTGTCTTGGGTCTCGGATTACGGTCCAATTTCGAGAAAATCGGCAAACTTTGGAGTTGAATAAAAGGGAAGTCGCCAGAAAAAAGTTGGCTGTTCTTGGGTGTCGGATTACTCTCCAATTTGGAGATAATCGTAAACATTTGGAGGTGAATCAAAGGAAAGTCGCCGGAAAACAACTTCGTTGTTCTTGGGTGTCTGATTTCTTTAAAATTGCGTGAAAATCGTCACAATTTCGAGTTGAAGCAAAGGGAAGTCGCCGGAAAATAAGTTGGACCTTCACATCGGTGCCTCCGACGATATTATTGAAGGTAATATAACTTTACCTTAATCCGATTGACAAATAATGACTCTTTCCCTTATTAATGTAGCCGATTTCCTTATAAATTGAAGAAAAATCAGTGTCAATATTTCGTAGTCTTTGAATTTCTATAATTGTGGACCGATTATCCGCCAAAATTCAAACTTAATTTTGAAATTAGAAACGGTCTGTGTACGTATGCGAACTGCAGAGAAATTGGAAAACCGTAATTGCGTAAATAGTGTTTTATTTGTTGTGGTGGGTGAAAGAAAATTAAATTGACTTTTCGTGTAGGTACATAGGTTATCTCTTGAAAAATTACTTTTTCGATTGATTGGTGGTGATTCTTATAGAGTTTTGCACAACCTATTTTGCAGGGAATTTAAGCATGGAGGATGTTATTGATGAAGATTTACCCTCTCGGTTGTTTGCCCTCGATCATTACCCAACAGTGACAAAGATCAATGCTTATTCAAAACCCGAGTGGCTTGCTACAATAGCTACTGCTCTTGATGGAACTGACGAGATAAATTGGCTCTTAGCTTCTCCTTTTGGGAAGCTATTTACAATACCTCCAAACAGGTGTTCTTTTTCCGGGAAGCTAGTGCTTGGAATGGTGTCCCGTCAATTGGTGACAAACAAGAAGCGCGAGCTGTGGTTTGTATTTGCTGGTCATCCGATAAGGTTTGGTTTACGCGAATTTGCTATGGTAACAGGACTGGAATGTGGCAAGTATCCGAAAAAAAGAGCTGTGGAAGAAGTAGTTAAAAGTAAAGAAGGATGCAGTACAGTTTGGTCACAGCTTTTTGAGGAAGATGAAAATCCAACAGTGGCTGACTTGGTGAAAAAATTAGAGGGAGAGCAGATGGATGCCTGGAAGAAATTAACTCTATCTCTGATCATCATTGTAGATGGCATCCTGACCTGTTACACGCAGCCCGTGAAACCCTAAAATAAAACCGTGGAGATGACTAAAAATATTGAATTTTTCAGCAGATACCCATGGGGAAGAATGTCATTCTCCCGGACGTTGGATACGATATCCGGGTTTAGGACCGACAAAGACGTGGAGAACATTTTGGCTTCTTTGAAGCAAACGTCTTTGGCTTGCCATGAATTCCCTCTCGCTATCCAGCTCCTAGCTTTTGAAGTTGTACCATCGCTATGTAAGCTACTACCACCGGATGAAGGAGGCCCTGCCAGGTTTACAAAAAGGAGTATCCATGATTTGGCGAATCTGCGTCCGATCCGTACAGCCAGCATCCTCGAATGCGAGGCTGCTAAAGATGTAAGTTAAATAAATAGTATACGTACACAATAGATTAATATTACGTACACGAACTTATATTTTTCTATTTATTTAAAGGTGGAAGTGCGATGTATTATCGAGTCCGAGGGTCCAATCTCCGAGGATGACTTTGTATGGAAGGATGAAAGAGAAGATCCAAAAGTTGAATACATGTTAAATCTTATTAATTCTGACCACCAATGGGAGGAGACCACATGGGGGGGCGGTGATGATGAGTGCGAGAAACAGATTCGGCCTGGTGAAAAAGGTTAAAACCAAAATCTCTCTTCCTTTTACTTTTTGTTGGTTGGTGTAACGGTTTCATTCGCAAATTAAGTGTAATATCAAACTGCATATTCTTGTGTAGGTAAAGGTAAAGTTGGGAAAAGAAAAAGAGAAGTTGCGGCTGCCGTGGGGAGAAAGAAACAGAAAGCTACTCGTTCGGTTGTTGATGAAAGTAATGCTAATGTGTCTGGTGGTGACGACGATATGTTGGAGCCTCTTCTAGTAGAACTAAGACGGTTTTTCAGAAAACAAACAGCCCAGCAGGAACAATATCAAAAAGACCTTAAATTGTTTGTCCATCAAGAGATACAAGCTGCATTTGCTGCCAAAGGTGCTACCACTCCTCATAAGAGTAGTGGAAAGAAAAAGAGAAGAATTCTTAGTCTTTCAAAATCTGGGAAGAGAAGGAAATCTGAGAGGCTGAATCAGAAGACCTCTTCACTTCATGCACCCTTTGAACCATCTGAGGCTGGTTTTCAGGTATATTCCTGTGGACGTACATTAATAACTGTATACGTACATAAGTAACTATATATGATGCGTTTATTATGTTTCTTAATACAGGCTAATACCAATGTTGAAACTGGTGAAAAAGGAAATGACGGCGAGGACTCTTCCATCCACCACGAAACCCTGCACGACGCTGTATATTGATAATCATATCCTCTTCAAAGTAGTATCTTTTTAATTTATAAACTTATGTCAGTGTTTATGTCTATATTTTTAAGGACGTAACAAAAATTGACAATACAGAAGAAGGAAAAGTCTTTGAAGATGGTTCAGTTATGGAGCAGACAATTGCTGATGAAGAAATGGATGACATTGGTGCCACTTCTCCTCAGGTATGCGCATCTACACATTAATACGATAGTTAATTTTTAACACATATCCCAGTTTATTACTTTCATTTTTCAAATTTGTACATGAACTACCCACTTACAGTTTCATGTTAATGGTATAGGAGAAACCTCGTGATGGTGACGATGTGTTCTATGATGCTCCTGATGGTGGAAAAGAATCGAAAGAAGGAGAAGACGCCCATCTACTTGATCCCGATTCTCCCACCAACATTGTGAGCAATGTAAGTATCCTATTACCTTTTTATCAAAAAAATTAAAATTTTTGGGCTAATTCCTCTTTATACTTCCAAAGGTTTTGTTCGATTTGAGTTCCACAACTGGAGTTCATGACACTCTTCATCCAACCACTGATGATGAGGTAAGCTCGGATTATTAATTATGCAACTCTGTCAATGGTATTATCATGTGTACGTATATCTGACCTGTGCACGTACATTTTTCTACCATTGGTTATATAGGCTGTGTTAGGAGCAGCAGAAAAGTCAGGATTTTCTAACCTTAATGTTGATTTCGGAAACACTGTGAATGATCAGTCAGATCTCCAGGTGCTCATATATTTATTTCATTGTCTCACCTTGAATAATTAATGCTTATTTTGGGTAATTTGGACCAACGTTATTGGATTTCTTTTAATTGATAGGGAGGTTTGGCACCACCTGACCAATCACCTCCAAATGTTGATGGGTCCACTCAAGTTGATCCGGCGAGTAAAAGCGAGGTACGTATTTATTTTTGTCTTTCTCATAACATTGTGTACGTAAATTAATGTTTATATTTTTTTAACAAGTGTGGAGCGCAACCAACTGACAAAGCAACTCTTGACCCGACTCAGGTAGAGGTACGCATGATCTTATCCTTATATCTTCGTGTACATAATATTCAGCTGTGTACATAATTAATATATATGGACGTATTTGATTGTTTATATTTTAATATCTAGGAAGGAGTGGCACCATCTGACCAAGGTGCTTCTGTTGATCCATGCACTCACGTTGACGCCAACCTCAAACCCACTCTATCTGATGTAAGCATTGTATATAATTTTTTTGTTTCTGACTGTATATATGTTTCTTCTCTACGAACATAAATTTTTCATTTTTTATATAAATAGGGAGGAGTGGAATCTTCTGATAAACCAGGAAGCTCAACCCCTGGAGTTGATGTTGCAAAATCGGCCCCTAATGAAGCAATTACCCAGGTTCGGATCTTTATATTATTAATCATCTTTTTTTAAATGTATACTTAATACAAGATTTATGCAAAACAGGATCTGAATGAGGCTGCGGTTGAGGATGAGAATTCCCAGGCAGATGTGGGCCTAAACACAATCGGTCAATTTGTTACAAAGAAAGTATTTGTCATTTCGGATACCCCGGGAACCAGTAATCCCGTAACGGAAGAGATAATTACTGTGCCGTTTAAAGACAAAGAACCTGAGATTTTGGTGACTGCTGGATCCGTTCCTTACCACCCAATGGATAAGGTTGACGATGGAAAATTCTCCAGACTCCAATCCGTCTTAGCTGGCGCTCATGTGTAAGTCCCTTTGCAATATTTACATATGCTTCTTATGCTTGCATACTCACTCCACCGCATATTCTTTTTAAAATGATTGGTAAATTTAAATAATTTACAGGATTCCCCGTCTGTTTGGATATCACCCCGTCACAGAAGATTTTTTCCCCATTCTTGCTAAACCTGGTGAATGGGTTCACAGCGGGGTAAGTCACACTACTCTCTGTATACGTACATTGGACATGATCATGATAGTGGTTGTTTATGTACACGGTTATTTATTAGGTGTAGGCTGTACACGTTCATTTTACAAGCAATTTAATATGTACGTACATAATAGGTGATTTCATAATATGTTTGATATGCAGCACATGGATATGATGGCACAGCTCTTATGGCGTAAGTGTGGGAAAGGAATGATTCGATCTCAGACAATAATTATCGACTCCTATCTCACTACGGAGCTCCAACGACGATTTCATGACTTCTCCCAGTGCAAAAAGAAAGAGGGTTTTCCATGAGGCGATGTCCTCCTGGACATTTGTAAAGGAGAACGCATGCACCGAACACCAAAGTTACAGTGGATGAAGGATGTGGATATCATCTATGCTCCAATGAACTGGAAACTTGAGCATTGGGTTGGTCTATTAATCAACCTGAAAGAGAAGGTTGTTAATATATTTGATCCCTTGCTCATACACACAAGGGAGACTGTTGTGAAGAAGCGCATCCAGCCTATCATTGAGATGATTCCCTACCTGGTCAAAGAGGGTTCCAAAGATTTTATTCCGAAAGATTACCCGGTGACCCCATTTTCATATTTCCGAATACTAAGCGTCTCGCAGAATGACCGAACAGGAGATTGTGGTCCATGTTCTATGAAGTTTATGGAAATGCAGTGCCATCAGATGCCATTGCCGGATCTATCAAAGATAGAAGAAGCCGATGTTGACAATTTCCGTAAGATGTACGCGCTAGAGATTTACGAGCATGGCGTTGGCCCTTTGGCCTAACAACTCCTACATTGCTCTAAACTCTTTTCCTTTGAAACTTCTCCGCATGTTAGGGTTTTATTTTTATATTTTACTACATGTTATGTTTGTTTACTTTATCTTCACGGATGGTTTAATTATTTATGTACGATGCTATCTATTTTCTTACGTACACATTGTTTGCCCATGTACGTCCATTGCACCAAACTTGTATTCTTACGTACACATTGTTTGCCCATGTACGTCCATTGCACCAAACTTGTATTCTTACGTACACATTGTTTGCCCATGTACGTCCATTGCACCAAACTTTTATTCTTACGTACACATTTTTTGTCCATGTACGTCAACTGCACCTTACTCGTGATCCTTAGTCAGTATTAGTAAAAGACAAATCGTAACCACTACCAAATATTATCTTTGGTTTAAATTGATTTGATACCACTATATGACTCCAGCTACATTTACTCCTACCATTATAGCAACCAATACGTCACAACCATAAAGGTATAATTTTTTATCTATATAATAGTATACACTGAATACAAACATACTCCTCATATCAAAGCAAATATGTCTAATCCCGATCTTCCTGATGAGGTGCTTGCGAAAATTGCTAAGAAGGTGGCGGACAGATGTTGGTGGCAACTAAGACCTCTTTTACGAGCTGGTAAACGAGGAAGAGATATCGTGTACCGGGCTGACGTCCTCAAAGATGCAAACATATACAGCCTATGCAGTGACCCCGATGACATCCACGCTGCCGGCTGGGATCCACGTGACAGAACCCGAGAAGGTCGTAACAGGCCTCTGTTCAAACGTTGCCTGGACGCGGGAAATCCAACAGCTATTTACTACGAAGGACTTCGGCTTGTAACCCAAGAAGGTGACATAAAAGGCGCTATATCACTTTTACACCGGATCGTGCCAAAACGCGCTGATGCAACACTTGCGGCTGCAATGTTATCCATATGTGATGGAAACGGTAACATGGGTTCGACATATCTTGAATTGTTCTCCCAGAACCACTACCCATTGGACAGAAGAGACGAGAGAAATGGGTGATGAGCTAATCCGTGAGATAATTAGCTACGGACCATCGTACAATAACACATATGTACGCACTTTTGATTTTCCAGATTGTCCTGCGATTACAACTCCCACATGCGTTATTGACTGTTATCTCGCTTACGGACCATTTCAGAATCTTTGCAACACTTGTAACCTTTGGCGGTGTGCGCGTAGAATTAGCCAAATATTGTAATTTACTTTTATGTTGGTGAAGTGTTTTTTTTCCCGTTGTATTTTCTATGTTTTCTTGCCCCACGCGTCATCTTCTTATAACCACGAGTTTATGAAAAATATTTCTATATTTGCAAGTTCTAAATAATGGTGTCTACATAACTGAAAACAAAAAAAATTGTAATGTTGAATTAATCAAAAAAGATAAACTTCATTTATATCATCAACATTTATTTGATTGCACTTCCACCATTAATATCTCTTCCATTTGTCTACTATCTGTAAGTGTTATCCATATAGGATTTGGATATAGTGATGGGAAAAATTTACAAAGCTATATCGAAAGAGACTCTGAATTATATTTTTAAATGTATGGAAGTTAAATATAATGGTGGAAAAAAGAATATTATGTAATGATGATAATAGGAGAAAATAAGAAAAGAAGAATTTACTTTATGTCATCCATATTAATATGATGGAACTTCCACCATAATTATCCCTCCCATTTGTCTCTTACCTGTAAGTGATATAGGCTTTCGATACAAATGTAGAAAATAAAGACGGACGCATACTAATTATTTTAAAAACATTACTCATGCACAGTTCAAACAGGTAAATAATTTGGAGTACGTGAATGTAACTGAATAAGATCGTACAGCATTATGACATGTACGTACATCATTCATATATTCAGTGAATATACTTACCAACGTACGACACTAACTTTTTTTCTTTAATTACATATAGTGGAATTATGTAAGAAAAAAGTAAAGTATAGTTTATGGATATACATAAGCACACATTATTTAAGATGATATGAATTACATTTACTGCACAAGTAATTACTTGATGTGGGAAACTACTTCCCAACCATATTTCTATATGCATTTATGGCAACTATATGACTATGGACGTAAGATTTCAAATCCCTTATATAAGAGAACAATTATGTCTAGCTTCATTTCTTTCAACTTACCTCACCATAACTTTCAGATAATTTTCTTTCTCAAACAAAACATGGCTCCTCCCACCAATCCTCCATCCGAGATGTTTCTTGCCATTCAATTACCGAATCCAAATAGCGTCCTTGTGAATTACATCCCCGTGACACGAACTCCCCTTGCTTCCTTAACTGCCGTGGTCGACACCCTCCAAATCGATACCATTGCTGTGGATGGCCGCATCTCATCCACGTGAACTCAATTTTTCGCCCCTTTTTTGAGCTGCTAGTGCGACGTGGACACCTTGTGGCCCGTTACTTAGAGGGACTACGGCTGGCCTCCAACTTCCCAACACTCGAACAAGGTTTGCACATGCTTCAATCTGTTTATGCGCGTGATCCATGTGCGAAGTTTCCACCTTGTGTGAGAACTCGGTGCACGTACGGGAATGGCTGCATTGATTGTTTCTTCTACTGGTATGCACGTGAGATGTGCATGTTCTTTTAACATTTTGAAGTTCCTCTTCCTGGTCTCTAAGTCCCTAGTTTGTTTTCTATGAAGTTTATGTATAAATATGTAAGTCTAATATTTTGCTCTACAATATTGTCATGTTTTGAAATATGAGCACCATATGTATTATATTTAAGTTTTAGTGACAATGTATCGGGTTAATGAACTTGTTTATGTATATATATGTTTTTTATATCTCGCACCCAATGTGTTATGGGAGTCGATTGAGACGGTTTATATATACGTACACCATAGTTCTAAAGTATTTGTGTACGGTTACGGGCATGTAAAACATAAAACACATATATCACCAGGTTTTATGGTTTAAGGACTTTATAGTGTACGTACGGGATGTATGTGTACGTACATGGAATCTATATAAATATTTAATTTAAAAATAGAGAGTATGTAATTTCACACGTGTTTAATTAACCACTTTAATATCGACCAGTCAAGGCGTTGACCCGCGTGGTCTTAAATTTTTGTTTTACGTATTTTTCTTTCATCCGGTTCAATCTTCGACATAAACCGGTAAAACCGAAATTGGTTTGATGTTTCTTCTCTTTAAATTAGGGTTCACCATGCCCCTTCTCATAGGCTGCGCCGATTAAATCTGGGCAACTTCAGATCAATTTTTCCTCCCACTCCATCTCTCGTAATCTCTTGCGATTCTGTCTGTTTTACTTCTCTTATTCTATCTGCGAGATATTTAAAGTCTCTTTGGAAGTTGTGTTGGGCAACAACTAATTGACAGCTCCGTCTTTCGAACCCTTTGCTGCGACGATAATGAGTACCATATCTTCTGCTGGGTCATCTCAATTGACTTTGATGACTACAAACAGAGGAGTTCCTACGAAGTGTTGGTGTGGTGACGAGATTACGACGTACACATCGACGACAAAAGAAAACCCATATCGGAGATTCTACAGATGCGTTAGGGCGGTGAAGGTAAAGTACATTCTCCTTATGCTGTTATGAAATGTGTAAATTGGGAAACAAAATTATTTGTATCTTTCGTCATGTGGTTAGGAACTCCATAAGAAACACCTATTCTGCTGGGTTGATGATGCTCTGTTAGAGGAGATAAGGATGGTGGAAAATAGACAGAAGCTAGGAGATATAAGTGACATAAAAAAGATGGTGGTTGATAATATGGAAGTACATAAGAAGATGGTGAGTAATGTTGAAGAAAAGATGAACAAGAAAATTAATAAACTCAATGAAAAAATTGAGAGTTTGAAGAAATCACGTTGTAACACCGTTTACGTACTCGCGGTATTTGTAGTTTCAATTGTATGGATATGCGGAAAGATGAGTTGAGGTTGTGATGTTTGTATGTGATGGTAATTTCGATGTTTAGAACCTTAGAAGTGTCTGTATTTGTAGGAACTTTTTTTTATGATGTATGAAAATTGAAACTCTGGGTTGGTAAAGATGTATTTAGTTGTGAAATATGAAATGTGTACGTACACCAACTGCCTATTATAAGCGTACACCATTTTTAAATAACAGGCATATATTAATCGAAACCAAAACGTACACCGTAGACGAATATCCTTAGATTGTAAATCAGTCTACGTACATCAAAAAACAACTACAACCATATGGAACCAGAGTCATAGGGTTAGTTTATCCTTAATCTAAATAGGATTTTTGCAGGTTTTCTTGTTATGTCCTTCGGTTCTACATCTGGTACACCTGTTACCAATAGGGCGTTTCTTCCTTTTCCTCCTCTGTCGTAAAAGATAAGAGTAGTTACTTTAATATGGATAAAATGTACATGTGATTAAAACGTATGTTATAAGAAAATATCAAACTAACCAATTGTTCTCCGGTTGATGGTATCCTCTTTGAAACGGGTCTACCTGGTGGTCTTCGAGTATGGGAAGGGATTAGTATTACATCCGAAATACTATTGGGGATATCAACCTCTTTTGGATCCTCGATTGGTAGAACTGGTTCTTGATAAGAATCGTTAAATGTTTTTAGATTATACCACATAGCAACGGTTGTCTTTGGATTTATCCCATACTCAATTGCAGCTGCTAGAGCGTGTTCACATGGAATACGCAACCTCGTGTACACAAGACACGTGCACGTACACTGCTCGAGGACGACATGGAAGTGCTCTCCTGCTTTGCTTGTAACCTGAAAACTCCATGGTCCAGACATCCTAACGGCGTACTTTCCAGATTCAGGCAACACTTGTAGAAATTGTTCGTCTACTTCAGGAGTGACCGAAGAGTGACACTTTGCCGCCTTTTTATGCCTATCTTCAAACCAACGCATAATGACCTCTCTAATGAACTCGATCATGTAGACAATCGGATATGTTTTAGCTTTCGTCATCACACCGTTCATAGACTCCACAATGTTGCTAGACATTAAATTGTATCGTTCCCCCTTACAATATGCTCTCGTCCAATGTTCAAAACCAATACTCTCTAAATATGCAGCGCATTTTAGGCTTCTCGACCTTAATTCCTCGAAATATTTTTTAAAATCTCTCACCCTGTATGCTTTTGCAGCACTAATAAACAGCCCAGCTACACCAAACCTGCCGTAACTCGCAATAACATTCCGCTCCAAGTGGACGATGCATGCACCATGATGCGCTCTAGGGTAAACCACACTGATGCCTTTGTATATGGAAGAATGCCGGTCTGAAATAATCATTAGATCTTCAGTGTCTGGTACTATCTCAGCTAATTTTTCAAAGAACCAAATCCATGACGCATCTGTCTCTCCGTCAACGACACCGAATGCAATGGGAAACACTTGGAAGTTTCCATCTTGGGCACATGCAATTAGTAGACAACCTTTGTACCGACCGACTAGCTGCGTTCCATCAATAGCAACAACCTTTCTCATATATTTAAGACCTTTGATAGAAGCCCCAAGAGAAACGAAAAAGTACTTAAAACGACGGGTACCGTCACGCTCAGGGGTTGAATGAAGGTGGTATATTGTCCTCGGATTTGCGCGACCAAGTAGATATAAATAAGTTGGTAAAAACCTGTAGCTTTTCTCATCATCCCCCCTAACTTGTCCAAGCGCAACTTCTCTAGCTCTCCAAGCCGTAGAATATGAGATGCGTACATTCATGTCGTTTAAGATAAAATGAGGAACATCAACCGCCCTTGGACCTCTTTGCGTACTGCTGTAACTACGCTTCATAAGTTCTCCAACAACTTTATAACTAGCATGTTTCCCATAGTTCTTTCTCGTGTCTATGCTGCAAGTATGAATGGAGACATACCGGGTGATTTTGAAAATTTCAGAGCTTCCGACCACATGTGCTGTCAACTGCCATGGACAACTACGGTCTTTGCAAACCATTTCCAGTCTCCTTGGTGATGATCGGAGTTGCTTATAACAATAGCAATGTTTGATTGCATGGAAACTCACCGTCAATTGCAAGGTTTTTCTGTTTATGAAGCAACTTCCAACGTACAGCTTCTCACCTGTATGGCTAATTTCTACTTCTGTCGCATCAGCTCTGACATTGGCTAGATCATCAAACATTGGAGGAGCATCATTATCTAGTATATTCACCTCAGCACTTAACATTGAAGTGAAAGAATTATAGACAGCATAAGACTCTTCCAATGTGACAATCTCAACTGTAGATCCTCCTGAAGGATTTTCCACAACATTCACGTAATCAGAATCATCCCCTTCAGCATCCCCTTCAGCATCACCTTCAGCATCCCCTTCAGCATCACCTTCAGCATCCCCTTCTGTATCGGTGTACGGCGACTCGTCCACATCTTTGTCTTTTTCTGGTACACGGTTACCGGTGTACGTACCTATGGTAGATGGTTGATTATCGGAAATTTCATTTACAGCAGAGGTGTTTGACCCACCACGTACACGGCAATCCGTGGACGTACATGTTTCTAAAAGTTGACTGAATTCGCCTCTTGGAAGAAGAGTCGTTTGCACGTGACCATGAGCACGGTCATGGCCTATCCCATATTCACTGACTATGAAATCAGTCCACTTATTGTAATCATAATCCTCATCGTCTCCTTCACTACCGTCTACAGTCATTTCCATGCAACTCGAATCGTTTGCTCCATCGGTGTAATCATTGTCAACGGTTTCATCGTCCTCGACATCCTCACCATCCTCCTCTTCATCGACGTCATCCCCTTCTTCTTCATCCGAGTTTTCTTCCTCATCAACCATTTCTTGGTCTTCTTCGTACACGTTCTCCTTAGCTACTTCAACCGATGCATGATTAACGATTGGAGAAAATGACACAAACATGTTGACGCTAGGATCACCACTACGAATACAAAAAAATGTGTCCAAGCTAACTTGATTGTCAATGAACATTGGAGGCCGTTTACGTTCAATCATCATCGACATCTTTCCAGGCATCCAATAGCTAATGTTTGGAATAAATTCTGTAGCCTTTAAGCTGAACACCTCACATACCGTACACGTAAGTTCCGTGTACGTCATATTTTCTTTAACACGTACACACCTACCAAACGTTCCTTTCTCAGCAACAAAATTCCATTCTTCTTTCTCTGTGCACAACCACTCTCCAACAACAATAAATACAGGTATCTCCATTACATACCTGCATCATAAATTCAAGACAAACAAAGCTATTAAATGTGACTGAAAAAACCAGTATTAACTACCAATAGGGAAACAAACAAAAAGGAAATATACAACAAAAAACCTATAAGAATTTACACTTGTACATGATCTAAACAAAAAAGTAAAAAGAACACTGTGCAATGAAAAATAACTTGATTTTTGTTTTTAAAAAATGATAATTTCTTCTCTACTTATAGTAAAAACAAAAATTTTATATAGTTCTTATAATACCTTATAGATCAATCCTTTCTTTGCAAAGATTATATGATTTGGTAACCACAAAACACATCTCTTCACGAACTCACCATCACCATCGTCGTAGAGAAGAATTTTTTTTTTTTTTTTTTTTTTTCTCACAACCTTAATACGTACACTATAACATCTCATATAGAAAACATGATGATGAATTTAATTAATTACAGTTGTTCATTAGAGTCATCTTAGGCCCACTAACACATTAATTTAATATTATAACTCAACATGAGAGAGAGACAAAAGAGATATTTTCTATTTTTTTTATTTTATTTTGATACTCTTTTTCTACTGTAGCAACCGAATGGGAAGCGTCTACAGTTCATTGTAAGTGAACGTGCACAGTAACTCGTTTGCTTCCTTCACTTCTCGCCAGGGGCAAATCTATCCGAAACAAGGATGGTGGCCATTACGTGAAAGACAAACATGAGTTTGCCATTTGGTAAAACCGTTTGTGGGCCCCTGGCCATTCTGTGCAATTACCCCTTAAACTATTCATCGAAATTCGTATTCCTCCCAATAATATCAACGTTACTCCTATTTATTTTGTAAACTAATCTTACTTTTTTCTTAGATAATCTCGATTTGATTTCATCGTATGTCGTATCCTAAACCAACACCTTTTCTTTTTTTAATTCATCTTATTAAAATGATACTATCATCCTTTATTTTTCTAAACCGTTAACTTGATGGCTTAATACTTAGTACACACCTTCAAGAGTAGAAATTAAAGTGCTAACTATTCCAAAGATTTCTGATTAGTTTTGGTCACCGTTTATAACATTTTTACTTTTGTTTTACTTAAAAAAATATAGAAACCAAAATGTAATCTGCATGTACTATTGATCATTTAACTATTTTTAAAGGTGACTAATTGTATGGTTTATATAGAGAATATCCCAAATCTCAAGATGTTTGGGTCAATGGATCGAATCAGTGTACGAGTTGCTCTAAGTGCATGCTGATCACCTGTGACTTCTAACATATTTTGAGAGCGACTGTTTCTTGATTTGTCCCATTCAATGGAACATACTGGGTCGACTATTTTACGATGGTCATAGTTGAAGTCTTTTCAATAAGAAGTGAACCAATATAGACTTTTCCGGACCACCTCACAATCTACTTGTTCAAATTGAAAAGACTAGCCAACCAAAATTTTCCAACCATCCATGCACAAATTGGAAGACTCGCTACAAATCACAAACAACTAATCCAGCCAAAATTTAAGTTTCATCTGACTTTGGTTGTTTTTTTTTTCTTTAACTTGAGTCTCCATTATAAGTTTATAACTCTCCAAAGTTTTCTTGTTTGTTTAACTTTTAGTATCTAAATCCAGCCAAAAGCTATATTTTATGTTGACTTAACTTTGGTTGGAGTGGACTACTTTATCTCTTATCTTACAATAACATATGGTAAAGTAAAGAAGTGGGTGAGGGGATGCAAATGATGGGCTTTTAGATTTAGTAATCAGATTTTTCTACTCATAAGCCCATGTTGGTTCTAAGTCAGGCCCAAACAGTTATCTAGTGTTTAGTATACCTTCTTCAATGTGCTTTCTGTTTTTCTTAAGACATGACATTTACTTAACTAGTTGTTGTTTTTGTTCTACAGTTCCTGAAAGTCTTCTTCACATGTTCATATATTCATAATTCATATATAAAAAGAAATGGTACCAACGAAAAGTAAACCCTCCAACATTTTCAGCTGGCACATTGATTGATATATAGGCTTTTACAGAAATCGGAAGGTTTATTTCATTAGCTATCCAAAATTTTCACGAAAAGCCATTTATTTTCTATTTTGCTTTAAAATAATCCTTTGATGCCTTTTCACATCTCATTCATATTTCATCGAATACTGCTTAAACAAAAAGATTTTCGATTTCTAACTAATTACAAGCAAATGATAAACGCTCAAACATCTAATCTGATAAACCAAATTGTAAGAATTTATAAGTTTTTTTTTCTGTAGTGGTGAACCTTTTAATTGTTCATGAATCATGAGTCTTTCTCACTACATTAGATTTTTCTCTTTGTCAATACAACTGTAATTTAGAAAAATAATGGATTAGTGAACAGTATATAGATCAAGCCATCTAAAATATTATAGGTGACAATATATTATTAAGCATATCCGTCTTGACATTAATTCTAAATCTTCAATATTGACATATGCATAAACAGATGTATATATATGTTTGGTATACATGTTGGATATGTGTGTATGTATTTAGAATCTTAGACACATATTTATAGAGAAGAACTTTGTGAGTTGTATTCTTCTCCAAATTGATGTCGTCTCAGAGGCTTCTTTCACCAATGCACAAACTCTCATAGTCCTATGCAACAAGAATCACAAAGGTTATGATGAGATAGCGGAATCTTAGACACTATGAGGAACCTATAGCGACGACGTGACATTACAATTTCGAAGTTTTTTCGCCTAAACTTATATCTCGTTGAAGGATAGGAGTATAGGACGCTCACTGTAGATTTGTAGTAAATCATCTTTTTCTGGTGAGCCAAACTCTTCCTTTTACATATATAGCATAGATTTACCTTGAGCCAAATCTTTAAGACTAGGACCCATTATAATCTTTAAATTGAACCCATTAAAGTTTTGGTCTTTGTCCACAAAACCCAATTCTTATAAGGCTATAAAGCATAACATTTTATTTGGGATGCATACGACAGTTTTAGGAAAGTACATAAATTTAAATCAACTTCCAATTACAAAATTATACTATAAACTCAATAACCAAATATCGTAATAAATATTTAAACTTTCAAATAAAAATATTTTAATTTACATTATATATTTTTTACTATATTTTTTCGATTATTCTCGGCAGACTTATGAATCTTTTGTACCCTCACTCGAAGAGACAAAATAACTCAAAAGCTATTTGCGCCATCATCTTAGAGGTAATGAGTGATGCGGTGAAAAGTGTGACAAGTTCAGTTTATTGCTCATGTCTAGTTATTGAAGATAAATTCGATTAATGAACACTTGGATATATCGATAGAACTGTTACGAAAAATGAAGATGATGACACATGTATTGAGTTTCTTATTTTTGATTCCATTGTCAAGTGTTTTGAGCACAAAGTGCAACATACTCTTGCAAACAAAGAGGCTTTATATTAAAGGAGATGTATAAGACCATTAATGATCATTTTCGGAAAGAAACAAAACTCGAATCCAAGAGATTAAAGCAGGATTCGAAAGTTGTAAGAAGACATAAATATCGTTGACTATATCGACAAGTTTCATGATCTTTGGAAGAATTTGGTTAATGATCGACAACAAGTATGTTATAATCAACTTTTGAAAAACTTGAAAAATTGGATTAGTTAGAAGCATAACAAGGAGCGCTAAATATTGTTGATTAAAGACAGATACATGATTCCTAGTTATGCATATACTTATTATGATATTATCCCATTTTTCCTTTGAAAAGTTTAGGAGAAAAATTACTCATTAACTTGTTTGGCAGAAATATTTCTTAAAATTATTTTTTAAGTGAAAATTTTATATACACTAGATTAGGACCCGCGTATACGCGAGTTTGTAACTAAAAATTTTATAACCCGCATAAAAAAATCAAATATTTCGTAAAATATCTATAAAGTAATTAATTTAATTTTTCATTTATTTATTAATTAGTTTTCCATATATTTCTAAATACATAGTATTTTTATAATTAATCATATTTCAAAATTTTATATTTTAATTCAATGAAATCAATCCTTACTCATCAACCTCAATCTAATAGATGACACATTATGATATGTCACATTTGGATCAAAACATCTATTATCACACGATAATCATATGAAACGTCTCTTAATCCTCGCATCTACACAAATATTAGTAGACTAACCCAAAATAATCACACCAAAAGTAAAACATAATTATACGTTAAAAAGAAATTCATCCCTTCATCCGATGAAATGAATCATATGGTATGCACTTTCTAAACGTTTACAAAATAATTTGACACCAATTATTGAAACATATAAACTTATATCAAAATATTTAGGTTTTGGTCAAAACTTACCTTATCATACAATGATAATTTCTAGTTGAAATATCACCCAAAACTTCATGCATCAAAAAGAGGAAAGTAGCTAAAAAGAAAAACTTTATCAATAGAACAAAGTTGAATCAACGATGGTGACTTTGAAAAAATTATTTTGTTTGGTAAGAAAAATATGAGACCATCTATTTGATTATATAGAGGTGAGTATTTACAATTCCTTTTTCTTTTAGGAATAACTTTATTTTTTAAATTATGTAATCCTTTTTTTTCTAGAATTAGTAATCTAATTATATGAAAATATACATATAATTTCCTTATGATTATCTTTTTATATTTTAAAAAATATTTAAATTTATAGTTACCTTATAATCATCTATTTATAATTTTCTTGTAATTATATTTACATATTTTAAAATTGTTTGAAACAAAATTTTTAATTATGTATTTCTTTTCCTTCTAGAATTAGTAATATATTTAAAATATCCTATAATTAACTTTTTATGTATTAATTTTATTTAAATTTATAATTTTTTATAGTTATCTTTATACATTTTAATATTCTTTAAAACAATTTTTTAATTATATAATTATTTTTCTCTTAGAATTGATAATCTAAAGTTGTTTAGTTTTTTATAAAATTATTTGACACGTGTCAAAATCATAGATTACTATAATCGACATATGTCATGATCTCGTGAGTTACTAACTTCGAAAATCCAACTTTATATAATAAGATTTGATTTATATGAAAATTAAAAATATACCAATTCTTTATAAATCACTAATCTATTTTCTAACGCACAAAAAAAAAACTACTTTAAAACTCTCATATTGTTAAAAAAAAACAAAATTTATTTGTGATTATTCAGCAAATTACTTGCGTTTTCCCGAAACATTTTCATATAAATAAAATTTACATTTACAATTCATGCTTTTAGGAAGAAAAAAAAAATTCATCAATCGCGCGATAATAATTTTAAAAATTACTCATTTCTATTTTTCAATATTTATAAAAACTTGATTTATATGAAAGGAAAAAAACAGAAAAAAATCTGTATAAATTAAAACCCACTTTACTAATATGCCAAAGTCAAAGATATTTTTACTTTATAAACCTCTCCTATTGTGCAAAAAACCAAAATTTTATTTTGTAACAATTCAGCAAATTTAATTTTACTTTCCCCAAAAAAATTAAAATCAGCAAATTACTTTTTAAATATATATTTTTTTAACTCACGTGAGATTATAAAAGCAGAAAGAAAGGCAAAATTCAGAAAAATAAAAATCGGATTTTTCAGGCTCTCTCTCACTCTCCTTCGCCGCGGAATCGTCTCTCGGAGCCTCGAAAGGACTCTTAGGGTTAAAGAATCTTCCCCCAAATCTTCTTCCTTCTTCCTCTGCTTATTTCAACTCCGATCAATTTTATAGGTTTCGATTCATCTCCGTTGCTGATTTCATTCATACTCGTCTTCTTAATGCTCCATGTTCGTTTTCTAGGGTTTTAGATCGTCTCTTGTGTGTGTTTTGTCATTAAAAAGCTTAGAACTTTACTGGTTTTTGATTGAATTTGATGAATATGTTTTGCTATTTTTAAAGAGTTTCTCAAAAGTTGAGTTTATTGATTATGATCACATATCTATTGTTTCTCCTGCAAGTTGTACGATTTTAGATTTCTACATGATTTGAAATGGTTATGAAAGTTTGTGTTTTTAGGGTTTTGGATGAATTTCCAAGGGGATGAAAAGTTTTATCAACAGATTTGAAAATAGTGTTGAGTTTTGTCTGAGTGTTTGATCAAAGGTTGTTTTTTTTTTTTTTTTTGCATGCATCTGACATAGCTGAAAATGTAAGCTGATACTTTTTCTTTTTCTTCAGGTGTTTGGAAGGATGGAACACAATGGCAAAGATGAAATTATGGTCGAGGCATCTAGTGCTATGGTTGAGATAAAGATAAAGACTTTGGATTCTCAAACGTACACATTACGTGTAGATAAATGTGTAAGACATTTCGTTGATGTTTAATTTCCATCTTATTCTCAGTTTGAGCATAGTATATGTAAGGTCTTGTCGTTGGTTGAATCCATGTGTTGCATAATGAAGTTTCTAATTTGTAATGTCAATGTTTTGACTAAAATTGTGGAACTAATGCCTTATTTCAGTTCTCACTTGTTTATCTGTGTCTTATATTTGCTTTTTGTTTTCTTGCTTCATTTCAGGTCCCTGTTCCTGCATTGAAGGAGCAAGTTGCTTCCGTTACGGGTGTTGTTACGGAACAACAACGCTTGATATGTCGTGGAAAAGTTATGAAAGATGATCAACTCCTATCAGCTTACCGTATCCTTTTGTTCTTTCCAGTATATTGCATTGGTTCTTTCTTAGAGCTTTCCTTTTCAGTTGTGTACCCTAGTTTACTGATGTAGTTTGGTTTTGACTTCCTGGTTTACAACCCCAGTGTCGTAAAGTAGCCTGTAATTTCTTTTGATTTTGCCGTTAAAATTCTTTAATGAGTCCATCTTAGATGTTGAAGATGGCCACACTCTGCATTTGGTTGTCAGACATCCCGTTCCACCATTATCAGAGAGTTCAACTAGTAATGCAGGTTAGTTTGAAGTTCACTTACAAATTTGTGGTCCCAAAAACTGTTCATATTCATCTTTGAATTTCTATTTTTTAAAATGGTTTAGCATTTTCCAATGCTTTTTGTGAGATTCTATTTCGACATTGTAAGTGGAGAATTTGTTTTATAGCGGCTGATCCTGCTTTGAGTGCTGGTGAGAGCCAGGGCAGTCAACGATCACGAGTTGTAGTAGGATCCTTCAACATTGCTGAGCAACAGGATGGAGTCTATTCAGATCTTGGTCAGGTGGGATCTCTTTTATCTTTTGATTTGTTTCTGTTTTGTGTGTTGGATTAGATATGACCTGTTTTATGAGCTATGTTTCATGTCTGGCAGATTGTTTCAGCTGTTCTGGGATCCCTTGGGATCTCTAATCCAGAAGGTGGTATTGAAGGGATTGATGCTATGGTAATTTTCTATAGTTTCCTGTGGGTTTTTTTTATATACTGGTTTTGGATGTAAATGACTTCCCTTTATTTTCCAGGGTCCTCTTCATGAGAGGCTGTCTCGGAGTTCTGGTCCTAGCACTGCAAGAGATTCTTCCGGTGGGCGATCTGCCACACCAAATGCTGTGGACCAGACGTCTACTCCCTTGACATCTTCACAACCAGCAGTACGAGCTCCCTTGTTTCCATGATTACTCATGTTACACAATTTTTGTGAGTAAGGCAGATCATGTTTTTTTTAATGAGAACGCTATACTTTTGCCACTGCAGGCAATTCCAGATTCATTGACAACGTTATCTGAATATCTGAATCATCTGAGACAAGAGTTTGCTGCTAATGGTTAGACTTATTTTTAAATGTCTGGTTCTGTGCTGAAACAAATCTCGAGAGTCTTAACAGTAGTACTGTGATTTTTGCAGGTAGCAATGCTAATAACTTGCACGATCCTGAAAATTCAATGGGTAATGTACAAGATTCTGGTTCTACTACTGGAGAGAGTCGGATTCCAAGACCATCTCATTTGGCAGAAGTGCTGCAATCGACAAGGCAATTGTTGATCGGTGAAGTAGCAGATTGCTTATCTGTATGCTCTTTTACTTTTATCTCATGCATTATTTTTGAGAAAGCCACTTATGTCTTTGCATATTTTGACAGTCTTAACCAAGTCCTGTACACTTAATGTTTCCCACTTTTAGTGCCCTGAGATTAACCATTTATTTTTCGTGAATGTCGCAATGTGAGAAATATTAAAGTTAGTAAGGGTAGTTCAACATGCATTAGTTTTGTTATCTTTTATCTGACTGACTTGAACTGGCATTGGTTACTCAAATCCAGGGAAACAAGAATAACCTTTTCTTATCTCCCTTTTGCAGAATCTTTCGAGCCAGCTCGTGGATCATGTAAATGTGACCGATCCGCCAACCCGAAGGTTGTGCCAGTCAAACATGCTTCAGTCAGGATCCCTTTTGGAGAATTTAGGCATTTCACTTCTGGAGCTTGGCCGAGCCACCATGATGCTTCGTTTGGGACAAACACCTGTGCGTATACTTTTGCTGCTTATTGTGGACATGAATCTTATAATATTTTTAGTGATGCATAGTTTGCATATAATTTTGTTCATGGAATATGACACAGCCATTCATCTAAAGACACTTGTTATGTTAAATCTCAGGATGATGCCGTTGTTAATGCTGGGCCTGCAGTGTTTATATCCCCTACTGGGCGAAATCCCTTTCCGGTCTGTCGCTCTGTTTTATTCTCTCTCCTTTACCAGTGTGTCCGCTTGTCCTTTTACCCTTACCTTTTGTATCTACCTTTAATTTTTGTAGTCACACTCCTCGCGCTTGGGGACAAGTATTGGAGGCTTACAAGCAGGAACCGCAAATTCTAACCCTTTTGCTGGACAAACGCTTGCCTCTGCCCCGAGAAATATTGAGATTAGAATACGTACAGGTGCTATTCATACACTTAATACCTAAGTTTAAACTGTTCTTTCCTGCTATATTGAGTTCCTTTTTTTTTTATCTTATATCTGGATTCATTGTGGTGATAATGTTATATTAGGATCTTGGGTGCCCACCAGTGCGACCAACCAGAGAGAAGAAAGTACTACACAACAAACCCCTGGGGAGTCAATCCCTTCTGCACCCAGCAGCACTACTGATTCTGCCCCCTCAATGAGAGTGCCATCTGAAACTCCTCGAAATCCAGTGGCCTTGGTTATACCCGTTGTTGCTAGATATCAGCAGATATCTTTGGGTGAACGTAGCTCTACTGGATTGGATGGTGTTCATCAGCCTGGTGCTGATTCTTCTAGGCAGCCACAGAGTGTCGGTACTCCAGGAAGAGAAGGTTAGTTTTTAACATGACTTCATCACACCATTCTGCTGATTTGTTAGTTGAAAGGTTGATACGAGGACACGTAATGTTGGTTGTGCCTCTCATCTTTACCGTGTTATCTCATATTATGTTTCATTTGATGTTTCCCTTTGCTGTTTTGGCTTTGATCTTCTTATACCAAGTAGATGTTGTGTTACCTAAAGTCGGGCTATGTCATTAATCTTTGGTTCCCTGACTTTGAACATGTAGGTGATAGCAGTTCTGCTTCTGGCGGTCGAGGTTTATCTGAATTGAGGAACAGAATCCACCAGTTCTTAAGGCCCTTATCTCGACGAGAACATGTCCAAGCCGGGAGCTCGGAGTCTCAAGTTGCAGCAAATCCATCTGCCACAGCGTCCACAGAAACAAACGAAGCAGTTGCAAATGCACAAGCAGAGACCGCAACTATTACAGATGAAGGGAATTTCATATCAAATGTTCTTCAGCAGATCATGCCCTTTATATCTCAAAACGTAGCCTCCTCAAGCTCAGGTGAAACTGCTACAGGCAGAGGCAGCAATACCAGTCGACAAGCCTCTTCAAGAGAGGTACACTACTTCGTTATCTCCATTTTTTTTTGCACCTTTTAACATGTTACATCTTTATTTATTTCCTTGCAAGCCTTATGCAACATGTCATCGACTTGTGGGTAATTCGTGTTGGATGATTTGGATAGTAAACGTGATTTTATTCATCTTTTAGAGCGCTTCGGGTTGTGTATATAATACAGATGGGTAGGAGTAAAAGTGGTTACACCTTATTAACTCGCGTGCTTTGGGGTTAAAATACAATCTGATAAGTGATAAATGATGTGAATATACACAAATGTATAAATGAGTGTTGGTTGTGGATAAATTTGAGGTGCAGGAGGAGGAAGGTGCAGCCGAGCGAGGGGATTCAAGTCGGAGACCTCAACCACCGTCACCTCCAGAGTCGAAACGTCAAAGGGTAAGTAGATTCACTAAAGAGAGATTCATTTGGTTTGTGTTTACTATAAAATGTGATGATGTTTTTATTTATGCAGAGAGAGTGAGAGATCGTTGGTGCAAAGGCAAAGAAGAAGTGGGGAAACACACTTTTTGAAGAATGATAGTTTTTTTTTTTTTTTTTTGGTTGGTTATGTGGGAATTTTATTATGAGCTTTTGATTGTTCGTTTCAATAGTGGTGTTAACCAAAAACATCTCCATTTTATTTAATTATGTTATTTTCTCAGAATTTGTACTTAAATTATAAAACATAAGTGCATATGTATAGATTAGATTAGTACCGAATTATAGAGGGAGGGGAGGCTATTGCGTGAGAGGTTTAAAGAGGGTAAAGTCAAATTTGGAGTTCGTTAGACAAATTAAAATAGACTTTAAATGTTTACAATAAATGTGATCGCAGTGGTTAACTTTTCTTGGACACCAAATTTGTTTTGAGCAATTTTTAAATTACAGGTTAATAATGTATGAAATCTTTTCTTTGGAGACTTTTTTGATTTAAAGTTAAATTATATTTGTTTTATTCTAATAAAAGTCGTATAAAATGGGCGTGGGTGTTTTAACGTTAATTGAATTTGCCAATACCAAAATCAAATTAAGACGGCATCAATTTGAGCCCACCGGACTCCTAAAATATCTCATCATTGTAATCTTCTTCTTCTTCACTATCGTTCTTAGTTTTTTTCTTTTCTCTCAAATTCGTTGGGAAAATCACTAAAGAATTAGTTATAGTCTAACTAAATCAAACTAATTGATTTCTATAAAATTAGAATAACTCACTCCCCTCTACCCTATCTCTCTAAATCTATGGGTAGCAATAAATTATTTTCACTATCACACAACTATAACACTAGTACAAATCACAAACCACTTATCTTAGATAAAACTAATACAAAAACACTTGACTACATATCGTATTTCATATTATTTTTGTTTATTTTCCAGATTTTATAAATAAATGTGAACCTATTTTAACCCTAAACACAAAAAAAATGTTACCTTCTTGTAACTTTTTTTTTAAAAAAAAAGGTAAAATTACAAAAAGTTAAACTTTAGAATGTATTATATCTCAAATAATCAATTTATAAAGGTGAACCTATTTTAAGACTAAACACACAAAAAAATGTTACCTTCTTGTGAAAATTAAAAAGAAAAGTAAAACTACAGAGAATTAAACTTTAATGTATTATCTTAAGTAATCAATTAATGATGTGCTTGAATTAATTTAAAAAAAAAAAAAAAAAGTGCCAATAGAACTGATTATAAAGGTGAGCCATTTTTTTGGTATCTTCTTCTTCAACAACTGGCAAACTAAGAGAATATACATAAGAAGACGAAAGACGACGACTTTGAATTCCAAAACTCACTCTTCCTTCATCTCCAAATCTCAATCTCAATCTATCTTTCCCAAATGGGTTGTGGTGGAACAACTTTGTTCTACCCACTTCTCATAACTCTCTCCGTTGCTCTAATCACTTACAACATCATCATCTCCGCTAATGCTCCTCTCAAACAAGGCTTCCCTGGCCGATCTTCTTCGTCCGATATCATCTCCATTGACCCTGTCATCGAGCTACCACGTGGCGGCAGATCCACAATCCCAAAAAGGACGAGACTTTTCCACACTGCCGTCACGGCTTCTGATTCAGTTTACAACACTTGGCAATGCAGAGTTATGTACTATTGGTTCAAAAAGATTCAAGCTTCTTCTGGACCCGGTTCTGAAATGGGTGGGTTTACTCGGATCTTGCATTCTGGTAAACCTGATCAGTACATGGATGAGATTCCTACTTTTGTTGCTCAACCTTTACCTTCTGGGATGGATCAGGTAGTAACCTAATTGATTTGCTTATTTGAAGAATTTGAACATTTGATTTTGATTAATTTTGGATTTTGCAGGGTTATGTTGTGTTGAATAGGCCATGGGCGTTTGTGCAATGGCTTCAACAAACAGATATTAAAGAAGAGTTGAGATGTTTTTGATTTTTTAGAATTGGTTTGGTTAATTATGTTAAGGGAGATTTTATTGTTGCTGAGTTTTGGAATGTTTTGGTTTGTGTGCAGTTATATTTTGATGTCTGAGCCTGATCATATCATTGTGAAACCTATACCAAATTTAGCTAAAGATGGGTTTGGAGCTGCGTTTCCTTTCTTTTATATCGAACCGAAAAAGTATGAGAAGGTGTTGAGGAAGTATTATCCGGAAGAGAGAGGACCGGTTACTAATATCGATCCGATTGGGAACTCTCCTGTCATTGTGGGAAAGGTTTGTTTTTGTTGCATAGAATGAAATGAACAGTTTGGGATCAGGTTTTAGAGGGTGTGTGTCTCTAAAGAGTTTTAGATGTTGTGGTTATTTCTAGGCAGCTTTGGCGAAGATTGCTCCGACTTGGATGAATGTTTCTTTGGCTATGAAGAAAGATCCTGAAACAGATAAAGCTTTTGGATGGGTTCTTGAAATGTAAACATCTTTTGATAATTTTTAATTTGATTGTGTTGTTTAGATTGTCGATTGAAGTGGCTTTACAACAAGATTTTATTATCTTTTGTGGAAGTATAGGTATGCTTATGCTGTCTCGTCTGCATTACACGGTGTTAGCAATGTTCTACACAAAGACTTCATGATTCAGGTAACCTTTTACACACAATTTTTTTACAAATCTGTAATTTGTTTTTATAAAATGTATCACTGTACCTATTTGCATGAGCTAGTACGATACAGAATGAATAATTAGTTGCAGTATTCTAATAAATTGTTAATCTAGAGTGCGTCGATGTGGCCAAGGGTGAAAATTTTTCCCTGAACTTTGTTGAATTTCCATTATTAATATGAGTTTCAGGAGAGTGAAATAGTTATGGCCTGGACCTCATAAAGTATATGTATTGCTGCTTGTTATGGATAAGATTTTTTCGATGCATTAACTAAAGAGTTGATGGACTTTGGTTTGGTTGTGTTTTGTGGTAATGAATCAGCCTCCATGGGATACAGAAGTTGGCGACAAGTACATCATACACTACACTTATGGATGTGACTATGATATGAAGGTAAGATTATGATTTAAGAACAACAGGACAAGAATGGTAAAATAGAATCTTGAGGACTTAATTATTGAGATTAGTATCTGATTATTAGCAATTATGTCTTCAAGGTAGATTTGAAATTGATAAGAGAGGGTGTAAAAGAATGATTGTGCTGTTTTCAGGGTAAATTAACCTACGGGAAAATTGGGCAATGGAGATTTGACAAAAGATCATATGATCGCTCACCACCACCAAGGAACCTTACATTGCCTCCACCTGGTGTTGCACAGAGTGTGGTATGTTTTACATGTCCTTGTCCTGCTTTCATTTTCTGAAGACACATTACCTATGACCCAAACGAGCTTGGAAGCTGACACGAGCCAAGCCCGGGTTTTCTCAAATGCAAAACAAGCTTGTCCCGTCTGTTAAGGATCGGTCTGCGTCAGTCTGTGGGCCGAATTTTATAGGACCAGACTGGCCAGTCCGGCATATGATTACACTGTAACATTCCTACATATGATTACAAACAGAGCTTCAGTTTTCTTCATTGGTGTATTGGCAGGTAACACTAGTGAAGATGATAAATGAAGCCACGGCCAACATACCAAACTGGGGATCATAGGGAAAGGGAGAGAAAGAGTTTATACTGAGATCTATATGTACCAGTAAGTTTGCTCATTTCTCTTCATCGTTTCTTCTGTATTCTGGTCTCTAGTTTTGTTCTTGTTTATGGCTAGGTTTGTAAAATATATAGCTTTTTAAACAAAACCTTTCTTTGGCATTTTACTATTCTCAATTCAGTGTGATCTCTACTAGATTTGCTAGACACCAGCCATGAATATACATACATACTTCAAACACTTGAGAATAAGCCAAGTTTTCCAACGGGATTAAGATAAAAAAATTTACAATTTTATGGATGTATCTTCAATCATAAGTAAAGGACCAAACCATGACCTCAACCTCTTAGCTGTTGAAGCGGCGTCACTTGCTAAGAGTGCCGATCCAAGCCGGTGGCTGCATTCCAGTCTGCTCATAAACCGTATCGAGAACCGGAGGCAGCATCTTGTAAAGTCCAGCTATATCCTTCATAGCATTCCCACTCCCACCAGCACCACCAATCCCCTGTTCTCCACCATGGTTCCAAACGCTAATCTTGGGCTGCAAGTCTCTGACTGCAAGCGCGTTAGTCTTAGCGATCTCCAAATAAGTGCCATTGTTAATCATCAAGAAGTCTCTAAGGCAAGAATAGTCATTCTGAACAGCGTCTAATAGAGTTTTGAGATAAGTCCCTTGAGCACTGGCTAAAGCCACAAGGCCCTCTGCTTCTCTCTGCTTTGAATAGAACGCTGCATCTGCTTGCGCTTTCTGTGCCTCGGCTTGCTTTTGCTTCTCGTATAAAACCGCCTCCGCTTGCTTCTGCTTGTTGTATAATTCCCAGTTTGCTTCTTGAACTTTAGTTTCATACTCAACACTAGCTTTGCTAAGGAACTCGGCCTTGAGCTTCTCGGTGCGAGTCAATGCGTTCATTTTCTCGACCTGAGTCTGAAGCTCAGCTTCTCTCAAAGCCACTGCTTTGGTTGCTTCAACCTCAGCCACCTGAGCGTCCTTGGTCCAAGCAGCTTTCTTCATCGCCAGCTCTGCATTGGCCTTAGCCACATCAGCCTCTTTCTGATTCTCAAACACTTTAACCTCGGTCTTCACTTTGATCTCCGCTTTGGTCCCTTCTCCTTGCCTCTGAATCGATATGATCTTCGACTCCGCGTCAATTTTCGCTGCGTTCTGGAGCGTGAGCCCTGTCCTCTCCTTAGCACCGATCTCTCCCTTCATCTTGGCCTCAGACACATCGATCCTGGCCTGATTTGCTGCTTCCATTTGAGTTTTCTGACCCAAGTAAGAGAAATACTCATGTCCAGGCACATCAACAAGCTGCTTGACATTAGCATTATAGATTACGAGACCAAACTGGTCTAGCTCTAGTTGAACCTTATCAAACACCTCCTTCTTAAACTCCTTTGTCCCTTCAAATTTATATAAACAAAAATAAAAAGTTGTTTAACCAAATCTTTCATAAAATATGTTTAGAAGAACCAATCAATTTAAATTTGACAATTATAGTAATCAGAGTAATATTATAACCAATTTAAAACTGTTTCTAGGCGACACATATTCAAATTTACGTCTTCAATATTATACTATATGATTTTGGAGATGAATAGACCATGACATACCATGACATGTAGCCTAATGGTTTGCGTTAGTATTCCACCGTGTCACCCACTTAGTTCAAACCTAATGTGTTTGACCAAAAAATAAACTAAATAAATAAACTCATGGGTCACCTTTGAAGATCTCTTCCATGGTCATGGAAGCAGCAAGAACACGAGTCTCTCCCTCAATAACACCTTCAACAAGCTCATTGACGTGATTCGACTGTTTATCGTGAGGAGAAATGAGCCTAGCGTACAGAATAAGCGCTTCAGTGTTATCGACACGAGGGCCAATGGTGAATACGGCAGGTAGAACAAAAGGGAGCTTCTCAGCACTCATAGCTTGGACTTTGAATGTGTAGTTCACCGGAGAGACGTCGAAAACGGTGCATTTTTGCCATGGTAACACCCATGATTTCTTCGAGAGTTTGATGTCTTCAATGCCACCACCGGTGATAGCCAAATACTGTGAGGCTCTTGCAACTTTGTACATCTCTAGGATCGAATGAGTTGATTTGATGGTTTAAGATTTTTCTCTCAAATAATTTTCGAGACAAAGAATCAGTAGCTTCTTTGTTTGGTGATGAGAAGATCTTATTATATAGTCCTCCTATAATAATAATAAAAAAAAATGTATAGTCGTCTATATGTTAGAGGACTTTTTCTGTCAGAGAAATGTTCATGAAACTTAACAAAACAGTATATACCAAAGAAAAAGAAAAAAAAAAACAGGAAAATATGTGATAGAACTTTTTTTTTCTTGACTTTTTATTTAGATTTTGTCAAGCTGAAATTGTTATTGCAAATTTTATCCTTTTTATTAAAACTCGATGAAAATGTTTTTGTAAAAGTTAGGATTTATATATATGTACATGATATATTATTGTAGAATGTGTTTGCACATTCAAACTCTAACTCACAAATCTTAAATCATAAATCATATAACTTTGATTCTGTACCATACACCATATATACATAAAACTAGACTCTGAACCAAAAATTCTAAATCTTAACCACGACTATTTATACGTACATCATATAGGCCATGAATGTTTGGTAGATTTTTGTTGGTTTTTGGATTTTGGTTTTTGGCTTTTGGCTTTTGGTTTTTGATTTTTGTAGTTTTTGATTTTAGTGTATATTTTGGATTTTGCAAAATTTTGAATGACAAATTTTTTAGTTTTTGGTTTTTATATAATAGGATTTTAGTTTTAGATGATTTGGTAAATATATTTACCAAAAATAGGATATTTAAATTAAAATAAGAAGTAAAAAAATGGTTTACGATAGATTTTGTTGAAAAGCTAAAAAAAAAAAAAAAGTGGTTTTTGGATTTTAGGAACAAATGAGTAGAATTCATCAAAATCTGGATTCCCTATAATTTAGGGAATCAATTTTTTATAAAATCATGAATGACTTAAAAAGTGGATTTTGCAAAATCAAAAGCCAAAATCAACTTAAAAAGTAGTGCCATTCAAGGCTATAGTTATGGTTGACGTATGTAATTACATATCAAATTGAACGATAACCATGACCAAGTTTATATAAGTCTAGATTGATTTTTTTTTTTGGTAGGGTAAGTCTAGATTGATAAATAAATAGTATATGTACATATAATTTTTGAATTTCATTAAGATACTTTGATAGTGTCACGTTCAATTGGCCAAAATCTCTGAAAACTTTCTTGACTTTGACAAATGGTGATATTAAAATAAAAAGGAGACATAAAATGAAACTTGCAAGTTCCAAGAATCTACACATATGTGACTGTTCCTATCCCACTTGACCACTTCCAATAATACAACATTACAACAACAATGAAGAAGACCTCCTAGCACGCCACTGACTGAATTCGAAACAATTCGGGGCTCCAACAAAAAAAATATCTAATCCCCACCAAAGAAAAATAATAGATTTACCTTATTTTAAACAAAAAATATTGAATACCCTCTTAATATCTGTCTCTCATTTTATTTCATTTTCAACATATACGAATACGATTAAATTTTTTTTGAAAAGAAACCACATTTCAAAAAAATACTTACGAATAAGCTCAAACGGGATTAAAAAAAAAAATTGAATTACATTTTCATGGATGTATCTTCAATCACAAGTAAATGACCAAACCATGCCACTATCCAAACCTCAACCTCTTAGTTGTTGAGGAGGCGTCACTTGCTTAGCTTCTGCACCACGTAGAGTACCGATCCAAGCCGGTGGCTGCATCCCGGTCTGCTCATAAACCGTATCAAGAACCGGAGGCAACATCTTGTATAAACCAGCTATATCCTTCATAGCATTACCACTTCCACCACCACCAATACCTTGTTCACCACCGTGGTTCCAAACACTAATCTTAGGCTGCAAGTCTCTGACCGCAAGCGCGTTAGTCTTAGCGATCTCCTGATAAATACCATTGTTAATCATCAAGAAGTCCCTAAGACAAGAGTAGTCATTCTGAACAGCATCTAAGAGGGTTCTGAGATAAGTCCCTTGGGCACTGGCTAAGGCAACAAGTCCCTCTGCTTCTTTCTGTTTTGAGTAGAACGCTGCGTCTGCTTCAGCTTTCTGTGCCTCGGCTTGCTTTTGCTTCTCGTATAGAACCGCCTCTGCTTGTTTCTGTTTGTTGTATAATTCCCAGTTTGCTTCTTGAACCTTAATTTTGATAATGTTAGGTGTTATAATCTCAATCTTGATTTGTGATCATGGAATAAGACAAGTTAAGCATAGATTATACATACCTTTGTTTCATACTCAACACTGGCTTTGCTAAGGAACTCGGCCTTGAGCTTCTCGGTGCGAGTCAATGCGTTCATTTTCTCGACCTGAGTTTGAAGCTCAGCTTCTCTCAAAGCCACTGCTTTGGTTGCTTCAACTTCAGCCACCTGAGCATCCTTGGTCCAAGCAGCTTTCTTCATCGCAAGCTCGGCATTGGCCTTAGCCACATCAGCCTCCTTTTGATTCTCAAACACTTTAACCTCAGTCTTGATTTTGATCTCCTCTTTAGTCCCTTCTCCTTGCCTCTGCATTGATATGATTTTTGATTCCGCATCTATTTTCGCTGCGTTCTGAAGTGTAAGCCCTGTCCTTTCCTTAGCACCAATCTCTCCCTTCATCTTGGCCTCAGACACATCGATCCTGGCCTGATTTGCTGCTTCCATTTGGGTTTTTTGACCCAAGTAAGAGAAGTATTCATGTCCAGGCACATCAACGAGCTGCTTGACATTTGCATTGTAGATTACAAGACCAAACTGGTTCAACTCTAGTTGAACCTTATCAAACACTTCCTTCTTAAACTCCTTTGTCCCTTCAAATCCATAAAATCAAACACCCATTTAACAAAATATTTCACAAATGTGTCTAGAAAAAAATCAATCAAAGTATATAGTCTTATATTACCAATCGAAACTGTTTCTACAACCTAAAACCAATCAATCTTACATTTAATCAAATAAATCATTCAGAAAATGTGAGAATATGTAATTTTGAGTAATACTACCAACTAAAGTGTGTGATTGGTAGTGGTAACTCTTTCACTCTGTGAAAACTTTATGAATTACCAATCGGACTCAAAAACTGTTTCTAGGCCACACAAATTCAATTTTGGTATATCAAAAAAAAAAAAAAAAATCCTCTAAAAGTTTTGTATCTAAACCTTAACTTTGGGAAATGATTATATATACCTTTGAAGATCTCTTCCATAGTCATGGAAGCAGCAAGAACACGAGTCTCTCCTTCAATAACACCTTCAACAAGTTCATTGACATGATTTGATTCTTTATCATGAGGAGAAATCAACCTAGCGTACAGAATAAGCGCTTCATCATCATCAACACGAGGGCCAATGGTAAAGACTGCGGGAAGAACAAAAGGTAGCTTCTCTGCACTCATGGCCTGGACTTTGAACGTGTAGTTGACCGGAGAAACATCGAAGACGGTGCAAGATTGCCATGGAAACACCCATGATTTCTTAGAAAGCTTGATGTCTTCGATACCAGCACCAGTGATCGCCAAATACTGTGACGCTCTTGCAACTTTGTACATCTTTACGATCGAAAGATTTGATGATTTTTTTAAGTTTTGTCGCTCAAATGATTTTGGAGAAGAATAATCAAGTAGCTTCTTATTTATATAGTAGTCGATATGTTTAAAGACTTGGTCGCGTTTGGCAGTGCATTTCCAAGAAAGTTCTCATTTTTTATTTTTTTTTTGTATTTGAATCCCAATCTTAAAATAATAACTCTATTGGCGGCTAAGCAGTCTTTTTTTGGAGTAAAATCTGGAGTCCTTTAATTACTCCTTTTATTGAATATTTTAAGGGATTCAATTGGTAAGTCTTGCAAATTTGTTTATTAAATATGGTATATTTTAATTAAGATTTAAATGTTTTGATTTGTTATGATATTCCCTTATTTTCTCCACGCGATTTCTGGACTTAATGTTGTAGATTTTTCTTTTTTTTAAGTTTTTTTTAAGTTTTAAATTTTGTTTATTTATTTATTAAATATTCATTTTTTTATAAACCCAAGAGTTTTCTATAAAAAAATTTATTTTTATAAACTTAAGTAGGCTATATATACGACTAAAACTACATATATATAATTAACATCATTTTTATAAATACATTATATATATATAACATAGTTTATTACATAAATTGATTTTTTTTTGGTGTTGTGTTACAAAAAATTGTTATTCTGGTGATATAGAAAGTAGTAATATTGTTAACGTTTTAATGCGATTTCGTAGACGTAATTAAGAAAACCATTATGTGTTTTATTTGATCATCCATCGCATTACATAAGATTTTACAAAAACAAATAATGTACGTAGTATAAACATTGTTATAAAATAAAACACTATTAGTCTACAAAACTATCTTTTGTCATTTCTTAATTATTTTGCAAAAAAAATACTAAACTCGAGTGTTTTCATGTTTTTTTTTTTCTTCTAATTTTACATGGCAATAGTACTACTTTATCGTTCTACACTTGTACTACTCAGTCGGCATACTAATAACTCATCTTTTGCTTTAAATCAAACTAATTACTTGTTAGTTTATAATATATATTGTATAAGTGAATTTTTGTGAATATAATAGAAGTAGATAATTCGTTGGACTTTTGGGATTTTTCTGTACTAATTTGGAGTTTATCTCATGAGATCCCTGAGTTAATCGGATAAAAGACTACTATGATCTCATCTCATTGCAATAAAAAATAAGATTACAAACGGTTGTAAACCTATATTTTAACCATCTACTTTCTAAATTGTCTAGAAAATACTAATTTCGGCCAATACCATCTCTTTCTCTAACTTTGGAGTTTCTCTCCGCTAATATAAATAGCGATCTTTACAAGTATTTTTTCCCACCATCCTCACCAAGTTCCTCACTCAGTCTTTTAGTCTTAACAATCTTCTTATATATCTCTCTATACTTACAAAAATGGCAATGATACCATCGATTCTCTTAACCATATTCCCTCTCTTTCTCCTCTTGAGCCTCACCTACGCTGATATCCCCGGCGTCTACTCCGGCGGCTCTTGGCAAACGGCTCACGCCACTTTCTACGGAGGAGACGACGCATCTGGAACCATGGGTGAGTCACTTCTTCTGAAAAGCACACTTGATTAATCATATCATTCATACCATCTCTCTAAAAACAGAGCACTCTGTTTTTTTCCTTTTAAATTTAATTTCTTTTTTTTTTTGTTTTAGGTGGCGCGTGCGGTGCGGATATGGGAATCTGTACAGCCAAGGGTACGGAACGAACACGGCGGCGCTGAGCACAGCATTGTTCAACAGTGGCTTAAGCTGCGGTGCATGCTTTGAAATCAAATGTGTCAGTGATCCTAAATGGTGTCACTCAGGTAGTCCGTCTGTCTTCGTAACCGCAACCAATTTTTGTCCTCCAAACTTAGCCCAACCTAGCGACAATGGTGGCTGGTGCAATCCACCACGTGCTCACTTCGACCTCGCCATGCCCGTTTTCCTCAAGATCGCTGAGTATCGCGCCGGCATTGTCCCCATCTCTTACCGCAGGTATATATAATTCACATCTACATATTGAAGAGTATTCAATCTAAGTTTAGGGTTCAGGTTTTTCGCAATGAAATAGTAACCAAATTGAAGCAGGATTTAGTATATATGCATGGTTTACTTTGGATTTGGGTTTTTCATAAAACATATACGTACTTGGGTTTAAAGAAATGTGGGTTTTTGTATAGGGTGGCATGTAGGAAGAGTGGAGGGATAAGGTTCACGATCAACGGTCACCGTTACTTCAACTTGGTGCTGATCACGAACGTGGCGGGAGCAGGAGACATAGTGATGACGAGCGTGAAAGGGTCAAAGACTGGTTGGATGAGTTTGACTAGGAACTGGGGACAGAACTGGCAGTCTAGTGATGTTCTCGTTGGTCAGTCACTTTCCTTCCGTGTCACAACCAGTGACGGTAGAACCTCTACTTCATTGAACATCGTCCCTTCCAACTGGCACTTTGGACAAACCTTTGTTGGAATGAATTTCAGGGTCTAAAGTGAATTCAGGAAATGGAAACATTCCAAGTGGTGGTAGAGACAAAGAAGCTCCACTTTCAATTTCGAAATGTTTGACTTTGTATAGAGCTTAATTAAGAACAAATTATTTAATTCAATATATGTATAGTGTTTGTTAGGGGAAACATTTAAAATTTTCATAAAATCCCTATAACTGAAAGATATTAAAGCCCAAATTGTAGATGATAATTAGGCCCGTCTAAAAAAACTGAAGATAGCACTTAAAAAAGTTTAGCCTTCGATTTGGCTCTGTTATTGTTAATCCTAACTCGTATCTCCGAGAAAGGAAAAGTTGAAATGCACAATGCTTAGTTTGGTGTCTGCTCATATTTCTTGACTCATGTCATGAACATGAGATTGATTTGTTAGAGCCACTATAAATTTCTAAAGTTCATTATCATGTAGGATTCTTTCTCTTGTATTGCTTCTGGAATTTTGAGAGTAAGCTTCAGGCTTGTATCCTATCTCTATGAGTCTCTAGTCTCTAATAAAGTTTTTTTTTTCTTTTCTTAAAGAGTTGAAAATAATTTAAGTTTAACAATACATGTATGTATATGATGTTATTGAGGTATTTTCAGGAACCTTACCATCCACAAGAAGAACATGTAACAAACAATGATTAGTATGAACTCACAACACAAACAACGTTTGATACAAATAGTTAAATGTAGGAAATTTCAATTATTAGCTTAGCAATATTTCTGAAATTGTTTGACTAATAATTCTTTTAAGAAGACCACTGTTTCATAGTCCCTATAGTCAACTATTGTTTGAACTTTGAATCTATCTCGTGCTACATGTTATATAGTAAGAAGAATTATGTACTCTAGATTGGATCGAGTATTTCTTAAAACAAAAACTTTCTATAATGCAATCTTTGTTAGGCCATGTTTATCGGCTCAAAAATGGGCGTCCTTAGCCCAAGTTTTGATTAAAAATAAATAAAAAATGGTGATTTTCCAAAAAACAGTCCTTATTTACAAATAAAGCTTGTCCTTACGCCAGCTGGCGTCCGCTGGTTGGGTGTTGGAATGTTGTGTCGGGCAACACAAAGAAGGGGTTCTCGAAATCTCGACGTCTTTTTTTCTCGATGGTCGATTGGTTTTTCCGACGAGAAACGGCAAACACATCTGATATCTCCAAGCGAGTTATCTTCTTCTAGCTCGATTGATGGCTCCGATTGATGACATCTGATTTCGTTTTCTCTCGATTCGAAAATAGTTTTTGAGGTAAGCCCAGCAATTTTTGGTTTTCGATTGATAATCTCTGCAAATTAAAGTTCGTTGTCTACTAATTTGCAGGTTGCAATTGCTAGATTGTTGGGGCTTATCATGTCGCCTTGTCGAAATAGTAATTCACACCACCGGTAAGTGATTTCCTTCCCCTTTTCCGTGTAAATTTAGGAAATATATTGTGTTTTTGTTTAGAACATCTGTTTACAGATTCTACTTATTTTGTGGAGATCGCAATAGGTTTGATTAAAGCCCCAATTCATGTTATGGAGTGGTTTATGTCCAAGATCCCTTGTTGATCGAAGTCTTCTTCATTTATTCTTCTTCCATGTAAATAAAAAAATAGTTAACTTCTCTGTTTACAAATTCTATCTTAGTTTTGGATTTGCTCTTTATGTAGTGGTGAAAAAACTGAGATTGGTGTGCAATTAATATAATTTGATATTGTTTTACTGCTTCAAAAGAGTTTTCAAGATTTAACGAATTCTTACAAGTTTTATAACATGTAGTGTAGCCTATATTCATGGGAATTTGCAATGTTCTTCTTCTTTTTTTTTTTGTCAACACAATGTTCTTCTTCTTTTTTTAGTAGAGAGTTGTTGAGAATTAGACTTTATGATACAGCCAACGTTGAATATGCGGTCTTCTTTGTGGTCTCAAAACTTCAGGAGGTAATGAGATGTTAAAACAGATGCATTGCAGAGACTGTTTCTGCTAGATTTATTAACATTTGATGCAATGCAAAACTCTGTTTCTGATGTTAGCATCTTGTGCTCCACTTGTTGTTGCTTCTATTTCGTCTTTTGGGATCAACCATGATTTCACTGCAATGTTGTTCCCGTTGCTTATCAGTTCAATGGGAATCTTGGTTTGATAATCTAAGGACAAGAAACTTAAGGACATGGATAATAACAAAGTTTCTAAACAACCAAATCTAACAACAAAAATATTAGTATTTTAATGCTAAGGACAAATGATTTGTCCCATTGATAAATATGGCCTTACGATGTTTAGGACAAAAACATAATGATTAGTGGGTTGATCACTGAGTCATCGTTATAATAATTGGGAATAAGTTTAGGCAACATGGACAGCCTTTTTTTAATATTGTGAGTTGGTTTGGTTTGGTTTAGCAAATCTCTTCACCAGTTTTGCTTTTTAACCCAACGGCTAATCATCATTTGCCAGGCTGCCAACCTCTAATTTTTGTCTTACTCAACACTTTTTTAATCTTACTTATTTACCACTAATCACTGTTATTAGCTATTGAATTATATTGAAATTAGTATTGCATTCGCTGTTCTTACTTTCTTAATTATACTTTTCTGCTAAGAAAAAATTATTATAAACCAATATAATGTAGACTAAGATGTAGTAATTAGTAAGATGATAAAATTTAATAGAATTAAATCAAGTCGTAATCTATAATTCTTCAGTTTTTAATTATAAATGCAGGAGTTATTAGATCTAACATATATATATTGAATTATTAATTTCATAATAAAAGTAATGTTTTTTTTGTCAAGAAAATAACGTGTTTTTAATGGTCAATACTGATGATTTTTTTTAAAAAAAAAATAACCTTATTAGGAGATTCAAATAATTTGAAAGGAATAAGAAGATGGAAATTGAGTTATAATTCAAATTATGAAAATCTATTCCAAAATTAGTCTACAACTGTTTTAGTAATTCATCCTTTTTAGAATTATTTTTTGGTCAAGATTTTTCTTCTATATATCAAAAGGAATATTGCCACAGAAAATTTCATTATTTTAAGAAGCACCTAAACACAAAAATAAAATAAAAAAACTTTAGTCAGTCATTACCATCATCAATCAGTTAGAAGAAAAATTAGCATAGTAAAAAATTAATATATATCACTTTCAGAAACATATGTGTTATTAATTTTGAAATATGTTGATAATTGTTAACATCTCAAGATAATCAAATACTCCATCATTCTAGCTTGAATACAAAATATCTTTAGTTTACACTGTTTTTTTCTAAATTATCGCATACACTTGTTGTTCTTAAAAATAATACAACTTTCACTTTTTAAGATAACGCAATCACATCTATTTAAAAACTTTAGTAATTTACTCAATATTCATCAATGAATCATTTCATAATTATCCATAAAGACAAAAGAAGAAACAAAAAAAGAAAGCAACCGTTTCGCTCCCGCCTTCACAGCTGTCTTTCATCATTAGCCAGCGAATCTTATATCGCTCCTCTCACATCACTGTCACACTATTCCTATAACAGTCCAATAAGAGACCTCATCACTACATCACCCAACGGTCGATACGCCACGTGTCACAATCTCGTCCACCTATATATATCCATCTCTCTGATATTTTTTTGTTCGAGTCTCTTCTTTTTCACTAACCAAACAAAACTCTGTTTTTTTTATTTTTTCTTTCAATCATGGCTACAGATAGAGATACTCTACTCTCAGATGATTATGAACAACCGACGACGTTTTGTGGATGTGGGTATTTCCGTAATTTCAGTTTAGTCCGGTGGCGAAGTAGAGACGATGAGTCTCGAAGTCGCGGTGGTTGGAGTGGTTGTTTACAGGAAGACAGAGGGGGAAAGTGGGGAAGTGAGAAACTTAAGGGGTTAAAAGAGATTTCCGAGAAAATTGCGGGGCCAAAGTGGAAAAACTTTATAAGAAGTTTTAGTAGTGGAAGGAAGAAGATGAGGAGAGATGTGGATTTCAGTTATGATCTGAAAAATTATAGTCTTAATTTTGATGACGGTGGTAGTGAAGATCCTTCACCGGAGAGGTTTGTTGTAGCTCCGGTTGTTATAAAAGTTTGAATTTTTTTGTTTTTGTTTTTTACTCTCTTTTTTGTATAATTTTTATTATTGATCTTCATGTTAATACAAACATATATAGTACTATATCTTTATATATACAATTAATTTCGTATTAAATTAGGTATAACTTGATTTCCTAAACACATAGTACATGTTAATCCCGAATATGTTTGTATTTATCGCAAATATACTTGTGCTTATCTGCCGACAAAAAAAAAAAAAAAAAAAAAACGTGCGCTTATCTAACTAAGATACACATACTAAAACTTATAATACTTTCACTTAAATTGGAGAGGGTAAGTTGTAAAAAGAAAAAAAAAAGAAAAAAAAATTTGGAGTGTGTAAATTACAACGGCCCAATTTTGACATTTAGATACTCAAAACTCGAACCTGCTAGAGTCATAGAAAAGATGTATTGATATGTGGTACAAACATGTGTTGGTTAAATTGGGTTTATATGAATGGGTATGATGAACTACATGACAATGTGATAGATTCCTAACACCAATCTTTTATAGTTTTATTGATGAAAGAAGAATACTAGAAAAGACCAAAGAGCTTTACTCTCTTTGTCTCAACTTTAATAGGATTATGTTCCCTTTACAACTATGTACCAAGCTGACCTTTACAACAATGAGGTGAATACACTATTCGACAACTCTATACATTATATTCAATTATACGACTCAAGGCTCGGTTTCCTCTTGATTCAACTCAGCTTCCTTTTTTGGTCTAGCTCAGCTTACTCGTCCTTTTATAATAACCCTCTAAGAGACCTATAACAATCGATGTCAATATGTTTAGTCCGATAAGGAAAGATTGGACTACTCCCATTATACATAGCCAATTTACTATATATAAAAAAAGCACATTCCATCAGATCTCTGATGGAGTGTGTTTGTCAAGCTTCATATCCGCAAGCAACGGTTCCATCCACTTAGGCTTACATAAGGTTTTGAGAGGACAAGGTCGATGTAGATAAGTTTCAGTTGTGTGACTGCGACCTAAATCAAGCGAGGATTTTGCTTGGCATCATACTGGATCAGTCTTATTGCAAAAGTGAGGTTTAAGGGTTTGCTCTCAAATGTCATGTTTCATAACATAATATCTAGTACATATGTGTGAAGAAGAAGAAACATATAAACTTTGAGAATCTTCAATCCCAAAAAAAAATAACTCCAAACTATCGATCGAGGTCTTTCATACGTCAAAACTTGTTAAAGGCAAAATCTTGTAGTGCTTGTGGAAGCTTCGAGAACCAAATATACAAGTTTGAGGTAAGTCGTACATAATGTTCTTGAACAGATAGCTCTTGAAAGTTGAAATTCAGGGGAAGATTTATGTAGATTTTCTTGAACTCTTCAAGATCTCTGAGCAAAAATATCTCATGTTATAAATCCATTTGATCAGAGTTTTACTTTCCGCAATACACAGTACATTAAGGTAAGATTGAAACTATTCATCATATGGTACTAGATATATCTTATTGTAATCTGAAATTTGTTTCTTGGTTGCAAGATCTTCACTAGATCCACTGAAGTTGTAGTTCACTTACATTTTTTTTTTTTTTTTGAAAAGTTGTACTTCACTTTGCACACCCACTTTATCTCCTATAATTTTGTTTTTCTAGAGATAGAGATAATCATATTATAATTAGAGTTAAGAGAGTTTTTTCTCTTTCTAAGCTGTTCAAACTTTATATCATCAAGAAGATAAATCAGATTAATATTAAAAATGAATGACTCAATTAAGTCTTTTTTTTTTCTTTTATCTCAAATTGTATTGATAAACTTGTTGTGGAACCAAACTAGAATTCAATGTTCAAAAAAGTGAAACTAAACCGACAGACGACATAAAAGTCTCGGAGTCACAGCCGAAAGAAAACGTGATTTCTTCGTAATCTAAACCCTATGGAAAGGAAACGAAAGATATTGAAACACACAAAGCATAAATTTTCAAACCTCAAACGAAAACGAAAGAGGACGAACCGTTAAACTCAAAACATAAGCAACTAGGCTTAAACTCTACAAAATACATTAGTCTCAATAAGCAACAAGACCTCTGCTTCTGAAGCAACTAGACTCAATTAAGTCATACAGTTTAATATTTATTGTCTCTGATTAAAATAAAATGTAATAACAACTTGTAAATACAGTAAAACCTTTATAAATTAATAACGTTGGGACCGTGAAATTTTATTAATTTATAGAGGTATTAATTTATCGATATATAGAGAGATTTGCCTTATTTCGTAATTTAAAAAAAAAAATTACAAAACAAATTAAGTTTTTTTTTGTTATAATCAATATCTTCTTACAAGTAAGAAATAATTATCTTGTCTAACAGATAATATCAAAAAATTTCGATGCAGTGAAAATACTATAAATGAATTTTAACAAAAATTAATGCAAATTCAAGAAAAACAAACAACACAAGAGTGATACGTCACTAAATATTTTCATATATAACATTTCTATAAATATATTTTTATATATTTATAAAATTATTAATTTATAGTATTAATGGGACCATATATTTACATTGGATTTCTAAAAAAATTATTATCTTATTATTTTATCGAATTGTGTCAAAATTTACACTTGTCCCAACTTGGGACCGGAAAAATTTATTAATTTATAGAAGTTATTAATTTATGGAGTATTAATTTATAGAGGTTCTACTGTAGTTTTCTTTTCTTTTTGGTCATAATAACAACTAACTAGTCAAAAGTACAATATAATAAGACATTTTTAAACAAAGTTTATAAGAATCTAGTTATAGAAATTGCAAAGAAATTTAAGTAAAGCTTGTCGGGCGGACAATACTAACATGTTGTAAATCAGATCGTCATTAACTCTCAATCCGTATATCTCACCTTGCTTTTTCTTCGCCTTGGAAATTAACCTGACGCACAAGTCCATCTTGTATTCAAGTTTAAGGATGATTGTTGATTAAATGGTCTTTTAAATGTGTCATATTTCAGGATCATGATCTCAAATCTTAGGAAAAACATGCGAGTATTCATCCGTTTTTGCTAGTTATTACTCCAAATGTATATTAACGACTCAAGAACTCACAAAATGCTGAAATATGTAAATTCATTCGAAACAAGCTATGATCAAAACAACCAATAATTCTATGCAAAAACTGTTAAAAAAACTGCTTCTACCTAAATAGAAAAAATCCACATCCATGGGTTTAACTTCATTTAACCTAGCAGCATAGTCGCATAGATAATGGTTTCGTCGAATCTCCCAAAGAGTATAAGAGGATCTTCACCAATGATATTCAATTGATCAGAGCTAAACCAGAAATCATCCAAACCCATTAGGAAATGATGAACACGTTATTCAACCTTGCACTTTTGACCATCTTCAATAGGCGGCCAAAAGCACTCTACAATTATCTTGTTTATGTGCACAAACACCCCGTGATCAATAGAAAAACATATCGTCGAACACTTTTCACGTAACTTGTGGCTATCAGTCACAAACGTGACAAACAAAATAAACAGATGAGGATTAAACAATTGACTAGAAAAGTAACACGTTTCAGAATATTAAATAACAAAAGTACAAAGCAAGCTACATTATCTAAGATGGGGTATGTTTTAATGATCTTGTCTTTATCTACGATGTATATGTCTTTACTTATCAAGCCAATACCAGAGTTGGAATTGTGTAACAAACATTGAACTAGTCGATAAGATGGAACAATGATTAAATACAGAACATATAGACTGAGCAAATCTAAATGGTGCGGAGCAAATAAAACCAAAAATTTATATACTTTGACTAACTTTTTCTAATATTTCGGATAATCCGGATCATAACAACGATGACAAACAAAAAAAAAAACTTTTTCTACCACACTTCACTATTTGGACTGATAACAAAGTGTGAACGTTCGGTTAAACCGGACCACAACATTCGAAAGGCAGTAATTAAGCAATGAAATGGTTATAAAAACTGTGCATCCCAATGCTCTCCTCTCACTATCTTATTCACAAGATATTATGATGATGATGATGATTATCTGATGGTTCATAATAAAACTCATGCAGACAAGCAAACAAAAAAAAAAAAACATTAAACAAAAGCCTGAATCTTCTTCTTTTTTTCATATTTTTTTTTTGGTTTGTGTACTACTTAAACAAATATATAGGCATCACATAACCAAACTACGTACTATGTAATTGCACAAAAAGTTACTTTCTCTAATACTGTCCCCTCTCTCTGTATAACCCAACTCCTTCATCAATTTCTCAACTTTAACCCCTAAACCCTGCATTCGAATCCCATCTTCCACCTCCCAATTCACTTATTTGTTCATTCTACGCGAACCGCTCTCTTCCGCTATTGTCACCTGCATTGCTTTCATCCAAACAAAGGTTTCAGACTTTGAGTTCTCCAATCGATAAGTTTTTGGTTTGTCTTTTAAGAACAAAAGTATATAATACCTTTTGCGTTTGTTCTTCAAGACAGTGGAAGAAGATGGATTGCTATGCCAGTTCCTCTTTCTCTGATTAATAAACCAATTGTTTATCTGCTTTAGCTGCAAACCTGTCTCCTGCACCAACCTTGCCTTATCTTCCTCCTACAAAAATCAATAATTTGATATAATCACCGAGTAAATGGAAGAAGTTACAAAATCAATTTCAGATGAGTGAAAGAGAAAGAGAGAGAGCTCACAGTAGGGTAAGGCCACTTGGAATGAGATTGCCACCATGCTTTGAGAACAGAGGTAGTATCTCCTGGTAATTTCCCAGCTCTTCTCTTCCTTAGTATCTCCTCTCTTATGTCTACTATTTTCTCCTTGTAACCCTTTTTTCACCAAAACAAAGTTTCTACACTGTTAGTTTCAATCCATATACTACTACTTCACAAGTCACAAGACTTCACAAGTTGTTGATTAGATTTTGGTTATTACCTGTTTGAGTTCATGTTTGAGTTCTTGTCTAACTCTTTCCATCAATGATCTCTCACTCTCAGTAGGAATCAATGGACCAAAACCCAACACATCTAAACTCCCATCGAACAAATTAGCATCGCTCTCTACTTGTTCATCTTCATCATCCGACATTGTTGCTCCCATCCCTTCACCAGGAGACACTCCTATCTCACCAAAAACACACACAAAACTTGTAACATTCCTATAGCCGTTTATAACCAAATGGTGACAAAAGATATATGGAGATTTATTCTAAACCTGTTAAGCTTTGAAGACTCTGCTCAATCTCCCAACAAGCCATCACAGCTTCCATTGCATGAACACGCACATGTTGTTGCAATTGCTCTTTGAATGAACATAGAAGCAACACATAATGCGTCTGTTGTTTTATATACCCACAAAACATGAAATCGAAAAAAACAGATCAAAACACATTTATACCCTTTGGTCTCTGTAACTAGAATTTTATTTTCTTCATTATCACCATTATTATATCATAAACTATATTTTATTTAAATGTTTTAAATTTAAATTTATCCCCTAAAACACAAATTAAGATTTCAAAAATTAAGAAAAAAATAAAGCTAAATCCAAATCGTAATTTTAAGTCGGTGAGTCAAGTGTTTGTAATTATTAAACAATTTCTGCTAAAATAAAATCATGGAATTATTAATTAATTAAAACTTATAAGAAGAAAAATAAATAAAAATTTAGAGTACCATGAACTGGTCAAGCTCTTTGTCATCACCGACGAGACCTTGAGCGGCGGCGCCTAAAGCAGAGTATTTAGCAACGACGTGTTGCGACTGCGCAAGCTGAGCATCGATTCTCGGAAGCTGATCAACCGGAGTCGCAATTCTCAAACAAGCAACGTGCGCCGACAAAAGCTGCTCATAGAGAGGATGAGAGAGAATCTCCGCCTTATGCCTCGCATTCTGCCAGCTCACAACTCCTTCCGCCGCCGCAGAAGCTCCGCCGTCGTTTTTATTATCTCCACCGCCGGTTTTCATCTCTCCGCCGATCATCGTCTCCGCTCCTCCAGTAACATCATCGATTCCGTCTCCAACAACGGCGGAAGCCGTTGCGTTGTTGTTGTTATTATTCCTTTGGAGGAAGGAAGAGGAGCGAGATAGCCACTGATTAGCTGCGACGGCGGAGGAAGGAGAATCGGAGCTGCTTGCTGTTGTTGTATTCGCGGTGGCTGTGTGGAGGTTAAGGAAATTGTTGTTATCGGAGGAACGAAGAAGCGCTGAGTTTAGCCAATTAGGAGGCGGCGCTTCCTGAAAATGTTGTTGCTGTTGCGGCGGAGGAGGTGGCGGTTGCGGAGGAGGAGGTTGGTGTTGGTCGGTGAAATGATTGAAGGAGAGGTCTTGTGAGAGATGATTGTGATGAAACGCCATCGTTTTGATTGACTAAACTTTTTTTTTTTTTTTTTTGAAATTTTTCCTGTTTATGAGAGGGAAAGATAAAGAAAGGGGAAGAAGGTGAATCTCTGCTTCTCTGCTTCTATGACGATTGTTTCATGTTTCAATTATCAATCCCACAGAAACTTTTTTTGTTTTTTTGTTTATATTTTTAAAATCGGAAAAAATGGTTTTGTGGTGTGTGTGTATGTGTGTGTGTATATATATATATATCTGTGTATATATGTGTTCAGACTGCACAGAGCTGAGAGATCGAGAGATGACCATTTATTCCGATATTTATTCTTTCTTATCAAATAATTTAATTTTTATTTATGGAAATTTTCTTTTATAAATACAAATTCAGTCAAATTTTTAGGCGATATATATGTGTACAAAAAGACAAGATTAAAATATCAATTTCCCTTACATGTATTTTTTTATTCGTGAGATGTTTCAAAATCCAAACTAAAAAAGTTAATTACAGAAAAGTATTAAGATTTTTGGGAACTACTATTCAACTAGTGAAATTATTTAATAAGTCGTCAAAACAAATATACAGAACAAATAAAACTTGGTGCGGGAGGTTTTTTTTTTTTTACTTATATCAAATAAATTGTTTAATTAAAAACTGGTGTCACCTCGTATTATCAGTTCAAATGATAAAATGTTTTGATTTAACAAAGAAACCCTGATTTATAAACTTTCTTCTATAGTGATATTATGGGAAAATTAAAAATCCGACATCATAAATTAACCTTACAATATTTCGGGAAATATTTTTAAGCAAGAGGATTTAATTATCAGTACGCTACAAAATTGCGTTTGCAAAAAAATAAGTTTAGTTATGGTTGACAAAAATGTTTTTTTACCAATAAAAAAAAAAAATTTCTTCTTTTCCAATCACTGTGGTCCACATGGACCTAAATAAATAAAAATATAAAAATAAGTGACTAATGAACAAATAGAAGATTAGGTCACGACAAAAAAATAATTAAGAAAGTAGGTCGTCATGGACTAATCTGAGTCGTTCATTGTTTAGTGGCGACTGAGTTTATTGAGATCGGACGGTTAAGAAAGGTCGTTGCTCCCTTCTACTGTGTTTTATTTATATTGTTGAGAATAATAAATGTATTTACTTTTTTAAAAAGAGTTGCTACGTGTTGTGTTTAGAGACGCAACGTATCTAAGACGAAGAAGCGCGTGTGTCTCACGCTCTGATTTTACGCTCTGATTTTTACTACAGAACCATGCGCTGTATTTTTTTTTTTTTTATCATCGCACTAGGAAACAAATTAACTTATTTATTTATACACGACTTATTTTTTTGCTTCACGCCTTCAACTAGTATAAATTTTATTTGTTTTATTTAGAGGATTTAAGAAATATAACTAACTTTCTGAAAAAAAAAATTCTTTAGCAAATTCTATTTTTTTTTTTGTATTTTTGGACAAAAATACTTAGCTTTCTAACGAAAATTTAATAGATATGACAAAAAAAAATTGAATTAAGTTTAACTGTAATATACAGAAGGTATACAAAATTGTCAAAATACAAGTTATATATTGGTGAAATTTAAGTTGGCGATTTAAACTTAAGAAATTTGGAGTAACAGTTTAAACTTTTTGATTATAAATTTATGAGTTGTAATGAAACTTAAAACATTGGTTAGAATTTATGATTTTAGATTAAGGTTTAGAATAAAGTAACCACATTAAAATACCTATAAAATCTACAATTATGTGTATTTAGCATATATTTTAAAACAATATTAGACATTTTTAAAAACAAAGACTATAGAAAGAACTACAATTTGTTTATTGATTTCAATAATCATTTTCATTGGACGGTTCTGATAGTATCAAAACTTTTTTTCTGCTTAAATGATATAATTTCAAGAAACAACTTCATAAAATGCGTCCACTAATAGTCCAATCATCACGTTAAAAAATTATTTATTTTATTCAACAAAAAAAAATGTCGAGCCACATGTCATCTTACTCAACAAAAAAAAAAACCGAGGTTGTCCCAAACTACACGTGTGAAACACTGAATTGAAACATGACGATCATAGATAGATTCATACATAAGATATTATACTTTTCGATTTGTATATGATACTTTAATGCTAAGTTTTGATCAGTCTATGATGAATAATAACACATGTAAGTTTCTATTCTAAATTTGATCTCTCTATGGTTGAAATAATACTTATAAGTATTTATTTATTTTCTATCACATCTTTCCTAAACTAAGCACTATAGTTTCACAATCCAAAACTTTTAAGTGCCGACGACATGTATTTTTTTTTGCTACCGACTAAACTTTTCTTTATATCGATCATCATTTTTATGACTTCGGCATCTAATGGCTTAATTTTTTCTCTTTCATGTGACTCATTTTTCTAGTGATTTTTTTTGGCCTTCTATTGATTTGTGTTTTATTTTAGTCAGAAATAGTTTTGAGTATTGAAATATCCTCCATCATCAACTGAATATTTATTTGGATACAAATGGATAATCACAGAAAAAAAACTAATAAATAATAGAAAAATACTTGGGTTCACTCCTAGGGGTGAACCCCTTTATTCACCTCTCTTTTTAAAACCAATGAGAATTTACCACATAATATAATATTTAAAAAATAATCAAAAATAAATTTGAAAAAACGAAACAAATCAAGGAAACAAATGATGTATACTTTTAATTTAAGAAAGTTAATTATTGGCTTGGTTTACACTTTACAATTAAACGAGGTTATATGTCGGTTTGGGTTTATAAACGAGGATTAGGGTTTAGATTTTACAATTAAAATGAAATTATATGTCGGTTTGGGTTTATAAAGGAGTGGTTAGGATTTAGATTTTACAATTTTTACGAAATTATATGTCGGTTTGGGTTTATAAATGAGTGGTTAGGGTTTAGATTTTACAATTAAAACGAAGTCATATGTCGGTTTGGATTTATAAAGGAGTGGTTAGGGTTTAGATTTTACAATTAAAACGAAGTCATATGTCGGTTTGGGTTTATAAAGGAGTGGTTAGGGTTTAGATTTTACAATTAAAACGAAGTCATATGTCGGTTTGGGTTTATAAAGAAGTGGTTAGAGTTTAGATTTTATAACTAAAACCAAATTATATGTCGGTTTGGATTTGTTAAAAAGTTGTTATATGTATAAAGATTTTGTTTCCATAATCCATTTTGTTTTTCTAATTTTAATTTTGATTTATTTTTAAATATCCATAATCCATTTTGATTTATTTGCCACATTATAGTATATTTAAAAATAAATCAAAATTAAAATTAGAAAAACAAAATGGATTATGGAAACAAAATCTTTATACATATAACAACTTTTTAACAAATCCAAACCGACATATAATTTGGTTTTAGTTATAAAATCTAAACTCTAACCACTTCTTTATAAACCCAAACCGACATATGACTTCGTTTTAATTGTAAAATCTAAACCCTAACCACTCCTTTATAAACCCAAACCGACATATGACTTCGTTTTAATTGTAAAATCTAAACCCTAACCACTCCTTTATAAATCCAAACCGACATATGACTTCGTTTTAATTGTAAAATCTAAACCCTAACCACTCATTTGGCAACCCAAACCGACATCTAATTTCGTTTTAATTTTAAACCCTAAACCCTAAACCCTAAATTTATTTTCTGATTTCTTTTTTTTTTAATTGTGTTTTCTTTTTTAATTTTTTTTTAATTCTCTTGTATTAGTAATGACATGGCAAAATGATTGGCTATAATCTTTTGGGTGAATTTAAAGGTTCACCCCAGGGGCAAACCTAAGTATTGTTCCGATACGTAGCGACCCCCGTAAAGGTTGGAGCGTGCTTTCCACGTCACTCCAAGGAGCGTGAGAAAGTCACAACCTCAGCTTAAACTAAAAAAAAAACAAACCACGGAAATAATAAAAATCAATTGCTTGTTGGGGAAAAATATGACAAACGTCGCGCATCTGTAACCTTTTTTTTTTTTTAATGCAAACTTTATTTCAACTAATCATTGATTAAAATTTATGATATAAGCGTAGAAGAAATCTAGCATGAAAAAAAATAAAAACAAACCAAGATAATTCAAATCAAATATAATTACGTAAGAATGAAAAAAGCTACGAATTGTGTGTTTTTTTTTTTTTGGTAGAAGAACAACATCAACATTAAAAAAAAAAAACAACATCAACATTAAAAAAAAAAAAAGGAACAACATCGACAAAAAGGAGAAGTATTGATTGAAGTCGATAAAAGAACCAATCAAATTCAAAGTTTTCTTATCTCTTAATCACGTTAGATATCTCTGTAACACCGATTTTTTTTTTTTTTTTTTAATCAAAAAAACACCGATATTTTTTTTTTTTTCTGTAACACCGTAACATCGATTTGTTTTTTTTTTTTTGTCATAAAAAAATACAATAAAGTATTTTCTTAAAATCAAACCTAATACCTATATTTGTTATGTATCGACCGCATTAAAAATTCTGCTTAACCATATAAATTGATCACAATTATTTCAGAACTAGCTTCCCTCTATTTAACGGCGACGTAGGAGAAAACCGGTTGGGGCTAAACCAATCAACCGGAAATAGCCGGTCGTGATGAAGAAAAGAAATGCAGAGAGAGAGAGAGAGAGTGAGGGGACCATAAATCACGTCGCTACTCGCGCGGGCCAAAAAAACAGAGCACACGCGTCAACATAAGGTTGTTTGGACCACAGATGGTCCCCTACAAAGCAATTAGCATGCGTTTGGGATAAGCGAATCCCAACCGTACATTTGGATTGATGCAACCCCGAATAAAGAAAAAAAAGGTGAGGGCAAAAAAGTTAAATTAATTAATTATAAAAAAATTTAAGAAAAATCATAAATACGACAAAAAAATGTTAAAAAAAAAGCAAATTAAAAAATAAATAAAAACGTGGGGACCAGTCCTAGAATTTTCAGACTTAGGCTGACAGCCGCCGGCTTAATGAAAGCTGAATTGACGGATTTAACCCCAATAAAGAAAAATTTAATATAAAAATTAACAAAAATAAAATTATTAAAAAGTTGACAAGAAAAAAAAAAAAAAGTGGAGACCACATAGCGCGTGGGATCCAGTTGTTGGTGAGAGAGGTGTGATAAATAGCCAACTGTGTACCTATCGCCAAATGGTCCCCTGCCTACTATAACTTCTCTTTCCACAAAAATTTCTGAATAAAAACCATTTTATTTCTTTAAGGTAAAAATCAATTTGGTTCTGACAAAAAAACATTTTCATGAAACATTTTCAAATTTTTATTATCTGTCGTATTCTGACAAATAGGAAAAGCCCATAATATTACTACTGATCTTCAATAACATTTTTTGTTTTTGTTTTTGTTATAAATGGAAGACTGAAATTTTCTGGTTAAGAGAAAAAATACTACTCCCTCTATTTCAAAATGTAAGATATTTTAGAATTTTTTTTTGTTTTAAAATATAAGATGTTCTCTATTTTCTATGTATAATTAATGACAAATTATTGAATTCAAGAAAGATAACTAAATACTATTGGTTTAGAGTTGTTGAAAATTGTAAATCACAAAAAATAATGTATTTTAAATATGGTTTCTTAATATGTGTGAAAATTCTAAAACATCTTACATTTTGAAACAGAGGGAGTATAGATCAACATTTTGTAACAACATGGTTTGTCTTGATTACTCTATTTATTATTGTTAAACCATATTTTGTGGTTTTTTGCGAGTTCATCTTATTTTTAATTCTTTTAATAAAATTTAGTTGAATGATCTTGAATACATAGCGATATCATTTTTCGCTTTATCCACTTATGAATAATCAGTGTTCCATTTACAAAAGAAAAAAAAAAGAAAAGGAAACACTCAAACCTGAAAAGTTTACAAAAGAAAAAACTCGAACGATCAACTTCACACTAAAACATACTCTAAATTTTAACCGCTCATATATATGTTAACTTCACTCATACTAAATTAAGCATGATCACATGTTATGAAAAAACGTGAGATTATCTAACAGTGAATATGTTGTTAGGTTAGTGAGTAAACAATAAAATGCATTTGCCTTTGAGGTCATAGTTACCGAGAGAGACATATAAATCATTTACTCTTTTAATGGAAGTGAGTCATTTTCACTACCTTTTGATCTTCGCTTTCGTCCTTTCCTTTAAAGCTGAACAAATACATCCAATTTCTCACAAGGCTGTTAATGCATAACAAAAATAAATAAACTTTGGGATATTTATTCGATTCCTAATTTTTTAACATGTATAAGTATAAAATAATATTTTAGTTACGACTTACGAGAATAGTTTAAAAAGAAAAAGCGGGAAATAATATATATGCTTTCTATGACACATTACTGTTTTACTTACTATGCAACAGTAAAGTACTAAATAGAGTGTGTTGCATATATATAAAGAATTTTTTTTAGTTAATATTATATAAACACTTTGTTAAGTTTGGATTGTATGATTGACGGTTTATGAGGAGTTGACAAAGTTTGAAATTACGCAAAAATGATAATCAGAAAAATGCCTTCCAGATTCATTAATATACCTAATAATTAAAGAGACTCCCATTTTTTTAGAATCTCAAATGAGCCCAAAAACATCTAAGAGACACCAAAAACACATATAAACTTGATAACATACAGTGCACAAATAAGAAGGAAAATAAAAACTTATTGTTGTGATTAGAAAAGTTAGAGATGAGCTTGAAAACAAAACACTACGAAAATCATTTTTTCACTAAATTATCATAGTTTGGTTTGTGTAAGGCAACACAACTATTAATTTCTGATTTTAAAACAAGACCATAAGTTTATATAGATTTAAAAAATATCTATATTATTTTATTGAAATTTGATAATTTTTACAATGGTCTAAATTGAGACTATAACATTTAGATGTTAGAATTGACTTAAAAGCAAACAACATCATAATGTTTTATCTAATGCTTCATTTAGATACTTTATCCATATATAGAAACAAACGGCGCTTAAGTTTTACAAGCGGATTTAGTATTATAGACCATATGCATACAACTATACAAGTCCTTAAACTGTATATAATATGTCATTTGTGTTAAGATTAAGAACTTAAAATGTAAGGAAATAAAATGAAATGTATAGAGATCTCAATTAATTTGCCGACAGTGGAGTACCTCTAGGATTTTGTCAAACGGGTTAGTTAAAACTGTGGGGTAGAGACACGAAATGTAGCTAATTGAAAAAGATTTTCATTAAACCTTGTAGATAATCTATACTGATCAGAAACATTAATGTAATTCGATGGGTTTAAACGTAACTCGCAGAAAGTTATATACACTTTTTCAAAGTCTAGTCTCATTACTTTGTCTATCTTCATTGCCAAATAGTACATGATACATCCATTAACATAAATATATATTCTTACACAAATATATATTGCCGACAAGATACACATCTCAATATATGTAACAGAACACTAAAAAAATAGTTTATTTGCAATGGAATTTATGGCTAAAATATAAATGTTACTCCCTCTGTTCCTGAAAATTTGATGTTATGACTTTTTCACACATATTAAGAAACAAAAGATGTCTTTTTATTTTATTGTGTGAAAAAATATATAAATAAATCTGATTGGTTCAGATGAGTGATGATAGTAACTTAAAAGTAGGAACTTGACCTTTCAGTTTCTTCCGTCAAAAATAAAGTATTTTTTAATTATTAATTACTTTTAAAAATTAAAAAAAAAATCTACAAAATCTATCTTTAAAGAACAAAAATAAAACCTAAAACATCAAATTTTCAGGAACAGAGGGAGTACATGTTAAGACGTAAATTATCATTCTTCAGTCATGGTCGAATTTGGGAGCAAAACTCAACCTTTTTCTTATCTTGACCAAAAAAAAATAATTTAATTTGGTGAACCGAATTATCCAAATCAATTCTCATTCCTTTTGTGATATTGATATTTCGATAAAAAAGTTCATAGCAATCATATCCCACTTAGCTTGTACACTGAAAAAGGTCGAAGTTGAACATTACCACTATATTTTTATACTCAGTTTTTACATGCTGACAAGTTAATACACAGACTTTTCAATATCAGTTTAATTTATGTTCTAGTTGTAGAGAGTGTATGATACATAACTTTGTGCATGTGAACTCTGTACCTAGAGTGATAAAATTCCCAAAAAAATATCTAAATATCCAACAACTTAAAAGTATATTGGATACACATACCCTACTTTTAATCAATAATACTCTGTCTTCATATACTCAAATTGATGGAAGTGCTCAAATTTCATCTATATTAGATCAAATTGTAAAATAAAATAGTTATGTTGTAAACAGCCAAAAAAAAAAATATGCGGCAAAAAAGAAAAATTATTAACATTAGAAATCTTTTTTAACCAATAGATGAATCCAGACAAACAATTTTGATTTGCAATCCCACCATTATTGATATTTTGATTTCACTTTTTTCATATTTAGGTTGTTTCCAAAAAGCTAAATGCAACGTATTTTTGGTTCTACTTTATTATTGTATATTAATTTTTATAAAATAGTATATAGTAATTAGTGAACAAAAAAAGTCCAGTTTGGGGCCTACTGATCTTCTTGGCCGGCTCTGGCAAAAGTTTTTTTCAGTCCGAGCAAATTAAACCGAATTAACAATAGACTTTGATGAGACATATTGCACATACATCATGTAATAACTCAACATGAAAATTCAACTAAACTTAATCAGCTTTCACATTAAGTAATCAGTAAAAAAATATTAGAGGCAGAAAGAGGAATAACAACTATATTGATCTTAAATTTTGTAACTAGTGGAACTCATAGAAACATGTAATGTTGAGGAATGTGAGTTAAAGGAGTATAAAAGTCAAGAGGAATAAGACATATTGTATGCTCCTCAAAATTAAAACTCCCAAATTAGTCTGTTCTCCATGAAAAGTGGACCACCCAAAATAGAGAAAAGCAAAGAGAAGCAAGTATATATATTTTTTTTTTAATTTCAATTCAATTCTTTTATGGACCACTCTTCCACTCTCCTCTTCTTTCATTCTCAATTCTTCTGCGTTTGGCCATACCACACCCACATTGCTTGCTTACTTTTGGTTATGAATTCGACACATTTGAGTATCTTAGGCCATCTTTCTCCACCCAAAATTGAAAAGACGATAAGCAATAATCTATGGGACATAATATAGGGAGGCTGAATAATTCATTAGAATGATAATTACAAGTATTTATAGTAGTACAAGAAAGTCTAGGTTAGACACAATTAGGAAACATATAATTTACATTAATTATCCCCTTATATCCTCCCTCAAGATGGAGGTACTCTTGTAACTCCAATCTTGGAACAGGCTTGTTGAAAACGTGCCCTGGCCAACGGTTTCGTAAGAGTGTCGGCTAGCTGATCATGAGTTGAGACGTGGGATACCCGAAGCATTCCGGACTGAATCTGATTTCTGATGAAGTGATAGTCCAAGGCGATATGCTTCATTCGTGAATGAAAAACCGGATTTGCACAAAGGTAGGTTGCACCAATATTGTCACAATAGATTACCGGAGTGGTTGGGAGATCAATGTGCAATTCAGTCAAAAGTGAGCATATCCATCGTACCTCAGAAGCGGTGTTGGCAACAGCTCGGTATTCTGCTTCTGTGGAAGAACGAGCTACACCATGTTGTTTCTTTGAGGACCAAGAAACAGGATTACGGCCAAGATAGACAATATAACCATTGGTAGAAACATAGTCGTCAGTGTCACCGGCCCAATCTGCGTCGGAAAAAAGCATGTAGTGTGAGTGGAGACTGCGCCTGTATGTATACGCCATGAGTTAAGGTTCCAGCAAGATAGCGTAGTACACGTTTGGCCGCTTGCAAGTGAGCCGTAGTCGGTTGATGCATAAACTGAGACAGCCGATTCACAGCATATGCGATGTCCGGCCGTGTAAAGGCTAGATATTGTAGGCTGCCAACAAGAGACCGATATGTAGAAACATCATCAAGTGTGTCACCATCGTGTAGTGTTAGCTTCGGTGAAGCTGGAAGTGGAGTAGTGACCGGTTTTGCGTCTGTCATATTGTGTTTAGCCAGAAGATCTGCTATGTACTTCCGTTGGCTGAGGTGAAGTCCCGCTGTTGATCGTGTTACTTCTATACCGAGAAAATAATGCAAATCAGTTGGATCTTTGATCGAAAAACGATTTGCAAAGGATTGAAGAACTTGGTCAACAACGGATGGATTATTTCCCGTGACAATGATGTCATCAACGTAGATCAGAATGTAAGTGATAGTTGCACCCGAGACATGAACAAAGAGAGAGGTGTCGGCAAGTGAATTCGTGAAGTCGGTGTCAAGCAGATATCGTTTGAGTGCCATATACCACGCTCGTGGAGCTTGTTTCAAGCCGTATATTGGTTTCCTGAGTCTGCAAACATACGAGGGTCTGTCTTTGTCGATAAAACCAGGGGGTTGTGACATGTAGACTTCTTCAGTTAACTCACCTTGGAGAAAGGCATTGTTAACATCCAACTGTTTTATCGGCCAAGACCTTGTGACGGCAACCTCAAGAACAATGCGAATTGTTGTGGACTTAATCACGGGACTGAAGGTTTTGGCATAGTCGACTCCATATTGTTGATGAAAACCCTTGGCGACAAGTCGTGCTTTGTAACGATCTAGCAATCCATTCGACAGATACTTTGTTGTGAAGACCCAACGGCACCCAACGAGATTTTGGTGTGGCATGGCAGGGACGAGATCCCAAGTATGATTTTTGGTATGTGCATCAAACTCCATTGAGCAAGCTTTTCTCCAGTTCTCGTCTTTCATGGCTTGTGAAATTGATGTTGGTTCCGGCGAAGTAAGAGGACCTGCAACAGAGAGACCAAACTTTTGTTTTGGTTTAAAAATTTGGTTTTTGGCTCTAGTTTGCATCTTGTGGGTATTTTGTGGTGGTGCTATAGGTTGATTTTGTGGTTCGGTGGGAAGTGACGGTGGTGGAATCGTAGTTGTGGTGGTGGCGACGGGAAGTGGTGGCGTTGGATTTCGATTTGGGATTATCGGTTCTGTGTTTGGGTTTATTAGACGGGCTTGGTTAGGATTGGGGTTTGTATTTGGTAATTGGGCCTGAGTTGTGGGTTGCAACTCAGTTTCTAGTGGAGCAGTGGGCTCTAATGTTGTTTGGTTAGGCTGGGCCTGGGAATTAGGCCCATTTTGATTTGGGACAGTAGGCCCAGAAGTTTGGTGAGAGGAAGAAGAAGGAGAAGGAGCGAGAGACGACAATACCTGGGTTTGCGGCGGAGAATTGAGCGACGGTGGTGGCGGCGAAATCCGATGAAGGTCTGAGCTGGGGGTTCCATTGGGGATTGTCGATTCTGGTGTCTGCACCGGAATTACAGTAACTGGAGCTAGCGAAGACATTTGTTCGTTGTTGTCTCTCTCTTGTGCTTGTGAGGGAAACGAGTCTCGAAATGGGAACTCGGTTTCAACAAATTGCACATGACGGCTTGTGTAAATTCGTCCAGTCGGTGTATGGAGACAATAGTAAGCACTTTGATTGATAGAGTAGCCTAGAAACACACACCGCTGCGATCGTTCATCAAGCTTGTTTTGGGCATAGGGACGTAGCCACGGGAAGCATAAACAGCCGAAGATTCGAAGCTTTTCGTAGTTGGGGGCTTGTTTGAAGAGCATTTCGAATGGCGATTGAAGCGATAACACAGGAGTCGGCATTCGATTTATGAGAAATACGGCAGTGGCAAAAGCATAAGGCCAATAATGTTTCGGCATTGACGCTGTTGACATCAGCGCAAGGCCCGTCTCGACGATGTGACGATGCTTCCGTTCCGATACTCCATTGTGTTCCGGAGTATGTGGTGGTGAAGTGAGATGGGAGATGCCTCGTGAAGTAAGGTACGCTCTCAGTGCTATAAACTCACCGCCATTGTCTGAAAATAGCGTACCAATTCGCGTCTGGAATTTGTTCTCAACAAGTGCTGTGAAGGCTTTGAAGGTTTGACAAACATCAGATTTTCTTTTCAGTGGATATAACCAAGTATATCGAGTAAAATGATCAATAAGAACAAGGTAATACTTGTAGTTGTCAAAAGAGAGAATTGGTGAAGTCCACACATCACTAAAAACATATTCAAAAGGGCGAGATGAAGTAATAGAAGACTGAGTAAAGGGAAGTTTGTGGGCTTTATTAATGAGACACTCAGAACAAGAAAGTGTTTTATTTGAAGTAGAAGCAACAGGAAGAGCAAAACGAGAGACCAAAGTGTTTAAAACAGAAAAAGAAGGATGCCCTAATCTTGAATGCCATGAGTGAAGGTTTGGTTTTGGACCAGTATAGGAAGATAGTGCTAGCACTTGTTTATTCGTCACTGGCCACTCATACATCTCATCTTTAGTTCTGCCTTGAAGTAATGGAACCCCCGTATTCAGATCCTTCACCTGAAAAGAAGCAGGAAAGAATTCAACAGATACTTTGTTAGTGTTACACAATCGATATACAGAGATTAAATTCTTTTGTATATCGGGAACACATAGTATCTTGTCTAGAAGTAAATTGCGAGTAGAATTGGGGATTAGTGTGGAACCAGTATGACTTATAGGCATGTTGGAGCCATTTGCGACGATCACATCATCTCCACCAGTGTAAGGCTGATGAAGAGCGAGATTGTTGAGGTCAGAAGTGAGATGATGTGTTGCACCGGAGTTGAGAAGCCAGTTGTTGGCGGTGTACGGTGCTCCAATGGCAAGGTTTGCACGTGGCTGCCAAGGTCTAAAGGGACTGGTTTGTGTAGGCGGCATCGGCGACATCATGGCTTGGAATTGAGGACAGCGCTTCACGCTATGTCCCTGGGTGTTGCAGAGTTGACATTTGCCCAAGTACGGTTTGTAAGGTCTGTTTTCTGGGCATGGCTGGGACTGTTGAGATTGGTATGGCGTTGTGGAGCCATAATTGGTTTTGTTTGTGCGCCTGTTGTTGTTGCGTGTGGTGTTGTTGTGTTGAACGGCATTGGCAGTGATCGGAATTGACGTCGGAGACGTAACAGCAACAACAAGAAGTTTGCCTTCTTGATTGAGAAGCCTTTCATGAATTTCTGTCAGAGATGGCAGTGTATCCTTCGCTTCAAGTTGATCAACAACAGGTTTATACTCATCTGGTAAGCCATCGAGAATCTGCTCGACTTGATCTTCATGATCCATTGGTTTCCCGAGAAGAGCAAGTTGATCAAATCTAGTGGTAAGCCCTTGTATATATTCATCAATGGTGCTGTTACCTTTGGTAAAGGTTTTGAGTTGTGTTTTGAGTTGGCGGACGTGCCCACGGCTTGGTTTGGCATACGTCGCCGCAAGTTTTGTCCAAATCTCAGCAGCAGTGGTGGCGCGAGAGACAACAGATTGGAGAGGCGTGGAAATCGTACCGATCAACGCACTGTAGATGAGCTGGTCTTGACGGCTCCATTTGGTGAAAGCAGGATTAACGCCTATGGTTTCTCCAGTTGTGACAGTAGCAGAGGGAATCTCCAGAGATCCATCAACGTGTCCCGCAAGGCTATAACCAGCGAGATAGGAACGAATCTGAAGACTCCGCATCACGTAATTGGTGCTATTGAGTTTCGTGACATGAGACATGTTGATGTTAAGGACAGTGTTGGCGTTGATGTTGATCGGAATAGCTTCGGTGGCTGGAGGCATGGTTGTCATGGCGGCTAGAAAAATTTTGAAAAGAGAAGAAAGTTTTTAGGTTATTTTAGGTCTTAGGAGCGATTACTGCTCTGATACCATATAGGGAGGCTGAATAATTCATTAGAATGATAATTACAAGTATTTATAGTACTACAAGAAAGTCTAGGTTAGACACAATTAGGAAACATATAATTTACATTAATTATCCCCTTATACATAATCTATTGCTGATAGATTCCAGCTGGGTTCTTCTTTACTCATTTAGGATTTGATAGCATAATAAGCATATTTTTGATACCCACAACCACAAAGACCTTGGTCATTACAGGTTCTATCCCGCAGATGTAGGTTCCAACATTAGTCTAAAGTCTTTGGTCATAAGACTTGGTTTAGCTCAAAATACCAAACTCACCCGGCTAATACCATTTCAACTACCAATTTTTATGAGAATGTGGCCCATAACTTTGTCGTATATATTATGAAGCTTAAAGCTCCAAGAAAAATGGTATGCTTATAGAGAAGCTTTAATTAGCACAAAGAAAAATGGTATGCTTAAAGCATTTTCATTCGGTTGTAAAGCATGCCATAAATATTCTTTAATAATATTAAAAATTATTCAAGATCCTTTAATTTCTATCGTCAAATATTCAAGATTCTAAATTGGATAGATGTTGAAAAATATTGTAAAGGGAACTGTACGTGTGTGTTTAAAGTGCAGTTCCAAATGTGTTACATATTATGAATCTACTATACATCTCTTACATGTAAACCACTTTAGTAAAAACTGTTACATTCTCCAATTGACTCATCAGCAATAAAAAGTCACTTTTACATTTGAGTGATGAAAGTTGAGTGATGAAAGTTGAGAAAAAAATCAAAACCTGGTCGTTCCAGCCCTAAGGCCCATAGGCTTCTTTTGTGGGTCGATATAAGAATTTTCTTGAGCTGATTATGGACATATATTTGGGTTTCATATCTTTCAGTTTTCAAGGCTGAATCAAGTGGATTCGAATTCTTCTACTGAGACTGAAAGGAGCTACATGAGCAGACCAATCCAATACTGTAGAAGACGTTTTAAATGCCTATATTGAATATTTCACTAATGAAGTGCTAAAACATGGTTATGTTTTGAATAAGTAAGTTAGTGGGGAGTGTAAGTTAATGGACCCTTATATTTTAGAAAATGACAAAAAAAAAAAAATATCCTTTACTCTTTGTGCTAATAGAGACAAACAATACAAAATATCTAATTTTGTTCATGCTACAAAGAAATAATAAAAAAATATATTCCTCTTTTTTTTTTTTTTTTTGAACAAACAATATATTCCCCTTATGTTTTAACTATCTTACACATTTGCTGATGTTCTTTACAGAACCACCCCACAATGGAAACTTCGTGGAGGAATTTATACGCAGAAGATCTTTTGTCTTTGCGAGTTCATGCGCGGCGCAAACCCTTTTCAAAAGCTGAGCCAAAATATGATCAGATCAGTTCACTCTGATCGAACCAAACTCTCAAAACCACTTCTCATGGTTAAGTGAGTTCCTTCACTTTATAATCCTTATCCCATATAATGTTGTTTCCACACCTAAAGAAGAATAGTGGTCACCACTTTCTTCACATGGCATTATATTCAAATCTGGTAGCAAGAAATTGCCATTCGCCTTGCAATTCTCATTCTCTACCACATTCTGACTATGATCCATCTGAAATAAAAAGAATCAACCAAAGAGTTTTTGTTATTATTTAGTATAATCACCAAGTCAAACAAGAGTTAAAGCAAAGTAGATATATATGTGTTCACCTTCATTCTCTTTGAGTTTTTGTTCTTGATGCCTCGCTCACTGAATGGTGAGCCGAGTGATGCAATGTCCTGTTTTTTAGAAACACAATAATCAAAAAGTTTAAATACAATTCAAGTTAATGCTGAATAGAGTTATCATCAAGAACCGAAAATTGCTTGCAATCACTCGAGAATAAATCAAGAATTTGGTACCTTTCTCTTTTGGAATCTCTTGACATCAAAATCCAAGTCTGCGGTTACAAGAACCTACGATAAGAACAAGAACGTTTAATAAATGAGGAATAATAAAGTTGAGTCACAAGAAACAGAAGTTGAAAGTCCCCACACAATTTCAATGTAGAGAAAATGGTCCCATGTGACATGCATAACATTAACAACGCGTCTTTGAGGTTGATAACCTAACTCTCATTTTCAAACAACTAATCTTTAAACTCTCCATTAGCACTAAACACAACTAATCTCAATAATATTTAACCACCAATATACTCAAGACTGATGTTATCCATAACCACGGCACTAGATTTAGGTGTAAATCATGACATTTCAAATATTATATTACCCTGAAACAACTAACACTAACATCAGTTAAAGGCTAGAAACCAATCTAAATCTTTTGTTTCTTCAGAAACAGTCAAAGCCAAAAGAAACTATGGGGTCCATTGTGATAGTGTGGAGATAACCCCATTACCAAAGAAGAAGTCGTAGGCCCATCACAAATAGTAAATCTTATCATATCGACATCGTGATTATTTTTTTAAAATTAACTCCAACGAAAACTACGATAAAAATTGGGTTAATTACGCCGGAAAATTAACTAAAATCACACCCGAACAAAAAAAAAAAGAAAACATAAGCACGGCCGCCTTAGGAAATGACCATAATACCCTCGGGAAATGTCAACACTGAGAGCTTTTCTCAAAGGGTTCTTTGGTCAATGAGCTACGTAAAGTAAAAAAAAAAAGAACGTCTGGAATCTAAACGGATGAAGCAAAACATTTTTAAACGGATGAAGCAAAACATTGAAAAGAGAAACAAAGTGTTTCTTGATTTAGAAGAATCTTTGGTATATTGTAAATTAAAACTGAAAATCTTGTTTTCCATGCTTCAATTCCAAGAAGTAGGTCAAATCAAAAGATCGACGCAATAGAGAAAAAAGAACGAGTGAAGAAGAGACACACAAATGAACAAACCTTAGATCTAGATCCAACGGCACTCATTCGACGACTAGTGGCCTCGTAACCATCGACATAGCCAGACGGAGAAGAAGAAGAACCACCACAACCACCACTCCAAGAGAGTGGTGTACTTGGACTACATCTTGATTCAGCTTCTTTTCTTGGAGACCGAGACCGTGGCTGCGTGATTCCCCACCGGAGAGCTGATACAGTCGGATTCGTGATTACTTTGGCTTCTTTAAGCGTCACCAAAAGCTCCGCCACCACTTCTCCATCTCTCATAGCACACCTTGTCCAATCATCTGATGTTGCCACCATTCTCTGAATCCAAGGTGACGAAAATACCGAAGAAGAAGGAGAAGAAGAAGAAGATAGAAACAAAGCGTAAAGGTGTACTGAGATACTAACTTTGAGGGAGAGAGAGAGAAGGAGAAGAAACTTGGATGATGAGATTTTTTATGAAAATTCGTTTTTATTTGTTTTATTCCTTGTTTCTGATATTTTATTTAATTGTTATGTATACTATATTGGTACGTGTGAAGATGTGGGATCATTAAGTGGGACTGATGCATTTAATATTTAAGTCTTTATTCAAATTTTACTAGTTTAGATTGGATAGAAAACAAATTACCTGAGATAACATAGGAGAATTACTTGAAATATTGAGAATAGCTACGATTAAAGAGGTATACATGTGCCGCAAAAAAAGAAGTATATATATAGAATTTCCGATTTCGGATTTTTTTGTTTGCATTCTAATGTGAAAAGAAGATGAAGGGGATAGTGAGAACTTAATTAACCATAATGAATATTTTAGCTGTGACCCAAATACTATAAGCATAGTTAAGTGTGTTTATCAAAAACAAATAAAAATCTAACGGGGTATAACATTTTCTAATAATTTCTTGAAAAGTAGAAGATCACAAATGATACCTTACAATCTTGAAAAGTAGAAGATAGACACTTTTTTAAAAAAAAAATATTGGAAGATTTAGCATGATATCAACTAATTGTTGTTGCCAAAGTGTACCTATTCAAAAAACTATATGGGAAATGTTCATGCATATAATAGATGTCGATATTTGATTATCGTGCTCATGATAAATTGTAGGGATGATTGTAAACGAGACCTCTTTGGTTTGTGATTTTGCAAATTGTCTTAATTTTTTTTTCAATAGCAAACTAACATATTTGTAATAAAAGTATAAAATCTCAAAAATAAGAAATAAAGAAAGATTTGTTTTAAAAAGAATATATTTGTAGTTCTAAAGTTAACTCATGAGTGAAAATGTATAGTTATAATTTTACATCAGTTTTAGATTTTGTGAGAAATGTAAGTTAATTAACAAAGTCGCAAAATGAACAATATTTATGGGAGTGTATGAAATGATTTGTGTTGATAACCATATTTAGTTTGTTTCAACAATTTTCATATTCAAATCAGCATTTCAGCTAAATACAAATAGACACTCATATATAACTTATGCGACATTGATATTGAATGTTGATGATAAAATTTGCACCAATTGTGTTCTAAATTAATGCAATAATTAGAAAACTTGTCTATCCATTTAAGGATACATCAATATTTTTATGCTTTTCGACCATGGAACACTCAGCAAAATTGAAATTTCAATAACTAATATAAATTGTGAAGTGATCTTGGTCTAGTGGCAAGTCCACAGAAGACAGACACCATCACACCAGGGATCGAATTCCCGACCCTACAATTTGTAGGAATTAGGCTAATGGGCCGGCCAGTTGTGGCCCAAATGTTGACAAAAAAAAAATAACTAATATAAATTAATTTAATTAACTTTAAAGAGATTGGATGTTAATTAAATTGAATTTTTAAAATTAATATTTGGATGATACAATAACATGTCTACTTAAACTGTAATGTCCAAATCAAATAACCATAAACTAATTCACAATTTGTTCAAAAATCTTCTTCAAGATAATCAAATACATTTTGATGTTATTAATAATACACCAGTTGAAAAAAATTTATGGGATAATTACAAAATAAAAATTTAATTTCAGAGTTTCCAAATTGTCTCTACGCAACTTCTATTTGTCTTTTTAGAAGTTATAGAGTGTAATCTGAAAGAAATGATGGTATATGAGTTGAATGTTAAAGATACTAATAGTTCACATATTTTATAAAACAACATCAAGATAACAAAACTACACATATGTTTTGGAGTTCTGATACTACGCAACAAATACTTGATAATACTTTTCATTTGTTGAGCTGAGCATAAAACATGTTGGTACAATGTAGATATGATTTTGTTGAATAGTGCTTCGATCAAATAAAATCACATGTTTAGGATTTTGCGTTAATAATGCAGAGAAACATATTAAGAGATTAATCCAACAACTAATTGAAGATTCGAAAGATAAGAAGAGCAAACGACAGTCTAATCTCATCCCTATCGAGATTAGGGTGATAAGGACTAAACAGAGGCCATAAGTAACATGCGTGGAGTTGTCGGAAGCCTCCGAGCGCCGTGGCCACAAGTCCGAGCTGGTTCTCGTGGTATCCGGTGAGGGGCCAAAGAGGAGTACAAATCTTAACCCACAACGACTCATCTTCTACCGCCCTTCGCAAGATCCGACACACACAAGAAGACATCCCCAAGGTCCTAGCGTCGACGCGGAGAAGCACTTCGTACAGTAGATTCTCGCCTAAATCCTCTAATCCGATTTCTGGTTCTTCCATGGAGATCAATGTGAAAAAACAAAGAATGATTTTTTTGACTGGATTTCCTTTTATACACTTAAAAGTAACCTTCTAGACCTAGGAAGAGTGTCCTGGAACCTTCTCTTATGACGCTGTTGTCGTGACCGGCCTTGATGCCTATGAGTGTTTCACCAAGGGTCGTCAGGGAAAAGAGAGGCGTTAATCAATCATCGGCGATGAAGATTATTAAGTAAAAAATAAATGTCATTTCTGACTGAGTGAGTCACTGATCCCAGACGGGACCCTTTTCTCTTTTGCGTTGATCGCGACAAAAATAAGAAAAAACGGTTTTATTGTTTTTGACTTTTTGGATCTGGTTGCCTTTTTTTTATGTTGAAAACACTAGCTGTTGTCGTGACCGGCCTTGATGCCTATGAGTGTTTCACCAAGGGTCGTCAGGGAAAAGAGAGGCGTTAATCAATCATCGGCGATGAAGATTATTAAGTAAAAAATAAATGTCATTTCTGACTGAGTGAGTCACTGATCCCAGACGGGACCCTTTTCTCTTTTGCGTTGATCGCGACAAAAATAAGAAAAAACGGTTTTATTGTTTTTGACTTTTTGGATCTGGTTGCCTTTTTTTATGTTGAAAACACTAGCTTTTGAGAGTACAAAATTTGCACACCAGCTTTAATTATACAATTTGTTTTTTCGAGATAATTTTTTCCTTACATCTATATATATAATAGGAGAGTTGTCTCTCCTCTTAGAGTGTCCACATAGGCGACACCTCAGCGTACACGTCATCATATATTTTTAATAGGTATAAAATGTTACTAAAAAGATTCGAATCTCTTACCTTATTAATGTAATGAGTGCATTCCAAACCAAATTGCCATTTAGATCGTTTTGATTGATATCAAAATTTAAACTATATATCTTACTTTATAAAAGTTCCACCATAATTTATTTACTAAAAGAAGAAACATTTTAAAAAAATTAATCCACATATTTTTATATTATCATTTTTTGATAAACTAAAATATTTGTTCACAAACAATAACGTGGTTTAATATAAATAAAAAGTAATATAAGAAAACACACAAAAATACGTGATAAAAAAAATAGGATAAAAATACAAATAAAAGTTAATGAATTAATCAAACACAGCACAAAAATATTTAAGATAAAAATATGAATAGAAATTAGATGCATATAGATAATTTTCAAACACATATAATTTATATATGAAAAATATAAAACATAAAAAAAGTTATCACGCTAAAAAAACATTAACTTTTTAAATAGTTATAAAATATAGATTAAAAAAAAAGAATATATGATAGTAAACTATAGAATTTAGATTACACGAAATAAGAATATCTATTTTTCAAGAAAAAGTATGTATCAAAAATCAAGATAAAATATATATAAAAAATTGTATAATATATTTAAGGAAAGAATTGTGATTTAAAAGTACAATTATATACAAGATTTCTTCAAACAATAAGGTTAGAGTGCAATATTCCATGGAAAATGCAATGTATGAGAATAAGAAGAATTCAAAGATAAAATTTAATATGTAGGAAAAAAAACATTTTATTATAGAAAAGAAAAATAAAAAATAAAAATTAAATAGATAAAGAGAAAATAATTTAACATAAGTTTACAATGAATCAACAATCCAATCAATTATTTTAACGAAAAGAACGTGAAAAGAGAAAATGTCGCGAGGTGGACGACTGCATCTTAGAATATGACGAAAAAATAACACCGAAATAATTTTAAGAGAAATTGACTAAATTCAAAAAAGATGTATGAATATGATATGGTCGAGATTGTTTTCTATTTCCTTGAATTTTTTTAACTAATTGTTTACCACGTGTTATCTAAGAATTCGTTATTTTCTTCAAGAGAAAACATTATTTTCAATACAATCTATGTTATATATCATTTCATAAATAAGTTTATGTCTATATAGATTTATCTTTTAAAATTCACTATATTTATATTTACGGCTTATATTATTAATAGTTTCTAAGTACAATCCCGCGCATCGCGCGGGGTCACAAAAATCTAGTTAATTTATATAAAACACTCGAATTTTAGTTTCTTTGTCAGATTTTGAGAGTAGGAAACTTTTCTTCTTCCCAAGTTTTTCTATTCAAGTTCTTTTTCTTTTACTTTTTTTGTGTTTCTCCATTTTTTTTTCTATATTCAATCGCTGAAAAGCTTCATTTTTCATAAGTGTGTATATTTAATCCAGAACTCTAAAGAGATATTTTTCATTCAAATGAGCTCATGAAATTTGCGAAAACAAACAAACAGCTTATGAAATTGTACTAAAACAAGGGTGTAAGCAATACGACTAATAACTACAATCAATTCTACCTAAATGAGACTTCATCCTTCTTCGGTTCTTCCCATCGAAAATTACTAACAAAAAGAACAAAATTTCAACTAATAATAAACTCAACCTCTGATCTGAAAATTTAACTAAACCCTTATTTACATTATGATCAACTTCACGGCAGAGATGAGCAAGGAGACCAAAAGCATAGCTGCATAGGATCACCAACGAGAAGTGTGACTGGCGGGTTTAATATGTTGGACTGTGTTAAACAATTAGTGGGCTAGGCCCATTTAAGACGTATTAATTTTCATTGTCCCATCTCACCAATACGTCAATAAGAGTTTAGTTCGCAAACTGGTCTTGTATTGTCCAGGGTTGGTCCGCAATGAACTTTTAATATTTTCTGAATTATTATTTTGTAATCGAAATAGTTATATATTATTCATGAATAATTGCATATATAAATTTATACATTTTTAAGCTTTCTTTCAAGATTTTATATCAATGTATTTTAATTAAATTTTGATTTTTAAGAGATTGGATGTTAAATTGAATTTTCAAAATTAATATTTGGATGTTACAATATATAACAGATCTGGTTGGGTCCAATTGTAATGTCCAAAGCAAATAACCATAAACAATAAAATCTTGTTCACAACAATAATCAATAATAAGTTATAAACATAAGCTAACGACCATCAAAATTTATTCCTGAAACTAAGATATATATAATGTCTGTGTTAGATATGGACGTACATGTGCTGGTGCTGCTATGCTGCTATGGGATGAGAGTGACAGGAGAAAATAAAATCGTAACGTGAAAACTGAAAGAACAACACTATCTAACGAGAAAGTCAATAGTTTGTAGGGATGCAAAAACCGAATTGAGAAAAAGCCAAGAGAAAGATGAATTCGAATTAAGAAAAGGAAGAGATTCTCAATCTTAAAACGAACACGGAGTCGAGATTACTCTCTTTCCTTAATTCGAAAATCGCCCGTAGTGTGACAGATTGAATCGGTTACGAATCCCAGGATAAAACCGTGAGTAAAACGATTTGCAACACTCAAATCGTAGTCTAACGAACAAGAGATTTGTGTATACTTTTGAAGACTTACTTTATGGAAGCTTTTGAGATTTTCTGGGTTTTAGAAAAGTTGCAGAAACTTATCTATCTTCAAAGATGATGATGGCGTCATATAGAACCAGAAACATTGCAATTGTTCACGTCATAAACCGAAGAGTTACGAGTCGCAATTGTTCACGTCAACATCTTAGGCCCAATTGGACTCATTTCATATTCATATTTTAGGCCCATTTTACATAATCAAACAGCCCATTTGATTATGATTAAAATTGATCCAACAATCCCCCACATGAATAGAAATGACATCTAAACATATGACGCTTCAAGAGTATAACGAAAAATAACTGTATCTGAGTTGGTAGCAATTTTTCAGCTTTGAACCACTTATAGTTAGTAGCTGTCGGATTTACTTGGCCAGGAGGTGAACTTGATGTCTTGAACCACCCGGATTTCGATGTAAACCTAGACAACAGCTATAACACAGCTTCTTTTTCTCATAAAAATTTTGTTCTCTATTGTGTTCATTTTGGCCTTGAACTTGCCTGGTTATCATGAGTGAACTTGGAGAATATAGCCTTTCCTTCATTCTCCTAGAAACGGCCCCATTTCACACTCACTAGGTGATCTTCATTAGTTTATTTTTAGAAGTATCCAATCATACTTTCTATTATAAGACTAAATGATCATTAAAAACCAAAAGCTTATCCTCATTCCATACCAATTTAACACTGTACGTCATCCTAGGAACTGGGTAGAGATATTAATCTCACAGTGTTCTTGTAGTTTTAAGTTTGAATTTGTTGTCCCTTTGAACCTATTTCTTGGGATCTCCAGTCATGTAGGTGGGGTTTCCATCAAACTTCAACTTTATTCATAGGCTTTTAAACCCATTCCTCTTGATGATTTAACTACTTGATCTCTTGCCAAACCTTTAGTGAACGGATCAGCTAGGTTATCGGCAGATTTGATATAATCTATCGTGAGTACTCCTGTGGAGATCAAGTTTCTAATGGTTTTATGTCGTCGACGTATGTGACGAGACTTACCATTATAATTATTATTCTTTGCCCGAGAGATAGCTGATTGGCTATCACAGTGTACACGTAAAGCTGGCACAGGTTTCTCCCACATGGGGATATCTTCCAAAAAATTCCGAAGCCACTCTGCTTCTTGAGCAGCTTTGTCTAAAGCGACAAACTCTGATTCCATGGTCGAGTTGGCTATCACGGTTTGTTTGGTAGATTTCCAGGACACTGCTGCACCTCCAAGTGTAAAGACATAACCACTTGTGGATTTTGAGTTTTTGGAGTCCGCAATCCAGTTTGCGTCACTGTAACCTTCCAAAACTCCTGGTTCTTTACCATAGTGTAAACTATAGTTTTTGGTATAACGTAAGTAATTCAATACTCTAGTTATAGCGCTCCAATGTTTATGTCCTGGATTAGTAGTATAACGACTTAGTATGTTTACTGCATGCGCTAAGTCGGGTCTAGTACAATTTGTTAAGTACATTAAACTTCCAATTACCCGTGCATATTCCAACTGAGAAACTGCCGCACCAGAGTTTTTAGTCAGGTGAATTTGAGGGTCAATTGGAGTTTTCGCTTTCCCACTTGAATAGTTTTTGAATCTATCAAGTATCTTTTGAGCATAATGTGATTGTGATAAGATCATTCCTCCAGCATGTCGATGAATCTTAATACCGAGAATGACATCTGCCAATCCCATGTCTTTCATTTCAAAGTGACTACGAAGTAAGTTCTTCGTTTGATTAATCATGTCATTAGTGTTGCCAATAATGAGCATGTCATCAACATACAAACACAACAAAACATAGCCGTGTGGGGTACATTTGATGTATATGCATTTATCACATTCATTAATCCTGAATCCATTTGACATCATCACATTATCAAATTTTTCATGCCATTGTTTTGGAGCTTGCTTCAGTCCGTACAATGACTTGACAAGTCTACAAACCTTGTGTTCTTGTCCGGGGATAACAAAACCTTCAGGTTGTTTCATAGATCTCTTCTTCTAAATCCCCATGTAGAAAAGCAGTTTTGACATCCATCTGATGTATTTCTAGGCCTCTTAGTGCTGCAATACCAACCAGAAGTCTAATGGAGGTGATTCTCGTCACTGGAGAATACGTGTCAAAGAAATCCAGACCTTCTTTTTGTCGGAATCCTTGAGCTACAAGTCTGGCCTTATATTTATCCACAGAACCATCGGTTTTCATTTTTGTTGTGAAAACCCATTTGCACCCTAGTGCTTTAGACCCTTCGGGTAGATCGGTAATCTCATATGTATGATGTTGTAATATGGAATCGATCTCACTCTTAACGGCTTCCTTCCAATAAGGTGCGTCAGGTGTAGTCATGGCTTATGAGTAAGTTTTTGGTGCGTTCTCTGTGAGAAACACCATCATGAAATCATCACCAAAAGATTTTTCCTTACGAGCTCTTTTGCTGCGTCGAGGTTCATCTGCTACGTCTTCTACATCATGCGTTGATGTTCTGGAAGTGCTTGCCTCATTTGTAGAGGAGCTTGTTTCCCGTTGTTCCAATGTCCTCTTTGAACGTTGTTTTTCTTTACATGGAAAGATATTTTCAAAGAAAGACGCATTTCGTGATTCCATTACTGTATTCACATGGATATCAGGTATATCTGATTTGTGAACCAAAAACCGATAAGCACTACTGTTGCGCGCATATCCTATGAAAATACAGTCCACTGTTTTGGGTCCAATTGTGACCTTTTTTGGAGGTGGTATAGCGACCTTAGCAAGGCACCCCCACACTTTGAGGTATTTGTACGAAGGTAAAACACCTTTCCAAAGTACATATGGCGTTTTGCCAGTAACTTTATGTGGTATCTTATTGAGGATATAGTTTGTAGTAAGCAAAGCTTCCCCCCACATTGACTGGGGTAATCCAGATTCCTGCAACATTGCATTCATCATCTCTTTAAGAGTTCGGTTTTTTCGTTCCGCAACTCCATTAGACTCGGGAGAATATGGAGCTGTGGTTTGATGTATGATGCCATGTTGTCGACAAAAGTCATTAAATGGACCATCATACTCGCCTCCTCTATCACTTCGAACTACTTTAATAGTTTTACCTAGTTGTTTCTCAACTTCGAGTTTATACTCTTTAAATTTAGACAAGGCTTCATCTTTGCTATGTAACAAGTATACATAACAATATTTTGTATGATCATCGATAAAAGTCACAAAATACTTTTTACCGCCTCTAGTTTGTATAAATTTCAGATCACATAAATCTGTGTGTATTAAACTAAGAGGTTCTGTAGATCTTTGAACTTGGGGAGAAGGAATTTTTGTGAGTTTGGCCTGTACGCATACTTCACATTTGTCCTTGTTTATTTTGCATTTCGGAATTAGGTTCAAATTCATCAATCTTTGCATTGATTTATAGTTGACATGTCCTAGACGTTCATGCCAAATATTAAAAGACTCAACCAAATAAGCAATAGAATTATCATTAGATGAATTTTCAGCGATTACAACATTAGCGTTATCAATCTTATTAGGACGAAGGACCGTCGAAACAAACAACTTGACAAGTCCTCCTTTCACATAACCCTTTCCCAAATACATCCCATTCTTCCTAAGAATCAATTTGTCAGCTTCGAAGTTGATACCGAATCCAGCTTTGCTCAAGAGAGTTCCCGAAACCAAATTCTTCCTCATATCCGGCACATATTTCACATTGTTGAGTGTGAGTTCTCGTTCGGAAGTCAATTTCAGAACCACTTTGCCGTGGCCTTCGATCTTCGAGTGAGCCGTGTTTCCCATGAACAGTTGCTCCTCCGATTTGCTCTTTTGGTAAGTAGTGAACATTGACTTATCAGTGCAGATGTGTGTGGTTGCACCAGTGTCATACCACCATTCCATTGGATTGTCATCGACCATGTTCACTTCATTAACAACAGCACACATATCCTCTTCAGTGAGATTAGCTTCAACCTTTTTGTTACCCTTAGGTTGGCTCCTGCATACATCAGATTTGTGTCCTACCTTACCACACTTGTGACACTTTCCTTTGAACTTCTGTCCTGGTTTTGCAACCCTCTTGAAGTTTGTGGAGGAGGTCGGTTTTAGGGACTTTTGAGAAGACATCCATTTCCCTTTACCCTTGCTTTTGTGCTCAGCCACATTAACATTGTGTTCCTCCGCAGGAGAGAAATTAGCACGATTCATGTCTTCAATTTGAAGCCTCGTGATGACATCCGAGAGTGACATGGGTTTCTTCTTATGTTTGAGATAATTCTTGAAACTTAACCAACCCGGTGGAAGTTTCTCAATGAAGCAATTGACAGTGAATATCTCACAGATTTGCATTCCCTCGGCCGCTATCTCATGGCACAGTAAACTCAGCGCATCTACTTGTTCCATGATGGGCTTGGAGTCCACCATCTTGAAATCTAGAAACTTCGCAACAGCAAATTTCTGACAACCAGCATCATCAGACTTGTACTTCTTCTCCAAGGCCATCCAGAGTTCCTTAGAGGTTCGTGCTTCCTGACTGTATACTTGATACAGTGGATCAATGAGGCGGCCTAAGATCCAACCTCTGCACACAAAGTCTGCATGTTTCCATGCTTCAACACTAGCAAGAAGTTGAGCATCTTTGTTACCGAATGGAACGATCGGTGGATCCTCTTTCAGAAACTTCTCACAGTTCAAGTTACTCATGTAGAAGAGCATCTTGTTTTGCCACGTTTTGAAGCCTTTGCCATCAAACTTTTCGGGTAATAAGCCATGAGCCATGGCTGCGGGTAATTGAGACATCCCGAGATAGTTGTCTTGTGGCACAGTTGCTGCCTGGAGACGAACTCCGAACAAGTCGCGGGCTACCGAGTCCACTTGCGTTTCAGTTTGTCCTTCAGACGGACTTTTCCCAGTCATATCAACATCATCACCGTCATTCGTCATCTGTTAAAACAGAGAAAAACAGACAGAGATCAGAATGTGATAATTGTTTCGCAAACTCACTTATACAAAGCGTTCGCGGAAACGAAAACAATTCGCGTAAGAGTTTCAAAAACTAATCGCAAATCCTTAAGAAAGAAAAAATTCAGAAACGCTTCGCGGAGATGTTATAACAAATCGCAAACTTCGTTAATGATTTTGAGGGAGAAAAGGAAGAAAAACGATTTCGCGGAAACGAGACACGAATCGCGAACTAAATACAGCAAATTCTCAATCCGACTAAGCAATAGGCGAAGAACGGATATTTTCGAATTAAGATTGTAGGGATGCAAAAATCGAATTGAGAAAAAGCCAAGAGAAAGATGAATTCGAATTAAGAAAAGGAAGAGATTCTCAATCTTAAAACAAACACGGAGTCGAGATTACTCTCTTTCCTTAATTCGAAAATCGCCCGTAGTGTGACGGATTGAATCGATTACGAATCCCAGGATAAAACCGTGAGTAAAACGATTTGCAACACTCAAATCGTAGTCTAACGAACAAGAGATTTGTGTATACTTTTGAAGACTTACTTTATGGAAGCTTTTGAGATTTTCTGGGTTTTAGAAAAGTTGCAGAAACTTATCTATCTTCAAAGATGATGATGGCGTCATATAGAACCAGAAACATTGCAATTGTTCACGTCATAAACCGAAGAGTTACGAGTCGCAATTGTTCACGTCAACATCTTAGGCCCAATTGGACTCATTTCATATTCATATTTTAGGCCCATTTTACATAATCAAACAGCCCATTTGATTATGATTAAAATTGATCCAACATAGTTTCTTCTTCCATATTCAACCATTGGGAGATTCAACATTGTTCCAAAGCTCACATCACATGGCCTACTGAATCCAATTTCCTCTTCCATTAACTGTATACCGTTTTTTTTTTTGTATAAAAGAATACTTTTAAAAAATGCAAATAACAAAAAACGTCTCTTGATGATTTTTTTCTATGAATATAAAATCATATAAATATTGAAACAAAATAATTTTTTTTCCTTACCTGAAAATAAGAAAGGATAGTAGTTATTCCTTACGCAGAATGACTATAACAATAAAATGAAGGAATCATGAAACATCAGGGTGAATTGATATATAAGATTTTAATATATATGTTAGAAGTTTAAATTCCAGAATGAGCCAAAGAAACTTATAATTGATGTTGTTGTTTAAGAAGAAAAAAATGTTTAAATAAACAAAAGGCACATGGAAACGAGCCGAGAGATGGGTTTAGCTTATTTTGCATAACACTATACTCTTAATTTAAAGCCGAGAGAAAATCAATTTTTCTAACAATTACTATTTCGATGATGAACAACAAAATAAAAGATGTTCGTACCATTCCGCAAAATGTTACTTTTGTACCATCACATTGGCTTTTATGCTAATCAATATATATTGTTGTCAAAAAAAAAAAAACAAAATAAAAGATAATGACATCAATTACAATTTAATCTAATTTTTCATTTGCATAATTACGATATGTTGTTTTTTACTTATTATATAAGCAAAAATAACTTTTTTGTGTGGCTAACATGTAGAAGCATTGTGTATTTATGTATGTAAGAACAAAAGAACTTCAACGGATTAAGAGATAAGGAGGGAACAAAGATCCCATGGAGTGCGGTGAATGGGAATGACAAAAAGTCACACTTCAATTTCTCTGTCTTTTTGGAGTCAAATGTTAACATTCACTTGCTCTCATCACTTTTCTCCAAAACCGCGTCTTCTCGGAGAGATTTTGTTTCTTTCCTGCGCACTCCAACTTCCACTTCTACTTCTATTCTTTTTAAGTCTTAGGATTTAATTCATTGATTAGAGTTTGTAACTAAATCATTTGTGCTAGTATTATTGTGGTGTTATAATCAAGATTTTTGTTTTCAAATGTGGAAGATTAATTAAAAGTTTTTTTTTTTTCATTTTGTCACGTTTTATCATTCTAGACAAATCATTATGAATGTTATATTTTTGGTAAAATTTTAAAAGATAAAAAATTGCATACCATTAAAATCCAAAGTTTTAAATAAGATTTTCTTTCATTTTTTTTATATGCGATATACCTTGTTTGCATTACCAAATATCTTACTTTTTAGTTTCTATGTGTTTTAATGTTTAAAATAAGAATTCTTTTTTTTTTTTTTAATATGCAATATTGCTTGTTTGCATTACCAAATAGCTTACTATATATTTTCTATGTGTCTTAAGTTTGAAATTTTTTTGTTGGGTATAAATTTCAAAGTTTTATGATGCCTTAGAAAACGAAATACAATTTGTCTACCTATTATGAATTAATGACGTTCTGTTTAAGTGGTATGTCAAATCAAACTTGATTTTCTTCTATATGGATCTATAATTGGATTATACAGAAATTTTGACATTTTAAACCAGATAGATTATATGAATTTAACAATTTAAGCGTAAACTACACTATCCATGCATGCAGAGCTATTCTTTGCAATTTTTTTTTTTTAATCTTTCATGGTTAACGTAATTGGTAAATCTTGATCTTTAAAGTCATACTGAATCTGATTTCATCGGAAAACGATCTAAAATTTGAGAAGTTTACATTTTTGGAATAAGTACCAACAATTAGCAACATTTAAACCATATAACTGAAATGACAAGAGTCGCCAGTAAGTACTTGTGATTTTTATGTGAGGGTTTTGATGTTCCGACATAATATACGAAAAGGCAAACAAACTTGATAATATTTTGTTTCTTTCAGTTTTGGAAATTTTTGAAATGAAAATTTTGTCAACATAGATTAGATTCTCTTGTACCAAGAACATAAATATGCATAGATAACACCAAAAGATACTGCATGTGTGTATGCAAGCTGAGGAACAACGTCTCTGAAACCTCCAAAATTCCATGTTGAATCAACTTCAATCCATTAATATTATAAAATATGCATATTTTTTATATGATTAAAACAACATTTGTTCTATAGAATATTAGTTTTGTTGTGACCTTTTGTTGAGGATTCAATGGACCCTCCATATTTGCATGTGACTGAGTGTGGAATGGGACGAGAGAATGGCGGTCTTTTGATATGGACGAGAGTAATACTTGGGTTCACTCCTAGGGGTGAACCTCCTTATTCACCCGTTATTAGCTTAACCAATAAAAATAGAGTAATATGCCACATCATGGTATATTTAAAAATAAATCAAAATTAAAATTAGAAAAACAAAATGGATTATGGAAACAAAATCTGTATACATATAACAACTTTTTAACAAACCCAAACCGACATATAATTTGGTTTTAGTTATAAAATTTAAACTCTAACCACTTTTTTATAAACCCAAACCGACATATGACTTCGTTTTAATTATAAAATCTAAACCCTAACCACTCCTTTATAAACCCAAACCGACATATGACTTCGCTTTAATTGTAAAATCTAAACCCTAACCACTCCTTTATAAACCCAAACCGATATATAATTTCGTTTTAATTGTAAAATCTAAACCCTAACCACTCCTTTATAAACCCAAACCGACATATAATTTCATAAAAATTATAAAATCTAAATCTTAACCACTCCTTTATAAACCCAAACCGACATATAATTTTATTTTAATTGTAAAATCTAAACCCTAATCCTCGTTTATAAACCCAAACCAACATATAACCTCTTTTAATTGTAAAGTCTAAATCAAGCCAATAATTAACTTTCTTTAATTAAAAGTATACAACATTTGTTTCCTTAATTTGTTTCGTTTTTTCAAATTTATTTTTAATTATTTTTTAAATGTTATATTATGTGGTAAATTCTCATTGGTTTTAAAAAGAGAGGTGAATAAAGGGGTTCACCCCTAGGAGTGAACCCAAGTATTTTTCAGTGTGGAATGGGACGAGAGAATGGCGGTCTTTTGATATGGACGTCACCTTATTATTTCATATTTATCTTCAAAATTAAATTATTTCTATAAATATTTTTTTTTCCAAATTTCTTTCTTCCAATTTAAAAATAATAAGTAATTACATAATTTCATTCTAACTAAGACTTATCTATCTATGTTTATAATATTCCTTGGTCATTAAATCCAATACAAGTATACTCATCTGAAGGAGTGTTATCTAAAAATCATAAATTTTAACCGACTATGAATCCTATCATAATCTATTATTGTCCAAATATTTGTAAATCATGTTTTAAGTATTTCAAAAATTCAGTGTTATTCATTAGTCTTTTTTATTTTTTCTTTTTTTTAACATTTTATATATTAAATAATTTGATATGAATTCCACTGGATTTTTATGAATACATTAAATTTTTTAAAAAAGATTTTATGATTCACACATTTTTTTTTATAAATGTTATCAAAAAAAAAATTAAAATTTGAAGATTATAACATAAACAAGAATTGACTTTAAAGAATTTATCAAATAATCCCTCTTCTTTTTGGTCACAAATAAAAAAATCCCTCTTAAAACTATCTACTGATTGAGTTTTTTTATGCTAGCATATCCCATTTCTTTATATGGAAAGTTACAGAATTCAATGCACTTAACGATATGTTCGAATAAAATTTCCTTATTCCAATATAAAAAGAATGCAAATGTAATCTTAGGAAATATTATAAAGCGTGTGATTGATTATTTACAGTTTTACAGCTGAACGAAGAAAACGACATGAATCACAATCAACCCATTTCATCACCCATGTTTATGTATGTCGTAATGGGTCCCACGTCACGCGTTTACGCCATAGGCCCCACTTAATTTATGCATAATACAATTGTCTGATTTTCCCATAACTTTGTATGTAGTCCCAAAACACTAATTGTAGTATGTTTTTTATTTTCTTTGGTTAAAGATAAAATTGTATATGTTCGACAAAACCCAATTAAGATAAGTTATTAATATGATTCTTATTTTAATGAGACTTATTTTATCTTTTTTTGTTGTTGTTGTTCATGCCATGCATTTGGAGATAGATATCGAATACTCTTTGTCTTTCAGAAGTATGGTCACTACTCACACGTGCCAAAACAGTAACAAAGAGACATAATCAGCAATGCAATTTAAATTAAAAACAGTCTTTGTTAGTTTCCCTCTCTCCCACATGCTTTGCTTCATTATTTGATCGACCAATACAATCAAACCACGTATCAAACCAAGAATCAGTTAGCTAACTAGAAAGAAATTATATTAGACCTATTAAATCATTTGTTGACTATTTAATAAAGTTACAGCATTATTAATGTTATTACCTCATAGGCATTTACAGTTTTTGTTAAAGTCATAGGCATATACATTACAAAAGAAACCAAATTGAAGAACAAATTCAGAGGCGAAACTAAGAACAATTCATTACAACAGAATATAAATCCTAATCAAATTAGACAGAACGAAACCTATAAAGATAAAACCTATTAAGACAGAGAAACCAATCGAAATCCCTAATCGGAACCAATAGAATCCAATTACACAGAGTTTTCAATTATAATACCTGGAATAACCTTGCGAATCAGACGAATACATTTGGGTGTTTTTGGAGAGTACTTCAAATACAACTTTAGCAAATATTGAGGTATTGTCAACTGCTGGAAACCGTAGTTTTGTGATCAGTTCGGAGCGAAACTCCTCGACTGAGTTGTTCTTTCTAGCAAGATCGATTGTAGACTTGCCTAAGAAGACGGAGTATCTTTGATTTCTTCTTAAAATAGACATTGTTGTACTGAAATTATGGTCAGCTGTCAAAATCAAGATGTTATAAGATAGTTGATTGTTTAGTGCCTTACCAAACATAACCGAACGGAGTTTTAGTTCTGGGACATCTCTTTTTATGACCAATCCATAATAATTTTTATAGTAACCGCATCAGTATCTTCTTTCTGGAGCGTGATAGAAAACGAAACCATTTAATACAATCATATATGACTTATAAGACATTGATATTGAATATTGATGATAAATTTTTGCACCAATTATGTTCTAAGTTAATACAATAATAAGAAACTTGTCTATCCATTCGAGGATACATCAATATTTTTATACCTTCGACCATGAAAAATTCAGCAAAATGGAAATCTTAATAATTTGATCGATCAATATAATTAAACCACGTATCAAACAAAGAATCAGTTAACTAACTAAAAAGAAATTATATTAGACCTATTAAATCATTTGTTGACTACTTAATAAAGTTACAGCATTATTAATGTTATTACCTCATAGGCATTTACAGTTTTTGTTAGTCATAGGCATTTACAGTTTTCGTTAATTAATTACCAACTGATTTTGAGTAAATCAAATTATTCACTCACGTAGGGTATAAATTCAATTAAAATGAATTATAATCCTCGCCTTCGCTTTATGGAGAATTCCTACTCCACTCTAGTAAACGCTTTCTTATTCATTGAATTTCTTTTGACCTCACCAAACAGTAGAATAAACCTCTGATCTATTTCTTGACCGGTTCTAGAATTAAATTCACATTCATTTTTATAAAATCTCTAACATAAGCATCGGAAACTCATCGGATGGACAAACCAAATTTTGTCTTTCCGGAGGCCATCTTAATTATGTTATTATTTAAAAAACGCATTATAAATAAAATATCAAAAGAGAAAGCCGAAATCTAAATATCGAGTAAAACTAAATTAGGTTTGCTTCTTATCAGTCGAATCACATAACCACATTCACCCGTAATCCACCACACACAATCATTATATTGCAAGGGTTTTCTATGAGTTTGAATGGATCATCTTTGTAGGTGGATGATAAACTTACAAAAGAAATTAAAGGGTATTTTCTAAGTTTTTTACAATTTATCACGTCATCAAATAAAACAATTTTCTTCTTTTCACTACATGCACTATCGAGAGAGATAATTTACTTCTTCTTTGACAAAAAAAGAAGAGATAATTTTCTTCTTTTTCCTTGTTCTTATGGACATAGATGCAAATATATACCGACGAAAAAAGCATCAGCTGAATAATTATTAGGGTTAAAAATGATTGAATGTTAGGGTTAAAATTTTAAAATGATTAATTATTAATAAAAAGTTAATGACCTTCTCTAGTGATTTTTCTTGTTGTCATAATTGCGGTCTAAGATTCTTCCATCAATTTGTTACTAGATTGACCCAATAATATTTGGCACTTGTCATTTTGATGGATCCATTCTAACTGCACAGTCTTTTGGCCAACATATTCTTCTATCAACTCTTTTGCCAAAAAAAAAAAAAAAAAAAAAAAAAAATTCTTCTATCAACTCTTGCTCCAATTATTATTGATTCGAAAAGGTGTTATTGTCTGAACTGGAAAATTGAGTGTTAATATGCGTGCGGCTAAATATAATTTACAAAAACTTTCTTTTGATTTGATGCAACTTTGTAGTAGAACAAAAGATTAATTTTGACAAAAATAATATCCACAGCTAGACGAAGTGGTTAGAATGTGATCATATAATACTATAAAAATCCATATTATCTTCTATAACGAAATATTATTATTCCTTTTCCAAGTTTCAGTAATGGTCATGATCACGGATTAATTGATTTATTAGTAAACATATTTTTATTTTTATTTTCTCTTTCGCACTAGTAAACCTATGTGTTAAATGACAAATAATTTATAGAAATTTTTTATAGGTCATCGCAGACTCGTAGGTAAACTGTACACTCAGAAACCATGGGTATGATGACAATACATTAAGGTTTGTTTCAATAATAACCTAAGAAAATAATTAAAAAAGGAAAATAGACGAGGATGGTTTGGGTATTTGATTGAGTCATTATCGAAGGCTCACATGGGCGAAGAATGGTGATGAAAGAGTCCCGCTAGTTATCAAACTATTTATTTTCCAATTATTATCGTTATTATTAATTAGTTGGAGAAAAAATCTAGAAAAATTTGGCAGTATCTATGATATAGAGACATGTTGTGATGATCAAACCCATGTGAAAATAGATACAGTGGGTTTGAAGTTTCACCCCGCAGCCAAAATCTCTTTGGATCCAACTTGTTCACAATTGGAAAATAAAGGAAATTGATACTACCACACACATATATATATACACATATATAATTGTATGCTATATTGCTATAAGTAGGGTTGGTTAATAAATTTGTAGCTATTAATTTTACCTTAAAAAATACGCCCATAACCTAGGATTATATAACTATTTTTTGTTCAAGTATAATAACATTAAAATGGTTATCGTAATAGTACTATAAGAAGAATAAAATTTAACTTTAGGAAAAAAAATTCTTATGAAACTAATATTATAATAAATTTGCACTCTAGAAAAAATTACTGGACATACATATGTCTTTGTTCCTACATATTCTGTTTTAAGTTTTGTAAATAAGGTTGTGATAATAGTTTGTCCAAAAAAAAAAAAAAAAAAAAGGTTGTGATAATAGATTTCAAAAAATATCGGTTTGGAAATATTTTCCGACAGTTTAGCATGTAGTTTCGAAGCTTTCAATTTTCACTATAATATGTGACAGAATTAGATAATCCATTTGCCCATGTCGCGGCAACTTCGAATACAACAAATGAAGTAAATTTAAGAAATACATAAAAAATAAGTTATATCAATAAGTTCTCTCATCTCTCTTTTTCTCTACCTATCTCTCTCATGAAACAAAATCCATGAGATTTTCTGGGTCGTATTGGTAATGTTTGGGTCCCATTTAGGACCAAATTGATTGCCAGTTAATTGCCATAAAGAAATTTTAACACAAACACATTTCTGATTTTTCTCTCTCTCTCATGAACCTTAGCCAATAGTACTTATAGCCACCCTTCACTCTTCCTAAAACGCTCCTTCACTCTCATCATTCTTTCTTCACTTTTCTTCTTTCTAACACACTTTGATAGAAAACACTAAAACTCACCTGAACCCTATTCTTCATTTCACCACTCACTCTAATGGCACGACCACAACAACGTTTCCGAGGCGTGAGACAAAGGCATTGGGGCTCTTGGGTCTCCGAAATTCGTCACCCTCTCTTGTAAAACTCTCATTCCCCTTCTCAAATTACCAAACTACCCTTGTTAGGGACAAAACTAATATGTCTTTTTTTTTTCTTTTTTAGGAAAACAAGAATCTGGCTAGGGACGTTTGAAACGGCGGAGGATGCAGCAAGAGCCTACGACGAGGCAGCGAGGCTAATGTGTGGTCCGAGAGCTCGTACCAACTTCCCATACAACCCTAACGCCGTTCCTACTTCATCTTCCAAGCTTCTCTCGGCCACTCTCACTGCCAAACTTCACAAATGCTACATGGCTTCTCTTCAAATGACCCAACAGACACAGACGCAGACACAAATCCAGACCGCAAGATTACGACCGGAGGACACTCACGGCGACATTAAGAACGTGACGGCCAACGGAAATCAGTTTAACAGAGGAGGAGGCGTAATGGAGAGGACTGAGGTCAAGTGGGAAGAAGGAAACGTGGATATGCAACAGAACTTTAGGCCATTGGAGGAAGATCATATTGAGCAAATGATTGAGGAGCTGCTTCACTATGGTTCCATTGAGCTATGTTCTGTTTTACCAACTCAGACGCTGTGAGAAACGGCCTTGTCGTTTTAGCGTTATTCTTTTTTATTTTATTTTTCTTTTTTACTTCCACAAAAACGGCGTCGTAAGTGATGAGAGTAGTAGTGAGAAAAGGGAAGGAGAAAAAAAGGCTAATTTCAAGACATTTTGATCTGAATTGGCCTCTTTTGAAACATTGATTCTAGTTTCTACAAGAGCAATCGATCATATGCTATGTAATGTATAGTATATTTATGATATTATAAAAATGTTATCAGTTTCTTTGTCTCTTCGCATATTTCTCCATGTGCTAACCAATTGAACTTAAACCAAAACTAAAAATTACATATGTGTTCGTGTGTGAATAAGTGGGGATTTAATGTAGTGAAAAGATAGAACATTGAGAAGAAAGATATCTAAAGAGAGAGAGATGAGAGTTTGGAAGAGGATTGAAAATTTAGAGTTAGCTTTTTGGTTTTGTTCCATGCATTTTTTCAACGGTGGGCCTCAATTTTCTTTCCTTTTAAAAATCTATTTCACTCTCTTTTTTTTTTCTTCTTTTTAATTTGGGATTGCTGCTACGTAGGAAAAAGAGTGTCCCCAGCTGTGGCTTAAGACGACCATAAAAATCCAACTTTAAATTAGAGGGATTTGTATTTTCCAGCACATAAATTAGAAAAGAAAAAAAAAATGTTTGACTACAACTACTCTATTTCCTTAATTAACACTCGTTCTTCGAGCAGTCTAAACTTAGCCGAACCGTTAAAGCAGCCCATCACAACGTTTTTTGTATGCACGTTCCAGTTTCTCATAGCACTTAATTATGCAAATGTTTTGTAAATTGTTGTGATACACTTGTTCCATTCATTAAGTATTTGAAATTTCATACCAGTCTTGTTCCGATCCAACACGTAACTACTAAAAACTCCATTATTTGAGCTCTTATTTCTTCGATTAGTACTATGGTTTTTAATGGTATGAAAATAATAAGAATGTTTTGCTGATCGACTTAAAATTTGTGCAACCCACAGTGACCTTGTAAACATAGTGTTAAAGGATGCTAATTAATCAATCGAGCCGTGAATACGACACGACTATAAACTATACTATTCGATATATTGTTTTTAAACTCTTTAAACAATTTCAGCTGCAACACCCAAAGATTATTCCTACGAAATTAAAGACTTGGCCACTATAAGACGATAGCTCCTCCACTCCGATCGGTCGATTCTTCTTGCATGCATATACGCGTTATCTGCTGTTAGAAAGAAGCCAAAACAAAACAAAAATATCTAAAATAAGTAAATGGAAACTCAACATGGTGTTAAGCTCGTTCCGAAATAACCAGTACACATGCAATGCATCTAAATTGGAGCACACTAATGATTTCATATTGGGAATAATTTGGATCCGAAGATCTCTTGTCCCTTTTAATTATTTGCATGCTATAGTACATAGTCACATAGATGATTAATTTGTCGAAACTATAAATTTAATAATTCTCAAATTACTCACATTATTGTATGTTCTCTTATATCTGATAAGATCTCTTGTCACATCGTCTAAAACTATTATCTGTTAAATCTTTATATGATTTATTTGCATGCTATATATGATTTATTTGTCAAAAAAAAAGAAAAAAGTATAATACATAATCTTACATAAATGCTACAATTTAAATCCATAAGAAATTCTAAGAGTTCAAAATTTTTTTTTTTTTTTTTTTTTGAATATCACGAGGTTCTGGGCCGAAACCTGTAATCCCCCTACACCCGAAACCACAGCCTGTAATATTAGTTTCGTCCTAAACGTCACTCCAAAAAATACTTTTTAAAAAATGCTCCAAACTATTTTACTCAGAGCTCCCGTAGGCATGCCGCATGCATGCAATTACAGTTTATTTGGTGACACTTGAAAATTGACTACGTGATAATGTATTTTCTCTGAGATCCATTAACCTCATAAAAAAGAAAAGAAAACATAACCAATTATAATATAAGACAAAATTTGTCAAATAATATTATTGATATAGATTAGAATTTCAACGTGATATTATTTTTTGTATCGAGGTCTTTATCGAATCGAATGGAACTTATAATGATTATTCTACGTAGCTGTTTGGAAATTGATTTTGTTTCCCCACAACCTTTCTAAAAAAGTAAACATATAAATAAAGAAGAGGGAATTATAAAAGTGTAGTTTTATTCTCATTATTCTGTTTTTTAAAGCATTTCGAAGCAGCAAAGGTGAGATTTAAAATAATGGGCATGCTTGTGAGTTCGTCATCATTACTTCTTTGAACTTCTGTGACCCTTTTTTTTCCTTTAAGGAAGGTCCTTTTCTATTGTCCCTATAAAAATGTCACTGCACTCACCAAATAAAGAATGAATAGGTTATAAAAGTAGCGATTCAGATTCACATGAAAATGAATGTTGTCCATTCTTTTTTACATAGTAACATTTATTTTCGAATTTATCTCGTGTTGGTACATATATGTATGTTTTTGTTCTTGAGATTATTATTATTTTTTTTTTTTTTTTGATAACCGTGGGGATCCTAAAGGCTTTCTAGGCCCAAAAACTAATCCCACGAGGCCCACGAGAAATCCACGTTGTCTTACCACTTAAGGCGTCTCCGGGTGGCCAAGGGGATTCGAACCCAGGGCGGAAGCTCCAGCTGGAGCCCCTTTACCACTGGACCAAAGCCACTTGGTTTCTTGAGATTATTATTATTATTTTTTTTGGTAAAATGTTCTTGAGATTATTTCTAAAGCATCTTTAGGCAATTGTGAATTGTGCATTAATCTTACCTAATATATTTGGTACGAATAACAGAGATTATTGATTTTTTTTTTTTTTGAAATAGGCGAGATTATTGATTTCGTACATGCATGTTTCGCTGATAATCGATGATCCTGCTAAACACACGTGTTGAAATAAAGTTTTTAACAAAACGGAAGAGCCGGTGTTGGAATTTTAATAGTTTATGCACTTTATTTAATATATAAAGAAAAATTATTTATGAATTTATGATTCGATATGATTTCCTAAAATAAAAAAGAAATATGAAAATATTTCTTATAAACATGTTGATAAGAATACATATTACGGAATGTGGAAGACCCTTCCTCTCAAGTTAATTAGAGTATGCACATCCATAATGTACAACTTGTCATGAAAAGAAAGAAACTCTTTTGGTAAGAACAAAAGAGATATTATCCAACAAGTGTATGAGTGTGTGAACATGTTTAGTTGATTATCAGCTAATGTATTGAAACAAATCTTTGGACAAAGCAGAAGATATGGTATTGGAATCAATAAAAGGAGAAATAATAAACAAATAAGCGATAAGATAAAGGCTTGGATCATACGGAATCAACCAAAGATAATCATGATAAATGAATTAATTGAGATGCAAGGGAATAATTCAAATACAATTCTAGAGTATAAATCAATTATTAAAAACTTTAATATCCTAGAAATGTAAAGTTGCTAAACTCTCGTTTTAATACAACTGCTCAACAAAGATTAACAATCAAGTCCGATAAGTTCTAATCCTTCCTACATCAAATCTCATTAGTTATGATATAGTATATTTTATCATCAAGTTTTTTGGATTGAGCTATTTCATCAAAGACTTGTTTGGTGCATAAAATATCTTGTGATCCAGAACAAGATGTTGATGGAGTTTTATTAGTTTTATCAAATTTTAAAATTTTAAGAAAACTACGTATCCGCAAACGCAAAGTAGTTCCGTTTATAATGTTTACGGTGTTGGTCTAAGTTCAAGATGAGTTTTAAAAACGGTTTTCGAATAAATACTATGGTTTGGATTTTGAGTTTGTCCTAATGCAATCAAGATATTAATTAGGAGCCAAGTACCATGCAACATCTACAAAGCTTTATTGCGTACATATGATTTAAGAGATTATCCCTCTCTCGAAGGTTGAAGTCTCTATCTCGATCTCGTGAAACACGAAACGCTTGCATGTACACCTCCACTAAATCAACATGTCTAACGTACCCGTTCTTTTTCTATAGCAGCGGACATATATATGTAACGCTATTCCGTGCATACCAAAAACAAATCATGTTTAATAAATGATTTTGTTATTATTATTATTATATTAATGTGATTCTAATACCATATCAAATTTAATAGATTTTTAATTTAATTTCAATTGACAATAAAATCTATTGGAAATATGTGGAGTGGTCTCTAGTTCTTTATCCTACTAATATTATTTCGGATATATGGTTTTCTATAGTAGATGTAGAAGATATGGATATCTTTCTTAAATACACATATTCCAATATTAATATTTGAAAATTTTCATTACATAAAACCCATTTTGATGGTTTAAAAATTTAGTAATAATGGTTTGTGTTAGTGACAAGGTTGTGTCATAAAACTTATAAGTTATATTCAAATCTAGTAGTAGGCGAAAAGATATGTTTAATAAAAAATATTTTGTGACCACAATCAATTGTGTATCTTTGCAAGTTGATTAAGGTTACATCATTAAGGTAAATCAACTAGACCTCTAAAGTACATTTATTTGTTTCCAAAAACAACCGTAGCTTCAACGGCATACATCTTGTAATTAAAATTGCAGGAGATCATTCCTAGTTGTTGACCGCAATGCATTTTAGGCATGCGGCTTTTCTACCACGAAAAAAACTTTTCGATTATCCTAACTAAAAAGGCCGGTAAAATTTCTTTAAGCATGTCTAAATGAATGGTTTCCATTATCCTAGGAAAATTGTATAACTTACGTACATGCATGCATTTTTCTTAAATTTGATGAAAACCTTTTTATTCTGAAATTTACACGACAATAAAACGAACAAGACTATCAAAATTCAAAATTATGCTTAACAGGAAAATTGGGAGAAGACATTTTAGTCGTACGTAATCACGAGCCTGAGATAAAAGTATTGATTTAACATACCAATAATCTGTTTTCGTCTCCACAATTAATTCTTACAATGTCCGAATGTCGGACTGGTTGACAATAAGTTTAAACTTTTCATGATAAGTAAACAAGTTTTATTTATTGAAAGGTATAAATAAACAAAAAGTATGTTACTCAGAAGATTAATATATCAAAGTTGTTGACACCTAGTCTACTCCAACTTTTACCCCGATGAATCTTGTGAGTGAGATTGATACATTTTTTTCTTATTTTCTTTTTACGTGTATATATATAGACATATATAATATACACGTAGATAAATAAAATAAAAAACAAGGAGAAAAGTGGTCAAAGGCAATAATGGAGAGGAGAATGATGGTGTTGAGCAATGTAGAATCTCATGTGAAGGTGTTGGTTTGAAAGACGACCAAACATGGACTTATATGGTGAAACTCCTTTAACTAACATCCAATTATTCTTTGTTTTTTTTGGTGTTGGTGTATTTTTATAAATTTATGGCATTTATTTCTAGCTCATGTGATGCTTGTCAAGGTGCCTTTGATCAAGTGTGTGCATTCTAACCAGTTATTCCCAAAGCAAAGAAAATCTTACACCAAAGGGAAGTTAATGTTCACGAAGATAGCTAGAAAAGAAACATACTATACAAAATATGATGGACGTTACTGAAGCTTCATCAATAATAATGATGATGATGATAGTCGATATGCTGCTCATATCTATAGAAATGAAAGAGTATATAAGTAATAGTTTTTTTATATTTACTTTCAAGTGTATTTCTTTCTAACGTAAACAGACACACATACAAAATATCAAATGTATGACTCTAAAAAAATTCTTAATGATTTGTTTTTGTTTACTAAAGAATCTTAATGATCGTGTTTGTGTGTTGGCGTCGTAAGTAAACTTTTTTCACATTCTTTGGTCTATCTATTTTGATTTTTTCAGTGGCCACTAAAAGTTGTTTCTCGGCATACAATTAAATATAATGAAGATGATCTCGCGTAATTATATTGGTGATTGTCTAGTTTATTGTATTAAAAAACGCATACATATTTTTCTGCAATTTATATTTTTATTTTTTTCTTATAAATTTAATGAATCTTTTTTTTAAATATTTTTATTATGATTTCAGTAGACAATTTCTCTGACTCCACCACTATATATAATATATTGCCCATATACGTGAAGTGTTTCCTCTCTCATAATTTGAATGTACGTACATTCATATAAGCCGCATGTGTGTTAAATGTCACATGTGCATTACCTCTTTCTTATTTATTTCGATCAAAACAAATATGAAATGGGGCCATTTTTACGTTCATATATTAAATGAGAATATGACAAGTTCTTTTGCCTACCATCCGTAACTCGAATGTTTGTCCTGATGTATTACTCTAAGAAATATACCATGATGCATAAATGTAAGAGTGGGGCATCATCAATCTGAACTAGACTCATTTGGCGATCTAAGTTTCTAAACGATTAAATCAAAAGAAAATGTAACTTAGGAAGAATATCTTGTGGATAGCTGCAGTGTTGATAATTATTAGCTTGGATATATATATTCTACTGGTTATTTATCGGGAAAAAGGCCATTTGATATGTAGTTTTTTTAAAGTGCCAATTTCTATAAGTACAAACTTCTAATGCCAATTTAGACATGTATTTTAACAAAATTTAAATGTCATACTTTTACATTTAAAATTGAGTCAAATTCGGAGTCAACGCTAAAGGATTTAAGTCAATAATAACGGTTGTTGAGTCAGACTTTATGTGTATAATGATGTGGCATCGTGTTTACTAAACAACGTCTTTGGCCCTTTAATTACAAAAAAAAAATGTTGAAAATCCAAACACTTAGATTCGAACACATAACCTACCAAGGGTTTAGCATAGAACATAACCAGTTGATCCCACAATAAGTATCTCACAAATATATAAATATAAAAATATGTAAATATGTACAAAAAATCCTTTTATATAGAATATCGTATCAAATAACTCGTTTTAAACATATTCTCTCTCTTTGTCACGGAATGAGATATTTATCACAATCCTTTTACCATATAGAAGTTTGAATATTAAACATCGTAAGCTCATCTGGGTTCAATGTATCTGGTTTGAAATTATGATATTTCAAACTATTTCGTAGCTCAGCACTAACTTATAAGAAATCAGACGCATAAAAGTAAAATTACAAGTTATAATTATCTTAGAGAATTCTAAAACGATTTGTCTACGTCCAGAAGATTTTATTTTGCTTCATGACAAAATAACTTATCTTCAAAGAAGTCCAGGCAGCCACACACTTGGAAGCAGTCCACTCAGCCACATCTCCTACGTCTCTTCTCAATTCTCACAATCCCCAAAATAACTGTAATAAATAATTCATTTCTTCTTCTCTATCTCAGTAAACTCTTCCGCGACAAAAACATTTAAGGTACTTGCAGATTTTTTTTTTATCTCAACTGAAAGTTTTTTTTTTAATTAACTTGTTTTAGAACCATATATAAAATACCACACCCAAAAAAAAATTTAAGCCGGCGGACAACATATATATATCTTCGAAGATACAATCGGAGGAATAAGAGATTTTTCCGAAATCTAAAATCCTATCAAAGGAAACAAAAAACCTAGACACACATAGCAGAAAAATACTAGGTAATTTTCAGATCTCTATTTATAGATTTTTCTGATCATATTCTCTTATATATATCTTTATTATTCGGAAAATTTTCTTGTCTTGCCTTAGGGAAGAGTGGATGACCATCTATTGTTTTAGATTTTTTGTTATTAATTCATTGATTTCACCGCCGGAGGATAAAAAAGTTCTTCCCGGAATCTAAAGTTCTATCAAAGGAAAACGAAAAAACTAGACACACATAGCAGAAAAATACTATGTACGTATGCAGATCTCTATCTATAGATTTTTCTGATTATATTCTCTTGTAAATATCTTTCGTATTAGAAAAAAATTATTGTCTTGGATTAGAGAAGAGTGGATGACTCTTTATTGTTTTAGATTTTTTTTTCTTAATTCATTGATTACACCGCCGGAGGAAAAAAAAATTAAAGATCTTCCCGGAATCTAAAATTCTATCAAAGGGAAACGAAAAAACTACATACACAAAGAAGAAAAATACTATGTACTTTTGCGGATCTCTATCTAAAGATTTTTCTCATCATATTCTCTTATAAATATCTTTAGTATTCGGAAAATTTTCTTGTCTTGACTTAGGGAAGAGTGAATGACTCTTTATTGTTTTAGATTTTTTTTTCTTAATTCATTGATTACACCGCTAGAAAAAAAAAGATCTTCCCGAAATTTTATCCTCAACAGTAAAACTAAAAATTAATTACAATAGTTTGAACAATTGATCTTCTAAAATAATTTACATGTTTAAATTGGAAACCAAATTTAAAATCTCTATATTATCAATTGAGAAGCACATTAAAAAAACTAACATTTAATTTGTAAGATATTACATAAAACATTTAATTTTATAGTATTCTTTCTCATAAAATAATTTTAAAAATTTTTTCCAGGTAGCAAAATTTCGTTAATAAATTCTATGAAATATTTTCAAAAACATATAGAAAATACTAACACTTAAATTTTAGTTTTAAGGAAAAAGTATTCCAAATTCATATTCATGACATATTTTATTTCATAAATATATTAAGGATTATATGTGTTTACGTTTTAAGTTATAGTATATTTTTATCATCAATTAAATTTAAAATTGGATCAACATATAAATCGACCAAAATTTATTTTAACTCGACCGAAATATACAGTATAAAGTAAACAATTTATAAATAGTCAACATTATAAACAAGTCAATAAACGAACTATAAATTTACTATCGATATATAAGTTTGCAAACATGAAAATAAGATGATACTTCAAATAAGTGTATCCATTACTTTGTGTCAGTCAAAAACTAATCAAATTTATATACTCTCTTCGTTTTTTTTTTTTCAAGGTAGGGAGACAAAATGAGTTTGTGTTATATCATTGCTGCGTTCTTCTTCTTTGCATCTATCATGCTCATTGCAAAGAACACAATAAAGAAAAAGAAGAATCTACCTCCTGGACCACCAAGACTTCCTATAATTGGAAACTTGCACCAATTGGGATCAAAACCTCAACGTTCCATGTTCAAGTTATCTGAAAAATATGGATCTTTAATGTCCTTGAAGTTTGGAAATGTGTCTGTTGTTGTGGCGTCAACTCCAGAGACGGTGAAGGATGTCTTAAAGACGTTTGACGCAGATTGTTGTTCGCGGCCTTATATGACATATCCTGCAAGAATTACTTACAATTTAAAAGATCTCGCGTTTTCTTTCTATAGCAAATATTGGAGGGAAGTACGAAAGATGACGGTTGTTGAACTCTACACAGCAAAAAGGGTGAAATCATTTCAACATGTAAGACAAGAAGAAGTTGCCTCCTTGGTGCAATACATCAAACAATGTGCTTCGTTGGAGAAAGCGGTTAACATGAACCGGAAGTTAGTGAAACTCTCAGGGAGTGTGATTTGTAAAGTTGGATTTGGGATAAATCTCAAAGGGAGCAAACTTGAGAATACTTATGAGGAAGTCATTCGAGGAACCATGGAGGTGCTAGGGAGCTTCGCAGCAGCGGATTACTTCCCAGTTGTTGGTAAAATCATCGATAGGATCACGGGTTTACATGGCAAATGTGAGAAGGTTTTTAAGGAAATGGATTCATTTTTTGATGAATCTATAAAGCATCACCAAGAAGATGAGAGTATTAATGATGATATCATTAATTTGCTCCTCAAGATGGAAAGGGGAGAGACTGGACTTGGAGAGTTTCAACTTACTCGAAACCACACTAAAGGGATTCTTCTGGTAAGTATTGAGAACCTCTCAATCCACAATTTCATTCTTCACACATTGCATAAAATTTAATTTTTGAATCATTAATTATTGCAGAACCTTCTTATTGCTGGAATAGACACTTCTGGCCACACTGTGACATGGGTGATGACACATTTGATTACAAACCCAAGAGTTATGAAGAAAGTGCAAGCTGAGGTGAGAGAAGTGATCAAAAACAAAGATGATATAACAGAAGAAGACATAGAACAACTCGAGTATTTGAAAATGGTGATTAAAGAAACGCTAAGGATAAGCCCACTTGTGCCACTACTAATTCCAAGAGAGGCTTCAAAAGATATAAAAATCGGAGGTTTTGACATTCCAAAGAAAACATGGATCCATGTCAACATATGGGCTCTTCATAGGAATCCAAACGTTTGGAAAGATCCAGAAGTTTTCATCCCCGAGAGGTTTATAGATAGCGAGATTGACTATAAAGGTCTACACTTTGAGTTGTTGCCGTTTGGTAGCGGAAGGAGAATGTGCCCTGGTATGGGATTGGGTATGGCTTTGGTACATTTGACTCTTATCAATCTTCTTTACCGTTTCGACTGGAAGCTTCCGGAAGGAATGGAGGTAGGAGATGTTGATCTTGAAGAATTGTATGGACTTGTTACTTCCAAGAAAGCTCCACTTCATCTTATCCCCATCCTTACCCAATGGAGTTGACTTCTTTCATTTCTATAGTTTCATAGGACTAACAAGTCCATATCACTTTTATAGTTTCATAATGAATAATGTCAAGATCTTGTACCATTACCATATCAATAAAATGTCTGTTCAATCCATATCTTGTAGCTTAAACACAACTTCTTGGAACCATTACTACCGAAACGAATGACAAAACATAAAGGTGGGTGCAAAAACTTTTTACTAGGACTAGATCGCTAAACACTCACAGTTGGTGATGGAGGAAGACATTGTCTTCTCCTTTCCCCTCTTCTGCTTCGGTTTAAAGAACCCGATGAAGAAAGCGAAGGGCCAGGTGGAAATCTACTCGATCTGCTCCGAAGTTTCTTCTTTTCCGCTTCCGGAATCTTCTCTTCCTTTGATCTCACCTGCCTAACCTTTGTCTCATTCAACTCCGCCGGCAGAACACAATTACAGAACAAACCTAAAAAAACAAATACAAATCCAAAGTTATATGAGCTTTTCTAAAACAGAGTAAAAAGCCAATGTTCTGTTTTGTAGACTCTTACCGAACCGCGCAAGACGGTTAACCCAACTAGGGATCGATCTTCGAGTCAACTGAACACAAACATCATTGCAGAAGTGATTGCAGTTCTTAGTAATCAAATGGTAAGTGTTTCCACTATATTCTTCCGCAAGTTTCTCCATAAAGGCACGAACTTTTTCAGGATCCAAATCAGTTCTTCCAATCAAAATAGACTTCCTGAATGTAAAACCTGGACATTGTTTCGGTTCCACCTCGAAAATCCCAGTAGTTGAATGCTCGTGAGCTCCAAAACCGTATTCAACCCCATGAACTAAACCAAACAATGATAACACAACAACATCAATCCAACAACTTTGGTTCTGTTATTTTTGTTAGGAAGCAAACAAAAACTACAATTTGGATCTCAATAATAAACATCACTCATTTTGGACAGACATGTCTAATAAGATAATTCACAAAATCAATTTTAAATTCATATACAAAACCCGGTTCTGGTTATTTGCTCATTGAAATTAAGAAAGAGTTGATCCAAAAATAGGTCAATAAAAGTTTCTAGTTTTGGAATCTATTGAAAATTGAAACCGGTCAATTTCAATTTCTACAAACAAACAAACAAACCAACAAACTTAAAAAAAAGTCTCTTACTTTAAACTAAACAAGCTGAAAACAGAACCAAATCTCCATTCAAAAGGAACCAAATTTGTCCTCTCAAAGATGAGAAAACTTCAATCCCCAATTCAAAAATTGTAAGCTTTTACAAGAAAAAGTTCAATTATTCTCTTTTATCGGGAAAATTTGAAGAGAGAAAGGAGATACCTTCAACACCAGAGTGATAGATCCCAAGTCCTAACCAGTAAGCGTAGCCATTGATGGGTGTAAGATCGTATACATTGAGATAAACCGGAACTAAACCGGGTTTCTTCTTCCGGCCGGTTACCACCACCATTCTACACAACATCTTTTCTTTAAACTGAAGAAGGAAGAGAAGCCTCCGAATCTTATTCTTCTGTCAATCTGAGAGAGAAGGTTCTGATGATGTTTCCTTCTTTCTTTAAAGTTACATTCTTTTTACTCTGCTTTTTGTCCATCCTTCGCTCCTTTTGTTTGAGGCATGAATTGTTGTTTCGTCCCTATAAATTTACAAGTTTCACGTTTTGCCCCACTATTATTAATTGTAGTATTCCCGTCAACGACGCCAACGAGGACTACTACTTGAGAGAGCTGAGAGGAGTGTGCTTTGTGACAATGTTTTTTTTTCTTTTTCTTTTGACAGCATGCTCATAAATCTTAAATTAGTCATTTACCATAAATCGTTAGACTAGACTGTTAAAATTATTTGAACGTTTTGATTTTAGTTAAATCGATTTAGAAAATAGAAAACAAAAAATTAATATTTTGGCATATATGTCTAATTACTTTAGATATCCAAGATAAGCCGAATCGGTCCCATAAGTAAATTCAATAAAAAAAATTTAAAAAGCAAAAAAATATACTAACAATAAATTCAATATATATTTAAAATTTTCACTAATAAAATATGAAACTAAATGATTAATATTGGTTAGACAATAAATTTTTTATGTTCTTCTGATTAATGTTAAAGAAAAATTTAACTTTTGATAATATATGTCATATGTGTGAAAAATAATATTTGTACTGTTGTATTATTCTTCTTCACATTTTCATCATAATTATAGACTCATAATCATTGTGAAGGAACATCTATAATAACTAGTATGGGAACAATTTTGTTGTGATATGATGGCGATGGAATGAATCGGCCTTGTATGTATGCTAGATAAACCGGTTCAACGGACGCAAAGAATCACTTATGGATGTGGGTGGTGGATTGTGTAACAAAATGTAGAAGAGGAGGGTAAAATAGGTAAATTATATTAAATAAAGAGAACTCGACAAAGGCACGAGCCATGTCTCAGGAGTTGTGTCTTTGTGTACGTTCTAAGCAAAACGATGACTACCTGTTCGGGCGTGAAGTTGGCAACATAATTACATTTTTATACCTTTGACCCAAAAAAAAAAAGTTACGCTGACTTGTCACTTGAAAATTATAGACTGATTCTTGGTTTTATGTGATTAAATTAACAACCCAAAGTGATATGTACTTAATTGAATAAATATAGTTTCTACTGAAATATTATAAACTAAATATAAATAAAAGAAATATACTCGAATTGTATTAGACCGATGTACAATAGCAAAACATAATTCACGGATGCACAAATAGTATAAAATATTATCATGTTGTTAGGTACGAATGTATTTTTAATTTGAACTTAAGATAATTGTTTAACACTTTCACTAAAAAATATAAAATGTTATAAAGAAAAAGGCTTATAATGGACCAAAAATATTATCATTAAAGGACTTGGAATTGGGGTTAACACAATATACTGGACTCTTGACAAATGATTTAGCCGTCGTTTGACGATTGTTTAATATATAGTGGAATGAACATTAGACTCAGAAAACCTATTAAATTGGTATTTGATCATTATAAACATAAGTTTTTTTCCCACTGAATTCTAAAGATAAGTTATACTATCATATTAGAAAAGGTAATTTAACAATAAATCAGATATTGGTTTGTTCATTAATTACACGATATATTAATTCTAAAATGGTGGCTTTTAAAAGGTCAACAAACTATATGTTCGACAATTAATTACCCATGGCCATTTGGAGGATGACTTTGGACTTTTGGAGACCAACAAGTTGTGTACGAAATTATTATATACAACTTCTCGTGATGATAATATAAGTTACTAATATTTTATTCAAGTGATTATTTTGTCAATTACCATGTTTATCAATTATCATAATTTAAAATATATTTTTTGGGTTATGATTGGCCCTAATAGTCAGAGACTTATAAATGAAAACTTGTTAATTCTGTTTATAGTCAATAGAGATTAAAAAGCGAAAAATAAATAAAACAAGGGACAATATAAAAAAAGAAAAAGAGGCCAGTCAAAGCAACGACGACGTTATGGGTCGATCACTTCTATTTGCATCTTGCTTTGCTTCTTTCGATAACGTTGTTTGGTGGACCTGATGAAAATGAAACTCGTTTCGGTTTTTTCCAAAATTTCCGACAAATCCATAAAGAAAGATCCCTATATTCATCGCCAATTGAATTATTTAGTAGAAAATGTGTTTCTTTTAAAGCAAGGCAGAATACTTATTTCCCAAACAATATGGTTAGGATGATGTGATTGAACTCAATAATGATGCTAAATCAGTAATTGGACCGAACACATTATCAACCAACTGATATGTTGTATGTGATGAGTTCACAAAATAGTTCACCAGTTGAACATCTTGTAGACTAAGATAGCTTTATAGGCGGCTGTTACTACAAGTGACTGTATAAAATCCAATTAGACCAACCACATTTATGTGTGGATATACAAGTCGGCCAATGTGAGATCTCACATTAATTCAATCGATTTGTCCTCTCATGTTTAGTAACAAATTATGTTAAACCACATGGGAATGACACCCGATTCAACCCAATGCACTAACACAAACCATTGTAATATAATACATGTTCTGTTCTTTATGGATTGACATTTGATCAGAAGATATCGTGAATCACATTTCTAATAATACCTTACACTTATTTTTCAGCAAAAAATGCATACATTAAATATACCAAATCATCCCAAAAAAAAAAAAAAAACTGACTTTGATATAAAATGAAAAGACTGTGGTTTCGGCCTTTCGGGTCTGGTGGGATTACAGGTTTCAACCCAGAACCTTCTGGTATTTTTTTTAAAAAAATGAAAGGTCTACAACGGTTATATCCACAACTTTACAAAGAACGGTTCAACTGCATTACGTTACCGGCGACACACAAAATCCTCTAAACAATAGAATTCTGCAAAATCATCTGGATAGTCTTAAAAGTTAAGTCCCTACGATAAATTTTGGAATCCTCATTGGACCATCAAACTGTCGGAGAATGTCGTTTTCGGCTTAGTCATTTTCAGCTGTGGGCCTTGTGTGGCCCAAAAATAAGAGACTCATCTTACTAAACATGTCCATCACAGGAAGAATTATCCAACCGATCAATACCCCATCCCGAGTTGCCTCAACCATCCCGTTATAATAATTATCAGTTTGAAAAAGTCTAATATATTTCAACGAATAAGAAAATGTCGAGTATAAAAATGGAGTATTCGAGTTTCTCATTTGGGTGATTTAAAATTTTGAAATACTAAATCTTTTCTACTAAAAATATTCAAAATTTCCCAAATTATAAGAAATTATCTAATTTAAAAAAAAAAAAAAAATTTTTTTATCTAATTTCATATTTAATCTAACATAAATTAGTGAGAGTTGGGATAGAGATTTTCGTTATCTAAATTCTCATCCCGTATTTTGATAGATAGGTTTCGAAAAATAGTTTTAAATATTCAAAATATATAACCACTTTGCTCTATTTAGGTATCCAATAATATATCATATTTAATAATTGGGTGTTCAGGAATCAGGCAAATATGAGTCTCAGCTTATACATGTCATATCTTCAGGCAAGTGTACTGAGTCTGTAGAAAAAGTTTGGGGCCAAACGGTAATATACAAGAAAATGAAGATGACTCGAAGGGCTCATGAGGTCGGTTACATTACATGTTCTACATTGCACCATGTGTGATTGTCTAACTTTGTTTTTCTTGGATTTATTCATGTAACTGTGTAACTTTTCATTCATTCTGACGATTTTTTTTTCTGTGTGGATAGAAATAATTAAGCATACTTTCATAGATTTAATGTCTACTAGTGAAGAAAAAAAAGATATGACATACCCTTATTTCATTCAGTTTTTTTAGATAAACTCAAGCTTAAACCGGTCCAGAGTTATTTTTTGTTCTAAACTGAGATCAATATTGTGGTTAAGCAGCTGGTTAAGAGAAAGTTAACATATGTACGTGTGTGTGTTGCACGTGTGAGAGTTTGCTACAAGATCCGATCGAGATTGAGTTCGATGGATGATGATGATGATTTGTATTCAATTCTCTTGTGACTCTCAAAGGTCATAGTGAATTGCCAGTGGATAAATCTGACTCGAGGTACTTCTTAAACTCTCGTGTTCATAGTTTACTTCGGTTTCTACGTACGATCTTAGCTAGCTAGTTCTTTAATTCGATTGGTTTGTCGTTTAGTATAAAGGAGTTTCTAGGTTGTTTGGTGAATGTTTCGACCACAACAAATTATCTTCGACCATTTTATGAAGTCTTTGGTGATGATAGCAACATTTATAACAATGTTTTCTTTTAACGTTTCTTAACATATGGAATAATGTGATGGCCTTCTAATAATCTCATTCGTTGTCTAGTGTACACCAATTTGGGGCCTATCAAAGAGAAAGCATTGGATGCTTTAGGTTCATGCTTTTATGTTTACTGCTAATTAGCCTATTAATTTATTTATTTAATATTATCAATTGTGTTTCCAGTTTCTTCTAGTACTCTTTGCTTTTAGGGTCACAATCATCCTACGCAGCAACTGTCTTTATATATATTTTTGTTCTGTTTACATGTTTTGTTAGCAAATTTAAATAAATAGAATGATTGTTCTAACTTTTAGGTAACCCAACTTTGACATTATAATATTAATTCCTTTTCTTGTGACTATGAAACCAAATCTTCCCACAGATCTCAATATTCTCTTTTCTTCTCTTTTCTTCCTTTACTCTATACTTTATACGGTTGTTGGGTGTCTACCTGAAATCCATTTATGTAAAGTCTACAAATCTCAGATATGTGAAAAAGATGTACATTAGATAACTTTACAAAGAAAAGAAAAAACATACACAAAATAGTACTAACAAGCACATGAAAATCAGTAAAAGACACTAAATTCAAGAATCAAGAAAAAAGAATCTCAAAGTTTGAGGGACAAGTCAAGCTTCTGCTGTTCTTCCTGATGATTAGTGCTTAACAATCCTCTGTCTCCACGCCATTGTTCAAGAGTCGGTGACCCTTCTAGAATCCTTCCCATGTTGCTTGGTTTATCGATAATGTTATTGGACGGTGAATTTATTGAAGGAGCCATCATCATCTGATGATGATGATGATGAAATTTCTCCATTGAAGGCAATTTACCTATGGCTGGTTGTTGATCAAATGGAAGTCTTGACCAGTTGATTTGACCATAGTGACCACCAAACCCGTTATATGAACTTAGCTTGTGGCTCATCGAATGTGCTTGAATCCCCAAAGACCTGTTGTTGTTGTATTGTCCGTGGAAAGGAAGTGGAGATAAACCGTAAGGATGTCCAAAAGCTGAGGCTGATGCTGCTGCCATACGTTGTCCTCTTTTTGCCAAAGTCCTCTCTCTCTTGTGTGCGTTTTGGTGACCACCAAGCGCTTGTGAGCTATAGAAAGTTCTTTGGCAATAGTTGCATGAGAAAAGCTTTTGTTCTGTTGTTGTAGATCCGTTAACATCTATACTCGTTGTGTCTATGCAGTCGATGAGATTGAGTTCTTGATTGAGCTGTTCTTGACTTGGATCATGAACGTATGTTTCCTCGTCTTTGATGCTCTGTTCTAGGCTATGGTTTGGAGAATCTTGATCATCCATAAGGGCTAAAAGGGAAGTAGATTTTTTCCAGGTGATGATTTATTTTTCTTTCTCTTTCTATTGTTAATAGCTGTGGAAGAGGTTTATATCAGTGAATGGGAGCAGAAGTAGATGGTATTAGAAAGGAATAGACAAAGAAAACAAGACCCTACATTAGAACATTTTCTTAGGTTTTTGTAATAAGTGGACCAAAGTACTATGATGAGAGCGATAGGTAGGTTTGGTTTGCTGTCACACCCTTCTCACAAAACACTTAAAGCTAGTTGATTGGAACTCCACCATCTAAATACACCTCTATCTATTTATATATATATATATATATATATGAACCTTTCCCTTTTTGGCTGCTTCCTCCTTCAATAAACCAATCAATATATTAAAGGTGTATATATAATTCAAATTTCTGTTTGGTTCCAGTTCGAAATGTTTGGGTTGTTAGATTATCAGTTTATGAATGATAGTATCTTAAATAAAATCTAATATGAATGGTATGGTAGAGTTTAAATTTTGGTTTGGATTCAAGTTTTAGTCACATATATTTTTAATTTTCATTTAGGTTTTCGCTTGGTTATTCTCTTGATTCATTTTTAATTCGTATACTGTTTTTCGAAAATATAGAAAAAAATGATATCATTTAAACCATATTAAGATATAGTTCAATTTTCTTTTTAATTACTATATCAAAATTAACTTTAGTAAAAAAAATTGAATTTTTGGCACTGTCGTCAGGTTCAAACAACCCTATCAAAGTTATTTTAGATATTGATTTTGGTGCTTTTTCGGTTAAGCTAATAACACTAGGTTATTATAGTTATTTTTAAGGTCAAATTCCCCAAAATAAATATAAAATGACCAAGAGTCATATAAGTGATGAATGTATTGTGTTTTGTTAAATATGGTAAATTGGAAATCCCAAATCCTCAATAATTGAGTATATGGAGTTTTCGCTATATATATATATATATATATAGTTTTCGTTTTTTAGTCAGAAAGTTCTAAATCTATACATTTTCCAAAGCTAGAATCATCTTTCAATAAAATATCCTTCCCTAAACAAAAATCAAATTCGTATCTTTCTAGATGTTTACGTTTTCGGTTTATTTAGAGCAACTACGTACGAGTACAATGCGATTTTTTTCTTTTTCTTTTAGAGTAAAAGGAATTAAGGGATACAAACAACAATTGAACATGAAGCAGTTTCTCAACATAGTAACGAGACTAGTACATGATGATGAAATGACAGGAGAGAAAGATGACAATAAAATGAAAAGGAAGAGTACTGTAAATGGACCATCTAAATATTTTCAGGTCTGTTTATGACTACTTTTTGTTACTCCACGAGGTAAGTGGCCATTTCTGTCTCCTTTGGCTTCTCGTGTGGGTCTCTCCATCTTCTCTTTCTTTTGTCCTCTATTGACCGGTTATTCGAATTTTGTAATAGTTACGCAAGTGTTTTCAGTAAAAATTGATCCATGATCTTTACAAATCACTTGCACTACTTTTTTTTTTTTTTGTCACCGGCCAGTACTTAAAACATGTCAAATTAGTGGTTTTGCCTCGTATGTATTTGTACTTTTTTAAAAAAAGAAATTGAGTGGGTCTAATAAAAACAATACTCTAGGGAAATATCTACACCCATTGAACAACTTGCAACCCACTCAACTTAAATATTTTGTTAGCACACAGCCACACACTTACATATGCAATGATAGGAGGATGAGAGTTTCAAAAAGAAAACAATAAACATCCAATAGAAGTATATTTTAAAATTATGTGAATATGAAAAATAAAACGTGAATAGTAGTAGACTTTTAAGTGAAGTGTCCTTTATTTGTTTCTGTTGGAAACCATATAATACATAAAAAAAATATATATTTATATATCTTTATAGTCTTTAATTTTATTCATTTTTGTGAAAAATTAGGTGATCACATCACTTGTTAGTTTACTGAACAAAACTCTTAATATAGTTAAATTATGGTTTTCAAATTTTTTTTAAAAAAATAAAGTGGACAGAATACTCGGCGGATATATGAATTTTTTTTTTAGATATTCAAGATTTTCATAGTGAAACGGATTGAAAAATTAGTTATCGGGTACTTACGGAGAGAATAAAAAATACTGATTATTTCTAAAATATCCGCTTCGTACTCAATAGTAATATATAATTGTGTTCTTGCTCTTATCACTCTATCATGTTATAATGTTGAAAACCATTTCTTAAAAAAGTTCACCCTTAAAACTTATTTGCATCTCCTCACAACACGGGGGATAAGATAATCATTTGAAAAACTCGTTAGTAATGAGAATCGAGGACGGATCTGTTTCATATTATCATATATATCTAATCAATTTTATTTTGTATCTTTGTGAGAAAGTGTAGACCATGTATATGACTTAAAGATTAGGTTGTCTTTATGAGAGATTAGCCTTTTCTTTAATTTTTTGTGTTATGTTGAAGGAAAAGAGATTTGACACTTCCACGCTCTTCTTCTTTGTCATCTAAAGAGTTTTTGTGGATTAGTCAATACAATAAATGTTGGTTTCCCACTTAGTTTCATCATGAAATACAACTAGGTTGCATGGGAAAAGTCGCTTTCTTCCACCAATTAGAACTTCTCTTTTGGAGACCACGTCGGCAAAATCAAACCCACTTTAAGTAAAGTTTTTTTGTTTTTCTCAACATCTTCGATTGGGTATATGATATAAATCCTACCAATCGAAGAGTCCTACTTAACATTTCCAAAGTTTAGCTTACATTATATTTAGCAAAAAAAAAAGCAGCTAAATTGGATCTACTTTAGCTTGTAACGAGATTGAAAGATCAAATCAAATGGTTAATTTTGTATATTTGTCGTAAGCGAGTTTTGACCTAGTTGGTGGATCCAACGGTACAAATGGCCGACACAGGAATAGGAACGCTGATATAGAGTTTTCAATTGCTAGTCGCTAATTATTTTCATATAAAAACTAAATATAATCAATCTATACTTTGTGAGCTTATTCGTAAGTTATACTATCTCCAATTCTCCATTTAAGGAGCCCCTAGTATTACTTGTATCAGCAATAAATTAATCATAAATTGTTAGATTAATGAGTAATGTGAATTGACAGAGTGTATATGGTGGACTCGTGAGTACTAATATTCCACGTATTACTATATGATTATAGTTAACATCAATCATGGTCAAAAGATACAGAACATTGAATCTTACTTTAAACAGATGGTGACATATGTAACTATTCCTAACTTTCCTGTATGTAGAGATTTGATTCGTCGTTCAGTTTTTTTACAATATTAATCAACAATTCTTTCAATTTTTCTGTAAAACTTTTATTTTTTTTCTGACAATGCTATTTATAAGAAGGGTAAGTGTCATATAGTAGAAACTAAAAAATAGTAAACAGTGCCCATAGGTCATAAATAGGGTTTTTGGGTTATTTTTATAATCTAATATTTTGTAAAATTAACTATAAATTTACTCAATATACAATAGAAGTTAAGTGACAGTTACAAATTTGCATTCATTATTTTCTAAAAGTGGAATTATTTTGTTTAATCCAAATTGACATATTGCAGAAATATATTATGGTAACTGAAAAAAGAGGACAAAAAGAAACATCCATAGAGTAACGAAAAATAGAGATAATTAGGTTGAACTGACATGTTTATATATTTATTTGTGATGAGTTTAACTAGACTAACATTTTTTAGTATATAAATATTTACTGGTTTGCTTTTAAATAAAAATTTGATGGTTCATTTTTCATTTTGTAATGGAATTAATTTACAATAAGTCAATAACCAATCAAAATTGAACTAGGTTTAAAAATTCATGAGTGTTAACTTTATTTCAGTTGACCCCATGAGAGAGAACACTACCTCCGCCATTGGATATGGATCATGTTAACTTTATTTGTTTCTGAACAAAAAAATTAATGACAAAACTGACTGGGAGAGATGCTATAAGATAACAAGAAACACATCTCCACATATAGTTCCAAATGTATACAACAATTGTCTAATCACATAAACAACCAAATCTACTCTTGGTAGATTTTCTGTCTTAACCAAAAATTTGAAGCAATGCCTTTCAAAACATACATATTTTTCAGTTATGTACAGTTCCAAAACATTTGGGGAAAAAATGGTTTTAACCAAATATTTCAATATCCAATTTATTTATTTGTTGGGATTGTGAGGTTGATTATGGTAAAATGTTAAACCAAGTGAAAATGAAACATGACAAAAATGGAAACTGGTTGCATGAAAATGAAACGTTGCAGTATATGCAGAGAATTTCACTACAATATGATGGCAGTAAAAATGGTAATTTTTGGGCAGTCCAAGTGGAAGATAAGTGATTCCTAGATTGGTTTCATAAATAGCTAGGAGTAGTTAACTCCAAGAATCTCAACATCTTTGGAATTTAGAAATGAGAAACAAAAGCCACAAACATATAACCTTTGGAGATATTGATAGTATCAATCAAGAGAACTATTCTACACCTGATTTTCTTCTGATCTACAACAGCTTCTAAGAATGTCAAAGCAGGAACCTCTGAGCTACAATCGGTTTGATCAGCTTGCAGGTTTAGAGATCGCTCCTGCAGCAAACAACAGATTTCTCCGAGAAAACTGCACCGATGTAAAACACACAAAAAATCAAGTTTTAGTGAATACTGGAAGCTAGATCAACAAGCTTAGTGGTTAACGGAAAGGTTCTATATGATGGAACAATTCTTTGGCACACACCCTGAAGCTTTGGTTCTAATCAATTTTTTGGTCATTTTTTCAGGATGAGTTGATTTACACAGAAGAACAAGATAGACTTAGTAGAGAATCGAGAGATGAAAATGAGATCACAATATTTTGGAAATGAGTTGAGTTATTCACAAGCACAAGATGATTGACTTAGAATGGAATGCGGAGATGATAGTGTTCCGAAAACGGTGGAACTAACTATAGTAAAGAGAGTATAACTTACTCGGAGAGCATGAACTGGTGTGGACTTGGTGGGGAAAGTCCTGAGTGAGCGCAATCTGTTCGAGTTCCCATTTCTGATCACAACGAAATGATAAATTGTTTTAGAAAAAAACTACTACTCAAAGAGAACAATGATACAGCTTTAGGAAGGAGCAAACTCACTTTTCCTCGGCCTTTGTCAATTTGGTACTTGAGGTGACGTCCCACAGTTTCACTGTGCAGTCCGCTGATCCAGAAGCCAGAAGAGAGCCCTCGCCGCTGAAACAGAAAAACAGGTTAGTCATAAGTTGTTGTTGTTCTTGGATTATTGGAAATGGAGTTTGTGGTTTCACTATTCCAAGCAGGACTTGAACAACCAAAACAAGCCATTCCATTAACGACCCAACACATATTAGGCCAATAAAACTAACACAAGAGTGCGTGGATATAGAAAAATCTACCAATCTAGTAGTAAGTCACTGTCGAATCTATAAAGATAGCCACACTAGACCACTCTAGTTCATAACCCTGAACTACCTTTAAACAATGTTGTCCACGAAGGAACCCATAGATTATAAGTCATCAACCAAAACCAAGACTTGGGTGACAAGAGATCATATCATATTACATTTTCTTTGGGTTTCACTAATTGAAAGAAAAATTGAATAACAAAGAAAACTATTAACTTCTTGTCGTGATCTCTCACCTGTAAGCGAGACTCCAGACACATGAATTATGGCCCATGAGAGGCGTGATGCAGCGAGCTGTTGAGAGGTCCCACATCATTATGGTGCCATCTTCATCACCAGAAGCCATATATCTCCCATCTGGTGACATCGCCAATGATAAAACCATACTCCTGTGCCCAATAAATATCCGGACACATTCCCCTGTTTGCACATCCCAGAGTCTAACCGTCTTATCACTAGAACCAGTTGCAATGTAGTTACAATTAGGATGCCACTGTACACACTGAAACCAAATGCATTTGACAAGTACAACGAAGTCCCATCAATAAGTATACAAATGGAAATTAAAGGCAACTATTTTTAAGAAATCCAGCGTAAGCTTATGACTTCAAGTGGACTGACTAACAATCTTTGGATCAACTATAAACTGGACAATTTAAAAATTATCACTGCCAGGGTCACGTTAAAATAAGTGGCTACTAATATAAGTCAATAAACAATGCAAAGTGTTAGCTAAACTATAGTAAACTATGAAACGGTACACTAATGACTTCAATTGCATACCAGAACGTTTAAGAAACTTATTCATGCACGAATTAACAACTCAAATGGTCCCTTTGATTTAACCTTTGCAAATAAAAACCCAAACAATGAAGATGAGGGAGACGCTCACATCAACATCAGATAGATGCCCTGCCATTATCCGGAGAGGTTGTATTTTGTCCATTGACCAAATTCGTGCAGTACGATCATGAGAACAACTTGCAAAGTAATGCCCAAAAGGGCTAAACTGCACCATGAAACGAGTATATATACATGTCAACCCACCATAAATTGCAGTAAGAAAACCTTATAAAAATTGAACAGCTATACCTGGACATCCCACACAGGGTAATTATGACCCTTGTAGCACACAAGATTGGCATTTAATTTTGTGCTCCACAGTCGTACTGCACTTATGTAAACATGGTTGGTAACGAAGAAAAGTCCAAATTAATGTTAAGTATGCATATGTAGAGTGATGGAAAGATACATACTTGTTGTATCTGCTGAAGAAGATAGAACAAAATCTCCAGGAGGACTGAAAGTGGCCGAGTAAACTGGCCCTGAGTGACCAAGCAATAATGTGTAACTTCTTCTGCCATTTGATCCTACAATTGGATCATTTGTATCATTTTCACCCTGCAAAGCACCTGGAACAAGACAGCTTAGTATCTTTAACTTCTCATGGAAACACAAACAATCATGAAAAATCAACAAACCAACAAGGGAATTGTATGACAGAAATATCATTCTTGATGGTGGATCTCAATAATATGTTTCTCACAATGAATGCCATCATAAAATATTATTGTTTCAGAGAGAAAACATACCACTGCCAGCTTGTCCTATCTTCGCCATGTCCCAGACCTGAACACCATAATTTTCACTTAGGCATCATTTAGGAGAGGAAAAAAAAAAAAGAAAAAAAAACATATCCCAACCATCCGAGAATTATATACCTTTATTGATGAATCTGAGAATCCACCAGCAACCAGAGATCCATCATGAGATATAGATGCACAGTTTAGCCTGAGGGACAGTAAGAGAGTGAACATCAAGTTGCAAATAAGTAAAAAAAAAGAAAAAGAAAAATTGGAGGATAGGTGGACATTACCCGTTATGAGTATTAACAAATGTATAAAAGCTGACAGATGGCATTGCGACACTACTCAACTGCACACGGTTTCTCAGGTCTTCAAGGATGGATTGCTCTACGTCTGTAGACCTGTCATAGAAATTATGCAGACGGAAAAATCTTAATCTATGTTAAAGGAGGTTAAGTCTTTGACAGCTACTACATACGTTTCTCCTTTAACCAATCATGCATCACCCATAGATATCACATGTTCATTCCTTTTTCATCACATCCCAATACAAAAATGGGTAAGGGATGCGAAAGTACATTACTGGCAAGGCAAGTTCTGGTTTTACACGGGGCGCTGGTGACATCGTGCTGGTCTCCAGACGTGCAACTTTTGCTGTTGCAGTTCCCGCTTTGTCTTTCTTTAACTTTTTTATGGAAGAACCTTGCTTTCCAATTTCTGTGGATCTTTTCTGAACACGGTATCAATTGACAAGTAAATATGGGATTTCAAATTCATAAACTACTGATCTAAGTTGAAGTTACGTATCACCTTACTATCATCCGCGTCCCCGTCTTTACTTTCTCCTTGTCCCTTCTCAGAATCAGACAGCAGTCCTCCTGTCTTCTCAAGGCGATCTTCTAGCGAGTCTTCAAGCAACTATGAAAGAAAAATGCATATGTGGCTGAACACTACGCAAATATAATATCTTCCCTAGGATGAGGTATCGACAGCTATCCCACCAGAAAAATAATAAAAGAAGCTTTAGCAAAGATACGTACTCCCCACTGTATTTCTTTTTGATTGATGTGATTAGCGGTGTCCTGAAAACTCCCGACAATGGTGACAGCCTCTATGTCATCAGATGCGGAAGTAGGTTGTCCCGAGTAGACTGCAACAAATTACCCATGACCAACCAGTGGATTCAATCTTCTACTCAAAAGTCTGCTACATGCTATTGCATATATATGAAAGAGAAACAAATTTACCTTGAAAATTGATGTGCTCGTTAATAATACCAAGCATTAAAGTTGATTCTGTTCTATGTAGATACTGAAGTAACAGATCATATGAATACTGCAACATTCAGTAAGCATATTAGAGGTCTGCACTCTGCAGTGATGGAATTCTGTTAATCAGACCAAAAAACTTGACTCATTTGCCTGCCACATCTAGTAGTCATATTACACTTAAAAATTACCTGACAAATTTTGATGTTGACCTTGCTTTTCCTAAGAGAACGAGCAAACTCCATCTCCTAATAAGAAACAAGGTCATAAGACAGTTGATAAACAAAAAATAATTTCATTATCATCATTATACGACCATATAAGGTTTAGCTTAAACCTCTAGATGAGATGGAGCAAGAACACCTTCCAGCTTCTGAAGATCCCGTAAGTGTACCATTTCATGATCTTTGCGGAAGTTGTTAAAGAAGGCTCTCGCTGACATTCAATAAAAGTATTGCCCATGCGATAAGTCGCTGGTTCCAAAAATCTTACACCTAAGCTAAAAATTACTCAGAATATCTAATTGCTATATTGAGAAGTACCTTCTTGAGTGTGCCCTTTTCCCACCAGATCCATGTAACAATGAATAAACACGGGATACATCACTCGGAGCAGTTCGTGCTACAAATTAGAATCATCTTGTCAGTTCGATTAACCTCCATACAAAATGTGGCTACGCAATACAGCCAAAGGAAAAAAAAAAAAAGCCACACCTTATATAGATCCAGTGAATTATACGCCCATGACCTTAGTTTACTATATAACTCACGGTACCGAGTTGGATCATCGTCTTGTCTGGAAACCAAAGAACCACATTTAATAACAATTAGCTCTACAGAAAGCAATTTAAAAACCCTTTAGAAGAAAATGCAAATTGGAACAAATGTATATACAAAGCAGTATAAACCCTAATTTCTTCCCCAATTAAGAAAAAGAATCAGAAAGCTCACTGTGATGTAATCATAAACTCAAAATTTGACAGATAAACTGATAGAAAAATTCGCAATAGCTTCACCTTGTCAGTGTATTATATCATTATTCAATGCTCCAGAGACGTTTCAGCTGACATAATTTTGCTTACGGTTTCAAAATTTCCACCAAATTCCAAACAAAATTCGCATTTAAACAGAAACCAGAGACAGATAAGAGATAGAAAAATTACTGGGAAAAGGAGCGAATGAGCTTGGTGAGCTCAGGATCGTTATGATAATCGATTGAACTGAAGCTACCACCATTGTTGTGGGTCTCAGAGCCTTTGTTCTGGTGAAGATGGTCTTCAAGGTCTTTAGCAGCTGTACTAAAACCTTTCTTCTTCAAGTAAACCATAACGAACTCATCGATTTGCTCTGGATCCATTGTTCTCGCTCTCCGATTCAAATCTCTCTCTCTTTCTTTCACTCTCTCACTAATTTTTGCTCTGAATTGTTCACCTTTCGTCTCTGATATATACGGCGAAGCGTTTTGAGTTTATTCAGGCCTTGACCAAACTGGGCCTGTTTCAATGGCCTAATTTTGGCCCATATAATTTTTATATCCGGTTAAAGAAATTTCAAGTTTATCCTACTCAAGTTTCGTTAAAAATTTTCAAGTTATACTTATATATAATTTTGAGTATAATTTTTAGCTAATAAGTAATAACATTTCTGAAATTGGCAATAGTTAGTATATAGTATACATACTTTAAAAAAAAAAAAATAACTAAAGTAGTTAGAGTATTTTTGTGGAATTTTTTTTTTTGATTACATAGTAAATATGTAATTAGAGTCTAGTGTCTATGTTTGGTATGAGAGGAGACCTAATTAAGATTAAGACCCTCAAAATCAAGCATTTGTTATCTAATATCAGTACGTTGAGAGGAAAAAAGAGAGTAATTTAATCATATACTTCTCATTCATCACTCATCAATATTCATTAATTTGTTACACTAGTTCAAACTAGTAGCAACGGTTATAAAAAGTTGTGGTTATCGAAAATTCATCAAACAATTTTCTTATTGATAAATGATAATGATAACAATAAGACCTTTAAGATACTTCCAAAAGGTTACATTTTGGCAATATAAATAAAATTAAGTCCATTGTGTAAGGACAGGGATAAGCTGAAGTGGAACTTTCTTAGGACAAACAAGTCCATATGATTCTTCAAGATCAACATCTTCTACCTTCATTCCCTCTGGAAGCTTCCAATCAAATCGGTAAAGAAGATTAATAAGAGTCAAGTTTACCAAAGCCATACCCATTCCCATACCAGGGCACATTCTCCTTCCGCTACCAAACGGCAACAACTCAAAGTTAAGACCTTTATAGTCAATATGACTATCCATAAACCTCTCGGGGATGAAAGCTTCTGGATCTTTCCAAACGTTCGGATTCTTCTGAACAGCCCACATGTTAACATGAATCCATGTTTTCTTTGGAATATCATAACCTCCGATCTTTATATCTTTTAAAGCCTCTCTTGGACCTAGAAGTGGCACCAGTTGGTTCATCCTGAACGTTTCTTTAATCACCATTTTCAGATACTCGAGTTGTTCTATATTGTCTTCTGTGATATCATCTTTGTTTTTTATCACCTCCCTCACCTCGGCTTGTGCTTTCTTCAGAACTCTTGGGTTTCTAATCAAATGTGTCATCGCCCACGTTACGGTGTGGCCAGAAGTGTCTACTCCAGCAAGAAGAATGTCCTGTAATAATCAAAAACACATTACTACATAGAAGAATGAAGTTATATTATCAGAGGTTCCCATTACTTACCATAAGAATTCCTTTAGTGTGATTTCGAGTAAACTGAAATTCTCCAAGTCCAATATCTCCCCTTTCAACCTTGAGGAGCAAGTCAACGATATCATCTTTAATACTCTTATCTTCTAGGTGTTGCTTTATAACTTGATCGAAAAATGCATCGGTTGCCTTAAAAACGTTCTCACATTTTCTATGTAACCCCGTGATCCTATCGATGATTCCACCAATAACCGGGAAGTAATCCGATGCTGCAAAACTTCCTAGCACCTCCATGGTTTCATGAACGACTTCTTCATAAGTATTCTCAAGTTTGCTCCCTTCAAGACCAATCCCAAATCCAACTCTACAAATTACACTCCCAGAGAGTTTCACTAACGTTTTGCTCAAGTTAACCGGTTTCTCCAATGAAGCAAATTGTTTGATTAAATCGACGAATGAGGCAACTTCTCCTTCTCTTATATGTCGAAACGCTTTTACCCTTTTCGCAGTGTAGAGTTCAACAACCGTCATCTTTCGTACTTCCTTCCAATATTTGTTATAGGGAAGAAACGCAAGATCTTTTAAATTGTAAGTAATTCTTGCAGGATATGTCATATAAGGTCGCGAACAACAATCTGCATCAAACGTTTTCAAGACATCCTTCACGGTCTCTGGAGTTGACGCCACAACAGACAGCACCTTCCCAAACTTTAGGGACATTAGGGGTCCATATTTTTCAGATAATTTGAACATCGAACGGTGAGGTTTCGATCCCAATTGGTGCAAGTTGCCAATTATAGGAAGTCTTGGTGGGTGAGGAGGTAGATTCTTCTTCGTCTTTCTCGTGTTTTTTGCCATGAGTATAGATGCAAAGAAGACGAACGCAACTATGATATACCACAAACTCATTTTGCTTTCTACACAAAAGGGATAGTTTATGTAAACAATTTATACTTGGCTAAGTTTATTTGATAATATTAAGAGAAATATAAAGATATAGAACTAAAGACCACCAAAGAATCACTTTGCCGTAAGGCAACGCAAGAAGAATTATAGATTTCTTTATATGATCACAGGCAAAATGCATGCAATATTCGAATAAGTAACACATATAGGTTAAAGTATTAGGCATCAAATAGAAGTAATTTTCGAGAGTTTTTAGTATATAACCTAGTGATTTGTACATTATTGTATCATTATCCAAATTTAGTCCTGATAAAAAAAATTGTTGTATAAACTATAAACATTCAAAGTTTTGGACACGTATAAAACGAACATATTGAATGGTTTCAGTATTTATAGGTTTTTAAATGATTTTAAGTGAGTTTAGAGAAATTGTTATGATTTTTATTAAATTATCTATAATTTCTCTGAAAACTATGGTAATTTAGATTTTTGTATTTTTAACTAATAAACTTTTTTTAAACACCTTAAAATTACTAAAAAATGACTAGACAGATTTAATAACAGCATATTTGAAGATAATTTAAAATCACCAGTCCAACAACCTTAGGTTTTAAAAAAAATTTCATAATCCATAGCACCATATTTTTATAAAAAATTAATCTAAAATTTCTAACTAATAACATAAAATTTATCATTTTAACACAATTAACTATTCTAGATATTTGATTGAATACATTTTTCTAGAGTATCTAAGAGTTTTTTCTACAAATTGAAACATCTACATATATAGTACATATAAGATTGAAGATTACCTTAAGTCTTATACTTTGTGCTGAAGATTTTAGAGAGAGGGAGAGATAGATAGAGCTGAAGAGGGAGAGGTGACATTGTGTGACATTAGTAAACCTACACATATATAAGCGCCTACTAGAAAATATCATATTTGAGCTCCTTAATTATTTTGGTAATATATCTTATATAATAAAGTAAAATTTTTTTTTTTAACTGCATTAGAAGCTGACATGTGTCACTAAGAATTTTAGCACTTGTCTCACAATTTTTTTTCAAATCAAAATCATTAAAAGCAATAATTAATATTAGATAAGACTAAATAACAAAATGATTATTTATTCTAAAATTCTCAGTAATATTTTGATGATATAAATTATTGATATATGTATATATTTAGAATAAATAATCATTTTGTTATTTAGTCTTATCTAATATTAAGAGGGGGTTATTGATTTGGGATTTGAATAGAGTTTTAAAAACTTTAAATGTTATGTAGAATCGGTTGTTATTAGATCAAGATTTTGTTAAACTCTGTTAAAGTTAAGTGTTATTAGTTTGTGATTTATAAAAAGTTATTTAAAATCTTAACAAATTTGGGTTATTGGATTTAGACTTTTACAAAGTCATTAAAAGTTTTGTGTTATTCAATTAAAACAAAAGAATCTATGATTATTAATGAATTCAAATATTATGTTATAGGTTCATGATTTTATACATTTTCTTTACATGTGTCACTAAGAATTTTAGCACTTGTCTGACAATTTTTTTTCAAATCAAAATCATTAAAAGCAAGAATTAATATTAGATAAGACTAAATAACAAGAATTAATATGTAGTAGTGTTTAGAGTAAATAATCATTTTGTTATTTAGTCTTATCTAATATTAATTCTTGCTTTTAATGATTTTGATTTGAAAAATAAATTGTTGAGACAAATGCTAAAATTCGAGTGTGTAAGGAAGCAAATGTATATTGATGGAGTATAGATTAAATTTTATGAGCTCCACCAAGATTTACAGTAAGAAAATATTGTTATTATTTCTTTTAATGCATTTTCATCATCGATACACTTTTAGAAATAAATTGAGTGTCTAAAAAAACAAATATATAATGATGGGGCAAGATAATTATATTTTATATTAGATTCCGTTCAAAATTTACTGATATAATAGAAAATATTATGCAATTTTTTTTTTTTGCTGACTAAAAATAAATTTATTTTAAATATTTTATTTTATATATTTTTCTACCTTTCAGCTTCTCATTATACCACTCTAAAACACACCATTTATATCCTTAATTTAGTTAAGATTTTATAAAAAACATTAGTATCAAAAACTCTCAAAAGAATCTTTTTGATTATGTTTGAAAGTAACAAACCAATTATACTTTAAATAAAATAGTTGGTCAAAATGCTTCAAATTTGAAACAATATAACTTATATAAGAATAATTAATTTATTTTTAATAAATTAACGTCTTTAATATTTTTAATAACAAAATGTAAATATTTTATTTTATTAATTTAAACCCATGCAACGTGTGGGACATAACCTAGTTTTATATATTAATTGGTAACTAGAAGTTAGAAATAATTGTTGTTAACAAATTTGTTTATTGATTTTTTTTTTCGTTTCATAAACACATATGACATCTCCAAATACATTCTATGATATGATAGATAAAATTGACCGGTATCTAACCCAAAATGAACCACCACAAATCTGTTTAGTCGGCAATTTTGTTTTATATATTGAAAACCTAGTATTTTTTGTCTGTCTGATCAATAAAATAGATTTTACGTGAATGCTTTTAAAAGAGAGTTTCTTACGGGTCTTTATAAATCTTTGTTTGTTACAAGGGAAATCCTTATCAATCAACCCCAAAAATCTATTAATAAGATTATTTATCTATCTCATTACTATTATACGTTCAAAGAGTGGTGGCATGGAATTCTTTTATGATAAGTTTAATTTGAAATATAGCATAATATAGATGGTCCACACAGACGAATAATGCTAAATTAAACATGTCAAAAGCCGGGGTACGTCCAACGTTTGCATAAGGATTATGAGTACTGATGAAAGGGCAATGCAGAACAAACTGAACCACTTTCAAGCTTCTTCATCATTCATTACTACTCTCTCTATCTAGCTCTCTCGTTGTATATGCTGAATATGTGTAATGGAATTCAAACTGAAACTCCTGGATCAATGAAAATTTTCCAATCCCAAATCAACCATTTTGTTAATGTTCTTTAGTAGGAGGTATTTATGTGGAAGCATTGTTTTTAATTTGAGAACTAAAATGAACAAAAAAAAAAAAATCTTATTTTGTGTATTTTCTTTTTAAGTGACAATATTTAGTATATTTTTATGGAAAAAGCTAAACAATTAGTGTATTTTTCGTGAAGGTTTTCCTTTCTATTAGATTGTTAACTAATGTGTTATATTGTTTCCCCAAGTCTCGTCTTTCCCTCACTTTTGATATGAGAGGATCCATAACTACGATTAAGAACCTCAAAATCAAGGATTTATTCTCTAGTCATTAATATTGAGAGGAAAAAAAAAGATATTTAATCATATACTTCTCATTCAACTACTCTGAAAGATTCTTTAATTTGTTAGAATAGTTCGAACCAGTAGCAATGGCTATTAAAAGTTGAGGTTACCAGAGAAAATGAGCTAAAAGTGGATTCATCGAACAATTCCCTTATTGATATATAATAATGATAAGACCTTTAAGATACTTTCAAAAAGAGTTACATTTTGAACTATGGAAATATAAAAATAAGTCCATTGTGTAAGGACAGGGATAAGTTGAAGTGGAACTTTCTTAGGACAAACAAGTCCATATGATTCTTCAAGATCAACATCTTCTACCTTCATTCCCTCTGGAAGCTTCCAATCAAATCGGTAAAGAAGATTGATAAGAGTCAAGTTTACCAAAGCCATACCCATTCCCATACCAGGGCACATTCTCCTTCCGCTACCAAACGGCAACAATTCAAAGTTAAGACCTTTATAGTCAATCTGGCTATCCATAAACCTCTCGGGGATGAAAGCTTCTGGATCTTTCCAAACGTTTGAATTACTTTGAATAACCCATATGTTGACATGGATCCATGTTTTTTTAGGAATATCATAACCTCCGATCTTTACATCTTTTGAAGCGACTCTTGGAACCAGAAGTGGTGCAAGTGGTGTTAACCTAAATGTTTCTTTAATCACCATTTTCAGATACTCGAGTCGTTCTATGTCTTCTTCTGTGATATCATCTTTGTTTTTGATCACCTCTCTCACCTCGGCTTGTACTTTCTTCAGAACTCTTGGGTTTTTTATCAAATGTGTCATCACCCAGGTTATGGTGTGGCTAGAAGTGTCTACTCCACCAAGAAGAACGTTCTCTAATGAAAATAAAAGACTTAAACTTTAAGCAACTTGTGAAGGATAAAGTTGCATGTGGATTGAGAGGTTCCCATTACTTACCAGAAGAATTCCTTTGGTGTGGTTTCGAGTAAGTTGAAACTGTCCAAGTCCAATCTCTCCCCTTTCCATCTTGAGGAGAAAATCAATAATATCGTCATTAATACTCTCATCTTCTTGGTGATGCTTTATAGATTCATCAAAAAATGAATCCATTTCCTTGAAAACCTTCTCACATTTGCTATGTAGCCCCGTGATCCTATCAATGATTTTACCAATAACAGGGAAGTAATCCGCTGCTGCGAAACTCCCCATCACCTCCATGGTTCCTTGAATGACTTCCTCGTAAGTATTCTCAAGTTTGCTCCCTTTAAGATTGATCCCAAATCCAACTCTACAAATCACACTTCCTGATAGTTTCATTAGTTTCTTGTTCAAGTTAACTGGTTTCTCCATGAAAGAAGATTCTTTTATGAAATCTACAAAGGAGGCAACTTCCTCTTCTCTTATATGTCGAAATGATTTTACCCTTTTTGCGGTGTAGATCTCAATAACCTGTAGATGCAGATTCTGGATCAGCACGTTGTACGCAGAACAGCTCGCTGTTTGGATCAGGAAGTTGCATCAGATCACATCAGCCTGAGGTACTGACATGGAAGCGGGAGCTGACGTGGCAGAACGGGAATGGATGTGAACATAACAGACGCTAAGTTGCTGACATGGAAGCGGGGAGCTGACGTGGCAGAACAAGAGCGGCTGTGGTGACAAGCCAAGAAAGATTGCTGACTTGGCACAGAGAGTTGCGCGTAAAGATATTGAGAATATCCTTCTCGGCAACTAAGGAAGGGAAGAACTTGACAAGCAAGCTATCCCATAACAGAAGATCTGGTCGTTGAGATATGGGATATCCTCCACGATAGATAAGGACGGGAAAGACTTGGCGAGCAAGAGATTCCCAGAACCGTGATACTCGGAGATACGCCAGCTAGGGTTTCTCGAGTCTTGATATATATAGTCTAGGGGTAGCCACGAAATAGGTTAGCACTCTAGACTATTGATATATCGTTGTATACTTCGAAGCCACAATAAGAGCTTAGAAGGTGAGTGTGTGGTTCTCTCTGATCTGAACGGTAGGGTTACAGAGTGCAGAGAGAATTTGCTTAGAGATTTATTCTTGTCGGGGTCAACTGTATTCGGGTAGAATAGGTTGAGTAATAGCCGGGATAAAGTTAGTCTTGTTGTAAAGAAACTTGTATCCAAAAAATAAATAGAAAAACGTTTGCTTGGCGCGTTCCAAGCGGAAACAGTGTGCTGTGTATCCTCTATACCATCTACATAACCATCATCTTTACCCTTTCGTACTTCCCTCGCTCCAATATGCACTATAGGGAGAAAAGCCGAGATCTTTTAAACCGTAGGTAATTCTTGCAGCATAAGTCATATAAGGTCGCGAACAACAATCTGCATCAAACGTTTTTAATACATCCTTCACCGTCTCTGGTGTAGATGCCACAACACTAGACACGTTTCCAAATTTTAAAGACATTAGAGATCCATATTTTTCGGATAATTTGAACATCGAACGATGAGGTTTGGATCCTAATTGGTGTAAGTTGCCAATTATAGGAAGCCTTGGTGGTCCTGGAGGTAGATTCTTCTTATTCTTGTTCTTTGCAATGAGTATAGATGCAAAGAAGACGAATGCAACAACGATATACCACATAGTACTCATTTTGCTTCCTACACAAAAAGGGATAGTTTATATATATATAAGGTCAGTTAGTTGCTAATTAGCTCACTATTTGATATCTTATAAAAAAACATAAATAGCATGTCAAGTGGACGATTAATTAACAAAAAAAAAAAACAAAGCATGTTAAGTGGATGGAAACTACGGAACCGTGGCTATCTAAAACCAAAATCCCCCCTAAATCATAATTAAGAAGAATCCTAATAATTTTTTTACACGATTACGGTACAGGCAAAACGTATGGAACATTCGAACAAGTAAACAACACATACATATATATAGTTAAAAGTATGGGAGAATCAAAGAGTGTTTTCTACGACATTGAAACATCAACATAGTACGTAGTTAGAGTGAGTCCGGTAAGATTACCTTCAAGTCTTATACTATAAAAAATTTCAAATATTCATTATTCATTATTTAATACATTTTATTTAGAGTATCTTTAATGAAAATATATTACTGAATTTTTATATTTAAATAATAAAAAAATAATAGAAAAATATGAAATAAAAATAAGATATTGAGAGGGATTCCGAGCTTTGGAGATGCTTTTAGATTCTTATGAGAATAACTGTATAAGATACATTTTTTATATAAAGAAAAAATTAACCTAAATTTTTAAAAATATTAGAACAATATTATAAATGCCAAGCAGAAAAAAGGATTTGAGAGAAAGAAAAAATGGTATATTAAGTTAAGGTCGACAAAAAACACTGAATACAAATTGCAAGATATGCTAAACAAGCAAAAATTATTGAGGCCGAAAACTTACTCGTAAAGGGAGAATTCATCTAGTACACTTATTAGAGAATAAAATGTAAAGATCGTCATTTTCATAATTTCTTATATATTGATTTTATTATATTTGCATTGAATGTTTAAACAAAGATCACATAAAGAAATTTCAATCAATCTATTATTATTGCATTTAAAACTTGAAAAAAGGTAGATCTCTTATTAGAGGATACATTTGAAGCTCAAATTGGCCCATGTAAGTAGGGTTTCTAAGCAAGTAAAGAATCATATAAATATGTGTTAAGAACATCAATGTAAGGTAACTTTGAGAGTTGTTGTAGAGACAACTCTCCTTCTTTAACATTTATGAAATCTCAATCTTGAATCATTGTGTTCTTGGTGACAAACTTAAATCTCTTTCTCTCTTTTATATTTTTTGCATTCAATAAAGCTCTATGAGCTATCTTATTTTCAGTTTTAGATTTCTATGTTAATAAGCTCATTTGAGCATTAACCTCTTAGTTTGGTTTTTCCTACATCTCTTACTAACAAAGAGCTAAATGGCGCTAGTCTTACAAAATAGTGTTGGAAGGTAGTGATGGAACAATTTACTGGTGAAAAGTTTCTTACGGATGTTTCTTGTTAATGTTGTCTACTTGTCTTCTTCATTATCACTAAGACAATGGGTATGTAATTTGATATTCACTAACATGATGAATATCTTTGAACTTCATTAAAAAGCCCACCAAATATAAAGCCTTTTATAATTATTAAAGTATCTTTGAAATTCATTAAAAGCCCACCAAATCTAAAATCTTTAATCCAAATATCCAATACGCCCCTCAATTGATTTTGGAACTCTTGCTACAATTTTAAAATCCTTTTATGATTTATAATATTTTTGGATATTTTGCAAAATTTTTGTATTTTATAAACTAAATTTTTTTTGGCATTAACTGAAATTTGTTTTTGTGATATTTGAAGATATTTCTATAAATATATTTGATTTTTGTAAACTGTTTGCTGACTTTTATTCATTTTGTGCCAAAAGTATATACATCTTTTCAAAATAACTTACTGGAAAAAAAGCGTACTCTATTTGCTTAATGCAAGTAAGATGTTTAGCAAGAAAAATGTTAGTGAAATGAACCGGCTGGTTTACGCAAATTGTAGGATTGTCTATTTGATATACACTAATCCTGTTTAGAGCTTTTAATAAAGAGCCAATTAAAGGTAAATGACAAGATTTAGGAATGAAATTAGGCAAATGACTATAAAACTACTATAAAACAAAATAGTTCGACAAAGAAAAAAAAAAGACTATAAAACAAAATAAATTAATTAATGAAAATAACACAAAATCAATATTTTGTTAAATTTGGGCTAATTCTGGACTTACAACTAAAAACCAATTGACAATTAGTGGATTGACCCTTAACCCTTTATATACTATTAATCGTTCCATCAAACTTCCGATGTGTGATTTGGATTGTATCCCAACAATCTCCCCTTCAAACAAAGGACCACATGTGGGATCTTAACACGCCTCCTCGAGATGATAACTCTATCTCGAACCGATCCTCACTTGGACTGATAATAAACCTCTTCTTGGGCCTCCATTACTTGGGTTAACAAGAGGCATGTACGTATCCACTTTTTATAGGTCCACCAGAATTTGAACCTTAGACTCTTATACCATGTTAAATTTGGACTAATTCTGGGTTTCGAACTAAAAACCAATTGGCAATTAATAAATTGGCTCTAACCCTTTATATACTATTAATCGTCCCATCAAACTTCCGATGTGGAATTTGGATTGTATCCCAACATATTTCACAGTTTCCCATTTTTATCAATTCACAAAGAGGAATTTTTCGAAACTTAGTAAGTTAAAAAAACTACTCGTTTCTTCAAAGTTTTGACAAAAAAAAAGAAAAAAAAAAAGAAGGGATTTCTTCAAAGTTTTGCCCAAAAAAAAAAAAAAGGGATTTCTTATCCGTTGGTACATCATGGTTTTTCTGATTCTAATTGGACCGCCAAGATATCGATAATTTTATTTTCACAAACATTTATGTCATATAATCTTGAAGCATGTGATTTTGTGATATCGTTAAAAGCAGAATAAAAACCAATAGATCGCCAACAGAAGCTGAATGCAGACCCATCACCATCATCACTGTTTCAAAACTCTGTTGGCTATGTTCATTACTCACAGTTATTCTATTTTTCTGTTACTATTTTCCTAATTGTTTTCCAAAATTTTGTCATTAGGTGCAAATACACTTTAATAAACGATGCAATCAACATCATTACAGTTCAACTCTTGAGCCTCAAAAACAAAGATCCAAAACAACATGACGATAATTGACTTGCTTATCTTGTCCTTTTCAGTCGACATAAAAACTTCTATTATACAGATGCATATAGTATAGTCACTAATACTGTACTAAAATTTTGTTTTAAAATTGATGGGGCCAATAAAAAATTTAGTTATTCGCCCGATAAATATCTTCTCCAACTATATAGCTACAAACAAATGCTACCATTGCGTCATCAACATTTGTTTTATTCCAAGGTTCAGTCAACAATACTAATAAAAGAAAACTAATCCTCCAAAAAAAATCAAAAATCTAAAGTCGAACACATTCATTGATAGTAAATTCAAATCTAGTTGGATAATAAGTACAAAACAAATAATTATATCACAAAATTATTTTATTTCTAAGTTTTATATCAATATATTATCGGCATATTTAACAAAAAAAAAATATATATATATATATATATATTATGGGCATATGCATAGTGTGGTAAAATCATCTTGTTGATTAACCATATGCAAACCGAGCTCTAGGATAAGATAACAAAAAGTTGGCAATTTAGTTAACTAAAGATAATAGGTGTTTTAGAAATTTTGGACCATTTTTAAGTATTTAAGTTTGTACAACTGTTTCTGATAATGATATTTGGATTTAATTAATCATCAATTAAAATTAAAGGTAGGCTCTAGACGATTACATCATTTGCTCAACCATGTAAGCGCCTGCCCTGATGATAGGGTGAAAGATAAGAAGACAACATTTCCCTTATACAATTAAGGGACGCGCGTTACATCATTTACATTTATAAAAAAAAATAAAACAAAAAACATCAATACGTGTGTGGTTAATATAAAAAACTCTTATCAATAAACTTATTTATTTATATTTTATACTACTTATTAGTCATTACTTTAATGTAAAATCCAAAGCAGTTCAAGTGTAACGGAAACCGTAACATTAATTCATGATAATATACTATTTACTGTAAAATCAATACAATTAAACCAATAGACTTCATGATAGAGAGAGAAACAAAACCATTAACATAAAAAACACTTGCATCTCTTAAACCGCAGTATTTGATAAAGAGTCTCTTTCGTGTAATTGCATCTTTTTAATTACCCCACAGAATATTTTTACAAGGGGCCTTCCTCAAACCGCCTCAAGTCCTTTTACTTCATTTCTTATAACTAAACCATCTTCAAGCTTTCATCATTCATCATCCATCATCCATCATCACTCTCTCTCATCTCTCTTTCTCATATTCTGTGTTGTATATGCTGAATATGGAATCTTTCTACTTCTGTATATGCTCATGGAATCCAAACTTAAACCCATATATCAACAACTTTACCCTCTCCTAAACCACTCATTCATTTCTCGGTCACAGTCGTTACCGATCGGCCCCTTAAATCACGATGGAAGAACAACAACAACAACAACGACGAGTTCTGTCCGGAAAATACGAAATGGGAAGGTTACTAGGCAAAGGAACATTCGCAAAAGTCTATTACGGCAAAGAGATAAACACCGGAGAAAGCGTTGCAATCAAAATCATCAACAAAGATCAAGTCATCAAATGTCAAGGTATGATGGAACAAATCAAACGAGAGATCTCAATCATGAGACTCGTTCGTCATCCAAACATAGTCGAGTTAAAAGAAGTCATGGCAACAAAAACAAAGATCCTCTTCATCATGGAGTGCGTTAAAGGCGGTGAGCTTTTCGCTAAAGTCGCTAAAGGAAAGCTTAAAGAAGACTCAGCTCGTAGATATTTCCAACAATTAATCTCAGCCGTTGATTTTTGTCATAGCAGAGGCGTTTCTCACCGAGATCTCAAACCGGAGAATCTCTTAGTCGACGAGAACGGAGATCTCAAGGTTTCCGATTTCGGTCTCTCTGCTTTACCTGAACAGATTTTACAAGACGGATTGCTTCATACTACGTGTGGAACTCCGGCGTATGTTGCGCCGGAGGTTTTGAGGAAGAAAGGTTACGACGGAGCTAAAGCTGATATTTGGTCGTGCGGCGTTATCTTGTACGTTCTTCTCGCCGGATTTTTACCGTTTCGAGATGAGAATCTAATGAATCTGTATACGAAGATATTCAAATCGGAATTTGAGTTTCCGCCGTGGTTTTCGCCGGAAGCTAGGAGATTGATTTCGAAGCTTTTAGTCGTTGATCCAAATAAAAGAATCTCGATCCCGGCGATTATGCGTACACCGTGGTTTCGTAAAAACTTCAATCCTCTGATCAGTTTCAAGATCGACGAACCAATCAACGACGAGACGATTCAAAACGTAGAAGAATCAATATCGCCGAAGTTCTTTAACGCGTTTGAGTTGATCTCATCGATGTCTTCAGGATTTGATTTATCGAGTTTGTTTGAGAGTAAGAGGAAGTTAAGATCTATGTTTACGTCACGGTGGTCGGCGTCGGAGATAATGGCGAAGCTCGAAAAGATTGGGAAAGAGATGAATATGAAGGTGAAGAGGACTAAGGATTTTAAGGTGAAGATGGAAGGGAAAACGGAAGGGAGAAAAGGACAAATCGCGGTGACGGCGGAGGTTTTCGAGGTTGCGCCGGAAGTCGCGGTGGTTGAGTTATGTAAATCGGCGGGAGATACTTTGGAGTATAATAGGTTATATGAAGAACAAGTTAGACCGGCGTTGGAGGAGATTGTGTGGTCGTGGCATGGTGATAATCATAATAATAATAATGGTATTGTTAGTACTAATGATAATGTTAATTATGTTAGTGATGATAATTCTGGTAGAATGTAATGATAGTAATGTAAAACTCTCTGTTTTTTTTTTTTGTTAATCAGTTATTAGATTTAGGGAAGTTTTTGTAAATTGTGTATATAGAAGTTGAGGTTTATATTTTGTTTTCTTTTTTAATCAACTTTACATATCGTTTCGCCTTATGCGTGGGGATGATTGATTTGTTACGATTCGACATATGACTAAATTTGATTGATGTTAGGACTTAGGAAAATGGTAGATCCCTGGATCGAACTGACAAAACTGATTTCTTAGAGCCCCAGAACCACTCTCTGTTTTACGAGATATTTACAAGGTATATTCTATGCAAAACTGACCACACATTAATCATGATCGCATATATGCACTTGTTGTTGTCATATCAACCATGTTTTCTTCGGCAATTGTGGCACATTACAAAATCATTTGATCGCGTTAAAATGATTAAAGCCATGTTATATCCGCCAAAAAAACACACTGCAATCGATCATTTACAATTTAACGGAAAGTCTGAACCGAATACCTAATAGATCACACTGCAATCGATCGTTTACAATTTAACGGACAATTTGAACCGAACACCTAATAGATCCATAAATCCGGATCAGATATTTATGTAAATATCAATTTAATACTCTTAATAGAAGAAAGTCACTGATAACTTATATAAGTTGGCTGATGAAAAAAATCATCTTCATACATTCATGCAATGCAAACCTTACATCAAAAATTGACAAATTTTACCCTCAATTTTTTTTTTATTCACTTCCCCTATCTGCTTTCTGAATATTCTAATTACTCTCTAAAAAACAACATTATTGTAACATGTATTAGCGTTAATAACAAGAACAACTTGAAACATTGTTTATCTTTAGATTTTAATTTTTTTTTCATTAATTATTAGTATATACTTTTATATTTTTGGCATCATTACAAATAGATTAATATCCTGGAAAGATAATTTGTCAGTTTAGCTACAGATTAGTGACATATATCTGTTTGACAAGTGGACACGGTGAAGTTGGCTTGCGTGAAAGAGAAAAAGTAACGGACAAAACTTGAACATGATTGGAGAGTTTGAGAAGAACAGGGCACGTGTTCGTGTCGTAGAGAGTCCGAAACGACACAACTTTTCTCGTTTTCCTAAGTCAAAACAATTAAAGAGTAATTACAGTTTACAAAAGGACAATGACACGACAAAAGGCTGTTTAAGTTTGTAACCGCCATATTTTAATTTCTTTAATTAACTTATTACAGGAAAGATACTTTTATGAAACTTCGACGAGGCCAGTTGTTTTTAATTGCGTTGTATTAATATTGCGTAAGGTAAATTATAAGGATTTTGTTTTATACGTTTTCTAATAAAGTAGTCACCGATACAATTCGCAGTGAGATATTTTGTTTTGTTTTCATTTTATTCCAACAACGGATCATTCAAAAAAGATTACAAGAATTAATCAAATGGTCAAGATGGTAATAAAAATGATACTACAATGTCAACAATTCAAGAAATGACCAATTAAGTAGACAAAAATGCCTCTAAAATGCTTTTTTTCCGACAGCCACATCGCATAATCGCTTGTATGATGCGGATTGGACATAAGTAGTTGTACCCTATCTCCTAAGATTCTATTAAACAAAAGACGTAGGAAATAAAAAAGAAAATTTACCCAAAAAAAAAAAGAATTATATCCAAATCCCCTATATATTAAAAGAGAAACATTTTTGACACGTGTCAGCATTAGAGAGTTCAGCATTAATGTTTTCTTTCGGAGTTCTCTAATGCTGACACGTGTCAAAAATGTTTCTCTTTTAATTTATTTGACAATGAATCTCACAAAAATATCAAAGTAAAATTATAAAAATTTTATATTTTCCAAAATCATTATATTTTTTGTTATTTAAATTTATTTCAATTGAGATCCAACAAACATCAATTTTCTTTTTCTAAATATTAATGATAGTGCTTAATTAAATTGTTTTTCAACAAAAAATATAAAATAACTTATGTAAATATTTGTTTTGGTAAGAAAATTATTATATATATATGTATCCTTATATATAACCTATTATAAGTACTTATAAAAAATAATTTTACTATACATATATGTATTTGCAGTTTTTAATAAAAACCTAAAAACTTTTTATTAACTGTTCACATATTCGATCCTTAACTTGAAAATTTGGTGAATAAAAAAATAATTTAATTTAATTTTCAAATTATGTTTAAACATATTATAAAACCAAATATAATTATCTCCTATATATATATTAATAGAGAAGCATTTTTGCCAAGAATGCTGATGTGTCGTTGTTAGAGAGCTTTCTATTAATTACTAGCCAAAGCTTTCGAATTCTCCTTTCACCTATTGAATTTATTTAAGGAAATATTGAATTTTCTCTTCCCTCTAATTTTGTTAACAAAGTTATTTTCCTTTAATTTAGAAATATTTCAAAAATTTTATTAAAAATTTATCTCTCATCTTTTTATGATCATATTTTTTTAAAAAATTGGATCAATACATAGTCTATATAATAAATAAAATCTAGATTATATTTTTCATATATGTTGTGATTTGAATTTTTAAAAACGGACATAATTTACTTAATTAGTAAAAAAAAAGAGTGAACTTTAATATTTTAATATTTGATTTAACACACATCCAAAAAAATATTTAATATTTTGAATAAAAAGTAAAGAAATTTTGACAAAAATAAAAATAAAGAACAAAACTATTCAATCAAAAACAATAAATAATCACTTAAAAAAATGAAAAATTGCATTGTATCATAAAGATCAGCGGGTTACTGAAATTTGAAATCAGAATATATAAACAAGCTTTTGTATCATAAAGATCAACGAGTCATTATGTCTTTGATTCGTTTAATATCTTTTATAGATCAATTAGAGTTTTTATTTACGTTACAAGAAAACTTTCAAATCATGAATTTTAAAATTTATAAATTTAATGTTTGTCCCGCGGTGTACCGCGGGTTAAGACCTAGTAAAAGATAGTATTTAAGTTGTCTACAATAATATTCGATTTTTATGAATTTAACTTTTGTGCGCTCTTTTTTCCCTATAGCAACTTTTATAACATGGAAAAGGATGCAGTATTCGAAACGGGAAGGAGGTTTAGGTTTTCGGGATTTGGCGAAATTTAATGATGCGCTCTTAGCTAAACAAGCATGGCGACTTATTCACCAGCCAAACACTCTGTTTTCTAGGATTATGAAGGCTCGCTACTTTCCTGAGGATTCTATACTTGATGCCAAAATACGTAAGTCACAATCATATGGTTGGGCGTCTCTTCTTGTTGGAATACAATTGTTAAAGCAAGGAACCCGGTACATTGTAGGGGATGGTACACAGACACGAATTGATTGTGATAATGTGCTACCATCACATCCGCCTCGACCAGTTCGGTCTTTGAATTCGTCGATGATGGAACTACCGCTCTCTTCTCTCATTTCGTCTTTTGGTCAGCATCGATTTTGGGATATTACAAAGATTCAGGAGACCATTGATCCAGAAGATCACTCATTACTCTCTAATATATATCTCTCTAGAGTGATTTCTTCGGATCGATTGTTTTGGTCGTATACTAAAACTGGTGATTATACGGTCCGATCGGGATATTGGTTTTTAACTCATAACCCAAATCAGGTTCATACTCTTCCTCCCATACCATATGGTTCGATAGAATTAAAAAATAGAATTTGGAAGTTGCCTCTTCTCCCAAAGATAAAACATTTCCTATGGCGTGTTTTGTCTCGGGCTTTGGCTACAGCTACGGGTCTCTGCCGACGTGGTATACTCCAAGATTCTTCATGCTCACAATGCCGAAATGGTGATGAAACCATTAATCATGTCTTGTTCATCTGCCCTTTCGCGAATACAATTTGGCAGCTATCAAATGCGCTACCATCTGATCTACGGTTTTCCCCAACCGACCTTGAAGAAAACATTTCCACCATCTTACATTTGTTTGGTCTCCCCAGCTCTACTCGTGAAACACAATTTTTACCATTTTGGATACTCTGGCGCATCTGGAAAGCACGAAATCATTTTGTTTTCAACAAAGTTCGGGAAAGCCCGTCAAAGATAGTCCTTAAAGCTAAGGCGGAGATGCAAGAGTGGTTAACTACTATTATACCTCCTTCACCTGATCATGATACTCCTAGGAGTTTGCTTTCTTTATGGTCGCGTCCTAATGATCCTTTTGTTAAATGTAACTTTGATGCAAGATTTGATGTTGCTTCTAACCAGATCATTGGTGGCTGGATCATAAGAGATCATCATGGTGTTGCTAAATATTGGGGTGCTTCTAATTTACATGCCTCTGCTAACTCTTTGGAGGCTGAAACAAAGGCTCTACTTGTTGCTATGCAACAGACTTGGATTCGGGGTTTCTCTAACGTCCTGTTTGAGGGTGACTGTGAAGAGCTCATTAACATTGTGAATGATCTTTCTTCAGACTTGACAATATCTAGTCTAGTTTGTGACATTCGGTTTTGGATGTCAAAGTTTACAGCTCCCAGGGTTCTCTTTGTAAGGCGATCGTGTAATGGTGCTGCACACAAGTTGGCAAAGTTTGGATGTCTCCATTCTGATTTTTATTCTTCCTCTTTATGTCCACCTGATTGGTTGGATAAACAATTGTACCATGACTATGTTAATTCAATATAATGATATTTTGCCGAAAAAAAAAAAAAAAAAAAGCAACTTTTATAACATTAGTTTTCAGAATTTCATGCAATTGTTTAAAGCTCAAATGGAGATAAAAGAGTGAATGAGTAGATAAAAAGACGAAGATAATTAAAAACAAATGGAGAAAGATAATGTTTGTAGGTCCTATATGTATCATCATGCATTATTTAGCCTCGGATGCATGGAATGTAAGTCGAGCTGAAATGGATGGGAAATGGATGGGAATCTGCACCAACATTATCACTGGGCCACCAAACTCTATCCATGATTCCAAGTAATAAGGATATTTTCAGCCAAACAAAGATATTATTACTCGTACACTAAAACAACACCCACAAATCAACTCTATGTCTGCTAATGCTATAGAGGATCAAAAAAATTTAAAAATTGTCTTATCTGGATGAAAAAATTGGGATTGGATTCAAGGACCAATGTCTCACGGATTAATTGGTCATGACTTTTTGGTGTGAAAGTCTGGTCCTATCCAGTTTCATCATGTTGTTATATGTGAGCCGGTCTATACGCTTGATTATATTGCATATCATATACAAAAACAAAACGGTTTAAGGGGCTTGATTCAACAAATTGTTCTAGTGAATTTGATTATCAAAACAAACTCTAATCTCTATTTCCAGAAAAACGTGAGGGCAAAAAGTTCACTTGCTATCTCTGAACAAACATATATTGAAACCTCTCAACAAAATTCTGGTGCTATCCTAGATTCTAAATTTCGGTGTGGGGGTGAGGAAGGTGTGGTGTCAGTCTCATACCAATGGACAGTGACATATAACATATAACAGAGTAATTGTATCGGAAGGATGACAAAAAATGGATTGTGAATAAAGAAAATAGTAACCCTTTTCCAAAAAAAAAAAAAAAAGAATTAGTAATGAGAGCATGCAAAGTACTGTTTTGTAAATTTTTGGACGATGTTAAAGGATTTTGCCTTTTAGTTAACTATTTACACTACGAGTTATTGCTTCGAACATGTTAGAATTAGGAATTTGAGTTTAAAATTTAGGTCTTGAATGATTGTTGGTTTTTGAATGGTTTTTGGTTTTTGATTTTTCAAAAATTCATTTTGTAGCTATTCAAGATTTTGAAAAAAGTAGATTCCCTAAAAATTAGGGAATCTGGATTCTAAGAGATTTTACCACTTTCTTCACAAAATCCAAAATCTCATTTTAATGTGTTTTTGAGATTTTTTCTACGATACATTTAAAAAAAATATATTTATTATTATTTTACAAAATCCAAAAACCAAAAACAAAATCTAAAATCTATAATCTAAAAACCACTTAAAATCTGTTAAACATTCATGGACTTAGTTTTGTTGGAAGTTCATTTGATAAATTAGACATAGACCTTGAATGGTTGTGGTTTTTGGCTTTAAATTTTCCAAAAATCCATTTTATAATCATTCAAGATTTTAAGAAAAATTGATTCCCTAAAATATAGGGAATCCAAATTTTAAGGATTTCTATCCATTTGTTATCAAAATTCAAAATCCAATTTTAAGAAATTTTTTTCTACGATACATTTTTTAAAGAAATTTGTTATTTGTTTTTTATTTTTATTTTACAAAATCTTAAAACCAAAAGCAAAATCTAAAATATTTAATTTGTTTTTCATTGTTATTTACTTGATTAGACGTCCATCAATAATCATTTTATTTAATTTTTAAAATTTTGTTTTTACCAAATGAACAGGATATAGTAAGAATGAAGGTAATCAGTGAGGTTCACTTTGGCACAACCTAACTACTTACCCATCTAATCTAGGCCCCAGTACATGTCTTTTGTTCCCTTGCAACTCCAACGACCTTCCTTCGGCCCTACTCCAACCAAATTCCTACACAAATACTCCATTTAATATTCTTTTATTCTACTAAAAAATATCCTCGACTAGACGACATTTGCACTACAATCATAGGCATAGATCCTCTATCACCGTGTTTAAAGGCGAGAAACAATCAAGAACGGCACTCATTGTTTCGGGCATATTTGGATGATGACTCAATGTTAACGGATGTTATTGGAAAATTATTTGGTAGATCCACTTTGATTCGATTATTTTTGAAAATAAACAAGCGGGATCACAAAATTAGAAATCCGGAAAAAAGTGTTTTTTTATAAAAAAAAAAAGTTACCAAATATTTTACAAGTTCTTTTTTATTCAAATCGTTTAATATTTGTCATGTAAATCCATTAAAAAGATTTTAAATTCTTTAGATAAGAAAATAGGAGGAAAAGAGGCCCAAATAAGCGACTCTACTAAATATAGCTTCCAAACATTCAAATGCTTAAACGCCTAGAAGGCGAGTAAGACAAAAATAGCTAATCGACCGTTTTGGATTTTATTAGTTGGTGTTAATGGAGTTTGATCAAACAAGTATAACTTAGAATAAGATTGTATTTATCAATTTGTTACATCATTTAGTTGGTGAAAGAATTTTACTGCAGAAAGGGGTCAACAAATAATATATTCTAACAATCCATGATTGCAAACCAATCAATTGACAACTAAGTTAGGTAATGCTCGAAACTTAAGATGAAATAATTACTTGTTACTTTCTTAAATAATATTTACTTTGTCTAAATCTACTGTAACTTTGTTCTCACCAAAAAAAAATCTACTGTAACTTTGAATCTGTTATAAATTACAGAATTCTTTGTAATACTTATCAACTAAACATCTTGTCCAAACTCTTGAACTGGAACTACATATGGAGAGTTCCAATCTGCATCAAAGATCTCCTGAAGCTTCAACACAATCTTGGTGTTGTAAGTTCCAAAGCTCACACCACTAGTGGCAAAGAAGTAATCCCAAACAAGATTGCTTGTTCCTATGTGAGCTCTCACATCGCTGACCGCGTATTTCCCATGATTTACCCTCGTGTAATCTGGATAACTATTTCCGGTTTTAGTCCCGTTTCTAACCGCAGGTCCTGTCTTGTTAAAACCAGGAACCATGTAGTATCTGATCTCCACTTGGCCAGAACATTTGTTTTGCATATAGGAGGAAGAGGAGCAAAAAACATTGGAGTAGAGTAGAGACCTCAAGTATCCATCAGTAGCCTCAGTGAAATGACCCCAATATGCTACTATGATCTTCACTTTGGCATTCTTGGAGAAGACAACCTGTGATGTCAATGTAATGTCCTTTATGTCTCTTCTAATTTCCGATGTGTGATCCTAACGAATAGATAAGTACCTCGGAAACCGCGGAAGACAAGGATGACCAGTAAACCTTAGGATTAGTGTATTGAGACTGACCAAGCCAATCCATTGTATTGATCCTCACTGTTCCTCCTTCCACCACAGATTTAATTGTATCTATCCATCCTTGTTCATCAGATTGATGCTTTCCGAACAACAACTAACATATTCGCGAAGTCAAAATCATATCATATACAATCAAAGAAGTCTGAAAATGCTCTTAAGTTTATTGTTTTTCACCTCTGGTGGTGCAAAAGATAGATAACTTGGTTGCGGCTCTAGACAAGAACGGTTTCTAGGTAGAGTTTCGATATTGACTCTTAACATCTCAGGATATGATAGTGAAGGATAACCTGGAGAGACATTAGGTGTCTCTATGTAACTTGGAAGAGGTGACCTGAAAAGAAACAAATATTTTTCTTCTAAGAACCATTGATGTTAAAGTAAAGAAGTAAGAGTACTGTGTTTGGTCCTCAATTCCATTACCTGCACCTTGCTTTGTTAGGAAGAAAATGTGACCAGCAAGGAACAGTTCTGTTGATCAACCATTGTTGATCTGATACATTTCTTGTGTGAGTTGAAGAGTCAAGAGAAGCTAATCTCCATAAGTTATCGAAATAAGTTTTAATCTTTCGAGCAATTCGCGAACACCCACTCAAGTAAATCCCAACTTCTTTCACCTGACAAAACCAATCCAAACTTCTGATTCATCGCAGCCAACGTTCTACGTGATCCCAATGTATATTTTTATTGAGAGACATACCTGAGTTAGAGATTTCCAATCATTGTTAGCAGAACCGATATACACATCGCGATCATCCGAAATCCAAACCTTGGCATGAACAATTCCTGAGCCCCACCATTTACTTAAAAGCAAAGTCACATTCTTCACATTGGATCTTCCAGAAGCAAGATCAGATGGTTCTTTGGTATACTTTGGATATACTCCTGAGTGAGACAATAGTCTATGCACAAACAATTCATCATTCAAATACTCATCATCTCTCAAATATCCCATGATCATATACTCGAAACAATGGACTAATTCACACAAGAAAATGTGTGTTTTGTAGTGGTAATATACCTTATATTAACATTGCGGTTAGCAGCATTGTCTATAGATTTGTAAACTAAAGAACCAATATGAGCTCCAAACCGCTGTAAATCTGAATCTGAATAACCGAAATCGCCCGAACGAGGATCCTTTGAATTAGTAAGAAGCTGCCAGTATTGTGCTATGATGTCCAGTGATCTTGTTGAATTATTTGCAAGCCACTGAAACACATCCCCTACACAGCAAAATTATCCTCAAAACAAATACAATATTGTAGTTGTAATAGTCTAACTAACTTACCTAACTCTTTAACAAAAACAGAGCTAACATAGAAAACAGAGGAAACAAGAATCAATAAAAACTTATTTAAAAATTATCTGAATTATCAAGAAACCTGTGGAGAGTACACCAGAGACGCGAGGAAGCTCAGGCATGTCCGTGGGGATGGACTGAACCAGCCAAGCTTTACATCGGTCTGAAGATTCGACGGCACGTGTCAGAGATAGACAAGATAGAAGCAAAACGACGACGTAGAGAAGTAATATCTTGCTCTTCATCCTTCTCTTCGTCAAGAGATCATATGAGAAATTGAGAATCCATTATATTGAGGATAAATTTACGGATATTCTTTTACGAATAAATTTGATTTTTCAAAAGTCAATGCACTTTTCTGTCTTCTACTGTTTCATTATCACCCATCATAATTTGCAATTCAAGTATGTTTTTTTCTTTTTCTTTGAGTTTGTAAAATAACATGAATTTGGATTTTATATCAAAGTGACAAAAGAAAGTAATTTTATGTTAATAACTAAGGCATGTTGTAAGATTTTTTGCCACCATTGTTTTTATTTATTTATTTACTGAAATCTAAATATAGAAATCAAATCAAGAATTGTTGAATAAAATCATATACATAATGATTATATTAATTATTGAATGATTTTCTTCTTATCTCATTTTTTTTTTCCTTATAAGATTAAATTTTCATAGATATTGATGTGTCAAACGAAAATTTTACAAACAAACCTTTAAAAATGACTAATCAAAACTTAATTAGTCGACCAAAATCGAATACTAAGCTTCTTTTTATTAAGGTTGTGACTGGTGAAATAAAAAATACAAAATTTTGAACTGAATTTTCTGAACCCTCCAAAAAAGAGTAACTATTTTTGTTATCAAAGATAATTTTTTATTCGAAAAACATTACCCTTGTTCTTATCTTTAAATAATAAATGACAAGTAGATTCAGAAAAAACTGCAACCCTATCTATCTGACACCTGTCTTAAATCTCAAATTTTATACTTTTATTTTCCTAAACAATTACGAGCAGAAGAAAAAAACAAAAAAGAAAAAAACAATTAAACTTTATTATTCTAAAAACAAATGAAAAAAAAAATTGTAACTGCATTCTCGATCCCATGATCTCAATGCCCTAACAAACTAAAGATTTTTATTTTTTAGTTTTCAAAATATATTAAAACAATAATCTTTGTGCTATAAATTTCTAATTTTTTTAACAACACATTTCATAATTTTAATGAGTAAATCTTAAAGTCACTCTAAGTTTAACAATTCATGATTTTTACTCTTATGGGTTCCACTATATTATTAAAAAATATTTTCTTTTTAAAAATTTTTACAAATATATTTTAAATTTGTTAGTTATTAATTACTTATTTCTCCAAACTAATTAAAGAAACATTATTTTATGTTTAATCGTTTCAAACTCAACAGTTATTCTGAAAGCACGATCTCTATCTCAACTTCTCTTAATTGTTTAAAATTAAAATTTAAATTAGCCCAAAAAATTAAAATTTAAATTAATTATATGTTTTAATTATTTTATAAAACAATAATAATATTTTAACTATATTAAAATAAAAAGTAATTCCCGTACAAAGTACGGGTTAATACTAGTTATATATAATGCGCTAGTGAGAACCTAAAACTCTTTAAATTAATAGATTTCTTAATGAAACAGCATGAATCATGTTGAAAATATGAATAAAACAACCTGAAACTTTGAACAAAAAAAAAAAAAAACAACCTGAAACATGTATCGCACCAAAAAAGAAAAAAGAAAAAAAAAAAACTTGATGTTAATTTTCAAGTTAGACTTTCATTGGACCATATATTATACATACTTTTCATGCTAGGAAACAATTCAGTTTTCATATTTGATAGAATGAAAAACATAATCAAAGTAAATAGAAATGATATTATATTGAATTATATTGTTATTAATTAAAAGATTTTAACCAGAAAATGGCGCATGAGTTTCAATTTGAGCATAACATCTGTTCCAAACTTTGTTAGCCTTGTAAAGACTTTTGGAAGCAAAACGCTTGGCTTGATAACCCTTGAACATTAAAGTTGCAATCCCCACGTGACAATCTTTTTTTTTTTTTTTTTTTTTTGTTAACCGTGGGGTCCCAGGCTTCGCCCAGACTAATCCCACGAAGCCGACGGCAACCCACGTATTCTTGCGATTTAACGCTAGCCCCGGTAGCCAACGCGGATCGAACCTGCGGGGAGCGTATTGGGTGAATCCCACGTGACAATCTTTCCCAGCTCTCACTATCTTTTGACAACAATTTTTCGAAACATTTTTGTTTTGAAAAATCTCTTCTATCACTTCGTCACTACACTTATGTATCTTCTTATAGCAATTTACGAGATAATCCAAGTGTTCTGATGACTCTTTGTTGAGCACTTCCTCATTGTATTGACTTGAAATCGGCGATTTTGCAAACACCGTATCTAAATCAGTGTCAGGATTGATCAATGGTTCATCGTCATTTTTTTGTGGCTAAACTAGGATTAGCAGAAGATATCAAAATGGTGATCATTAGCTAGCGATCCCAAGAAAAATTCCTTAATCTCCATTTTTTTTTCTCAAAATACAATTAAGTTTTGTTTGGTTTTTCATTCCACTGCTTATTATATTAACATTCGACTGATGTAAATGTTATTGTAACGTGAAATTAAAGACACATTTTACTTTAACGTTTACGTAAAAATGGTTCATTAAAGACACATTTAACTTTAACGTGACCAAAAAAGGAGGAAAATTAAGAAAGTGGTCACTCAAAGATTTACTTTCCATAAATACGACTTTTATTGGTACAATACCTAATTCAATACCATGGTCTGGTCTTCGATCATACTGGACCAAAATTTATAAATGGGCTTTAAGAAAAAGGCCCATTAACAGTTTCTCGACGGGGTAAGCCACGTGGCGAAATATAAATGGAGAAGAATGATGTTACAGAAACGAAGCAATAACGGAGAGAGAAACAAGGATCTATCTCTCATAGTGCTTCTTCTCTCAGACTCTGACTCTCACAAGATACAACAAAAACCGTAAGCAGCTCCAGATCTGTGGAACCTCCATAGCTATGGAGTTTTATAAATCTTCTAGAAGATTACAAATTCTTGGATCTGTGATTCTTCTTCTTCTTCACTTCTTCATCCATGGCGCTCACTCTTTCTACCTTCCTGGTGTTGCTCCTCAGGATTTCGAAAAGGTAAACGTTTCAATTTCGAATCTTATTGATTGAGATCTGATTTCGATCTCTCGGATCTGGTTTTGAGTTTTGGTTTAGGATTAGCGAATCGTAGTGTTGATGATGCCACCGACACTTTAGGCTCGAATTTTCGCATTCTCTCATTATGATCTCTTGATCTGTAATAATGTCGCATTTTCAGATTGAGCTATACTATTAGTTATGTATTTGTTATGATTAGCTTCTCATTACATCATTAGTTTACGCAAATGGATTACAAAGTCTCTGTGAAATTTTTGCATGTTAGCATCTTTGAATCTTTTAGGTGACTAATTACTTATAGTGAAAGATCTGAGCTAATATGATGTGTGATTTTGAAGTGTTTGATCTTGTTTTTTGGTTTCTGTAGGGAGATGAGCTGAAGGTGAAAGTAAACAAGTTGACTTCTATTAAGACTCAGCTTCCATATTCGTATTACTCTCTTCCTTTTTGTCGTCCTAAGAAGATTGTGGACAGTACGGAGAATCTTGGAGAAGTGCTTCGGGGTGACCGGATCGAAAATGCTCCTTACTCGGTTTGTCTCTGTCTTGGTTGAAAGTGACTGCAGTTGATATTTTGCGTTGTTATTCAATGTCTTGTCAGATGTTTTGAGACCTACCCTTTTACTTTACCACTAATTCTTGCGGAATTGGAATAATGCAGTTTAAAATGCGTGAGGCACAAATGTGCAATGTTCTCTGCCGTGTCACACTTGACGCAAAGACTGCCAAGGCATTCAAAGAGAAGATTGATGATGAGTATCGGGTCAACATGTATGACATATGATTTTAGATTTTCATTGACTTTTTCAATGAATAGCATGTATTCCCTCTGTTACTTTTCTTATGCTGTGTTTGTGTATGTGTGTGTGTGTGTGTTAGGATCCTTGATAACCTTCCTCTAGTGGTTCCAATTGAAAGAATTGATCAAGGTCAGGGTTCTCCCTCCGTTGTGTATCAACTAGGGTATCATGTCGGTCTTAAAGGCCAGTATGAGGGGGTAAGTAAGTTTGGATTGTTCACCATTTGCATTGCACGTGATAGCACGGTTTTCTAAGCAGTCTTTTGAATTTACAGAGCAAAGAGCAAAAGTACTTTATGCATAATCACTTGGCATTCACTGTCCGGTATCACAGAGATATCCAAACTGATGCTGCAAGGATTGTGGGATTTGAGGTCAAACCATTCAGGTGCAGTTCTTGTCAAGTTGAACTCTTGGGATCTCCTCTATTTTTCAGTACTAATTATCCTTCCCTTCATGTATAGTGTCAAGCATGAATACGAGGGAAAATGGAGTGACAAAACCCGTTTGACTACCTGTGATCCCCACACAAAGCGCCTGGTTGTTAGCTCAGCTACCCCTCAAGAAGTCGAAGATAAGAAGGAAATTATCTTCACATATGATGTTGATTTTCAGGCAAGTTTTTGTTCGACTAATCAGTTTATCACCTGATATTAATGTCCTCATGGATACTACTGTGTTCCCATTCTCACTGTTTTGTTGAATCGCCGCTGCTGCCTCTTCAGGAAAGTGAAGTAAAGTGGGCGTCTAGATGGGATGCTTATCTTCTGATGAGCGACAATCAGATTCACTGGTTCTCTATTGTCAACTCTCTAATGATCGTCCTCTTCCTCTCTGGTATGGTAGCAATGATTATGCTGAGGACCCTTTACCGCGACATTTCGCGTTACAACGAGCTTGAGACTCAAGAAGAAGCTCAAGAGGAGACAGGATGGAAGCTCGTCCATGGTGATGTTTTCAGGCCCCCAGCCAATTCAGACCTTCTCTGTGTCTATGTTGGCACTGGTGTCCAGTGTTTAGGCATGGTACTTGTCACTATGATCTTCGCCATGCTCGGATTTCTATCCCCTTCCAACCGTGGAGGTCTTATGACAGCCATGCTCCTCCTCTGGGTCTTCATGGGCCTCTTTGCCGGTTACGCCTCTTCACGTCTCTACAAATTGTTCAAAGGAACAGAATGGAAGAGAATTGCCTTCAGAACAGCCTTCTTGTTCCCTGCAGTCGTCTCAGCCATCTTCTTTGTCCTAAACGCTCTCATCTGGGGACAAAAATCATCAGGAGCTGTCCCCTTCGGAACAATGTTTGCTCTGATCTTCCTCTGGTTTGGAATCTCAGTGCCTCTTGTCTTTGTTGGCGCTTACCTCGGATTCAAGAAACCACCACTCGATGACCCCGTGAAAACCAACAAAATCCCACGTCAAATCCCAGAGCAAGCTTGGTACATGAACCCGGTTTTCTCAATCCTCATCGGAGGAATCTTACCATTCGGTGCAGTCTTCATCGAGCTCTTCTTCATCCTCACATCCATCTGGCTCAACCAGTTCTACTACATCTTCGGTTTCCTCTTCCTCGTCTTTGTGATCCTTATGGTCACATGCGCTGAGATCACCGTTGTTCTCTGCTACTTCCAGCTTTGCAGTGAAGACTATCTCTGGTGGTGGAGGTCTTACCTCACCTCAGGTTCTTCCGCGCTCTATCTCTTCCTCTACACAGCTTTCTATTTCTTCACAAAGCTCCAGATCACAAAGCTCGTATCAGCTATGCTCTACTTCGGGTACATGCTCATCGCTTCTTACGCGTTTTTCGTGCTGACCGGAACAATCGGGTTCTACGCTTGTCTCTGGTTCACAAGGCTCATCTATTCCTCGGTTAAGATCGATTGATTCAGAAAACAATTGAAGATAAGAAGAAAGAAAGAAAGAAAGAAAGAAAGAAGAAGGTAATATAGTTAATGATTTTCACAAGTTTATGTTTTTTGCTCAATAGGGGTCTCTTCTTGTTTCGCTCTGGTTTTGGTTACAAGTAACAAAAGAAAAGGTTTTATATGTAAACCTTTTTTTTTTTTAGAGTGTATTCTGTTTGATTTTCCCAAATGATTACTTTGGATTATCTTTCTTGATGACAATATGTGATTCTTTCATTTCTATTTATACTTTCTTTAAACTTTAGCTTTAGCATTTTCTATCAAATTTAACTCAAAAAGCTAAACACTCTCTTGCCGTTAATTGCGGACACTTCCATTATTTATTGGTCACTCATTGCTGACTTTGAAATTCTGTCTCCGACCGTTATTAAAAAAATTGGTTTTATATCTAATTTCTTGGAATTCGAGTCCCAATGGTAAGGACTCGACACATTTATAATAACCGTTGGGAGCAACAGAGAGTAGCAGCAAACACCATTACATTTCCAACGGCTAGTTTCTTCTCCATATATACAGACCCAATCAGTCACAACAGAGCCCAAATAAGCCAACGAAAGTCTCTCTCTCTCTCTCTCTCTCTCTCTCTCTCTCTCTCTCTCTCTCTCTCTCTCTCTCTCTCTCTCTCTCTCTCTCTCTCTCTCTCTCTCTCTCTCTCTCTCTCTCTCTCTCTCTCTCTCTCTCTCTAACCCATACACAAACTTTACTCCAATGGCTCAGAGAACACTTATAGAAGCTTCTTTTCTGTTCTTCTTCTTGTTCTTGGCTGATTTCGCATGTTGCAAAGAGATTCTGGTCGGAGGCAAAACCAGCGCCTGGAAAATCCCTTCTTCGCCTTCTGAGTCCCTCAACAAATGGGCTGAGAGTTTGCGGTTTCACGTCGGCGATTCTCTTGGTGAGTTCTCTTTTTTCCCCAATTCAAATCCAAAACCAGCTCTATCCTTTCGACTTTAAAATTTCTAAGTTCTTGTATTTGACAGTGTGGAAGTATGATGGAGAAAAGGACTCGGTTCTGCAAGTGACAAAAGAAGCATACATTAGCTGCAACACCACAAACCCAGCAGCTAATTATAGCAATGGAGACACCAAGGTGAAGCTAGAGAGGTCTGGTCCTTTCTATTTCATCAGCGGCTCTAAAAGCAACTGTGTTGAAGGCGAGAAGCTTCACATTGTCGTCATGTCCACTCGTGGTGGTCACACTGGTGGTTTCTTCACCGGTTCTGCTCCTTCTCCTGCACCTTCTCCAGCATTGTTAGGAGCTCCGGCTGTTGCTCCTGCCACCGGTTCTGCTTCTTCTTTGGCCTGTCAAGTTGGGGTGTTGGGATTTGTTGGATTAGGGATTCTTATGCTCTGATTTTATTCAAATTCTATCTCTGTTTTGATAGTTTGATTCACGAGATTAGTTTATTCTTTTGCCTTTATGACATCAATGTATTTCGGAATATAAATTCACCAACTTAAGAGCTTTCCAAAAAACAGTTTGCTAACACCTCAAGCCTCTAATCAACAATGATGCTGAAACCTCAAGCCTCTAATCAGCAAATAAGTAACGGATACATGATATATTGGTAAATCAGGCTGTACCAACTTCAACATCATCTGAACCATCACCTGCTGCCATTAGAAGGTTAAAAATTTGTGATAAACTTATTAAATTTGTGACCAACTCATTAAGTCTGTCAAAATTTACTAAATCTATCACTAAAAGAAAATAAATCTGTGAAACAAATCTATGGAAAAAATAATAAATCTGGAAAATAATAAACAAATCTATGGAAAAAATAATAAATGTATGAAACAAATTCATACATTTTTTCCAGATTTATTTTCTTTTAGTGAAAAATAATAGGCAAGTTATTTTTTCCAGATTAAGAAAAATAATACACATATTAAGAAACATTAAATACAATATTTTATTAATTATATTAACACTACTTTTCAAATCATTAATACATTTTGTCAAATATTATTTTATAAAAATAATAAACAAATCTATGGAAAAATAATAGGCAAGTTGATTTTTTTTCTTTCTGTTTTATCTTCTCCCCCAAATCAAATCTCTAAATCCCTAAATTTATTCATCCACAAACTCAAAAATGAGAGTAACAAAATATGAAATTGAATTCTTAAAGAAAAATAAAGAACAAATCCCTCATCTGTAGAAGACTAACATTTGACAAGAACCATCCTCTTTTACTCAAATTCATCCAAGAATTTGCTCATATTTTCAATAGAAACATATGGGAACACAACTGATTTTTTTTAGATGCTAGAGCTGTACAAGGATCGATTTACTATAGCTTCGATATTTTGGACCTATCCAATAAATCGGTTCGAGATAGACAAGTTCTTCAAAGTGCTAATTTTTATCGATCGTTCATATCCTATAATCCAATTTTACGAGTTGATAATATAAGGGATCAATCATATACATGATTTGATCCATCGTATATTACAAATATGTAAAGTTAGTAAATGTAATTAGAAGACTCTAAAATTCTGTACATGTATATATTCTCTCCTTTGTTATCAATAATAATTATCACATTCACATTATTACATGGTATCAGAGCCCGATCCATACGTGTCCAATTCCACAATCGGCCCGACCCAATAGTTGGCCCGCCGATCCATGCCCGAACATACCGAGATTAATGGCTAGAGGAACCATTATCTCGAGGGGACGTATTAGGGATAACAATATCCCACATTGGAAAGGACAAAGGATCTTGACTAGTATATAAGATATATGGGCCAATCCACTCATTACCAATTGCTTCCCTTGGCTGCGCCCATATGCCTCCAATAAACTTGATGATCGGTCCCGTCGATGTGTATTTCTTGGGTATTCACCAACCCAAAGTGCTTACTTTTGTTTGGATGTACCAACAGGAAGAATTTACACATCTCGGCATGTTCAATTTGATGAGACCATGTTCCCTTTTGCCAATCATCAAGCTCCAAGCATTGTAGAAGAAGAAACAACACCGCTGAGCTCTACCTTGCCAGTGACAGAAATCGCAGTACCTCAAGCTTCATCCATGGGACCCCCGAACGAGAATCTTCACCACCCGACTTCATCAACTCCGTCACTGTCGAATTCGGCTCCGACCCAATCATCTCCGGTAGCTCCGCCGTCCTCTCCAGTCCAATCGGTTTCTCCGACGGCGACCATACCGTCATCTCCGGCGCCGGTCTCTGCCACGAACCATCAGGTATCGTCTCCTTTCACTACATCTCAATCTGTCTCTCTTTCTAATCCCGAGCCCACTGCTCATTCTGAAAATGGGCCTAACACCTTGGCCCAGTTAACCCACTTGCCTAATGAGCCCACTGCTCCTACTCAGAATGAATCGAATCCCACGATTCAGCGTCAAACCAACGTCGACGCCATTACCTGCAACATCAAGACTCACATTATATGATGGTAATCAATTGGATGATGCTAAACAGTATCGCTCTGTTGTGGGAAGTCTACAATATTTAGCATTTACAAGACCAGATATTTCGTATGCAGTTAATCGTCTCTCACAGTTTATGCATCGTCCAACGATAGAGCATTGGCAAGCTGCGAAACATGTTCTACGTTATCTTGCTGGTACCGCGGATCATGGCATCTTTCTACACAAGAATACTCCCATGACTCTTCACGCATTCTCTGACTCTGATTGGGCAGGGGACAAGGATGACATGATTTCTACGAATGCATATGTTGTTTACCTGGGTCGGAATCCGATTTCATGGTCATCGAAGAAACAAAGAGGTGTAGCTAGATCATCTACTGAGGCTGAATATCGCTCCGTTGCTAATACGACATCAGAGGTAATTTGGATATGTTCCCTACTCACTGAACTTGGTATTCATTTAAACGCCAAACCGGTTATCTATTGTGATAATATTGGTGCCACATATCTTTGTGCGAATCCGGTCTTTCACTCCCGTATGAAGCATATTGCACTGGATTATCACTTCATTTGTAACCTTATTCAAGCCGGTGTTCTTCGAGTATCTCATGTCTCCACACACGATCAACTCGCGGATTCTTTGACGAAGCCACTGTCAAGGATGAAATTTCAAAATGCTTGCTCCAAGATTGGTGTGACAAGAGTCCCTCCATCTTGAGGGGGCGTATAAGGGATCAATCATATACATGATTTGATCCATCGTATATTACAAATATGTAAAGTTAGTAAATGTAATTAGAAGACTCTAGAATTCTGTACATGTATATATTCTCTCCTTTGTTATCAATAATAATTATCACATTCACATTATTACAGATAACACCAAAAACATCACTACCAAAAACGCTACCCCAAATATCAACCACATAGTGATCCTCTATAGCTTCAATGCGATGAATAAATATGGTGTTTATTAGACTTTAATTAATTAAATTGATATTATAATTTTTTTAAAAATGTAAATTTACTTTCATTTAAAAGACATGAAAAAATATCTAGTGATGATGACATTTTTAGGGGCCGGTATTGGTTCATTGATTTATAAATGCATATAGGATTTGAGAATCCGTAATGATTTTGAAATTAAAGACATATGGATTTTGAAATAACATGTTTTACCCACGAATTTGAATCCTTCTATTTTTCACTTTCAAATCCATGCAAATCTATTTATTTTAAACTGTGGATTTTAAAATCTAAAAACAAATCACTAAACGAATAACATAACATTTTAACTAATATTTACAAATCATAGAACCAATAACACATAATTTTCAGAAAGATTTTAAAATCAATAATTGAATAACACATAATTTTTGTATGAATTTACATTAAAATCCATAAACGAATATTCCAGTCAATTTTGTGTATTCCCCGATTAATATTGGGTTTTATGAGTTAAAGAAAAATCCCAATAACTTTGTCGGCCCATATCAACGACATAGTGATCCTCTATAGCTTCAATGTGATGAATAAATATGGTGTTTATTTGACTTTAATTATTTTAACTTTAATTAAATCTACAAGGTCTTAACCTGCGGTACACCGCGGGACAAATGTTAAATTTATAAATTTTAAAATTCACGATTAGAAAGTTTGCTTGAAACGTAAATATAAAACTCTAATTGATCTATAAAAGATATTAAACGAATCAAAGACTTAGTGACCCGTTGATCTCTATGATACAAAAGTTTGTTTAAATATTCCGATTTCAAATTTCAGTAACCCGCTGATCTTTATGATACAATGCAAATTTTTCACATTTTTAAGTGATTAGTTTTATTCTTTATTTTTATTTTTGTCAAAGTTTCTTTACTTTTTATTCAAAAATATTAAATATTTTTTGGATGTGTGTTAAATCAAATATTAATCTTTATGATACAATGAAATTTTTTCACATTTTTAAGTGATTAGTTTTGTTCTTTATTTTTATTTTTTTTCAAAGTTTCTTTACTTTTTATTCAAAAATATTAAATATTTTTTGGATGTGTGTTAAATCAAATATTAAAATATTAAAATTCAATTTTTTAATTAAGTAAATTATGTCCGTTTTTAAAAATTCAAATCACAACATATATGAAAAATAAAATCTAGATTTTATTTACTATATAGACTATGTATTGATTCAATTTTTTAAAAAAATATGATCATAAAAAATGAGAAGTAAGTTTTTAATAAAAACTTTGAAATATTTCTAAATTAAAGGGAAATAACTTTGTTAACAAAATTAGAGAGAAGAGAAAATTCAATATTTCCTAAAATAAATTCAATAGGTGAGAGGAGAGTTTGAAAGTTTAAGCTAGTAATTAATACCGAGCTCTCTAGACACATCAGCATTCTTGGCAAAAATGATTCTCTATTAATATATAGGGGATATTACAAGTTTTTTTAAAAAAAAATGTAAATTTACTTCCATGAAAATTTATCTAGTTAGATATTAATTCCCAGTCAATTTATAAGTTTCCGATTAATATTGGGTTTTATGAGTTAAAGAAAAAGCCCAATAACTTAGTCGGTTCGGTTGTATGGAGTTTTGTATATAAGGTAAAAATTAGAGAAAAAACCCAATCTGATCTGATTTGGCGAATCATCGACTCAAGGAAGGTACGTTGTTGTTTCGTTCTTCATCGGGTCTCTGTCGTTCATCGAATCTATTCTGCTGAATTGATAAAATTCTTCTTGTTTTCCTTACATGATAGTTAGATTTAGGTCGATTCCCACCCTAATTTGGCGTCACTTTTCATAACTGCCTCTCAATTGTCTCTGGAATCCTCATAATTGCGGGTTTAGGGTTGTGCCTGGTGAATTTGATCCGTTCAAAATTGCGGTTTAAAAACTTAGGGTCAAGTGAATCTAACCCTTTTATCATCTCAGAATTTAGCTAATTTTCCAAGAATGGCACTCCGCGGGTGGGATCGATTCTGTGGAGCAGAGCAGGCGCTGCTGCAACCTCCAACATCCTCCCCGTCCTATGACCCAACTATCACGTATGATTTCGATTTTGACTCTCTCAATCAGGAGTTTCTTGCTCAAGTTCGTGATCATGACCCTCTACCACGCTCCCAGTCCCCCTTCATTGAAGTTTTCCCCATTCCTGAATATTCACCACCACCAAAGGGGCTACTGGATTCTGTAATACCCCACTTTCCGCCTCGGGTAACTTTTTTTTTTTTTTTTGGCATGAATATTGACTATCTTTATTCAGAGGGGTTGATTTTTTTTTATAAGTAACCTTGATTTCAATTTTGACTCTCTCAATCAATCAGGTCTTACTTTGTGAAGTTGCACTTCATTGCTACAATCTGCAAAACGTAAATTAGTCTCTCTCTTCTTCTTCCTTCTTTTTTCTTCCCCTTGCTTCTCTCCATCTGTCTACTATATTAAGTGAACTTTGTCTTTTTTACCTTGTAGGGAACAAACTTACAGTTTTGGGGTTCACTTATGCCTGATCCCAAGGATACTGGAATAATCTATGCCCGTCTACGCGATCGCGACTTTGAATTTAGGGTTCGGTATGATGAGGTTGAGGAACAACGTTGCTCGACTATGATTACAACGCTCTGCAGGTGGAAGCCACAGCACACTCCAGGTACGACCTCAGAGGTGGAAGGCAATCTATGTGCGGCCTTTGACAGACTTTCCGTGGATGATTTCTTCAAAGATGACCTGCCCGATTGGGTGCCTGACGATGCCAGTGATAATCTGCAATACTACGAGGTCAGACCGAGAAACGTTTTCTCTTTGAATGATCTCAAAGATGTGATATATATAGATATGGTGAATTCACTTGCAGATGAAAGAGTCAGAGGTGGAAGAATACAAGGAATGGCTTTATCTGTATGCAAAACTTGGATTCTGTACCACGTGTGGACGTTCCCTGGTGAGGCAAAAGGACTTGACTCGAAAACAAACAAATTAAGATGGTGTAGGTTAACGATCTCTAGCTTGGTGTTGTCTTGCAGAAAGAACTGGGGTGGGCACAGCCATTTGAACTGGGAAAGATAATTGTGCAAACCAGAGAACATGTGGAGCCGAAGAAAAAGGCCATGGCGGAGAATGCAATCTTCTACATTGCCTTCAAAACCTGGGCCCGTCGAGACTACAAGGCTATCATAAGGAGAACAATGGATGGAACGCCAGAGCATATGTCCCTTGAAATCAAATGTTTCAAGATGTGATTGCCTCCAACGGCTAGTTTCTTCCTCCATATATACAGACCCAATCATTCACAACAGAGCCCAAATAAGCCAACAAAAGTCTCTCTTTATCTCTGTGTGTCTCTCTCTCTAACCCATTCACAAACTTAACTCCAATGGCTCAGAGAACTCTTGTTGAAGCTTCTTTTCTGTTGTTCTTCTTGTTCTTGGCTGATTTCGCATGTTGCAAAGAGATTCCCCTGCCCCTTCTCCGGCACCTTCTCCGGCAGTGTTAGGAGCTCCAGCTGTTGCTCCTGCCACCGGTTCGGCTTCTTCTTTGGCCTGTCAAGTTGGGGTGTTAGGATTTGTTGGACTAGGGATTCTTATACTCTGATTTTGGTCAAATTCTATCTCTGTTTTCGATAGTTTGATTCATGAGATTTGTTTATTCTTTTGCCTTTATGACATCAATGTATATCCGAGATTCCGAATATAAATTCACCAACTTTAAGAGCTTTCCAAAAAACAGTTTGCTAACACAATGCAATGTACAACAGCATACACCACAAACCTAGCTAGGTCCAAAAGTTAAAAACACTATCAAGGATGAGTTGATGAGTTGCAAAAACCAACTTCTCCTCAATGGCGATGATGGTGAATGCCACAACTACGATCCAGAAAATGTAGCAGCAGCTGCAAAAGATGAAGAAGAGAGAGTTGAAGGACCTAGAATTTGCAAAGTAACGGATACACGAAGAGAACTGAGAACAGAAATGATGCTGAAAACCTCAAGCCTCTAATCAGCAAATAAGTAACGGATGGATGCAATGATTTACATGAAGAGAACTAAAGACTGATACTATTCTGGCATTGTAGCCTAGGAAATAATTACAATGAACACTACTTCCTTATTGGCCCATCCTTAATGACTTAAAGAAAAGTGTCTCAAAGATATCAATATCACACCATCAGGAGAAGCACAAACCCATAAGGAAGAACTCGTAAAGAGGCAACAATTTTCAAAAGACATGGAAACAACGAGGACGGGCTAACAATCGATAAATGTCTATAGAGGATTTTTTCCTGGACAGGCTACCTATTTGGCACTTCTAGAGATATGCTTTCAGGTATCAGAGAAAAGCAGGAGAGAATATTACCATGATATATTGGTAAAATCAGGCTGTACCAACTTCAACATCATCTGAACCATCACCTGCTGCCATCAGAGGGCCTTTTAAACCATTTTCATTGTTCCCGATAATCTGACGAGCTGCCTTTTCAAGAAAGTCCTTCGCGGCTGACTGGACAGACTGTTTCTCATTTGATTGGTATTTCCTCTTTCTCGCAGTTGTTTCCGAGTTCCTGATCCTTGATTTCTCAGCTTTACTGAGGTCTCTAATGTTTCGCTTTTGGGCTAGATTCATTTAGCAATGACAGTTAGAGAAACAAGGACATAAACTAACAGAGAAAGGTGGAAACAAAAACTGTAACATTAGAGACCTCAGTAAAGGAGAGAAATCAAGGATCAGGAACTAACAGAGAAAGGTGGAAACAAAAACTGTACAAAAGCTTACTCGATGTAAGATCAGGCAGAGAGTGTTCGATGAAACGGGTTGCTGCCTGACGGTTTAAGACAGTAGTCGGCCGCAATGGTTCTGCGATAAAAAGGAGAAATAGATAAAAGATCATTTAGTGGATAAGACATTGAATTAGAGGTAGCAATTCAGTGTCTAACAAAATCGAAATGAATACAAAATTTCCTAATCAGATAAAGCAAACATCAACTAGACAATTTAAAAATGAAACGATGCGCATAAGAAGAAATACTTTCGAGTAACTACGTAGAACTAGTTGGGCCATTAGTATCCGATGGCAGATCGACAAAACGATTCTTGTATTAAAGGCCTATGAGGCATTTTGTAAAATACAGCGCACAAGCGTTACCAATCTAGTAAACACCTTCTAGACGGATATATACAAGTTCATTCGATAAAATAAGATAAGAGACTAATATCTCCCAGTTTCAGATAGTAGACAGGAACAATAGGGTGTTCAACAAAAAGATTGCTATGTTCGCGAAACATTAAAAGTTAAAAGTTAGTCACTAATGAATTCAAATCAAATCAGTTTTATATATGGAAGTACATCCTGAGAAAAACAAAGTCGAAATATTACTCTTTTTTTATTAAAAAGGTATTTTCAACGGAAAGCGAAAACAGAGAAACTAGCTCTTGAATCTCCCTTAAATTTAAGATAAAAGGTAGATGCAATAATAAGGTGATGAAAAGGTAAATCCAGAACAATGCATTAGGGGCGAGATAATGATAAGCCTTCCAATTGAAACACCACTTCAGGAAACAAAGTTGAACTACACTCCCCTGCATTTAAGATGGGTACATGCAGTAAAGAGTATTTCAACAAAAATCATCATATCTGTGAAAAAAAATAGAATCAACACTAAACATAGATTGAGACAAAAGAAAACTAACCAAAACAGATGCATAATCCCAACAAAAAAAAAGGATCAGAAACACAAACTTCTCTTAAGAGAGAGTGTATTATTCAACAGGTGCCCACATGATTTCAAATACCACATGAGAAATGGCTAGCACCTATCAGCGTCTAAAAATTAAGACTGGCTAAGAAAATTCTAAACTGAAAGCATAATTTTCAAATGTAGTACGATTGTACAAATACTATCCCAAACAACTTTATAAGGTAAATGGATGCATCAAAGCTCCAACGAAAACAGAAACTACGATAAACCTAAATACTTGTCTTCTCAATCCAACATTCAGAAACTATAAACCCAAAGACTTGTCAGAACTAACAAGTTTTGATCTTTCTAAAGCCTACAAATCATTTCAGGCACCAAGAAATCAATCTTTTACCTTTACTTTGATCCAAACACTTCTGAAACTTCTCTCTGTATACGTTTATCCGCTCCTACAAAACCAATTCAACCATCAACAAAACACCCAAACATACTTTCTTGATTACATTACAAAACGTATAGAGTCTTCAAGAACCAATTGATTAACCTAACAGGATAATGAAAGAACTAAAATATCCAAAGACACATACAATTTCAGATTTGACACGATGATTCTCAGGATCAACGCCAGTACACCTCAACTGCACTGGAAACACAAAAACCACAAAACAATTTCATCATTTATCGCAAATAAAACAAACTTCAATGGAAACAGATTAACAAGAAGAAGAAGAAAGAGGAGTTACGAGTGTAAAGCGTTGTAGTGGCTTCAGCAAGCAAGTGCATAGTCTTAGCTTGCTGCAACGGCTCCAGTGCAGCAAGAACCTCTGGGTCAGAAGCTAAAGAAAACAGCTGTTCCAGCTGTGGTTTCAGTTCCTTAAGGTACGCAAGCGTTTGATTCACAGCCTCAATCGCTGATGCCGGAACCACTCCAGCTCCCGCCGCCGCCGCCACACCGCCGCTACTTCCTCCAGCTCCGTCCATCTTCAATCGAATTCGCGAAATTGAAAAATTGAAAAATCTGATTGATTTGAAGGAATACACTCGGCGTAGAAGATAAGAGGAGATAAGAGTTTTAGGTTTCCGATTAGATTCTCTGAATCGCCGACAAGTGTTTGAAGATGAAGAGGCGCTAACGTAAACGGAAAGAGTGACGTCAGCATTATCAAAAGTTTTTTTTTAATTCAAATATGGGCCGTTAAAAGGCTCACGCAATTTAAGGCCCAGTAAACTTTATTTTTATGAATATTAAAGGCAAAAGTGTAGATCAGATCCGGCGATGATCAGATCGGCGATGATGGATGGTGGCGACGATATGGAATCGCTGTTCGAAGGGATGGAACTTATTACGCCGTCTCAGTTCGCCGAGGTAAGCTCATCTTCAATTTCACCACCGCCTCAATCTGAAGATAACGAAACCAAGGCGGCCGAGGCGGAGGCGGAGGCGGAGGCGACGGCTCCTCAGCCAGATGTGACGGAGGCTTTGGATGAGAATCTGTTTTCAGACTTAACGATTGTGAGTCCTGTCCAGCACCAACCTGAGCCGATCGAGGTTGTTAGTACTACTCCGGCGAAGAATTATGGACGACAGGTTTCACGGAGGAAGAAAAGAGCGGCTGGATTAAGAATTGGATACGGTAGGCAAGAAATCAACAATCTAGACGAAGACGAAGATGATTCCGTTAGTCAACAGTCCGATTCCGTTAGTCAAGTATCTGATTCCGTTAGTCAAGTATCGGATTCCGTTACGCAAGTGTTTGATTCCGGTAATCAATCTCTGGACTCTACTCCTCCTGCTGTTGTTGTTGTTGTTGGTAATGGTAGCTCAAGTTTGGAATTAGTCAAGGCTCAGATCGAATCGAAGCTAAACCGAGCTCGTGAGTTAGCTGCTTCGGTTACTTCAGCTCGTAAGAATGCGATTAGGAAGAGAAGGCAAGCATCTGAGAATGTCAGATTAGCTTCTACGAAGCACGAAGAGCTCGAGAAGCAGCTTGAGGAAGCGATCGAGGCCGAGGATTTCGATGCGGCTGAGAGGATTAGCGAAAGCCTTGCGGCTAAGGAAAGAGATAGGCTAGCTATGTTGACATTGTTACGCCAAGCGGAATCTGATTGTGACGCTATTGAGTCGAAAATGGAGGAGGTGCTTCTTTCTCAGATTGCAGCTGAAGAAGAATCTGCCTCTCTGCTTCGAAAGTTTTGCGCGGATGCTGAGAATGATGCTGGATCGATCCTGGAGAAGGCAGAAGCTTTTTGTTCAGATGAAATGGAGAAATGGCATTCATGTTCTGAAGATGTGGAGGTTAGAAAAGTCGAATTGGATATAGAATCTGTTGTGGTTGATAACGTTCGGTTGTCGTTGAATGGTACTCTTGAGGGATCTGTTGAACAAGATATAAAAGAAAAGGAGATGCTGCGTAAGAAGAAAGAACATTTGTCTGATGAACTTGAGGAGCTGCTTGCTCTGGTGAAGGCAAAGGAGAAGGAGATTGACGAGAACAATTCGCAAATAGAGGCGGTCGAGGAAAGAATTAATAATGTGGTGACTGGCTACAAGGAATTGCAAACAAGCTTGGATAAAATGTTAAACGATGTGCAAGCTGGTCTCACCCAGATTGATAAGGAAACTGAAGATTTATCGAGCAAAAAGAAAGAAGTGGACGAGTTCATGGCATCTGAGAAGGAGAGAGGAGCCAAACTCCGTGATCTTGTCCGTGTTTCAGCAGATGAAGCATGTGAATATGAGAAAATTATTGAATTGCGAAAAGGTCTGATGTCATATGTATCTAAAACGAGAGAAGAGAGAGCCAAGCTTGTAAATATTGAAGAAAAGCTTTCTGAGGAAGTCCAGAAGCTACAAGAGGAGGTTTCTAGTACCCGAGAGTCCATAAATGAGCAATCCTCTAAAAAGTCAATCATCCAACAGAATATTACATCTTTCATGGATAAAATTATGTTCATAGAGAAAAGGATACCGGAGCTTGAAGCAGAGAAGAAAGTGGCTGCATCAACAAGAAATTTCAAAGAAGCTGGAAGAATAGCTGCAGAAGCCAAGTCTTTAAATCTAGAAAAGGATAAGATACAGATGGAAGCAGGAAAAGCTAACGCTGAGCTCGAAAAAGCCGAACGTGAGATTGAAGAAACCATCAGGAGGCTACAAGAGATAGAGTCTCTGATTTTGTCAAAAGAAAAAGAATTGGCTATCAGTAGATTCCAGAGGTTGCGGATTGACAGTGGCACTGCAAAAGCCGAGAGATCAGCTGCTCTGGAACTTAGCGACCTCGAAGAAGCTAATCTTCTACTTGAGGAAGCTCAAGAAGCAGAATCCGAGGCAGAAAAGCTTAAACTCACATGCGGTCTCAAAGAGGAGGAAGAAGAAGAGGCAAAATCTTATGAAGTTTTTGTCTCGATGGAACTCATAGCCACCGTTGGTCTGAAAAAATTACAAGAACTGGCGGAATCTGTTCCATCTTAATCCTGATTCCTGAAGCTGCTTCAGGTTCAATCATAAGGACTAAAAAAATCAGGAAAAGAACCAAATGGTTTTGTAGATCTATCAACACCATTAAGCTCCGTCTACATATATGTTTTTTTTTGTTTTTGTATTTGGGATCCATGTTTGATTGATTGGTTGTTCAAAGAAAAGAGTGTGCAAGATTTTTGTTAATTTATGTAGATCCACAGCTTCAATATTCAACTTGTCTGCTGTCAAATGATGGTACCTTTTAGTTATTAGTTTCCTATTTGTCAATTAAAAAAGAATAAGTGACAAAGTTTGAGGAAAGTTTTTTTTTTTTTTTTTCTATTACAAGCCTTTGACATACATGTATCTACAAATTGTCATTGTCATCGATGAACGTCTTGCTGCTTGATGGTTTAAGACAATAGTCGGACACAATGGTTAGAAAAGAGAAACATATAAAAGACAATTTTAGGAGATAATAGATTGAATTAATGGTATTACTAGGTCTTAACCCGCGGTACACCGCGGGACAAACGTTAAATTTATAAATTTTAAAATTCACGATTTGAAAGTTTGCTTGTAACGTAAATATAAAACTCTAATTGATCTATAAAAGATATTAAACGAATCAAAGACATAGTGACCCGTTGATCTTTATGATACAAAAGCTTGTTTATATATTTCGATTTTAAATTTCAGTAACCCGCTGATCTTTATGATACAATGCAATTTTTTCACATTTTTAAGTGATTATTTATTATTTTTGATTGAATAGTTTTGTTCTTTATTTTCATTTTTGTCAAAATTTCTTTACTTTTTATTCAAAATATTAAATATTTTTTGGATGTGTGTTAAATCAAATATTAAAATATTAAAATAAACTCTTTTTTTTTACTAATTAAGTAAATTATGTCCGTTTTTAAAAATTCAAATCACAACATATATGAAAAATAAAATCTAGATTTTATTTATTATATAGACTATGTATTGATTCAATTTTATAAAAAAATATGATCATAAAAAGATGAGAGAAAAGTTTTTAATACTTTTTTTGAAATATTTCTAAATTAATGGGAAATAATTTTGTTAACAAAATTAGAGGGAAGAGAAAATTCAATATTTCCTTAAATAAATTCAATAGGTGAGAGGAGTGTTTGAAAGCTTTGTCTAGTGTTTTATTTCCAATTTGAAAATAATAATTTTGGTAAGTTTATTTAATAATAGTATATGTTTGGTTATTGGTTTTAGACTAATAAGTATAAAGATAGTAGTATTAATAGGTGTTTGGCAAAAGAGATAGTAGACACTGAGCTCTCTAATGCTGACACGTGTCAAAAATGTTTCTTTTTTAATATATAGGGGATGGTAACAATTTAGTCTAACGAATTCAAAATCAATACAAAATTTCCTAATCATATAAAACCTAACATCAACTGGACAATTCAAAAATCGCGCAATGCATCTAATATAAATACTTTCGATTAACTAAGTCGAACTAGTCGGCCCATTAGTATCCGATACCAAATCGGCAAATCGACAAAACGGTTCTTGTAATCTAATGTTATTCAATTAAAGTTTTAGAATGATCAATCAAAATTTTGTGTTATTCATGTTTGATAAATTTTCATAAATTTATTTACTTAAAAGAGTTTGAATGAATTTGAAACTGATTTTGTGTAAATTATAACAATCAAAATCTAAATTTTTACCCTCAAATTTTCATAATCATATTCTATTTTGTCATCTTGTCATTAACCAAAACATAGAGAATTAGCGGTTTGCTAAATAAATATAAAACCAAACTAAACTAAACTTGAAGGAAGTGTTACGGAAAGTATAGACATATTTCAAAAATCAATTTAGAAAATTAATATTTACTATGTGGTATTATGAAGATTTGTATAAAGTTTGCACGTATTGATGAAATTTTAAAACCAATTTGGTAGATTTGCGTAAAGTATATCAAATGGTAGCTGAGAAATCAGAATTTAAGTTTTTAACCTTAATTAAGATAACTGACTGTAAATTGGTATGATAGTTTTTTACCTTAACTAAGATAATTGACTCTAAATATATAATATTCTCTTTGTGGGAGTAAAACATGTAAAACCTTATTTAAAATATTCTCTTTTTTGAATAATATTTATTTTTCAAAGTAAAATTGATTTTTAAAGTTTTATTTGTTTAAGACGTTCCATCCAGATTTGAATATTTATTTTTAATTATAAACTTAGTTTTGAATATTTTTAATTTCCTCTATATTTTAGGAAAATATATAGAGAAAGATATTACGTACTAAATAAGGTTAAGACAACTAAGTATGAAATTCAACAACTCCCCCATCCAGATAGAGCTGGAAGTCTACGCCCACATTGCAGTGGTTACTCCGAATGTGCATCATGAAATTAACTTCATCCCACACCACATACACCACGGGATAGACCAGAGAAGGATTGATGTACATGTAAGTTTGTCCACTCTGAAAAACCCTAAGTCCGATGACAGAACCACACGTACAGCGATACGCGATCCTGACATCACGATGATCCCAGTAGCACCACCAAATGCTTGGCAGCTCTACCATGCTGTAACCAAAAAGAAAAAATGATTTTCAAAACAAAACCAACTCCTAAACCAATTCATAAAGCATCAAATATATCAATACAGGAAACCAAATATTGATATTGTTACTGTAATTGATGTTTGTAACACATCAAACCCAAATCAACCGATGAATTGATGTTTGTAATACGGCAAACCCAACTCAAGGGATGAACTGGTGCTTCACTTAACAATTTAAACGAAAACTCAACTCATATCAAATCAAGCGATGAACTCAGATCAACTCATTCGAAAATAATAAATTACATAACCATTTTGATTTCAAACGATTAACTCCGATCAAATCAGAACCACAAATTACAGAATTTGAAAGAGTAGTTTTGGAGAATTGAGTAAACTCTAAACCCAACAACTTTATGTATGCGCATTTATTAGTTAATTTCATAAAATATACTTAAAGAAAATATATGTTATGAATTAATAAAAAAATGAAATATACAAAATTTTAAAAATCCTATTTTCCATATATAATAATAATTTTAAAATTAAAAGCATAATAGAATTTAAATTATTATTAATCATATATTACGAAATTATTATAATTAAACGTAGGGAGATTTGCAAAAATACCCTTTCAGCCATGCCCTTATGCAAAAATGCCCTTTCACTTTGTCACTTTGTAAAAATACCCCTCAATTTGTAGCAAAAGGACCAAATTGCCCTTAATGATCAAAACTCTATCTTCAAGACTCAAAACCCTATCTTCTTCAAAAATTTCCCGCAAAAAAATTCAAAAATTTTCCCGCCAAAAATTTCGGAAATTTTCCCGCCAAAAAATTTCAAATATTTCCCATCAAAATTTTCCCGCCAAAAATTTCGGAAATTTTCCCGCCAAAAATTTCGAAAATTTTCCCGCCAAAAAATCCGAAAATTTTCCCGCAAAAAAAATCATGTAAAAACCATATAAAAACCATGTAAAAACCATATAAAAACCAAGTAAAAAAACTCATATAAAAACCATATAAAAACCATATAAAAAAGCATGTAAAAACCATGTAAAAACCATGTAAAAAACCTTATAAATACTTTGTAAAACGCGTATAGAACATTTTTGCAATAAAATGGTTTTACAAGGTATTTATAAAAACCATATAAAAGACCATAGAATAGCCTTGCAAAAACTTTATAAAAATCTTAAGGAGTTACAAAGTTTTTGTATTAAACCATATAAAAACCATATAAAAACCATATAAAAACCATGTAAAAACCATGTAAAAACCATATAAAAACCATATAAAAACCATATAAAAACTATGTAAAAACCATATAAAAGCCATGTAAAAACCATGTAAAAAACCATATAAAAACCATGTAAAAACCATATAAAAACCAGGTAAAAACCATGTAAAAAAAACCATATAAAACCATGTAAAAGGTATTTGTTTTTCCCGCCACAATTTTTTTCCGAAAAAATTTTTCCCGCCAAAATTTTCCCGCAACTTTTTTGGCGGGAAAAGTAATCCCGTAAACCACAAAAAGTTTCCCACCAAAAAAAATTTTCGACAAAAATTTTCCGCAAAAAAAAAATTTTCCGCCAAAATTTTTCCGTAATTTTTTGGCGGGAAAAATAATCTCATAATTTATTCCGCCAAAAATTATTGTAATTATTTATTTTTTTGAATATAAATATTTTTTAAATAAGGTTTAAGTTTATAACATAAGGGCAAAATGGTCTCTTTAGTACAAATTATAGAGGGTAGATCTGAGAGGGGCATTTTTGCAAAGTGATATAGAAGGAGGAGCATTTGTCTCAATTTCTCTTAAACGTATAAGTGGACGAAGACAGTTTTAAACATTTTTAATTTCCAATTGTCCCGTAAAAATATTTGATTGCAATATTATGATTTATCCTATTTTTTATTTTCCTAATCGTTTTTTAGCTCGTCCTGTGTTCTCTCTTGAAACCCTAGGTTCTTGATCAATCGTCACCCTTCTCCAAACCCTAGCTCTGAATCAGAATCCATAGTCTTTCTATCTTTCTACTTTGATATTTCTCAATCCGCAATTCGGCTTCTCAGTTTTACCGCGGCTACAAGTTTTCCCGAAGAGAAGTTGGATGCTGAAAAAATGAGCTCATTCTCGATCACTCGAAAGAAAACGCCATTCCAGAAACACAGAGAAGAAGAAGAAGCTCGGAAGAAGGTTTGTTGATTTGTTCCTTTTGCAATTTTTGTTAAAACTAGTGAGTTGAAATCTCAATCGATTGCTTGTTGTTTTGGATCAAATTGGTGCTGTGGAGATTGATTAATCGAGTGTTTTCGATCTTAATCGCAGAAAGCTGAAGATGAAACAGCTCGTCTGTATCAAGAATTCGTGGAATCGTTTCAAGGGGATAGTACAACTACTAAGACTTTTGTTCGAGGTGGGACGATTAATCCAAGTGACAAGCCTAAGATTGATTCTGAAGGTTAGTCTTTGAAATGCTCTACGACTTTTTAAACTGTTTGTTAAGTTGCCTCTCTTTGTGTGTACTTTGTTGATGGTGTCAAATGGTTAGAGAAACACTTTTGATTATATTGGGAACACATTAATAAGAGTATGGACCTTTTTTTTCTATGCGTTCGCGGATGGCAGGTGAAAAGTCCAAAGATGGGGGTTCGGTTTCAAAGAAGGGGAGTAGGTAAAACTGATTGCTTTTGATTGATCAATCTCGCAAAGTGCTCCTCGTGATTTCGCTAATGAGTATACACTTTTGATATGTGTTGTTACGAGGCTTGATATGGTTATTCATGTGTTTGTAATGGTTTATAAATCATATATTTCTGTCATCTGTATATATATGGCAACTAGCTGAGGTCTTCATGTTTTATTGGTAAAAGTTTTTGGGTATTAATTAGGAATGATGTTCTTGGGTATTGCTTTATGAGTTGAAATCCATGCGTTTATTCTTGTGATATAGAAGATTATCTTTCACGTCATCTATGCAGGTATGTTCCCTCTTTCCTTCCACCACCACTGGCATCTAAGGGTAAAGAACTGGAGAAGAAGGTTAGTAGCATGGATTTTGTCACTGTATTCCTTTTATTTAATGGTTTTCCGTTTGAACAGAACATCAATGGTTTAGTTGTAAGCTCATTTGTTTCATCTTTATAGAGGGAGGAAGAGAGGCCTAAGGAAAGAGAAAAGGGAAAGACTCGAAATATAGATCATTTTATGGAGGAGTTGAAACGTGAACAAGAAATGAGAGAAAGACGAAACCAGGATCGAGACCGTCAGGGCGATAACTCGGTTAGTTCATCATAGTCCTGCGCTCTTTCAATTGATGCTCTGCTCTCAGATTAACCCTGCACTGTTTTTTAGAGAGATATGCCGTGCTTTCTGTACTAAACTTATTCTGTCTTCAGCCATCGAGCCGCTTTGATGACCTACCTGATGATTTTGATCCCAGTGGAAGGCCAGGATCTTTTGATGATGGTGACCCACAAACTACGAATCTGTATGTTGGGAATCTGTCCCCAAAGGTGTTTTTTCTTTTCTTACTTGGATTTGTTTGTTGTTTTCCCTTGCCAATGTTTTCTTAATGTTCATAAGGTATGATCTTTATGCTCACGTAGGTTGATGAAAATTTCCTTCTGCGCACTTTTGGAAGATTTGGGCCCATAGCTAGTGTCAAGATTATGTGGCCAAGAACCGATGAGGAGAAGAGGCGACAAAGAAACTGTGGCTTTGTTTCCTTCATGAATAGAGCTGATGGACAAGCTGCAAAAGATGAAATGCAAGGTTAGCTAGCCTCTCTTCTCTCTAGGACTATCTATTGTAGCCTGGACTAGAAATCAATTGCTAGGTAGAGGCAAGATGTGTAATGTATGTTATAATAGCTTAAAATGGATAATACAAGAAACTTCTTTAGGTTCCATACCTTGTAATAGCATATTAGTTTGAATACTTCAGTAACAAATTTTGATTGGTTTCAAATGTGCTAAGCCTGTGTCAGTGTCAAAGAAACATGTAACCAGCATTCAATACAAGGCATGCATTGGCGTTCAATTTGGTCTTTACTCTTTAGTACTGCCTTACTTTGGAACCTTTCTTTCTTCATTGGCGCAGTTTCTTCCCTCTCTTCTTTCTTCACTGTTTCTGCTTTGTGTTGGTACCTTTTTCTTTAGTTTTTTAATCGATACAATTTGCACACTGGTTGATCAATTTTGGAAACTAGTGACCCTTATGGCAATATTGATTGACTAGTCTATGGTCGACTGGTTTTGTACTAACTGAATATCCTGATTGCATGTGATAATTGTAAAGAAAGTTATGAAGGAAAAGTTACAATTTTACAGGGATCATCGTGTATGAGTATGAACTGAAGATTGGATGGGGTAAAGCAGTTTCTTTACCATCACAGGCATTACCCGCTCCACCACCTGGACATATGGCTATTCGGAGTAAGGAGGTTTGTTATGCATCCTGTGCTGCTGTTCTAGATGCATTTCTTCTTTAATTCTATTCTCTAACCTATGGCCTGATCCCTGAATTTTATTGCTATTTCTTTGCCATTTTTCGCGCAAAAAGTTCTCAACTGCCAGATTACATCTGTTTAGTGTAACTCTAAACCTTCATATATTTTCATTGGCAGGGCTGCAACTTGGTTTTTTCTGGTCAAACGGGTCCACCAATAACGTCTGTTCCAACTCAAAATTCGGAGCTGGTATGTTAACTTGGTTCCACATGGCTTGAATTGGTTCTTTCTAAGTTCTATTTGGTATTCGAGGAGTGCTTTGAATTACTTTATGGTCCAGAAATGTTACTGTTAAGTTTCCGGATTGATTGTCTTTGTTTATTTAAGTAATGTAAGACAGATGCAGAACCAAAATACAAACTTGGGATCAATTCTAGTGCACCCTCTACTTTCCCGAACCCCCAACCGAAACCAGTTCCAAATACTAGATTCTTATCATGTACTTAATGCTTCTCTTGTTTGTAATGATCCTGGTTCGACTAATTTACTGATGTGGCACCTGTAGTTGATGACACTCTTACCAGCTACCCGTCTACAATAATCTTATTCCAAATGAATTTCTCTTGCGCTGGACAGGTTCTTACCCCTAATGTTCCGGATATCACTGTTGTTACTCCCGAGGACGAGCACCTTAGACATGTGATTGATACAATGGCTCTCTATGTTCTGGATGGTGAATGTGCTTTTGAACAAGCTATCATGGAGAGGGGGCGTGGGAATCCACTGTTCAAATTTTTGTTTGAGCTTGGCTCAAAGGAGCATACTTACTACGTCTGGAGACTCTATTCCTTTGCTCAGGTACATTTTGATTGCTTTATAACTAGGTATATCTTAGATTCTCCTTGAGCCTTACATTTTCATAAGCTGATGAATATTTTTGCATTGCTTAGGGTGATACACTTCAAAGGTGGAGAACAGAGCCGTATATCATGATAACTGGTAGTGGAAGGTATTAAATCTTGCCAACCTTGAAACTGATCTGGGTGTTTGGTTGGGTGTACCTTTGCACATGATATCTATTGTATTAATTCTGTCTATATGCTCTTATTGCAGATGGATACCGCCACCGCTGCCTGTATCCAGGACCCTGGAGCATGAAAAAGAGTCTGCAAGCACATATGCAGCGGGAAGAAGCAGGGTAACCTTCTTGCAGTCTCACTTCTGATTTATTATTTCTTTTCTTTTTTTTCTGTTCGCGGAGTTAAGTTGTTCTTTGGGTGTGTTGGGTACCTTATACAGCGCACGGAAGTTGAGAGAACTCTGACCGATTCTCAAAGGGATGAGTTCGAGGACATGTTGCGTGCTCTTACTTTAGAAAGGAGTCAGATCAAAGAAGCTATGGGTTTCGCTTTAGATAATGCAGATGCAGCTGGAGAGGTAATATTTGTTCTGAGTTATATTTGATACATTTAGTTTTACAGAAGATCCTATGCTTCATGGATATCCTTCAGAAGCTTCAACATATGTTTTAATTCTGATTGGCTATAAAAATAAAGATTGGTCTGTTTGTATGCAGTTGTAAAAGAATGCATTATACACCTAATACATATCTAGAAAGATAACTTGTTATTGGACCAAAATCTGAGGCTTTTCCTCGCTATTAAATATATTTTCAGATGTTCTTTTTTCTGGAAACCAGTCACACCACATAGAAAATCTGAATAGAATTACTCGTTAATAAATAGATATTCATATGCTTTAACCTGCTTATATATGTGTACTTATTCCACAGGTTGTTGAAGTTTTGACGGAGTCCCTGACCCTAAAAGAGACATCAATTCCAACTAAAGTTGCTAGACTCATGCTTGTGTCTGATATTCTTCATAATAGCAGTGCATCCGTTAAAAATGCATCTGCATACCGAACCAAATTCGAAGCAACTCTACCCGATATTATGGAAAGCTTCAATGATCTGTATCGAAGCATAACTGGAAGAATTACTGCTGAGGCTCTAAAAGTACTGTCAGAAAGAAAAATAATTTTTGATGGTTTTCCTTGCCTTATAAAATGCTGTTCTAAAATCATTTTGACTTTTTGCAGGAACGTGTTCTCAAAGTACTGCAAGTATGGGCAGATTGGTTTCTCTTTTCAGATGCATACATATATGGACTACGTTCCACATTTCTCCGATCAGGAGTCTCTGGTGTTACCTCATTTCATTCTATCTGTGGTGATGCACCTGAAACAGAGAACAAAAGTTATGTTGACAATATGAGTGATATTGGTCAGATCAATCCAGATGCTGCACTGGCAATAGGCAAAGGAGCTGCAAGGCAAGAGCTGATGAATTTACCAATTGCTGAGCTTGAGAGACGTTGTCGGCACAACGGACTGTCTCTTGTAGGAGGTAGAGTAACGATGGTTGCCCGGCTACTAAGCCTTGAAGACACAGAAAAACAACGTGGCTATGAAGCAGTGGATGAAATTTCAAAGCATCCGCAAGACCATTCAACTTGGGAACAAGTTAAGAGCGAACGGGAGCATATCAACAACAGCTACGCAGAGATTGAAATGAAAGAGCCTATGAATTTGGCCAAGACAATACCAATCCCACAGCCTGAGCTGAAAGCCTTTGTGGGAAGAGAGAAGAATGACCTCATATTGCCAGCTTCAAAATGGGCGAGAGACGATGACGAAGCTGATGATGAACCAAAGAGGAGCTCCTCTTCAGGAAGTGACAATACTGGTGGGATAACTTTTAAGGCCGACGACGAGGATCTCAAGGGTAATGATTGTGTTCGTGCCCAACCTGACAATGGAATGGACGAGGAACAAAGGTTTGATTAATGCATCTACTTTTAAAAAGAATTTAGGAAAGTAACTTGAGCAGGCAAAATATGAATTAAAAAACACTAATTTGCATTATTGCTTCATATTGGTGCTTGAGCATTATAACAGCAAAGAGATAACTTGAAATAGATCAAGAAAAGAGAAACATCAGCATAAGGGTAGTATCTGTTAGTGAGGGAACTGTGTTCTTGTGAACTTCGATTGATTTGGTCTTTAAAGACTTCACATTATTTGGTACTTTGGCTCTTACCCGCTGAAGGTGGATAATTGAAAGCCATAGAAAGCTTTTGGGCGTATGCACTATGCATCAATTGTCTGTACCCAAATGTGTCTAATCCCATACATCAGCTTGCGCCAATACTGTAAAGTTTACAAGAAATGATGAGAACTTACCTTTATTAGATAATTGGATAATTGGATTTTCAATAGACTTCTCCCTTGCTCTGTTTTTTTTGTTACTGCAGACAAAAGCGTAGACGCATAGAAGTTGCTTTGATAGAGTATCGTGAAACTCTTGAGGAACAGGGGATGAAAAACTCCGAGGAGATAGAGAGAAAAGTAGAAATCAACAGAAAGAAGCTTGAAGTTGATTATGGCTTATCAGGATCCAACGAGGGCAACAGAAATCGTAAGCTTTTTTTTTACTTCACACCCAACATATACTCTTCTTCTGTTTTGAGAAAGATTGTTAATTTGCTCCATGTCCATTTGATGCAACAATGGGCGAAACTTGACCTCCTTTCTACAAATTCTTTAGCTCACTCTCTTATACTTAGGAGTGCATCTCAAACACTAAGATTAATGTTTGAGTTTGGTGTTGTGAACTTAGATATAGGGCAAGTATTTAAACCTGTTATGCAATTTTACAAATTTTGCCTTTGTTTTTGGTGTTGGTGATTTGAAAGACCGAAAATTTGAATTACTTGTTCCAGTGAATGTATACTTGGATTAAATGTCCTTTTATAGGTATTAGACTTCTCTGATGTCTTTATTTGGAACTCTCTGGTAACCTGTCCTCTCGTGGACTTTTGTTGGTTTTGACGTTGGTGTGCGATGTTTCTTGATTTAGCTTTGATTTTGATTACCCATGACGAAGACGTTCTTCTAGGTTTGGAGATCCTTTTTTGTTTTCGATGTCTTTTTACCTTTTTCACTGCTTCATCTTTCCTTAAGTGCCTTCCCGGAGACTGGACAGCATCTGGTAGTAGTCCAGGACATGGCTGTGTTCATGTTAGTTCTGACCCAATTGACCATATAAATTTTAACAGTGATTTTAACTGCAGAGAAATCAATCATAGAGCGAAAGGAGAGGCGTGAAGATTCTCGAGAATCTTCTAAAAAGCGGCAACGTGGGGAAAATCAGAGCCAAAGTCCGCCACGGAAATCATCAACCAAGGAGAGGGAGAGAGATAGTGACTTGGACAGAGACAGAGATAGGGACTGGGAGAGAGAGAGACACAGAGACAGAGATAGGCAACATGATTTGAACAGGGATCGAGACCGACGTGAAAAGAGTTCAAGCCACGATCGAGACGATCATGATAGAAGCAAAGAGAGAGACAGGGATTGGCGCAGACGAGGCACAAGATGATAATTATGATTATTCTCACTTCATGGTTTGTTCTCTGCATGAATGAAAATTCTCTTCCTATGAAAAGATTTTAACTCTTTTGTGTTTCTAAATCCAGAAGATATGTAGAACTTGTTCTCAGACACAGCTTGTAATTGTGTATCCCAATTTCTGACATCTCAGTTCTCAATCTCACTCATTGTTTCTTCTGCATGATTCATCTTTTTTCCTTAAGATTTTAGATATGCAAGTAAAAAATAGGTTCCCAATTTCACAAGAGATGTTTCTTCTATACCACAAAAAAAAAATACAAACTTGTTATGTGGTCTGAGAAAATGTAAATTTCGTAGAAACTGCTGAAAAACTGAAGCATTTGCTTCAAAGTCTATATATAATAAGAGAATACTGATGCTATCTTCTATCAACAGACTGAACAAGAGATGCCAATTCCAGGTTCCGAGTTTTTTCTCTTTCATTGTCCTCTTCATCCGAATCCTCGCCCATTATCTCATCCGGGAGCTTGAACGTGTTCTGATCTCCCTTAGGCACAAGAAACAGAAAACAGAGCGGCAAAAGTCTCATCACATTCCTGACCAAGACCGCAAGCCACAGGTTACCAAAGTCGGTTCGAGTCACCTTGAGGACGTGCAACAATATTCCTCCGAGCCAAGATGAGGTCATGAGGCCTGCATTGTCTATTGACATTAGCAATGCAAAGAAGGTTCCTTCAATTCCGTGAGGACAAAGCTTTGAAGTGAGGACGAGCAGCGGCATCCATTTTAGGCGTCCGATCATCTGAGAAACTATCTCGTCCACTACTATGAAGAGATAGTCCGGTAAGCCAAATTTTAAGTTGAGACGTAGCACAAGAATGAGGTCAAGCATTCCGGATAAGGCAAAGAGTAGCTGAGTCCACAAACAAAGGTCACGGAATGGATGATCCTTAAGGACTAGCTGATACAACATTGCTGCTAGAATCGACCCGATTGAACCAATTGAGAGAATGAAACCGACCGTTTCCTGAAACAAGCCAGAAGGGAAATCAAAGTATTACGCATTTTCGGGTCAATTCTAAAGATATAAACTGCCTGTTTAGCCATTACCTGAGCAAACAAAGGACCATCCTTTGAATCTGTGAACCAATAGAAGAGACCTTCATGAATGTTCAAACCAAAAGCAAGGGAAATGTACATATACAGACTCGGCCTCCACACATCTGAGCACTTCATTGTCCTCCACATCGCCTTCCCTGCATCAGTAAATTTCTGGTTTACCTGAAATGATACAACAAGAGTCAATAATCTCATGATCAACCTACTGAAGAGAGAACAGAATTACCTGTTTGTAAGAGAAACCAGGAACATGTGGCTCACTAAACACCATCCCGACTACCGATACTAACGCGAATGGGAATGTCAACAAACCAAACACACCCTAATATCCAAAAGGTTAAACACAGCATTAGAGAGGATTCATGAATAACAAAAATCACAGTAGACAGATGATTCACTAACCTTGGAGCCAACAAGATGAACTAAAATGCCACTCATGAAGAAACCAAGAAGTGCTCCAATAGAGGAGCTTAAACTACATAAACTCTGCATATCCGAAGCAAGAGAAGGATGTTTGATACTATTGTAAGCAGTGCAAGCATCAATGGTAACATCGGCAATCGCCATTGCAGCACTTGATGTTGTCATCCAAAATAGTGCCAAGTAAAGGTGTAGATTACTATGAAGCGATATAAACAACAAAGCAACCACTCCAAGCAATCCTGCAAAACCACAGTACCAAACATATAATTTTGTATAGTCTCAATTGCAGAGACTTTGATTCGATTTCGAGCGAGATTTTACCGGCTAAGATGAAGTAAGGGCGTCTATGGAAACCAAAGATGGGAAGAACATCAGTGAGAATGCCCCAAAGAGGCTTAATGATCCATGGAATCTTAGTGATTGCAGTAAGAGCTTGAGATTCAGAAGGCTGAACCTTTTGAACATCTTTCATATAATACTCTGTAGCTACACGACCCAATGAACCACCAAGCCCTTGGTTTATACCGTACAGTGAGACCACACCAAACACAAAGCTCCAGTGAAGCTCTGAAGCCAACATCTTTAGCCACCGCACTGGACCACACACCACATTACGGAAATTACTCTCTCCTTTGACAACATGTACGGATCCGCCGTTTTCAAGGTTTTGCTCTTCTACTACCATAACTTGTTCTGTAAGGAGGGAAAGATTTGAAGATTTGACTCCGTTTTTTGAGCTTAAATGTTGAAACTTTTGATGTGGGTTTGGTCTGAAACTGTGGGAAACAGATCCGAGGACAAGATATGACTTGGATTGGATTGAACTCAGATCATAAAAAAAGTATGAATCTTTTGATGTAAGCAAGTCAAAAAGCAAAGATTTGGGAATCAAAAATGATGAATCTTGAATTAAAGATCAAAAAACAAGAATGAAATTGGCACACGTGAAGCTTCGTTGACTTGCTTTCATATGAACAACAAATGCCCATTGAACAAGAAGAAGAAGATTAAAAAAGTGAAAGGATAAAACTCAGATCAAGAGAGGCTAAACGAAAAGGTCAAAGCTTTTGCTGCAAATTGTTTGACCAAACACACATCTTTGTTTGTCTCTTACTTAGAACATTCTTGTCTATTTTCCCAGGCTTTTTTTTTTTCAATTTTAATTACCTCAAAAAATAGAAACGTTTTTTATTGAACTTATAAGATTTTTTTTTAATTATTAGAAAATTTTTCTTAGGTTTGTTGATAATTCAAGAAAAAAAAAAAGAAGATGAAATGTTTTGTAATGGAATAAACTTGGTTTTGCATCAAAGTCACCATAACAAACTTAATTGTTTAATACTTCACTAAATACTTTTTGACTTTTATCACTCTAAATATTACACAAGAATGTGTAGATCTGTAACTAAAATTACGTAAAGTATATTAGAATACAATTTATCTGAAGGAGTTTAATTTATGTTTATATGCATTGCATTATTGTCTTCCAATTCAGCATTTCTCAAAAAAAAAAAAAAAAAAAAAACTTTTTCAGATAAGTCGCCAAACAAAGGAACAGAAGAAGTTGTTTTTCTTTAACATAGTATCTCCTCTTTAAATACGTGTTTGGAAACTATTGGATAAAAATAGATCTTGTCACCACTACTTCTCCACTGATTTTGAAAAAACCAAAAAGCCCATTTTCATTTCTTTATAACCAAAAAAAAAAAAAATGTCCCAGCATCTTTGGGATGTTGTCACCTTTATTAATATAATTATATAGAAATAGACAAAAGCTTGCCACCAACTATTGTTGTTACTCATTAAAAGAATTTATTATATGAAAATACTTGAAAAGGATAATAATTTAAAACTTTTGGAAGATGTTGTGGTGGTTGTCAATTAAAAACCTACTACAAAATAAAAACTTATTGCTAAGACATAATTAGTTTTATTTTATTTTTGAAATATGAACCTTTATTAGGAAGGTTGTAAAACGAGCAAGTCACTCCTTTGTAAGTGTATTATAAGCTTATAAGTTATATATTACGGCCAAAAGAAAATTGATGATCCTAAAAAAAAAACTAAATATTAAACAAACCCGAAATAAAAAGAATTTTGAACAAAAAAGAAAATGAAGTTTGACTCTCTTTCGTTTATAGAATAATGAATGATTTGACTCTCTTTCGTTTATAGAATAATGAATGATCGTCAAACTACGTAAATGATCACAAAGTTCGAAGAGACATATTACAAAACCAAACATTTAACTCAATAGCTCTCTTAATTAGACTCATGCATCCATATGTGATTACATGTGTATATAAGGACATGGTGTGAAAGGCTAAACAGTACATGCTGAAATGGATGTTCAGGAATCTAAAAAGTCAAGTCTATATGGCGATAAGCAAATACTAGTGGTCGGAGAAGGAGATTTTTCATTTTCTTTGTCTCTAGCCAAAGCCTTTGGTTCTTCGACCAACATCACTGCAACATCTCTTAATATTCGAGGTATTAGCAAATCTAAAATCATCAATCATTTTATAAATTTTTTGTAGTTATCATCTGATATAAAATTTAACACCACAAGATAACTCAACAATAGCATTACCAAAAAAAAAAAGATAACTCAACAATAGCTTATTAAGTTTGGTGGTTAATGTTATGTATGGTAGAGAATCTAGGGCGTAATTACAACAATGGAAAAGCGACCGTGGAAGAGTTGGAGAGACTTGGGTGCACCGTGGTCCGTGGTGTTAACGTACACTCCATGACTTCAGACTATCGCCTTGCTCGTTACGACATAATCATCTTTAATTGTCCTCACGCAGGGTAAGTTTTCTGGTAGGATCCGGATTCTTGATTTGACGAATATCTTAAAATTCAGGTTTATTCACAAAGAAAATAGTTCATTTCCGTTGGTATTTGACATTTGCGTGTACAATTCACAGGAAACACCATGAGGTAGTGAGAGGATTTATGGAGAGTGCGAGAGAGATGGTGAAAGACGAAGATGGAGAGATTCATGTCATTCATAAGTCAATATACCCATTTAACGAGAGACAGATAAAGGCTATAGGTCAAGAAAAGGGTCTGCGTTTAATCAAGCAGATGCAATTTAACAAATGGGCATTTCCAAGTTACTCCAACAAGAGAGAAAATGGAAGTAGCAACTGTGATAATATCTTTCCTATCGGATCAGCTGATACCTTCATCTTTAAGAAATAGCTTCCATGTTTTGATCTATTGCTCTACATTTCAATAAAACTTTCATAGCTTATCATAATGACAAGTTGTTACCCGCATGATACTAACTATTGATAGATCGATGCAAGGAAAAGACTTATTTAAGAATTAAGAAGTAAGAAAGATTAACTTTACTCTTTACCAAACTAGCTATGAAGAGGCGGTCAAATGCTGTAACAGAGATGCACTGAGTTCACAACCATCTACATCATCAAATTCTTCAATGGCAAATGCGCCACTTCCCATGCTTTTTGTCTCCTTCATCACAACATCAGAAAACTTTTTAGACATTTTCAATATCCACATTAGCCACTAATAATATTAGTCATATGATCATTCACTCCCAAATTCAATGTGAAGATTTTAAATGGCAAAATTGGACATAGATTGCTTCCGTACCAATCAAGTTTTTTGAAATACTACTTTTAAGTATCAAATTTCAATTTTCTAGTAAAATCTAATTGAAATCTAAATAGTGATAGAAAACTTGACATCGAGAAGTACGGGAAAAATGTATCCCAAGCAGATGGTGATCCATCACTAAAATTGACACTCGTCACTTAAGAGAAGCTAAAACTAAAAACAGGTCAATGCAAAGTGCAAACCCGTTTCTCTTAAATCGGGTTCGGGTTATGTCCCAAAGTAGTCTGGTATAGGACCTTAATCCCACCACAATCCCTAGGTGGTGGTCACTAGCAGCCTTTGGTCTAAATGGTCCGTCCGTGAGATTTATATCTAGACTAGGCTCTTGAAAAGTTGATAGAAGAACATACCATATAAACTTTTATCTCTTCTTTAGTCATAATTAATCCTTAAAACGACACTTAATTTAAAACGGATGGAGTATATATTACGGCCAAAAGAAAATTGATGATCCTTAAAAAAAACTAAATACTCCCTCTGTTTCAAAATCTAATTGATGTTCTAGCTTTTTCACATATATTAAGAAATTATATTTAAAATGCATTATTTTTTGTAATTTACAATTTCCAACAACTCTAAACCAATAGTATTTAGTTATTTTTCTTGAATTCAATAATTTGTCATTAATTATACATAGAAAATATAGAACATCTTACGTTTTGAAACAAAAATTTTTTCTAAAACATCTTACATTTTGAAACAGAGGGAGTATTAAACAAACCCGAAATAAAAAGAATTTTGAACAAAAAAGAAAATGAAGTTTGACTCTCTTTCGTTTATAGAATAATGAATGATCGTCAAACTACGTAAATGATCACAAAGTTCGAAGAGACAGATTACAAACCAAACATTTAACTCAATAGCTCTCTTAATTAATTAGACTCATGCATCCATATGTGATTACATTTGTATATAAGGACATGACATGGTGTGGAAGTGAAACAGTACATGCAATGGATGTTCAGGAATCTAAAAAGTCAAGTCAATATGGCGATAAGCAAATACTTGTGGTCGGAGAAGGAGATTTTTCATTTTCTTTGTCTCTAGCCAAAGCCTTTGGTTGTTCCACCAACATCACTGCGACATCTCTTGATATTCGAGGTATTAGTATATCTAAAATCATCAATAATTTTATAAACCTTTTGTTGTTATTACGACTAGATAACTCAACTATAGCTTAACAAGTTTGGTGATTAATGTTATGTATGATAGAGGATCTAGGGCATAACTACAACAATGGAAAAGCAAACGTGGAAGAGTTGGAGAGTCTTGGGTGCGGTGCCGTGGTCCGTGGTGTTAACGTACACTCCATGACTTCAGACTATCGCCTAACTCAATACGATATAATTATCTTTAATTGTCCTCATGCAGGGTAATATTCTAGACGAATCCGGATTCTTAATTCGATGAATATCTATCTCTAGGCTCCATTCTTAACCACAAAAGTATTTTTTTTTGTTATTTTCGGTGCATATATACTTAACATTTGCGTGTACCGCAGGAAACACCATGAAGCAGTGAGAGGATTTATGAAGAGTGCGAGAGAGTTGCTGAAAGACGAAGATGGAGAGATTCATATCATTCGTCACACAATATATCCATTTAACAAGTCAGATATAAAGTCTCTAGCTGAAGAAGTGGGTTTGCGTTTAATCAAGCAAATGAAATTTAACGAATGGGCATTTCCAGGACGTTTCTCCAAGAAGAGAGGAAGTGAAAGTAACTGTGATTATATCTTTCCTATTGGATCAGCTCTTACCTTCATCTTTAAGAAATAGCTTCCATGTTTTGATCTATTGCTCTACTTTTCAATAAAACTTCACAGCTTATCATAATTTGTCTTTTCTTTCAAGTCATAATTCATTCCAAAATTAGTCCTTAATTAAACTCCTTAATGATTTTTTTTTTTAACTACAAAAAGTCAACAAAAAGAAGAATCTCAAATCTTGTCATCATCGTGGAAACAGAATAATTAAATTATTTTTCTTCAACTCAGATTACTTTATTACATTTAAAATCAAGATTAATCAAGAGAGAGAAAGATTAGTAAAACATTAACCTCAAATCTTCTGATCATCATCAACCACAAACGCCGACGATAACTCCATATGACAAACTCTAACACCACCGATTAATTTCTCCGGCAACTCCTCCTCCGTTTGCGCCTCCACAACGAAACCAACATCAATCGTCAAACTCGTAATATACCCTAACATAAACCTCACAAGCGCCGTCATAATCGCCGAGCTACTCAAATCAACATCAATCTCAAAGTAATTAGATCCTCTATGATAATTACATTTCACAGTCTTCCCAACAACAAACGCACCAAATTTCCCGGCCGCTGCTTTAGCCACCCAAGGACCTTTCACGACATTGCTAATGACTTTGAATCTCTCCTCACGAAACGAGTCGTCGTCTCCGTTGATTAGTTTGTGGAGGATTGAATCGGAAGGGATTGTGTTTTCTGATGTGAAGTAGAGAACGAGGCTGAGAGGATCTTTGCTTGGGATCTGGAAATTTACAGCGAAGATGAAGCTGTTGTGAGATTGAGCGTTTTTGAGCGCTTGAGCTACACGATTATTGGAGCGAGAGAGGATGTGATCGAGTTTTGTGGTGGATTTGAGCCAGTCTACGCCGGCGGGAGAGAGGAGGTAATCGTCGCCGGGAGATTTTTGTTTGGTGGTGAAATAGTTTGTTGAGCGGATAGAGAAGACGTTGGCTGGTGGTGAAGCCCAGCCGTTGGTTCCGGTATTGAGATCTACGTGGCGGAAGGTACCACCGTTGATTATTTCTGTTATCCATTCCGGTTCGGCGGAGGTTGATTTGGTTTTTTCCGGTTTGGGATTATTATCTTCGGTGGAGGTTTTGGGTTGGGTCATCTTGGTTTCGTCGTTGTTCTCTCTCTCTCTCTTTCTCTGGTTGGCCACTCGTTTAGAGATAGAGAGTTTGTAAATACAGTCTATGGGGTTGTTTGAAATTTCGTAAGTACCCTTTTATTTACTTGGAAATTTATCATTTGTCCTAAATTTTAATAAATGCATTGATTGCGATAAGAAAAAAAAAAAAAAAAAAGATTGTGAAAAAAAAGAAGGAAAAAAAAAGAAAAAATAAAGATAGTATAAATTATGTTTTTTTTTTTTTTTGTCAACTGCAAATATATAGATTAGCTAAGGAAAGCCAATTGGGCGGAATGTGGTTTATATAAGTAACACAATGCGGTAGGACACGAACATGTCGTGCCAACTTATCCGCTTGAACATTCTCGCTTCGCTTGATAAAAGATAAAGAAAAAGATGAAAATTCTTTCCTATCGGCGGCGATGTCTTCTAGATAAACTGCGAATTCCGGCCATTCCGTTGGAGAAGACACCATCTTCACCAGATCAGAGCAGTCAGTTAGAAACGCGACATGAAGATTTCCAGCACCGATCATGCATCTCATCGCCCACATCAAGGCCTCCATCTCTGCATGTAAAGGTGACAAACTCTTTCGTTGGTTGGCCGCTCCCATTATTGCCACTGCATCATAGGAAGTACAGTACCATCCATAACCTGCGAAGTTGTCCGTCTCCTTCCATGATCCATCTACATAGCACCGATGTCCATTAAAAGAGGATTGCAAAGGGTTTGAACGTGGGAGGGATGTGTGATGATGTGTTTGGCTATTTGGGACAATAGCCTCTTCCTCCACCTGTGCCTTTACCCAAGCCTGAGATTCTGAATTAGCCAAACGCACTACCTCGGGAGGCTTCTCATCAATATTCTCAAAAATTTTGGCATTTCTAGCCTTCCAAATGTACCATAGTATCCAGGGATATGAATCATTATGATTCTGTTTTGCTTGCCTACAGAATAAGTAATCCATATTTGTAAGCAAAGATGCCGAGGGAAATTGTGGTCCTGACAGAACCTGGGATAAAGCCCAAACTTGTCGTGCAGGTGGACATTCGAAAAGAACGTGATTTATCGTTTCTGCCCCACTTCCACACCTAGCACAGACTACATCACAGTTAATGCCCCGTTTATTGAGATTAACTGATACCGAAATACAACCAGTGAGTGTCTGCCACATAAAGTGTTGAATTTTTGGAGGACATTTGATCTTCCAGACCTGAGCCTGTAGTGGGATACAGTCAGGGCCATAAACCGGAGAAGAAGCCAATGTAGGGTTTGGAAGGCGAACCGTATAAATTATGTTGATTCTGACAAATTCATTTACTCTGGCTCGGATCTATAAATGAGATTAACACGGTTCCACATGGTCATTGGATCACCAAAAATTGAGTTTATCCCTTTAATAAAACTAGGGTTTTATATGGTCTAACCGATCGGTTTCAATTTTAAGTCAGATTTGAACCGAACAGTTATCGAACAAATAACAAAGGATGCTGATCACTTTAATGTCTCGAAATCGAAATCAAACCGAATTAACCAAATGGATGCCCTAGACCCCTAACTTTATATAATACTAGATAAGGACCCGCGTATACGCGGATTTAAAATAAAAAATTTATAACCCGTGTAAAAAACAAAAAATTAGGACCCGCATATGCATGTTTATAACTAAAATTTTATAACCTGTATAAAAAACAAAATTAGATGTTCTGTAAAATATTTATAAATTATCTAATTTAAATTTTCTCTTTGTTTAGTAATTATTTTAATATATTTTTAATTATATAGTTATTTTTATTATCAATCATGTCTTAAAATTTTATATTTTTATCCGGTGAAATCAATATTTTCGCATCAACCTCCTAAACGTTGACAAAAGAATTTGTAACTTATCAAAACGTGTAAAAACATACAAAAATTTTACATTTAGGTCAAAACTTCGATTATAACACAGTAGTCATATCAAACGTCTCTAAATCCTCGCATCCACAAAAACATTAGTCACTAACCCTAAATAATCACATCAAAAGTAAAACATATTATACATTAGAAAAGAAATTCACCTATTCATCCAATAAAGGGGTTGATTGGTTGAGACTTTTACTGTAGACTTTATTTTAAATTATTTACAATTATAAAAAAAAACATATATTTACACGTAATTATCGACATATTTTAAATTCCCTTTTAATGATTTAGGTTTTTTTTTTTATTAATTCGATGATATATTTTTAAAAAAGAAATATATTTACCCGTAATTATCGACAAAGTTTTTAAAAAAAAAATCACTTTTCATGAAGTAGGAAAAAAGTTGACGATCATATTCGGGTTGTTGGGGTGACTGCTTCAGGTGAAATTGTTTTAGCCAAATATGCATCTGAACCGTTTTATGTTTTCTATTATAATCCGGAAAGGAACACTCTCCGAAGTGTTGAAATCCAAGGTATTAGACAAGAAGGGGTAGAATGGTCTGATTGTTTTCATGAAGTTTGCGTCTTTGTAGACCATGTAGAGGATCTTAACTGTGATGTTACGAAGACACTATATGCTGCAGCCAATCAAGAACAAAAGCACATCAAAACATCTCTGAAGAAGATCATCAAGTGAGTGATGTTCGTTGCTCACCTGCAACAAGATCGTGGTAGGTTTGAGAGCAAATTAATATGATGTTTTGATTGCTCTCAAATTAAAATCAGCTAAGATCTCTCTATCTGATACAAATTGTATGAAATTATTTGGTGTTGTTCTCGAACTTGTTTAATAAACATGTTTTTTTTTTTTATACTGAGATTCGCCATCGTCCACAATACTTGTAGTGTGAGTGTCTAACCAAGACGTTGGCCTTTTTCGTTATCCCGACGTGTGGTCATCTTCATTAATTCTCAGATCCATATTTCAGCGAAAGAGTTTGGTTTGAGATATCAAAAACATTAAGGTATTGACACATTAGTTGTGTGGTTTAAGTGATTAATTTGACTGACAGTTTTCATTTTCATGGATAAGACTACTATAACTTAATTACTCCTTCGAATAGCACTAAACTTTCCAAAATTTCAAACTAAAAATTCTGATATTTAGTTGCAGTAATCTAATATATGATGCAGAAAGATGGAAATTGAGAAAGTTGTGGATAAGGCCAAGAACAAAGAACATAGAATCTATTTGGTTTAGTAACTTTTGTTACAGCTCTATAAGTGAAACAAGTATGATGCTTATGAAACAACGATTGAAAATGTAACAAAATATATCACATAAACAACACACCATAAGTGCAGAAACTACTACAAGTTCAATTCCAAATACTCAGCCACAAAATCATCAGAAAACGTGTTGAAGTTTCGATATTTTGGTAGCTTTGCCTCATTTTCTCTCTTGTGTGGTAAGTGCTTTTTTTTTTGTAAAAGTACATTCTTTTTCTCACAACTTACAACAGCACACATACATCTTCTTATATGAAAAGTCTACTAGTTGAGCTATTACCAACTCCATAGCTTCTTGACTCTAGAGACACTTAACCTCTACGTCATGATTAAAAGTACAAGCACCTTAACAACTCACTTAGTCTAACCAAACTAAGTTGCAGCCTTAACCAAAACGTTTTTGGGCCTAACTAGGTTAATGGCCCAATAGTCTTCTTAACCAAAACAACACAACACAACGTTACATAGTCTCACTACTTTTCTCTTTTCCTTTGGCAGGTTCAATCAAGGGATCAATTCTCAATACATAAAATGAAACTTCCAAAAACCGAACATTGTTATGTTCTAATCCAATGAGACAAAGTTGCAACATTGTTAGAGATATCTTAGATTGTGTTACTTTGTAGCGCGGTAACAATTTCCTCTTCATCATATCTCTCATTTGCTACTTCAAGTAGGATTTGGAAGATTTCGCATTCAATGTTGTTACTAAGCTTCTTTCCCGAATAACCCCTCTTAGTTAAACGGTCATATACAAGACAGAGTTATCAGTTTGGAGCACCACAACGCGATCAAACCATATCGCTGGGGAAAGAAGTCACAGCCATGGTAGTCCATTACATCTTCAAGCTCATCACACACCAAGTCTTCATTGATGATGTGACACTTTAAGTTATCGTCCCAGCCATCGTGCAAGTTTTTCTCTGAATTTGACAAAGCAAATGGACAAGGCAGTCAAAATAACTGACGCTAACCACAAATTGAGTTTATCCCTTTAATAAAATTAGGGTTTTATATGGTCAAACCGATCGGTTTCAGGTTTAAGTCAGGTTTGAACCCGAACGGTAACCGAACAAAATAACAAAGGATGCTGATCAGTTTAATGTCTGGAAATCGAAATCAAACCAAATTAACCAAACTTTATTTGGTTTGGCATAGATGCCCTAGACCACTAACTTTACAATATATATTAGTCTATTTCTTGTACGATGAGCAAATATAACACAATTATGAATAGAGAAGAAAGCTCAGATTCCATCCCTAGTGATGATCTAATTCCTGATATACTCTCGAGATTGCCAGCAAAGTCAATCGCTAGGTTTCGCTGCGTGTCGAAGCTATGGGGGTCCTTGCTTTGCAAGCCATACTTCAAAGAGTTGTTCTTGAGTAGGTCCTCGGTTCGTCAACGTCTCTTAATTGGGGTTAAAAAGGAAGATACCGCTGAGTGGTTTTTCTTTTCGTCACCTCAGCCTCAGAATCCTAATGAGAAGTCGTCTCTTGTTGTAACCGCTGATTTTCATATGAAGATCTCGTCTGACTTAATCTACTACGAAGGTTTTAGATATGCCTCTGGTTTGCTCTATTTCCCTAGTATACGTATCTCAAAGGAGGATAAGGATGAAAGGCAAGTGATATGTAACCCTAGCACCGGACAGCGTGCGATCTTACCAGCTGCACCGAGAATAAAGAACAGAAGTGGTAAAGGCTTTTTAGGTTTCGATCCGATTGACAAGCAATTTAAGGTTTTGCTCATGTACAATAGTGTCAATTATCATATCCTGACATTAGGAACTGAAAAACTGAGGTGGAGGACGATCCAATTTCCCTCATGTATTAGTTATGATTATACTTTAGGTAATGGGATATGCATCAATGGGATTTTGTATTATGTAGCTTACGACACTGAATATGAGGATTCTTTTATAGTTTGCTTTGATGTTAGGTTAGAGAAATTTAAGGCTCTACATCTTTATTTCTACTATGGTTGGAATACTAAATTGATAAACTATAAGGGTAAATTAGGTGTGATTCAATTGGACACGAGGGATGGTTATGTTGGTGGATTTCCCCTTACGTTACGTATGTGGGTTCTAGAGGATATTGAAAAACGGAAATGGTCTAAATTTTCCTACACTTTGAGGACGGAGAATGAAGTTGACGATCGTGTTTGGGTTGTTGGGGTGACTGCTTCAGGTGAAATTGTTTTAGCCAAATATGATGATGCAAGTGAACCGTTCTATGTTTTCTATTATAATCCGGAAAAGAACACTCTCCGAAGTGTTGAAATCCAAGGTATTAGACAAGAAGGAGTAGAATGGTCTGACTATCATGAAGTTTACGTCTTTGTAGACCATGTAGAGGATCTTAACTTTGATGTGGCGAAGACATTATATGCTGCAACATCTAAAAGCCAACCAAGAACAAAAGCACATCAACATCTCTGCATCAAGTGAGGTTGGTTTGTCACCTGCAACAAGATCGTGGTAAGTTTGAGAGCAAATTAATAGTATGATGTTTTTGATTGCTCTAAAAAATTATTTGGTGTTGTTCTCGAACTTGTTTAATAAACATGTTTTTTTTTATACTGAGATGTGCCATCTTGTAGTGTGAGTGTCTAACCAAAATGTTGTCATCTCGTTAATTATCCCGACGTGTGGTCATCTTCATTATCAGATCCAAATTTATTGAAACCACTGTAAATTCAGAGAAAGAGTTTGGTTTGAGATATCAAAATCATTAAGGTATTGATACATTAGTTGTGTGGTTTAAGTGATTAATTTGACTGAGGTTTTTCATTTTCATGGATAAAACTACTATTAACTTAATTACTCCCTTCGAGTAACACTAAACTTTCCAAAATTTCAAACTAAAAATTTCTACATTCAACAACAACCCCTAAATTTAGAGTGTAATTTAGAAATGACTTTTGACTATATAACTCTTTAACTTTGACTAAAACAAGACCAATCTAATACCACACAGTCTAGTCTTTCTTTAGGTCGACTAACACACCATCAGTTATACCCATATTGCTTCTCCTTAATTTGGTCACTGACTCCTCAAGTCATCATCTAGACCTTTTCACAACTTTCTTTGTAGGTCCATAAGTTTGACCTTACTCTCAGAAAATGTGACAGTCACCCACAAAAAAAAAGTATCGGCATGGGGTTCTAAGAAACAAAATCATACCTTATTATGAATAACACCAAAAACTGAAACGAAGACAGAAAAGAAGAGTGTTGTAGTTGTAGTAATATACTTTTCCAAACCAACCAATAATCAATCAATGGTGCTTTGCTATTTAGTTGTAGTAATCTAATCATATATGCTGCAGAAAGAAGAAAATTGAGAAAAGTGGTGGATACTGGATAAGACCAAGAACAAAGAACACATCCCTCATTAGCAATAGTGTTTGAGCATAGAATCAATTTGGTTTAGTAACTTTTGTTACAACTCTATAAGTGAAATAATGATTGGAAATGTAACAAAATCTATCACATAAACACACCAAATGTGCAGAAACTACTACAAGTTCAATTCCCAAATACTCAGCCACAAAATCATCAAAATCCAACAATCTGAAAATACTCGATCGGAACGAGACTCACTAATCGATGAATCGTAGTTCAATCGATGTCCCGAAGTTTTCCTCATTGAGATTTTTGTCTCTGTGGTGGACGATCAGAGGCCAATCTGTAAATCCAGTAAACCTACAAATCGCAGAATCAGAAAAGAAGATCAACGATCGATCGGTGCTTCAACTAATTTGAAACAGAGAGCACAACGAAAGAAGAAAAAGCGTACCAAGGCGAGGACGTGAACGGCGGCGAGAAATACAACTATTGCCGGTACGAGATCCACAGGTTTCTCCATTGAAGACGAAATACAAAACTCTCAAACGGATCGATCTTCCTCTACACTTCACAAAAATTTCTCTACCGGAGACGACGACTAAAGGTAGTATTGTGTGAGAGAAACAGTCGTCGCCGATTTATCCTTCTCCGATTTGAAATTAAGAGTACTGTTTGGAAGCAGGAGCAATGTTATACTTCGTTTATGGGCTGAAGACCTTGATTGATTTGACATTATGGGCCTCAATTAGGCCCAGTTAACTTCTCCGACTCCGAGAAACAGTAACGCCGACTGTTTTGGAGTTCGCCACGTGTCATGGACGTGGCGACTAATTCTCGGTGTCTTTGCTCTGTGTTGCTTGCTTCGGCTCTTACGTGGAGAGATACTTTCGAAAACTTTCTTCTTCTTCTTCTTCGGACGGACGATCTCGTTTACGCATTTTATCGAACAGTTTCTGTGCATAAAAAAGCTAACGAGTGGTGAATCAAACGGACTATGGGATTTTCGCATGTTGTTCGACTGAATAGATCGTCTTCTTCGTATTGTTAGCCGATGAGGAATGTCGTTGTTGCTCTCCGCCATCACCGCCGTGTCTCACTGCTCCGGACAAGTACGCATTTTCTTCCCTTTTCGGTCTTGCATTTGAAGGCAATTTGATGTAATTTCGGTAGAATATTGCGGGTGTGGATGATTTTTCGTGTTGAAATTCTGGATTTCTGACTCGAGAATCCACTTGATTTACTAGAATTGTGATTTTCACGAGAAGATAAAATTTCTGCGTTTGGTGAATTTGGAAACTCGGCTATTAGTTTTGTAATGCTGATTATACTCTTTGCTTTGTGATCCCATCGTTGCTCAAAGCTCAGCTTCAGTGAAGTTTTCAGTGTTATTTTTTGCTAGATTAGCTCAGTGGTGTAGAAGACGTGTATTAGGCTAAAATGATGATAATGCTGCTGAGATTTTCTATTTTTCCTTTTGGAAATTGAACTTCACATTTATGAGGTTGTTGTTGTTATAGTTGTAGCATTACGTGATGAAAAGACTATTGACTTGAAGCTTGGGGACTACATATTGAGAGGACAGAATAATGAGCTCTCAAGACAGACTAATCCATGGGTTTCACCATTCTTCTTGCAACGCAGGACGTGAGTTCTTGATCATGCTGTATATAACATGGGGAGACGCCAACCAATCTAGGATTTCCGGATGTATTACTGGGCTAATGTTTTTTTTTCCCAATGGGTTTGCAGGTTTTCGACAGGCTTCACTAGTGTTCATGGTGGAATACCTACGGCAGAGTATGCAAAGTTGCGGAGAGAATCCCTTGAAACCGAATTTGGACAGGCTCTTGGAGCATATAGCTCGAAAAGTTTTTCTGCAGTGTATCGTTTTGGCCCCTTTTTGGCATTGTATAGAGCTGCAATCATTTCGTACCATGTGGTGAAGCTTGCCTTTTGGCAGCTGTTTGTTCAGGATATGAGGAAACGGGCTGTCAAGGTCTGTAAACTCTGGACCTATGATGATCTGTTTTTTGCCGATACTTGTTTAGTTAAATTGGAGAGTGCTCTTTGTATACGTGGCTAGGCCAATAATTATTTTGATAATAGTTTATCACATATTGGATGCAGTTTCGTGAGACTCTTATCAGCTTGGGGCCTTTCTACATTAAGGCATGTTGCTTATTTGCTTTTAATTCCAATACTCCTCTAAATATACTAATCTTAGTCTTTTCTTTTAAGTCCTGTAAAATAATACATCATTTTACTTACAGCTTGGACAGGCGCTGAGCACGAGACCAGACATATTACCATCTGTATATTGTCAGGAACTTTCAAAATTGCAGGTGGGCAATTTTCCTTTCTTTCAAATTATCCAAGTCATTGTGTTCGAATAATTGAATAACGTACTTTTTTTTTATGACTATAGGATCAAATTCCTCCATTTCCAACTACTATTGCCATGCGTTGTATTGAAGAGCAATTGGGTGCTCCAGTCTCAAAACTTTTTGCAGATATTAGTCTTAAGCCTGTTGCTGCTGCATCCCTGGGTCAGGTATACAAAGGTTAGATACCTTTTAACTGTGATCGGCTATTTTCTATTCTTTTGGTCTCTACCGTTATTCTCCTTTCCTTTTTTCTCAGTTTAGAGTTACAAGAAGCTAAATGTTTCATTTTTTCCCTTAAGTATTGCAGCTCATCTGCATTCTGGACAGTTGGTAGCTGTTAAGGTTCAGAGACCTGGAATGTCACTCATCCTAACACGTGATGCCCTCTTATTCAAAATGATTGGGGGACAACTGAAACGATTTGCGAAAGCCCGTAAGGATCTTCTGGTAGCGGTGAATGAGATGGTGAGTCATTTCTCCAATATGTTCGAACTAGTTTTCTGCTTACCTATGTTATACGAACCTGTTCATGTCTCTCTTGGATAAACAGGTCAGGCATATGTTTGACGAAATAGATTATGTTCGTGAGGCAAAAAATGCAGAACGATTTGCTTCTCTATACAGTTTTGATTCAAGTAGGTTCTCTTGTTTCAAATTGTGCATTCTCTTTCTGAAATACCATTATCAAATACAATATATCTTTTGCACATTGACAGGGGATGAGCAGATTAATGATAACACTGGACCTAGGAATAAGTCCAGGAATCACAGAGCAGAGAACATCAAAGTCCCTAAAATTTACTGGAATTTTACACGCACAGCAGTGCTCACTATGGAATGGATCGATGGCATAAAACTAACTGATGAAATTAAGCTGAGAAGGGCTTCCCTTGATAGAAGGGACTTGATCGATCAGGTAACAAAATAACTGATACCTAATTATGCTAGGTTAATGTCCATTCCTCACAAAGTGACAAATGAATCTGTGGATAGAACATTGCGATTCTGAGAGATAAGTGATGACTTAGTATGGCTAGGTGCTTGTAAATGTTACATTGAGAACCTTGTATTTGTTTGGTTCACAGGGCTTATCCTGTTCGTTAAAGCAGCTTCTTGAGGTTGGATTTTTTCATGCTGATCCGCACCCAGGAAATCTTGTGGCTACTAAAGAAGGGTCTCTTGTTTATTTCGATTTCGGGATGATGGGGAATATCCCACGCCATTACCGTGTGGGACTTATTCAAATTGTAAGCTCTACTTCTGTTTATCCTTTCCTTTTATATGTGTCTTATATATTCTTGCGGTCTTTCTAGCTTCTTTTCAATCTTTCTTATAAAATAAACTACATGCAGTCTTTCTGTTGCAGATAGAGAGAGAATAACTTTTCCATCTGAAATTATGTTTTCGTCACTTTGTCGATTTTGATTAGTTCTATTGTGATTACAGCTTGTGCATTTTGTCAACCGTGATTCTCTAAGTTTGGCAAATGATTTCCTGTCCTTGGGATTTTTGCCTGAAGGGGTCGATATACAAGCAGTTTCAAATGCTTTGCGTTCTTCGTTTGGTTCTAGTACCAGAATATCACAAGATTTCCAGGTATCTTCAACTTCTGTTCAAAATTACATTAAACCCTGCAGAGACATTAACTGACAGATATAGTAGCGGCAAAGCCTTTATTAGCATTTTTAATAGCTTATGAGCTGAATTTTTTTAACCAAACATGCAAGACGGAAAAGGCACAGTTGACTTTGTCATAGTTAAGTTAATTTCCATCGACAGGATTTTTCGCTGTGGTTATTGCTTTGCCCTATCCTATCACTGCGAGTTTACCCAAACTCATCTACCATAAATCTTACTTTTTGTTGTACAGGGTGTGATGGAACAATTATATGATGTTATGTACGAGTTCAACTTTTCGCTGCCTCCAGATTATGCTCTTGTCATAAGATCCCTTGGTTCACTAGAAGGCACGGCAAAGATTCTTGATCCAGAGTTTAAAGTGATCGAGAGTGCATATCCATTTGTTATCGGGAGGCTATTAGCAGATCCAAGCCCAGATATGAGGAAAATACTAAGGGAGCTTGTCATTTGTAATGATGGATCAATAAGGTGGAATCGGCTCGAACGCCTGGTACCGTCATGTAACTCTTTTCTTTAGGATTATTGAGTAATCTGAAGAATGTGGCTAAGAAACTCACTTTCCAGGTAACAGCAATATCCGAACAGGCTTCCACAACTTCAGGAGACTCTCCAGAAGATAAAACGTTGAAGAAATCATCGGAACTAAAATCATTCGACATGCATTCAGTAGTTTCCGCGACAGAAGATCTTCTATTGTTCATATTATCAGAGAAAGGGCAGAGAGTTCGAGTCTTCCTTCTTCAGGACATAATCAGAGTGGTTGATATATTCTTGGAAGAAGAGGCTCTTGATCTCAGGAGGGTCAGTAACATCATCAAAACACCACCCCTTGTCTTTTTTTCGCTATTGAAGCTATTGAAAAACTGCTTTTATATTGTTTCAGGAAGAAAGGACGATGAAGAGAGTGAGCAATGGATTCAGAGGTCTGAGTGAGGCAGTGAAGCTTGCACCTGGAATGTGGACAGCAATGCTTCTTCGGATGTCAAGGAAGTCTGAGGTTCATAGTTATGCTTTAGATATTGTTTCTGCTTTGTCTACACATTTTGGCCACAAAGTGCCTCACACTTTTTGGATCCTTTTCTCCAAATTGCTCCATCACAAGTGGAGCCAATAATTATGATCATACTCGGGTTTTTTTTTGTCATCTTTACAAATTATTAGTGTGAGACCTGAAAACAGTTGACGTAGACTTGACAGACAAACCCCTACTGCACACGACTCTATCCCTAGCCCAAAAGGTGAAATGATGACAAAGTGATTTAAAAATTGATTAAAAAGTCCTCAAACTATCTCCAAAAAGATGTGATATGATCAATAGTCGCTGTCACCAACGACAGTGAAACTAACATGCCTTATATAACACCATCATCCACATAATATATTACGAGTGAGAGAATGGATTAGACTTTCATAGTATTTGTTCAAAAAAAAAAAAAAAAAAAAAAAAAAAGACTTTCATAGTAAATGGAAATGATCATCATATCCCTTCTTCTCCCTTAACGACCATCATATCCCTTCTTCTCCTAAAACCACTACTCAAACGAACCACTGCCAAAATCAACTTACCGCCATCTCCGTGGAGACTTCCGGTGATCGGAAACCTCCACCAGCTAAGTCTCCATCCTCACCGCTCCCTTCGTTCCCTCAGCCTCCGATATGGGCCACTCATGCTCCTTCATTTTGGCCGCGTCCCTATCCTCGTAGTCTCTTCCTCTGACGTAGCTCATGACCTCATGAAAATACACGATCTTAACGTTGCAAACCGCCTACTAAAAGTGGTCACGAGATGTGGTTTGTTCCCCTTACGGAGAATATTGGAGGCAGATTAAGGTATTTTTTGCTAAGTCATTAACTTTTATAGATATGATAATATGTTGTGTTTAGCTCTCTACATATACCATATTGTACCAGCGAGGTTACATGTTATGTTGTAGTGAATATACCATGAGTGAGGTATTGAACTTGTTGAAGTGGATTTTGTTAATTTAATTAAAAAAAAAAATGGTTCTGTTGAAAAAATTATTTTACATTACTCGTTGTATGACGTTTAATTAATTAACTGACGAAAATGTTGAATCTGTTTTGTGAGGAAGAGTGCAGGGGCGTGCCTACCCTATAGAAAATAAAACATTGGTTTAGGGGCCCCACATATAAAATCAAAATTTAGGGCCCACCCAATATTAAAAATTTCAATTAATAGTACATTGGTTTATATATTTAAGTCTCTCTCTCAATGTTTAGAATTCAATCCTATAGCATTTAAAAAAAAAAATCTATCAATTTATTTTATGTTTTAGTTTCATATCATATTTTGCTTTTACATTAGTTACGTTATATATTTGCATAATATATAATAGTATATAAATATATAGCGTGATATAACATAATAATACGTACATATGTTTTACAGAAATTAAAGAATATTTAGTTTAAAATTTGTTCATCTTATAAAATTATAATCCTTTAGAACATCTATACATATTTGTATTTTTATATAATTTATGATAGTTTTAAATTATATAATTTTTAAAAATATATAATTAAGTTTTTTTTGTTTTAAAAAATTGCTTAGGGCCTCTTAAAACGTAGGCACGGCTCTGGAAGAGTGTATGCGCGTCATCCATTTACTCAGTAAAAAAATGGTACAGTCCTTTGGAAAAGTAAGAGAAGAAGTGATATGTGAAACGATGGAGAAGGTGGAGAAAGCGAGTTCTAATTCTTCACCACTAAATCTAAGCAAGCTTATTATTACACTGACAAGCGATGTGACAAGTAGAGTTTCCTTGGGAAGAAAGCATAGCATGGAGGAAAGCATGAGCAATTTCAAGAATCAAGTGAGGCAAATCATGGAGCTTGTAGACGGATTCCCGGTTGGCGAATATATCCCGTGTTTAGCGTGGATCGATAAAATCCGTGGTTTGGATAATTTTGGAAATCTTATGGACAAAGTGGTGCAAGAGCATATATAGATGCTACCGAGAAACCAACACCGGATTTAGTCGATATATTGCTATCCTTTGAAAAACAGAACATAAATGGAATAGAAGTTAGACGAAGCGACATTAAGTTCATAACCTTGGTAAGATCATATATTATATATAAGCCATGAATAGGAATAGCTTTTTGTGTTTTGTTGGAACAATGAACCAATGAAATTTTTATTCCTCCAGGATATGTTTTTAGGAGGAACGGCAACAACTAACTCACTACTTGAATGGACGATGACCGAGCTTATTAGACATCCGGAATGCATGAAGAAACTCCAGGACGAGATTCGGATCGACACAACGAAGCTTAATCTCTATAGATCGCAAGAAGAAACTGAGGATATGAAGTACTTAAAAGCGGTGATTAAGGAGGTGCTTCGGTTGCATCCCCCTTTACCATTACTAGCTCCCAGACTAGTGACTGAAGATATCAAATTAAAAGGATGTGACATAGCTGCAGGCACACAGGTGATGCATGGTTTTTTTTGTCTTTTGCTTTTAGTCATTAAATCATGAATATGCATCTAATGGAGGATATATAGGTAGTAATCAATGCTTGGGCTATTCAACGAGACATTGTGACATGGGGGATGGATGCAGAAGAATTTAGGCCAGAGAGGCACTTAGTTTCATCTTTGGATTTTCGGGGAACAAATTTCGAATTCATTCCATTTGGATCTGGAAGAAGGATGTGTCCTGGGATCGGATTTGCACTAGCTTTGGCTGAGGTGACGTACACTAGCCAACCTTGTGAACCGATTTAACTGGAAAATAGACGTAAGACATTCCGGGGATGAATATGATCTAGCTGAATCAACAGGAATCGATGTTTGCCAATTGCCGCAAATTTCCTCTTATTGTCTTTCCATCTCATGCTTAATCTAGCCTCGAGTGCAAATTGATATGAAGTAATAATATTCCTATTTCCTACGTATCAACTTATAGATATCCTATATATTCCTTATATGAATCTTAATCGAGTTTAATAAAAAATATTCTATACATCTTCATATATAATTTTAAAAATAATATTTATATATTTCAATTAGAGTATCATGTTCTTGAATTGGCCAATTATTCATACGAAATTAATTAACCCGTTTAAAATCGCCGCTTGCAATAAATCAATCCGCAAGATCATTTTACTTTTTAACTACTAAAATTACAGCATTTTCTAATCCCACAATATGATAATCTATGTCTAACCCACCAATTCATAGTGCTAATAATTCACACAATCCATTGATATATAGTCGTTGGAAATTACAAATTTTGTTAATTCAAATTTTGGGATGTTAAAATTATTACCAAAATTAGACACGTGATGCTTAGTCATCTTTTGGTTTTGAGCTTTTGACTTTCAAGTCCAATATAGAAGCTTTCTATATTTAGCCAAAGACCAATTGGCACCACCACTGATCTCGCCGGAAAACGCTGAACACCATTGCTTCCGGAAAACGTCTCACCTCTCACTGCTTTCTGTTTCCTTTTTTGGTTCCTTACGCTATTTTTCTCTTCCACCCATCAATGAGAAATCTCTCTATCTTCTTCCCCTTATTCTTCTCTCCAACCAGGTTTCTTTGACTTTTCTCCTTAATTTCGTCGTGGTCTCTGTATGTTTTCTGAAGTTCATGTATGTTATTTCGATTTTCAGATTACCTCTACTGTGTTCTAAAGAATAGTATTTAAGATTTCTGCAAAATAAAAATGGGATATATGGATTTGGCGTTATCATATTCGAATCAGATGCGGATTGTTGAAGCTCCAGCAAGCGGAGGCGGTCTCAGGTTACTTTTACTCGATCTTCGATGTTTTGTGTTTCAATTGAAATGATCTAACAGCTACATAATTTGATCAATTTTAGCGTTTTGTTGTTTGTAGCGAGGTTACTTGAAGGAAAAGTTATGTAGAACTCTGTTTCTTGATTTCTTGATCCCATCTACATGTTTTGATTCTGTCTCATGAATGATTCTGTTTTCGTTTTTTACTTAAACATGAACTTATCAGTCACTATGTTTATGATTTTGTAACTGCAGCCAAAATGGGAAATTCAGCTATGGATATGCAAGCTCAGCTGGGAAAAGATCATCTATGGAGGATTTTTTCGAGACGAGGATCGATGGTATCGATGGAGAAATCGTCGGACTTTTTGGAGTCTTTGATGGTAATCTTGGTCCCTATATCTCAATAAGAACTTATACGTTAGGTCTTAATCACATTGTTATGCAGATTTGTCCTAATGATCTCAAGTTGGTTATAGATTAGGTTTGATTATAGGATAGAGCAAAGTATTAATCTTTTCTTACTGTTTTTGCAGGTCATGGTGGAGCTAGAGCAGCTGAGTATGTGAAGCGTCATCTTTTCAGCAATCTTATCACTCATCCTAAGTTCATCTCTGACACCAAATCTGCAATAGGTTTACTTCCAAGTTCATTTGGTGACAGTCTTATTATTATTGTTGATTGGTTTATTCTAAATCTGCGTTGTATTTGCTTCGCTTTTTTTGCAGCTGATGCCTATACTCATACAGACTCTGAACTTCTCAAGTCAGAAAATAGTCACACTAGAGACGCTGGTTCAACTGCCTCCACAGCTATCCTCGTTGGTGATCGTTTACTTGTTGCAAATGTTGGTGATTCCAGAGCTGTTATATGTCGAGGCGGAAATGGTATTTGTATTCAAATTCTCTGTTAAAATATCTTCTGAAGGTGATCCAATAGCGTCTTGTTATTATGTGAATGTTCTTTTTTGAATGAAATGATTCATTTGCCTCTTGTAGCCTTTGCTGTGTCAAGAGACCATAAACCTGACCAAAGTGATGAGCGTGAACGGATTGAGAATGCCGGTGGTTTTGTGATGTGGGCAGGTAACAAAGAACTATACAAATTATTTTCCTGCTTTTGGCTTCTTAGTGCATAGTTTTTAACTCCTGGATTGAATTAGGGACTTGGAGAGTTGGAGGAGTTCTTGCAGTTTCTCGCGCATTTGGTGATCGATTGCTGAAACAATATGTTGTTGCTGATCCAGAAATTCAGGTAACTTCACTTGCATATGGACTCTATTTACAACGTACTTCTACTTGTGTTTACTTAAGGTCATGTCTTCAACTTCTAGGAAGAGAAGATTGATGATTCTCTTGAGTTTCTGATCCTTGCTAGTGATGGACTATGGGATGTTTTCTCCAATGAGGTTTGTGAATTCAAGTTTTTCGACATTTTTTTGTTCCGATAAGTTTCACATCAGGTCTCAATGATTGAGATCTCTATGATGGTGTTTGCAGGAAGCGGTTGCAGTAGTGAAAGAGGTTGAAGATCCGGAAGAGTCTACCAAGAAACTTGTGGGCGAAGCAATACGGAGAGGAAGCGCAGACAATATCACATGTGTAGTTGTACGTTTCTTGGAGAGCAAGACTGCTAACAACAACGGTTCCAGCTCATCCGAGGAAGCAAAACAAGAGCAAATCAACGTTAGAAATGACTCAGACCACAAGAACTCAGCCAAAGAAACCAATCAAGACCATATTGCAGTACACAGCGACTTGGACCGCAATGCTGACAAAGAAAGCCTGAAGCAAAAGCCGATCGTACCTAGAAGCAAAGACAGCTCAAACCATAAGCCAATCGCGGTTACAGCACCAGGTCACAACGTTTCTTCAGAACAGAATGGTTTAGCCACGGAAAAGAATCAAATGTCAATCCCAATTCGCAGCGGCTTAGAGCTTAAAAGCTCAGCCAAGGTACGTGATCAAGGGAAGATCACATCACACAGCGACTCTGACCGTAACATTCCGAATCAGAAGCCGGTCGCAGCAACACATACCACTTCTTCAGAACAGAGCGGATCAAGCAGCGAAAAGAATCGAAAACCAAACGAAGTTCATAGCGATTCCGCCGCAAGCAAGGCAAGTAGCATTCCCTCTATCTTTACTAACTGAAACGCACACTGACTTCAGAATGATCTTTTGGTAAACGGATGTATCATCATCATTTTACTTTGAACTGTTAATGTCCTTTGCCTCGACTAATTTGTGTCGTTGATGGAAGTTTTTTTTTGTTTTAACTCCAATAATGTAATTCTTCTTCTGCCATGTAATAAACTTGTAAATTTTTACATTTTTCTTCATCCTAAATGGTCAGCTGGTATTTAGTATCTAGTAGAGTTTTTTTTTTTTTTTTTTTTCATTTACTTATGAGTAACGTTTATGACTAAATGACAATGTTTATGATAATAATTACACAAAAGTGACAGCAACATGGTCTTGTCGATCGGAGTATAAATAGAGGTTGTCCTTTCGGAAGCTCTCCGACCACACGACTAGCCTAAAAGCCAAGAAATTAGAAGGAGAAAAAATATGGTTTGCATTTTGAGCCTTATCAAGCAAACGTGGTTCTCTCTACACAAATGTGATTAAATTAATCACGAAACCGAAAACGTCTTTGATGCACATAACATAAACAAAAACATATACAAAATCACATGATATATACAAACGAGGTTACATATAAACACCACCCACTCACTTCTCCTTCCTCTCCCCCCAAACAACAACTAAAAAACTCATTAACAATTAACAAAAACAAACAACTCGTTTAAATAAACGTTAAAAAAACACCTTATTACTAAAACGACACCAAACAAACCCTCCATTTTAGAGTCTACCTCTCTCAATATCTAAAATGTAGGTACAAGTCCGAACCCGCTAAACATACCGCCATGACCAACCACATCATTGCTCTCACTAGTATCCGTCCGCTTCGCAAACCGTCCCTTGATTCTCGGTCTCATTTCCGCATATGCTTTCCGTGAAGCGTACCTTATGGTCTTCTCAAACTTCCTGTTCTTTCTCTTCTCTCTGTACCTCATTACCCTCGCCTCTCTCTCGGCTGACGTCAGTGGAACAGCCCGCTGACTTACCGGATCTGCTCCACTGGTTGTAGAACCAGCGTAAGGGTACGAAACATCAGCCACGGAGCCACCATCTGGTACCACTCCCACTTCTAAGGACGACGATGAGACCTGCAGTTACAACAGTTGGATCAGTAACAACTCTTTGACTTGCCATTCAAATAAGTACATCCAAAGTGACAAATACTAAAGTTTTAAAGTGAATACATACTTAGACCTTAACTTATATTACTGGATACTAACATGGAGGATTATTACTACTTAATGCATGTTACAATGATTTGTTCCGATTAAATTAATTTTTTTAGATGACACTTTAAAGTCGATGACACCCACAAAGAGCTACACTTGATTAAACAAAACAGATCCAAAAGAAGACAATCAAGACTCAAGAGACAAGAGTTCTTTCATTAATATAAAATTGGATACTAATATTTAGGATTAATATGGTTTGTCTTCTAATTACAGATTTTGCTCGTCTTTAACCCTAAATTTTATCCAACCCAATCATTACTTCCCAATAAATTAATAATTTAAGTGTCATTAAAAGACGTAACCCTAAAGATCTTAACTTTTTATGGGTTAGAAAATAAGATCTAAATTATATAAACAATATATTGGTTCTTTTTGAGTACGTTGTCTTGTTTTATCAACAGAATCAATAAAACTAATCACTATGATTAAGCAGAAAGCTTACGCTGTGGCTGATGCAATTGTAACCATAAGTAAAGCCTTTAGATCCTCCGGTGAAATCCAATTCGAAGCAATTCTCGTTCACCGTCGGAACCCTAACCGTCCGATTCTCCACCGGAACAACACCATCGGTGCCGGAGCTATTCTGCTCCTGCGATTCCACCTTCGGATCAACACTCCCGTAATCCAGATCCAAATACGGATCCGGATCCGAGAACAAGAACTGTTGACCAGTGTTCATCTCCGGACTATCTCCCGGAACCTCCTCAGCCGCAGTAACAGCCACCATCGTCGCCGTCGTGGTCTTCGGATTCGGAAGGAGCCACGAAGCAGCTTCTTCCTCCTCTTCTTCACGGCTTCCGTTACCGTCTATATCAGAAAAGTAACAGTCGTCAAGAAAATTAACGGCGGTATGTTTTACGGAACCGTCACTAGAGACGGAATCGTAAAACGGCGTAACGGGAACGCGCTCGTGACGGCGAGCTAACGGATTAGCAGAGTGAATATCACGGTCGCACGTGACGCATAACGCAGCCGCGTCTGCTTTGCACGTGACGTGAGCTGGTGCTTGCTCACATACTTCACACATCCAAACGCGCGCGTGTCGTGACGCGAGTTTGTTCGCCGCGTGGACTTTTGAATCGCAGCTTAGACACAGAAACGCTGCGTCTGGTCGGCAGTATAACGCTGCCGTCGCCGATTTGCATGAATCACAGAGCTTAGACGCCATTTTTCTCTCTCTAGCTTCTCTCTCTAAACTCTCTCTCTCTAAGCTCTTCTCTCTCTCTCTCTATGTGTTTCTCAGTGTGTCTCTCTCTTAGTTTTGTGGTTGGTGTTACTATGGCTTCACATGAGCATGTCCATGAGTCTATCCATGTGGGATCCAAGGGTATCCATCTAGAACAAATGAGAATTTGACACGTGGTTAAATCTTAGCCAAACAACGTAATTTAATTGAGATGAAAATACTTGGCATTATAGTTCTGAAGTCTTCTGACTGACTCATAAAATGAGTTTTGTCTTTTCGTTTTTTATTGTAATCATCGTTTTAGTGATACATGTATTTAGAATTCTGGACCGTCGACATTTGGCAACAGGTGTTTTATTTTAGCAAATAATGCGTAGCGAATTTGTCTTTGATTTTTTTTAAAACGATTTAAAAGCTGTCATAGAAAGTGGTCATTTGTAAAATAAAATGAAAAAAAACAAAAAAAAAGTTTGAATAGTTGTAAAGAGGTATGGGTAGATGAGTTTTAGGACCACCACCACGAGAAGCAAATTGAAATGAAGACGATACTGTGACGAAAGTGTGGATAAAGTAAATGGCCGGTGGGTAGGTCGGTCACTAGTGGGCTGAATATGGGCTATCATTGGACCATGGTCCTAGTTATAGAGCCCTTTTCTGTAATACTGATATACAATTCTGCACGTTTTGTTGTCACCAATTTCCCTATTTCAGCCCAGTAAAATCCTTTCTCAATTTGCTTAAGTCACAAAACCATCATCAAAAATACTATCGTCTCTTCAGATCTTCGATATATTATGCATAGCCAAAGAAGCTTTAATAAAAAAAGGGGTCTCAGTCTAGTAAAAGTGTTTTAATGTGAATTTTTAATATCATAACTATTTCTATCACTTATCGCATTTAAAATTTTTTTATTAGGTATCCAATCATAATACAACAAGTGGATCTTGGATTTTTTGCATCCACCTATTAGACGTTATTGCACGAAAAAAAAATATTAGAAAAAAAAATATTGAGCGAACCAACACACATATAAAAAAAATATTAGAAAAAAAAAAAGAAGAAAGAAGTTAATATAAACAAAAATAAAATAAAATAACAATATCATGAAAAATGTGGAGCTCCCTCCGTTGATTAGTGAAAGTTGATTTAAATGAGTGTTGCATTAAATATGATGTTTCAGAGTCGCATCGCCGCGTCAGGTGGTTGCAGCAAATAGACCAAACTCACACAGCTGTTCCAAAGTCAAACAAACAGATTGACAATTTTTCACTCTTCGAAACCAATCTACTTCGTTTGTGTACTGACACATGTCCATATTATGACATCATCGTCTCTTTCTCAAAGTACCTTTTCCGCCACCCGATAAAAGCATGCCGGTGGCAAAAACCATGGGAGAGTGACGAGAGTCATCATCAATAAATATGCGTTACGAGCAAAACGAAAAGAAAAAAAGTTTGATCGTATCGTACTTGCTCTTGTACTATTCTTAAACTAAGTGACTTGAAAAATACGAAAATCAATTTTAATAAAATCACTCTAGTTATTTTCGATTTTATTCTTTTTTTTTTTTGTTAACTGGGGTGATCCAAACTGATGTTAGGCCTAATAAAGATTGTGTATTCTTACCACTATCCACGCGGGGCACTGTGATAGCTTACTCGTTCGGAGCAGAAATCAATCTCTGCCTTCGACCAACATGACGCTCCTCTCTAACTGGGCCATGAACACATGGTTAAACTTTTTAGTTTTTTACACATACAATTCTGCATATACTCTTACGACTAAGATGGAAATGTGAGTGATCAAAATTCAAAACAGTGACAACTTGAATTTCGTTTATAGCGCAAAGTACTTTCATATATAAAGAGAAACCCGAAAATATGTTAAACTTTTTTGTTCACATTTACTACTCTACTGATGATTTACAATCTCAAGGTCGATAAAAACAGAGGATGACGTGTTCCCCAACAAACAAACATAACCAAAAAAAACCAAAAACCAAAAACAAACGAACACTCTTGAGAAGAGAGCTCAGTGGTTTTATTCTGTTACTGTAAATTCCCCATTTTGCCCTTCTTTGTTCATCTTATTTACGCAGTCCAAGCAAATCTTGGCCGCGACCGGAGTGGCCAAGAAGGTGGGGTTGTTTTGTCCAGCCATGATCACAAGAATCTTCTCCTCGAAAACATTAGCCACCACTTTCTCACCGGACTCTGTCTGTTTCTCTCCGTCGTCTGTCCGGCGAGAGAGCTTCCAGTAGGAGCAAGCAAGCAACAAGAGAGCAAAGGCGATGAGTCCAAGCATGGCAGCTAAACCACCGAACAGGTAAGGAACCGGTGTTCGCCACGGAGGCCGTTTTTGAGACTCCACCATTATTGTTGACATCTTCTCGTTTATGTTTCCTCTTATGCTTGGAAATTGCCTCATTGTTTCTTGTTTTTTATTTGAAATTGTTGAAGGACTGAGGAGAAGAGAAGCTTGAAAAGTGTGAGGCTACTGTATTTTTTTTAGTTTTTTTTTTTAATTGTGAAGCTGGTTTGATTTGCTTGTAGTGGTTTACAGTTTATTTATAGTACTGGCAGAGAAATAGAGAGAGATGTAATTATTTCACAAAATGACATTTCTTCTCACTTTTTTTTATTATTATAAAATAAATTTGAAGGTAAGTGGGTCACGGAATCTCCATGATACGTTATATTGCTTTGATCATGCACCAGGTTCGAAGATATTTAATAATATATATATATATATATATATATATTTGCATTTAGATATATACCTTAAGTTTTTAAAATCTTTTTTGGATTCAATTTTTTTAGACTTTAGTTCCATACCCTCTCCGGATCGAAAACTATAACATGTTAAAAAAAGATAATGAGGTATGTGATCTTAATATGTAATTTTATGTGATTATGTCATTGGATTTTATTTTTATTTTTGGTAAAATAGTTGTTTATCAAAATTACTACCAAATCTAGTGACAAAAGACAACTATAAAATAGATAAATTACTACCAAATCTAGTGACACGTTGAGTACGAGTTCAAATTAAACCGAACACTACAAGAAAACAGGTATTTTGTGACACCGGAAATCGTCACAAATCGGTCGCAAAACACCTGTTTACGACGTTTTTGCGACGACTTTGAGGAGTCACATTTTTGTCGTCGCAAAATGACAAAGGTCGCAAAAGGGTCGCAAATTTGCGACGAATTTGTGACTGCCCCAAGTAGTCGCAAATTTGCGACTGTTTTGTGACTACCAAATTCGGTCGCTAATAAGCGACCCTTTTAGGACTGTAATATGTAGTCGGAAAGTTGGTCGCAAATAAGTCACACTTGCCGTAGCAAAGTAGTCGCAAAGTAGTAGTAAACTTTACGACCCTTTTGTGACTGATTAGTGACGTTTTTGAAATTGGTTTGGTCACAAATTTATGACTTTTTTGCCACCATTTTGAATTGATTTGGTCACAAAATAGTCACATTTTTGGAATTGGTTTGGTCACAAATTAGTCACGGTTTAGAAATACTAAATCTGATTAATTTTGAATTTTGAAATGATATTAATCAAAACAAATGATGATTTAAAGTACTAATTCTGAAACAAAACGATTAGATACCTCAAAAAAGTATTAACCAAAAGCCAATCCATAAGCAAAATCCCAAACATCAACGTATTGTTCCAACATAACCAAAACATCATACATAAGTTCAAAGTTGAACATAATAAATAAACGGATCAATCCTAGAATTCATAAAAAAGATTAAGAGGGAGAGGAAGTGAGTGAACCGTTTGTTGTGGTGGCTGGTGTGTTGGCCAGTGTAGTTTCTTCTGTGGTGTTGGTTGTTGAGATCTCATACCTCTCTTTTCTTTTCCTTTCCTTATTGTTTCTCCAAAGCATCCAACTCTAAAAGGGTTGACGATAGTCGACAAAGATATAGTGGCTGATGAAGTAGTTGTTGCAGTTGCTAGAGGATGAGCAGCCACATAAGAGAATGCTTACTGATCACTTGGGACCAAGTTCCTTGAGAGCACACATCTGCTCCTCTCCCGTTGCAGACATGACAGACCCATCTATATCTTTGCCCTCATCAATTCCATTCCTGAGCTGTGTGAGCAAAGCATCATCTGTTGGAAGCTTCAGATCATCCTTAGTGCTACCATTATCAGTAAGAAGACTAACCTGTAACTGCGATCAACCAAAAACCCTCTAATTTAAGTATGTGGGCAAAGGCAAAACACAAAGTTGAACTAATGAAAATGAAGGTCACATACAAAGCCATCTTCAGAGATATCAATCAACTGGTAATCAACACGGTTCACATGTGGAACCTACCAAAAAAAACCCAACACAACAATGTAAGAACTAAAAGACTTGTATCCAAATGTGCAACGACCGAAAGTAGTTAAACCTAAACAATAAAAGAACTAAAAAGTCCTACATTAAAGACAATACAAGAAAAGTGATACCTCGAACAAATTCTACGGCTTCATCAAGAACTAGATTGAGCAATTGGTCATAGCCTTTTAAAGTTCCTATCAGTGCAAGCAAATACACACATAGCAATTACCAAATCTGAGCGAAACAATAAAAAAAATCTTCTTCTTCTCCCATTTTCTAATGAGCGAGAAGTTAATTCTAATCCCTAATGCTTAGGTGAGTGAGTATCTACAAATTTCTTAAAAATATTCACACATTGGATTCTTTTAAACACTAAAAGTTCCAACAAATGATTAAAATCAAATCTCACCTCCGACGAGAAAAGCGTAACCAAGAGTCAACTTCTGTGACATAGACAAAGGCGTATTCCTCTTCCATCACTCTCCTCTTCACCGTCTTCTCCTCCTTGTCTAAAACTTACACATAGCTAAATTCAAACCAACATACACTATCAAAGTATCAAAACAATATCTCAACAGAGAAAGCAACCCCAAAGTTAAGCAATTTTGCAAATCAATCCCAACAAAGAAAGCAAACAAAGACAAATTTTTCATCTCAGCAATTAAGAAGAGCAAATGTTGTATACCATAAGGAGGAGAGAAGGCAGATTCATTCCAAGGAGGAGGAGAAGTATATGGCAGGGTTGTCGGAAAAGCTTGTTGAGCCGAAGTTGACGCTTGAAGATGCACCGGCGAAAAACCGGTCTGACGCCGTGGATGAGATGACGGCGACGGAGAACCAGAAGGTGTGGCGCTTGAAGAGGGGGTAGACGACTACGAAGAAGACTTTCCACCTCCGGATACTTGTCCACCGCCGCGGGTGAGAGGTCGTTTCCCACTGCTTGCACTGCCGCGAATTGAGCCCGTGTTGCCGTAATTATGGGCCGCTTTCCCGAAAATTTTGGTCGACTTGTTAGTTCGGGGACCAACAGCCTTCCCTCCTCTTCCTTTGCTCGATCTACCCGTCGTCATTAGGAGTAGAGAATAGAGAGATTTGGGTTAGAATAGAGAGATTTGTGTTAGATTTTAAGAGATATGTGTTAGATTTTGAGAGATTTGGGTTAAGAGGAAGAGAGGTAATCGGGTTGAGAGAAGAGAGAAAAACCCTAGATCTAACTTTGTTTTGATATTTACTAAGTGTCGAATGGTTTTATTTTAAGTTTAGAAATCTAAGGAGTAACAAAATAGTCACAAAATGGTCACTAAGGTTAAATATAACCAAATATTAGGAGGGAGGTTTGCCGCTAAAAGAAAACCCGAAATTTTAATCTGAAAATAAGACCCGTCGCAATTTGGTCGCAAAAACGTCGCAAACAAGTTTGAAATCGTCGCAAATCAGTCGTAAATTTACGACTACTTTGTTACTGATTCTTGAATCAGACACAAAAATGCTACCATTTTGTGACTACACGAAAGAGTCACAAAACTTTCTTTGTAATTTTAAAGCTTTTGATCTATCTACAGTCCATCTATAGTGTTAGATTCACTTAAATTACAACAATAAAGCAAGATAAATTCTTTACATGAAAAAAATCAGAAAATGCATTGAAGTTATGATCATTAGAAAGCATTAGTAAACATTACTTAATAAGTTAGACAATTTTTAAGATTTTTAAGAAATTCTAACAAAAGTTAAAATTTTCAAATATTTGTGTGCCATTGTTTATTTTTTCCTTGTCTAATCTTGTTGGATTGATTTTAAGAAATGTACTATTGAAAATGGTATAGATTTGAATAGAGAAATGTCAAATGAAAATACGGGCGTCGCAAAGTCGTCACAAAGTGGTCCCGAACTCAGGTGTTAGTCGCAAATCAGTCGCAAATCTCAGGTGTTAGTCGCAAATAAGTCGTCTATTCGTCACAAATTTGCGACTACTTTGTTACTGATTCTAGAATCAGACACAAAAATGCTACCATTTTGTGACTACACGAAAGAGTCACAAAACTTTCTTTGTAATTTTAAAGCTTTTGATCTATCTAAAGTCCATCTATAGTGTTAGATTCACTTAAATTACAATAATAGAGCAAGATAAATCCTTTACATGAAGAAAATCAGAAAATGCATTGAAGTTATGATCATTAGAAAGCATTAGTAAACATTACTTAATAAGTTAGGCAATTTTTAAGATTTTTAAGAAATTCTAACAAAAGTTATAATTTTCAAATATTTGTGTGCCATTGTTTATTTTTTCCTTGTCTAATCTTGTTGGATTGATTTTAAGAAATGTACTATTGAAAATGGTATAGATTTGAATACAGAAATGTCAAATGAAAATACGGGCGTCGCAAAGTCGTCACAAAGTGGTCCCGAACTCAGGTGTTAGTCGCAAATCAGTCGCAAATCTCAGGTGTTAGTCGCAAATAAGTCGTCTATTCGTCACAAATTTGCGACTACTTTGTTACTGATTTTAGAATCAGACACAAAAATGCTACCATTTTGTGACCACACGAAAGAGTCACAAAACTTTCTTTGTAATTTTAAAGCTTTTGATCTATCTAAAGTCCATCTATAGTGTTAGATTCACTGAAATTACAACAATAGAGCAAGATAAATCCCTTACATGAATAAAATCATGAAATGCATTAAAGTTATGATCATTAGAAAGCTTTAGTAAACATTCCTTAATGTATTAGGCAATGTTCAAGAATTTTAAGAAAAACTTATAAAAGTTTAGAATTATAAAATATTTGTATGTCATTGATTATTTTTTCCATGTCTAAGGTTGTTGTAATCATTATAGAACATCTAATATTGACAATGGTATAAATTTGCCAAGATAAATGTACGGGCGTCGCAAAAGCGTCACAAATGCGTCCCAAAGTCGTCGCTAAGGAGTCGGTAATTTGCGACTACTCTCAGACTACAAGTATTCGTCGTTAAGTTGCGACGTATTTGTGACGATATCGATGTTGGTCGCTAAGTAGTCACAAATATGTCATAAAGTGGTCGCTAAATTTTGCGACCACGGTTTTCGTCACAACTGGTGGTCACAAATTGCAGGTTTTCAAATCGTCACAACTGGTGGTCTTAAAGTCGTCGCAAAAGAGTCGGTAATTAGCGACTATTTTCTGACTTCCTGAACCCGTCGTTAATTTGCGACCGATTTGTCACGTTTTTGGTGTTGGTCGTTAATTGGTTACAATTTCGTTACAAAGTGGTCGCTAAATTTTGTGACCACTAATTTCGTCACAATCCTTGGTCACAAAACGCAAGTTTTCTTGTAGTGGAATGATAATCATACGCCCTAACCCGAACGTTTATGACTTTATGACAAAATCATTGTAAATCCGTAGATACTATAAGCTTAACTCCCAGATACCACATCTCATACTTAGATTTTAACACTGCAACGAAAATACTCAAACCTCTGGCCTTTGTGGGTTGTAATTTAAAAACTAATAATTTTTTATCGATAACATATTTGGGACAGTACCGGCTCAAAATTCTTAGGGGCCCTGGGTCAAAAAAGAATTTTGGACCCTAGACATTTTTCTATAAAAAAACTTTTCTTATAAATTTTTTTTTTAATGTATTTTGTATTAAATAAATTTGTTATAAAATTAAAAATATACACACAATTTTCTTTTTTGACCTCTTTCTAATCTTATATTTAGTTTACTATATATTTTTTTTTACAAAAATTTTTTTTAAAAAAAAAAAGAGCCCTTATTTATTAGGACACGGAACGGGGCCCGGAGCGGCCGCACCCATTGTTCCCCCTCTGAGCCGGCCCTGATTTGGGAGAGACAAAAAGAAAAACATCATTATTTGATTATTTTGGATTTTGGAATATAAGCGGGCTCAGCTGTGTGTTTTATTCGGGCCCATGAATTTCACATGGCCATTTGTTATTATGCTAAGCCAGGGGTATGTTTGTCTTTTTAGAATGCTGTTTGGATAATGATTTGCCGCTAACAGTAAATTATATACGGGTTTACTTTTTAATATTCCCACCAATAACAATCCGTAGTTTTTATTTTGTATCCATAGTTGGAAGAGAATATTTCATTTTACTAATCATTAGTTAGTTCCTAAGAATTTTAGATTAATATTTGAATATCTATATCAACTATATCTACATTTAGCCTCTCTCCCGTATAATCTTTATCTGAATAAACTATATTAAATTAATGGGATAGAAATGAAATAATAACAATAGAGTGGGAACAAAAGAATGAAAGATGATGGATTCTTCTGTTGGATTATGCCATTTTTCTTACACATATATATGAGTAATGTTTTCATTCAAACATCATGCGTTGTAATATGCATCACTATCTTAATTCAAATTATGTAAGAAAATCATTGTTTGGAAAACTAGATTACGATTGAAAAATCCAATTGATCGAGGAAAGTTCAGTTTTAATTTAAGCTTATTACATGTTTCGGAGCACTATTTGAGTTGTGCGACAATACATGAATGAGATTATGAGAATATTTTGATGGACTTGGAGGAGACATGACAACTTGACAAGAGAATTGTGGATTGTCAACTTGCGCATCTTTCTCCCTTGATATTATTATTAGGCAAGTAAAGTAAATATGCACTTTCAAAACCTTACACCCATTTAAAGATAATATTCATGCATATATAAGTACATTGGCATATATAGATACATAAAATGTCTAACATACGTTCATTAATGCATGCTATAAATATAATATATATATATCAATCTTTTTTACAAGAAAATCTCTAACCTTCGATCCACCATTTCATGTTAGCTTTGAGAAGGTTATAGTTTCAGTACCCAATTATGGATTACTTTTCTTGTAGCGTAGTTGTATTTGTTTAATTGAAAATGGGTTGACAAAAAAATATATTCCCTGCAAAACTTTGTGTTGTTGTTTTGTTCATAATATATAGATGATTCCCTGACATGAAATCTACTTAATTTTAGGAAAATTAATTAGAGAAGAAAGATATATTATTAAGAAAATATAGATTCTTCTAAATTAGAATCATATGTGTTAGAATCGGGCTTATTATGGGCTTCCAACTCAAAACCAATTGGCAATGAGTGGATTGACCCTAACCCTTTATATAGTAGTTCATTAGTTTTTATATTTCCGATGTGGGACGTTTATCATCAATACCCTCCCTCACGCTCAGACATCTAGGTCTGAAGCGTGGACAACGTGGGAATTACATCCACAGGGAGGCCCACATCGGTAGTAGTAGTAGTAGAAGTAGTATTAGGTCAAAGGATCTTATGGCTCTGATACCATGTTAGAATCGGGCTTATTATGGACTTCCAACTCAAAACCAATTGGCAATGAGTGGATTGACCATAACCCTTTATATAGTAGTTCAATAGTTTTTATATTTCCGATGTGGGACGTTTATCATCAATAATATGCAAATAATCCAATTAGATCGTATGAATAAAAGGAACACTCTTGTATAAAAATATTCTAGTTTCCACCACCGCAAAAGCATCTGAAGTTACTCTCTTCTTTCACTGATTAGTAAACAACCTGTTGGTTAAGCCAAAGGGCCATCTCTTGTTCATCACGACTCCATCACGTGAAGCATAAATATATATGTATGATAATATATGCACACATATACATAACTTTTCTTTATTTTGGCATAGGCTCCGAATGGTAAATGCGTTTTCCGGTGTCGAAAAAATGTGGTGCGGTTCAAATAGTAACAAAAATATATAGATACATATGTATATATACATATTTTGACACTGTTACAGCACTGTTGCGATGCAGTTTTGGGTGCGGATTTGGTCACCATTCAAATCCATAATATATCGAACGTATATGCACATATTATACATATTATGATAGTTGTAACATGTGGCTGGGAAAGTGATTGATGTATGCAAGCTGTAGATAGAGAGATGGGAGATATTGATTTGTGCTTGCCGGAGAGATTCGGTTCCACGTACGTGGGAGAGAGGCTTATAGATTTACTGTGAAGCCAGAGAATATATTTATATATTCATACAACAAAAAGTCATGAAGTTATTCGAGATCTGGTTGTGAATCAAACTTAGATACGAATATAGTTCTGTGACTTCTGTCTGTATTGATCTATCGATCTGTTTATATATGACTTTGTGAGACATCTAAGAATCATATCTAGCTTTCGTTTTCTTTACTTATAATTTATTATATTGTTTTTGATCGATTCTTTGTTGGATATCAGTAGTGAACATGTCTCCACAGTCTAGTTGTCTAAACATTTCTTTAGGTATATGTGTGCACATTTTGTTTATGCAATCATACGAATACAAGAAAGGATAAGGCTGGAGGATGCTTAATCTGGTGGGGATAGTATATAAAATTTATATCTATATATAAAATGGTTAATTTAAACAATTAGAAAATTTAAAGTCAGTTCACAATTGATAAAACTAAAAAAAAAAAAAAAAAAAGCTTTGAATTATGTTGCTGAATAGGGTGGAACCGGGAAGAAAGAACATATATGGTTTCCTATATTTGTAGACAAATACCATAAAACTCTGTTCGAATTGGGCAAACGACTCTAGGCCGCCATATCAAATATATGAAACCATATGTCAATGTCAAAGCTCTAGAAAGTAACTTGTGTTCATAGTAGAAAGTACATATGCGCGGATAATAATGGTTATATTTGGACATATATGCGGATGTGTAAATTGGATGGGATTAATACATATTCTTTTTTTTTTTTTTTTGCTAAATTATTTTTAATTAATACATATTCTTAAACTCCGAATGAGTTTTAGTTAATTTGATCACATTGCCAAACTAATGTTTACTTAATTATAAATTTATTTTTAATAGAAGAATGGTTTATTTTGTGTTGGTCCTTGTGAAACTACATAAAACTACGATTGCCAATCTAAGCAAGTTCGTTATTGCATGAAAAGAGGCACTACTTATATTGAATATAGTAAATTATTTAGCCATTGATGGTTTTTCTCCGGCCCTAACTAGTTATACATATTTTGGGCCTTAGCCATGAAAACTTCTTCGGCCATATGAAAATTCTTGTAGTATTAGAGTAATAGCAGTTTATTCTTTAAGATTATGATGCTTTAAAGGAAGGAGCCAAGCAAATCCGTGCATATTTAATTTATAGCAGAAAATATTATATTTTATTAATGGTGGAGTTTACAGAGATTATGAAAGCTCAACAAATGGTATCAGAATAATGTTCAAAAATTATGGATCTAAGAAGTGGATGTAGGAGAAAGTGTGGGTAAGAAAGAGAGAAAAAAAGTTAGAGTGAAAGCGAGTGGTTCTTATCTTTCTATTTTATTTTAAAATTATAATTTATGTTCCTGAAAATGTTAGTTAAAATTAATCTTATCTTCTAAGGGGATGAGAAGTGTAAGAAACATGTGAAAAAAGTCAGGAGATAATGTTGATGTATATTAGACAGTTTTACTCTTAGGATTCTATGATTTTTGACAGACAAAAATTTGTCTAAACAAGCGCAACTATATATTTTTGAAATCCTTTCTTTCTTCTTCTATATGGATAATGACAAATTCCTCATTTTTAAAAATTAAAATTATATGTTCGTCTCCTAAACGGCTTAAAAGTAAAGGTTTGTCTTAAAAAAATGAGGGTATAGTAATGAGGAAATTGATAATTCGTGGCCACACCAATGCAATTACCAACGAAACTATTGAACATTAACCATCTGGTTTTAACCATCAAATGAGTCATTATGACATTCACTCTTCACAAGAAAATTATAATTAAAATATTATGATGAGAAAAATGAAACCTCATCTATATGTAATGCTCAACATACCTTTAATTTTTTTTTTCTTTCTACGCATCAGATTTTATGTTTTCAATTAATATTTATATTTGCAACATTCTTTTTTTCTATTTCATCTAATGCTCTATTTACTTCAATGTTCATAAATAGTTTTTGATTCTAAGTTTTTTGCTTAAAATGACGAATATCACCGCATAAATTTGTTACTAATAGCGAAAAATTAAATACTTATCCTCCTCTTTTCCGCTAAATAGTAATTAATAGTATCGATTATATCTATTATTTTTCTCCCTATTTCATATAATGATCTATTTACTTCAATGTTCATATAGTTTTTTGGATTATAAGATCTTTGCTTAAAATGACGAATATCACTGCATAAATTTGTTACTAATAGCGACAAATGAATACTTATCCTTCTCTTTTCCGCTAAATGACAATTAATATCGATTATATCTATTATTTTTTCTTTTATTTCATCTAATATTCTATTTACTTCAATGTTCATATAGTTTTTTGGATTATAAGATTTTTGCTTAAAATGACGAATATCACCGCATAAGTTTGTTACTAATAGCGACAAATGAATACTTATCCTTCTCTTTTCCGCTAAATGACAATTAATATCGATTATATATATTATTTTTTCTTTTATTTCATCTAATATTCTATTTACTTCATTGTTCATAAATAGTTTGATTATAATATTTTTGCTTAAAGAGACGAATATCACCGCATAAGTTTGTTACTAATAACGACAAATTGAATAATTATCCTTTTTCCGCTAAATGACCATTACTATCGATTATATCTATTATTTTTTCTTTTATTTCATCTAATACTCTATTTACTTCAATGTTCATAAATATTTTGATTATAAGATTTTCGCATAAAAAGACGAATATGCATAAATTTGTTACTAATAGCGATAAATTGAATAATTATCCTTCTCTTTTCTGCTAAATGACAATTAATATCGATTATATCTATTATTTTTTTCCTATATCATCTAATGCTTTATTACTTTAATGTTCATAAATATTTATGATTATAAGATTTTTACTTAAAACGACGAATATCACCGCATAAGTTTGTTACTAATTGAATACTTATCATTCTCTTTTCCGTCAAATGACAATTAATATAGAAAAGAATCTCATTTTTTCATATATATATTGGTTAGAATATCGTCATTAATCTCTCGCTATTCATTCATAAAACTTCTAAATAGCTGAAGGAATAAATCATATATAAAGACATGGAAATTTTACTGAATTCATTAAACCGGACAAGCATATACGACTCTAGGTAAGGGACTGGGACCTTGATAAGGGACTGGGACCTTGATATCTCGTATCTAAAAGTTGTATCTAAATATGTACTATAAATCAGATAATTCAAGCAGGATGACTATACCACTGGACTGCAAACTTAAGTTCCATTATAACTTAACGTTTTCTAAAAGAAAAAGAAAAAAAAAAAAGTTTTCTAATTAATGTTTTAGTCCTCAATCCTCATCGCATCAGCAATTGCTCCATCATATTTTTATTTCAGATAAAGTCGTTGCCAAAAAGATGTCACACAAAAAGTCAACATCCTCGACTCGTTAAATCATTTCCACGTTACTCCACGTAATAAACAAAGTATTAACTTCATGCAACATCGTAGACAAAGGCATCTTTATGTGTTGTTTTATTTTTTTTGATCAGATCTTAGATCGAATCGAAATATAAATTAAACTTAAAAATCTATAACTGTTATATATATATATATATATATATATATTTTAAAATAACTAAAGTTGTCACACTCTTCTTCAAATTCGACCACAGGTATTTTAACTAGGTGAAAATTTATTTTCTTTTTTATCAAAAAAAAAATCACTAATTTTTTTGTTGACATTTGATGTGTATTATGCAGATTAGAACGTATATGGTAATACATTGATCACTAATAGATTTGGATAATATGTCAATCAAATAGTAAATTCCACTTTTGTTTTCTTATGCAAGAAAAAAACTAAATAATTAATATAATAGAGTGTGGTAAGACATTAATGTTATTTCGTTTTCTATAGTTAAATTTTAACACGTTCGTTAAAAAAAAAACTTATCTTTTAAAAACATAAAACCATAAAAAAAAATTATGCATATGTTTAAAAATAGAAAAATTAACAAAATCATATTTTTAGAATAGAAAAAATGAAAATATTAATATATTGTTCATCACCTAAAACAAATGATAAACTACAGATATATAATCTCTTTATTTTTTATTTTTTTTCTCGGGGCTATTTTGTATTAAACGCACAAGGCCCCAAGTATAAGTATAGTTAATTATTACAAAAGAAGAAAAAAAGAAAGACCCAAAGTATCATTGAACCAGCCCTTCTGTGTCTATCTAATACAAATTATACAATGATGATACAGATCAAACGATTCTTTTGCGAAAACAAATTGTAATTACGATCACGTTCGTCACCGAACAAGTTTGTCATTAAATTGAGTTTGTACTTTCCAATAATTACATAAAGTTCCAAAAATGTGACGCTGGAACGTCCCTAGTTGATATCTTCAATTAGTGTAATCTGTATCTAGTCGTCGCACGTACGTTATATATAATTTACATCATTATTCGTAAGACCCCAAATAATATACTCCACATTGCAATGTAAGAAGCAATATCGTGTACGCGTACGTATGCATACACATAATTTAATTCTTTTTCTTTTGTTAAAAGCATTATTAAAGTAAAAAATGTCTGTATTTGAAGCTGACATGCATAATGCTTTTTATGGCTATATATTTTTAATATAACTAAAATTTTGCATATAAGATTTAAATATAGATTTTTACCAAAAAAGATTTAAATACAGATATTTTATAGCCATAATAATCTAGCACAACCAACAAAAGCGACCGTCTGCAGTTTTCATAATATGTGAAGAAAGAAATTACAATAATCATCATTGAATGCTTTGTTTATACTTATTTTCAAGTTTTACTTTTAAAACTATTTATAAATAGTACTGATTACTTTGTATTAAAAAACGTAACTAAAAATAAGATATCTCTCAGAAGAAAATAAAATTTTCATTTTAATCTTATGATCATATCTAATTTAAGAACATAATTTGTAGTAAGTAATTTATAACATTTACTTTTGTGATATTTACTAAGAGAATCACATTTTTTTTTGTCAGATTTAAGCTATATATGGACATTGGTCAATGGCGACAGGTAGAGGTGTCAAAATGGGTCAAATCTTATGGGTCAACTCAACTCGACTCAACCCATCAATCCTAATGGTTTGAACATTTGAGTCATAATGAGTTAATGAGTTAAATGAGTTTATGAGTTAATGAGTTCATGGTTTAAATGAGTTGGATCATAATGGGTTAATGAGTTATAATGAGTTAACCATTAACCCATCAATTTATTTATTATCAACACAATATCATCATCATACCTATCATTAATTTATTAATTCATAAATTTTCCCGCCAAAACCTAAATTAGCAAATATCTCGCCAAAAACGAAAATAAGCAAATTTCCCGCCAAAAAACAAAAATCCGCAAACTTCCCGCAAAAAAAAACGAAAATCCAAAAATTTCCCGCCAAAAACTGGAAACCCGCAAATTTCCCGCCAAAAACAAAAATCTAAAAATTTCCCGCCAAAAAAACGAAAATCCGCAAATTTCCCGCCAAAAAACGAAAACCCGCAAATTTCCCGCAAAAAAAAGAAACCTGCAAATTTCCCAAAAAAATGAAAATCCAAAATTTTCCCGCCAAAAATTGGAAATCCGCAAATTCCCCGCCAAAAACGAAAATCTAAAAATTTCCCGCCAAAAACGGAAATCCGCAAATTCCCCGCCAAAAAACAAAAAATCCGCAAATTTTCCGCCAAAAAAAAGAAACCCGCAAATTTCCCGCCAAAAACGAAAATCCAAAAATTTCCCGCCAAAAAAACAAAAATCCCTAAATTTCCCGCCAAAAAAGGAAACCCGCAAATTTTCCGCCAAAAATGAAAATCCAAAAATTTCTCGCTAAAAAACGGAAACCCGCAAATTTCCCGCCAAAAATATGAATCCCCAAATTTCCCTCCAAAACCGTGAACCCGTAAATTTTTCGTCAAAAACGTGAATACGCAAATTTCCCGCCAAAAAGTAATGATGATAATGGTGATGGTGTTATGATGATGATGATAATGATAATAATGATAATGAAAATATTATTAATTAATTATTATTTTTTAGTTTTTTAATTTAATTATTGATTAATGAGTCAATAATTTAACCACTTAATCCATCAAATTTTGAGTTGATGGGTTCACCCAACTCATTTAAATTAATTGAGTTGATGAGTTGACCCAACTCATTTGCTAAATGAGTTGAGTTAACTCATAACTCATTTAACTCTCAACTCATTGGATAATAAATTGAGTTGGGTTGAATTACCCATTTTGACATCCCTAGCCACAGCTATACCACCATAACTAGTCAGCTCTTTCATTATTATGTTCTAGATCGTTTAAGACTTTTCTCTTACGAACAATTCAACCGAAATAGTTTAATTAGAGTTTGTGACCTATTACGTTTAACCAAAAAAAAAAAAATTAACATAAAATTTTGACACATGTACCAAAAAAACCAAAAATTGTGACTCTCTTACTCAAATGTTACAAAAATAATGTGGTGAAGTACTTGGAAAACATCATGTTTTTAACTGCAAGACACATGCTCATAAAAATACAAAAAAATTTCCGAGAGATATTTAAACCTATAAAGTTGATCATTATCCCAACATTTGTTCTTTTTCTTTTTTTTTCTTTTGCAAAAAACAATTGTACTCCTTCACATTAATTACAACAGACACACAATAAGAGGGACCGAACGACGGAACACACACGAGATTCCATATTTTCCATGTTTATATTACGTACGTAAGTAACGTAACTGTATATACATTGTACCATATATAGATAACGGACCATTAATTATTTGAACATTTCCCTCAAAAAGCAAAGTACTCTCTCTACTTCATTCCAACTCTATGCGTATGTATGTTAGTGTATGGACCGATAGACAAATTAAATGTATAGGTAGACACATGTGCTACTGTTATCAAAATTACAATTATTTCATCAAAAGCAAAGTACTCCCCATCGTTACATATACACATATATACATTTATTATAATAATTTAAAACCTCTTTGGTCAAAAGGAAAGTTTCGACTATTTATATAGCCAAAGAAGATCAAGAAAAATAAAATTCGTGAGTTCAGAAGCTATAGCCATTTAAAAGATAAGAAGATGGAGAGTTTGATGGTAGAAACGGCCAAGACCATTTGGTGGATAGTAGTTATAGGAGTGTTAGGTTTAGGGGTCCGTGTGTATGGTAAAACGATGGCGGAGCAATGGAGGGTGCGGACGAAGTTGAAGAAGCAGGGCGTGAAGGGTCCTCCGCCGTCACTATTTCGTGGAAACGTGCCGGAGATGCAGAAGATCCAATCACAAACAATGAATAACTCAAAACACTACTCTGGCGATAATATCATCGCCCATGACTACACTTCTTCTCTCTTTCCATATCTCGATTATTGGCGAAAACAATACGGTATGCTCTATAATCTCATAATTTCAACAATTTAGACTCCGAAATTACATATAATTTGGGATCTGTGGCCAAAAAAAAATTGTCAACAAAGTAGACACGACTATGGTCGTTTTGAATTAGACGATTCCATATTTTGTACGGATGGTAAAGTAGACAAAACAAACTCATATCTCTTCATAAAATCTTGTAAATAGATAGTGATTGAAAGGACCATATAATTGTATATATACATGCATACGTTAATTTTTATTCATACATATGTGCTTACTGATTGACAGCTAAGGCCTATATATGTGTGTATATATGTAGCATATGTATGAATTGACAACTAACGCCGCAGAACTAAAAAATTATGAAAAGCTGTCTTTTTCATTAGTTTAGAGAAGCCAATAAGGTTTTGTACGAGCGGGTCTACTTGATCAAAAGTTAGCACCTTCTATTATATATATATGATACCTTCTCAATGATTCATTTTGATTCCTTTTTTTCTAGTAATAATCATAAGATATATTTTAAATTTCATTTTTAAATACAAAAGTAGTTGTCACTTCGCTAGCACGCGTGGATCGGTAATATGTTAATCATCGGTTATGTTGATTGAGAGGAACTAAGTTTTTATTCTCACCGCCTTCTAAGTTTGTTTTGAGCATTTATGGTATATTTATTCTCTACGAGTAATTCACTGAAATAAAAATATAATGTTAAGGGAGGGTGTACACGTACTCGACGGGGGTGAAGCAACACTTGTACATGAACCACCCAGAGTTAGTGAAAGAACTTAACCTAGCCAACACTCTTAACCTTGGCAAAGTCTCATACGTCACCAAACGCCTTAAATCCATTCTTGGCCGTGGTGTCATCACCTCTAATGGGCCTCATTGGGCCCATCAACGTCGTATCATCGCCCCCGAGTTCTTCCTCGACAAAGTCAAGGGAATGGTGGGATTGGTGGTGGATTCGGCGATGCCTATGCTGAGCAAATGGGAAGAGATGGTGCAAAGAGAAGGAGAAATGGTGTGTGACATAAGAGTGGACGAAGACTTAAGAGCTGTCTCTGCTGACGTAATCTCTAGAGCTTGCTTTGGGAGCTCCTTCTCCAAAGGCAAAGAGATCTTCTCTAAGCTTAGATGTCTTCAAAAGGCCATCACTCACAACAACATCCTCTTCAGCCGCAATGGCTTCACGTAAGTGAATTCAAAATCATTTCTCTCTCTATATATATTAGTTAAGGGAATGTCATGTTGATGATCAATATTATGGTTGCAAGTGATGTTGTGTTCGGGACTAAGAAGCATGGGAACGGGAAGATTGAAGAGCTGGAGAGGCATGTAGAGTCTTTGATATGGGAAACCGTTAAGGAGAGAGAAAAGGAATGTGTGGGAGATCACAAGAAGGATCTAATGCAGTTGATACTAGAAGGGGCTATGAGTAGTTGTGATGGTAGCTTGGAGGACAAGAAATCATCTTACAAAAGTTTCGTAGTGGACAATTGCAAGAGCATTTATTTTGCTGGCCATGAAACCAGTGCGGTTGCTGTCTCTTGGTGTCTTATGCTCCTCGCTCTCAACCCTTCCTGGCAAACTCGGATCCGCGATGAAGTCTTTCGTTTCTGCAAGAACGGTATTCCTGACGCAGACTCTATTTCCAACCTCAAAACGGTAATTTACAACCTCCCCTCTCATGTCAAGTTTTTCGACTTCCAAGTATGACCATTTTAGGAATCTAACATTAATTACTTGAATATTTATATAGGTGACAATGGTTATACAAGAGACCTTGAGGCTATACCCACCAGCAGCATTCGTGTCAAGAGAAGCCCTTGCGGACACAAATCTCGGAAGCCTCTTGGTGCCAAAGGGAGTATGCATCTGGACACTGATCCCTACGTTGCACAGAGACCCTGAGATATGGGGAGCTGATGCGAATGAATTCAAGCCAGAAAGATTCAGCGAAGGAGTTTCTAAAGCCTGCAAACACCCTCAGTCCTTCGTCCCATTTGGATTAGGGACAAGGTTGTGTTTAGGAAAAAACTTTGGTATGATGGAGCTCAAGGTTCTTGTGTCACTTATTGTGTCAAGGTTTAGTTTTACTCTCTCTCCCACATATCAACACTCTCCAGTGTTCAGAATGCTTGTAGAGCCACAACATGGCGTTGTCATTAGGGTTATGAAACAATAAGATCTTATATCGTATGATTATAGTTTTTACTCCTTTGTAATATCTTATCACAATAGTAATAGTGTGTTTACTTTTTTGGTTTTTTTTTTTTTTTTTTGTGAATAAAGCTCTACCAATATCGGTGGAAAAGAAAATAATGATTAGCACTTGTGAAAAAAAATACTATTCGTATAAAATGTTGGAGTAGAAAGAACAATCAACCCAATATTATATTACTAACAATTAGACCCTACTACATATGTGATCCGGTGAGTTTTCTCCTTAACTATTGAGGTGGTGATTCTGATTTGTTAATATACTTAATCTTAATTCTACTACCTAGATTTATAGTATTTTGTCGTTTATATTTATATATTTTACTTGTTGTAAATGTTTTTTTATATAAGTTTAAATGTGTTTGGTTTTCACTATTAGAGTGGATAACTTGGATTTGCTAAAATCATATTGATTGATGAATGTTTCATGTTTGAATTCTATGTTGTTCAAAAAAAAACTGAAATCATTCTATAGCTTTGTTGGATCCTGTCAAGTTTTCAAATATAAGCCCAAAAACAATTGGACAGACAAGGTCGTGCTAACAGTATGAGGGCTTACGAGTTTTGGACCGGGCGTCCCAAGATGTTCCCTGTGGTGTACAGTAGTAGTATATTTAATATATACATAAATTATAATTTAATAAAATAACATTTTGGACTTATTTGTTTAGATTTGTAATAATTTAATAAAATTAAAATTTGGAATTATATGCTCAAAAGGAATCTGGTTGAGACTATATATGGGTCAAGACGAGAAGAGAAAGAAAATAAATTAAAAAAAAAACTTGGAATAGACAAAAGGTTAAAAGTAAAAAATGGAGAGTTTGGCTGTTGAGACGGTGCAAGCAATTTGGTGGTTAGTTGTTCTCGGAATCATCGGCGTAGGTTACCATGTGTACGGCAGAGAGGTGATGGAGCAGTGGAAGATGCGGAGGAGTCTAAAGATGCAAGGCGTGAAGGGTCCTCCACCGTCGATCTTTAACGGCAATGTGTCGGAGATGCAACGAATTCAGTCCGAGACTAAACACTATTCCGGCGATAACTTCATTTCTCATGACTATTCTTCTTCTCTCTTTCCTCATTTCGATCACTGGCGAAAACAATACGGTATGTGTTTTTCCAAACCTCGTAACTTCGTTTAATACAAATGCATATATATGTATATGTAGTATAACAATTTTTGAAACATGATCGTCAGTTGCAAATTAGTATCCAACAATATTTGTGATTTTGAAGCAGAAAAATAGTTATAGTAGTTACAATTTGCAATAAACGAATCTCTTGAGATTCATAAGCAATGTTCATTAATAATCTCGTACAAAAAAAACAAAATTATTATAAGCACGAAACTCAATGTTCTTAACAGTAGGGTCTACCCCCAGTTAAAAGAGATCGAACGTTTCACTTGCATACAACAAAAACAGCTCTGCAAGCTTTTTCTCAATTAACGTTACATGGAAGAAAATCCATTACTAGATAGAAAAACAATATTCCCATAAAAAGACAACACAGAGATCCAAAAAAGGATAAACGTCTTTGCAATATACCATATATAAAATTTCAAAAGAAAAGAAAAAAAAATTATATATATATATGTGTGTATGTATATATATGCTTTATCGATATATATGGCATATACCACAGATATGTAAATTTAAATAAGGAAATATATCTAAATCAATTATTAGAGTAATATGGTGAGTAATATGCTTTATCGATATATATATCCATATAGGCATATACCACCTAAAGCTGAACCAAGTTTGATATTGGTTCGGTTAATTTATTACTCATAACTATTTAACTTTTCTATATGATTCCTGAGTAATTTAATTTTTATACAAATTGGTAATGAAGGGAGGATTTACACATACTCGACGGGGTTGAAGCAGCACCTTTACATAAACCACCCGGAAATGGTGAAGGAGCTTAGCCAAACCAACACACTTAACCTTGGCAGAATCACTCACGTCACCAAACGTCTTGAGCCCATTCTTGGCAATGGCATCATCACCTCTAATGGGCCTCATTGGGCCCATCAACGTCGTATCATCGCCCATGAATTTACCCATGACAAAATCAAGGTCCTAACTCCTACCCTTATTTTTCTTTAATTAGATTTAGGATAGTCGTATTTCGCTCTTTAATTTTGTCTTTGTGAAAAAAAATATGGATATTGGAAATATCTATAAAAATTGATTTGAATTATTGTCGTGATTGGTGAAGGGAATGGTTGGTTTAATGGTGGAATCTGCGATGCCAATGTTGAGGAAATGGGAAGAGATGGTGAAAAGAGGAGGTGAAATGGGGTGTGACATAAGAGTAGACGAAGACCTTAAGGACGTCTCGGCTGATGTCATCGCTAGGGCTTGCTTTGGGAGCTCTTTTTCAAAAGGCAAAGTCATATTCTCTATGATTAGGGATCTTTTAACAGCCATTACTAAACGGAGCGTACTCTTCAGATTCAATGGCTTCACGTAAGTCTCAATATCATTATAATGCATTCTTCTTCTTCAGTTTGTTCAATCTATATAATATAATTGAGTATATGGTGGCAAGTGATATGGTGTTTGGGAATAAGAAGCATGGTGATGTGAATATTGATGCGCTTGAGATGGAATTAGAATCTTCGATATGGGAGACGGTAAAGGAGAGGGAAAACGAATGTGTGGAAGCTCACAAGAAGGATCTAATGCAGTTGATACTCGAAGGAGCGATGCGTAGTTGCGATGGTAACTTGTGGGACAAGTCAGCCTATAGACGTTTTGTAGTAGATAATTGCAAGAGCATCTATTTCGCCGGCCATGAGTCAACCTCAGTCTCCGTGTCTTGGTGTCTTATGCTCCTCGCTCTCAATCCTAGTTGGCAGATTCGAATTCGCGATGAAATCTTGAGTTCTTGCAAGAATGGCATCCCTGACGCAGAATCAATTCCCAACCTCAAAACGGTAATTTTCTTATCAATAATCATTAATAAAATAACAATTCGCTAAAATACCATGGTTTTTGTTTTTAGTATATAAAACTATATGAACTAGTCCACTCAATGGTCCAGATGAACCTTAGCATTATCTCTACTTTGTGTACATGTAGTTTTTTTGTTTTTTCTACATCTAACATTTTGTTGTTCATATGCATTAATAAAATAGGTGACAATGGTAATCCAAGAAACAATGAGACTATACCCACCAGCACCAATTGTGGGAAGAGAAGCATCTGGAGCCATAAGACTCGGAGACCTTGTGGTGCCAAAAGGAGTGTGCATTTGGACCCTCATTCCTGCTTTACACCGAGACCCCGAAATCTGGGGACCAGACGCAAACGACTTCAAACCAGAGAGGTTCAGTGAGGGAATCTCAAAAGCATGCAAATACCCTCAGTCATACATCCCATTTGGCCTTGGACCAAGAACATGTTTGGGCAAAAACTTTGCTATGATGGAAGTCAAAGTGCTTGTTTCACTTATTGTCTCAAAGTTTAGTTTTACTCTATCTCCGACGTATCAACACTCTCCACACCATAAACTGCTTGTAGAGCCTCAACATGGTGTTGTCATTAGGGTTGTTTGATAGTGAGATATTCATTTTGTAATCAATCAAAATTCCTATTATCTTAAGCATTTGTTTTTGAAAATGTTCTAAAGTACAACTAATACTGTCGGAGAGCTATACCTAAATTATACTCCACAACACTAGTTAACGATTTAAAAAGAAGGCTTATTCAAATTACTTGTTTGAGACAGAGAGTTACTTGTACTATTTATTATTTAAAATATATATATATATATATATATAAGTAGTGCTATAAAATGTTATATAAGTAGTGCTGCCAAATTGGTTTGTCCAGTGGCGAATGTGCGACTCTTTTCTTGTCAATTTCTTTTGTCTACATTTCCCTTCTTCTATTTATTTTTGTTTTGATATCCATTTTTTTTTATTGTTGTTGTGACCAAATGATCTCACTTTTGAGAAACACGTCTTCTCTAATACGGAAAGACAAAACTTCATTATCCAACAAACCACAAGACCCACACGGCCACAACCATATTAGCTTCGGAACCATGCCTCGTTATATGGCTCGATACACAAAGGCCATTTATATCTTCTTTTCATTTTTATTATAACTTCTCGTATACTAGTTCAATAATATTTGTGGATAAAAAAAAAAAGGTTTACTATTATTGGTTGATTGTATTAGTATGCTTGTTGAAAAAATAGACTAGAACGATAGTGTGGAAACCATAGTACTGTATGCTACGAATAAGAGACTATTGTTCTTCGGTTGGATCTATAGTTTAATCTCGTTATCACATAGATTCATTTGAGCTTTCAATTAAATCATAAGACCCTTCGTAAGAAAAAGTTGTTTCCAATATATATATGGAAGATGCCAAGAAACTTGTATCTGACTTTGTTTTGTATTGTTTAAAACATGAGGTTGTGGGTGGACGCATGATAGATAATTAAACTTTCTGTAAAGTTCAGCCAACCAAACTAGTACGCCTTTCTTTTTCTCTCGTTAATAATCAATATACAAAACAAAATAACACATTTGATTCCCATATTAAAAGTTTTTGGATTTAAAAAAATGTCATAAATTTAATTGAAAAGAAATGATAATGAGAGAGAGAGCCAGAGAGGTGTGTGGACATCTGAGAATCACCCTCAGATTTAAGAATTAAAAGATAAAATTAGATGCTGTTTCTCCAAACCTCAGCCTCATCCCATTGGCCACCCTACTTTGACCTTTAGTTCAGACTTTTAACTAATATTAACCACGTTTTTTCAATCATAAAAAACCTTTTAATTAATTATCATTTGTTAATCATCCTTTCAAGTGTCATCATAAGCTACCATTGTAAAAAAAAAAAAAAAAGTATTCCACACCGTAAAAGTAAATATGGTACATACTACACACATATTGCACTTGCAAGTTTTTCAAAACATACTTCCGAATAATTGTGAAATCTAATTTTTCAGTCTTTTGTTATTCTCATTCATTTGGATATTAATTTTGCGACAAATTTTTTCGACAACATATAAACAAAATATAAAATATTTCTAAAATGATCACCAAAATGACAAAAACACATATTTTAATAGACTATTGATGCTGTGTCAATATTTAAATTCAGATCTGATAAAATAAATAGAAAAAGAAAAAAAATATTTTTGATGGATAAAGATTTGAATGAATATTCAAGGATGGCTCGAAACTGGTGATGCCTCATATTGTCAATTTGACATTATACCATAAATAGATCTAAAACTTGTGTAGGGTCAGTGTTAAGTATAGGTCTCAACATTTATAAAAATGATGGAGAATATATTTTTATTAACAAAAAAAAAATTGCAACAAAAAAATATATTTTTGAATCTATGCGCTAGCATTTGGTTTGGGTTCTATAACCATACAAGCACAATTCCTCAAGTTTCAGGGGTTCAACATCCGCTTCCAAAATCTTCTACCACCGTTGTTGTCACTTGCAGCAATGGTGCTTGTGAATTCGCCGGTATGTTCTAATGTCGGTACGTTGTTGGTGTTCGTGATTGCTTCTTCTGTGGTTCTTTTTAGATGAGGTGTCTTGTTTTTCTAAATTGACTTTAAAAAAAAAGTGTATGTACAGCATTTGTTGAGTTGATTCCCTATGAAAATATACGATTTTTTAATGTAGTCAATTACATATAAAATCAGAAGGAAAGTTACTTTTATTAGATATAAAAAGGTATTCTAAACCAATACAGAGTCTAGATAAATAAACTGCAACAACATATATGTAACTATGTCAAAGTAGGTTAGATATACTTGATCTTGAAGGTGATTTCCCCTTAATGGTACTTGTAAACAAAGGTACATCGTATCAGATTGGATATGGTCTTCTTGGTAAACGTTGAGGCTGAGGACTTCTTTACCCATATTTACCTCTTACAGCTGCTTCAAAACTCTATCAACGTATATTGATTGAACTTGTTGTGAGTGTTTCAAGCTCTGGAATGTGTTATAGATCAATTTGAAATGAACGATACAAGTTATTTACTTACAAATTATACCTTATTTATTTACAAATAAATTTACTTCAAAAAAAGAGAATATACGATTATAAAAAAAAAGAGTATAAGATATGGCAGTCTTCAGTCTTGCTTATAACTTTGTTAAGTATATTAATTCGCTTAACTTAAGTCGATCCGTAACATTATTACAACCATAAATATATAGTAGTTCTTTTCTTTTGGGTTAGGTCAAGAGGTATATTACAAATGATCCACATCTTTTTTTTCTTTTCCAATTCTCAAAATAATAAAAAATACTAGATATTAATTTTAAATACAGAAGTGAGAAGCAAGTACTAGAAGAAGCGTTAATTTACAGTTGTTAATAATACGAAATCACGCATTCACATACACAAAATAAATATATTTATCTCCCAATATATATATTTTATCCACTTATTATCGTCCTTATCATCTTTCCTTCAAATTTAATTTTAAATTAAAACAAAAAAAACCTTATCCCTTCTCTCTCTCTCTCTATTGTCTCTGCCATGGCGATTTCTACTATTCTCTGAGTCTGTGATTTTAAAGATTTGATGAGACAGAATCCCAGAAAGTCAAGAACTCAAAAACCCGTGATTTTCCCGACCAAATCTGTCTGATTTCTGATTTTCTGAATCTGAAAGAGATAACAACAGTAAATGGAGTTGATGGCTAAACCAACTTTCTCCATCGAAGTCTCTCAATACGGACCCGATCTACCTGCGACGGAGAAAGCGGAGAAAGCTTCATCTTCTTCTTTCGAGATGGCTAACGAAGAAGGAACTGATCTGATTCATATCGGAAGCGGAAGTGGAATCTGGTCAGGACAAACGGCTGATTACTCATCGGATAGTTCATCAATCGGAACACCCGGAGAAAGCGAAGAAGATGAAGATAGTGGAGAAGATAACGAAAACGAAAACGATGACGTTTCATCTAAGGAATTAGGGCTTCGAGGTTTAGCTTCAATGAGCTCTCTTGAAGATTCTCTTCCCAACAAGTAAGTAAACTTCATTTCTCTGTTTTTCTCTAAAAAAATCATCTCTTTAGGTTTTTAATTTTAGGGTTCTTGATTTGCTTGCAGGAGAGGGTTATCGAATCATTACAAAGGGAAATCAAAATCATTTGGGAATTTAGGAGAGATCGGAAGTGTTAAAGAAGTAGCGAAACAAGAGAATCCATTGAATAAACGAAGAAGATTACAGATCTGTAATAAATTAGCAAGAAAATCGTTTTATTCATGGCAAAACCCTAAATCTATGCCTCTGTTACCAGTAAACGAAGATGATGATGATGATGAAGAAGATGAAGAAGATCTGAAATCTGGATTTGATGAGAATAATGAATCGAGTGATGAAGAAGGAGGAGGAAGTAGAGTGAAGGTTATTGCGAGGAAAGCTTCGTTCAAGAACAGAGCTTACCAATCTCGGAGTTGTTTTGCACTTTCAGATCTGATTGAGGAAGAAGATGATGATGATCAATAATTGCAATGATGAATGAATTTTTCTTTGTTCATAAGTTTTTTTTTTTTTTTTGGTTCTAAAATATAATTTTTAATTTCGTCGCGCGAATTAATGTTTCTTTTTTTGTTTCTTTAATTCGGAAAAATTAAATGATAATTTTAATAGACTGGAGAAAAAGTAATCAACTATGTTAAGTGTTTTGTTCCTTTCTTTTAATAGCTTATCTGTTTGTTGTCCTTTTTCCATCTCCTCAGTCCTCATTATCAATTGTTTTTTATTTTTTCTTATTGAAAGGTCAAGTCAATGTGGATATTTTCTAGAAAAGTGAGCTTATATGAAGAGGGGGTAATTTCCAAGTCTAAAAGTGGTGCATTTGATTTAGTTTTTTTATCTTAAAACAACATCTATATTATAAATTAATGTGAAAAAGTAAGTTTATTTTAAAGGTTACTTGTTTGTTCAAAAAAAAAAAAAAAAATTAAAGGTTACTTTGGTAGATGACCAACATATTTTGGATGAAATTAGCAAAATGATAGTGTTGGTAAATGATGGATTTTTTTTTTTTTAAATATGGATAAGTACCACAATATTTTTGGTGCAGGAGCTGATTTTTTTTTAAGTATGGTGAGAAATGCGGAGTTATCAAATAAATTACAGAAAGATATATTTTCAACTATTCGTAACGGATATAAAGATACTTATTGGAAGTTGAAAATATATCGTGTTATTCATGTTATTTCCAAGTAACGCATTGACTCAAATTTTATCGGAAATAATTTTTTTTAATTGGAAATTGGAAATAAATCATGTTATTCATGTTATTTCTAAGTAACGTATTGACTCAAATTTATTCGGAAATAGAGAATTTGGTGGTGATGTCATTGTGTAAATTATATTTTTTAAAAATATGTAACGGATGTAATGATTACATGAATTAAATAGAAATAAAAAATATAATTATCATTTGTTGAAAAAATAGAAATAGACAATGTTATTTCAGAAAAATGCATTAACTCAAATTAAATTAAAAATAAAAAATTGCTAAAAGTTATGTCATTGTTTAAATTATATTAAAAAACAAGTAACGGATATAATGATTACTTGTACTAACTGAAAATAACATATGATATTATCATTTTAGAAAATAAAAATACAACATGTCATTTAGTGTCTTGAGTTAAATTAAATTAAAAATAAAAATTCGCTAAAAATGATACAACTATGAATTATATTTTTAAAAAAACATTATGGATGTAATAATTACTTGGACTATCTGGAAATAACATGTAATATTATAATTATTTTTTTAAAAAACTAGATTATGTTATTTATGTCATTTCAAAATAACGCAAAAAACTCAAGTTAAATTAAAAAAGAATTGCTAAAATTTGCTAGAATTACCGAAATGATAAATGAAAAACCAAAAGTTTATAACTTAAGAAAAAAAAAGAATTGTTCACTCCTTGTACTTGTTTTCCAAATCTGTTTTGATTTGATCCTTTTGCTAAGGCTTCTAGCTAGACGTTAATGGGCGTTTCAGTCGTCGTCGCATCTGAAAGCGTGTTCGAGTTTTTTTAGTGGTTTTGCTTGTCGAGGTTATGAAGTCTTTGGTTTTGTTTCTCGAGAGATCGGCTCTCAACATGTTATGAGGTAGTAAATGTTATCTTCAGGTTGACCGTAGATATCTTTGATAAATCACATTTATATGTGCTTCAGTGCTTGTGAAGAAGAATTTTCTTTGTTTTCTTAGGTCTATTGTTTCTTTTAAGAATTAAGTCCGATTTCTTTTAGTTCTTAGGTCTATTTTGTCCTTTTTCAATTTTGGTTTAAAATTTTCTGTTATATATATGTATCCTAGTTTTTCTTGGATAAAGCTTTAGATTCGAAGAAATTTTTTTTTTTTTCGACTGTGTCTCAGATAAAATATATGTTATCGACCTGTTTAAGTTTGGTAATTGCTGGGGACGTGGGAAAAAAATCGTTGAGGAAACAAGACGTGTAGCCTCTTTCTTTTGGTTCTTCTTTTGTTTTATTGTCACAAAAGCGATTGCTCGTTTGGTCTCTTCTTCTCTTTCTGCCAAATGTTGGGAAAAAAAGGAAAAACAAGAACAAATAAAAATAAGAGGCTATGGAGCTGACGAACACGTGTCACTCAATTTCATTGCATTTGTGTCCTGCCATTTGTGCTTGCGTTGTTACAATAAAATGTCAAAGTTGATAGGAACTCTCATGTGCGTGGGACAACTTTCCACATTGGAAAAGAACCAAAGACTTGTATCCTTCTATGTCATTTTGTCATATATATATATAGTTAATTACTTATTCTTCAGAATCCTCTATATATTTAACAATAAAAGAAGGGTTTATTTATTTATAACTTTCAAGTCACCAACTTGGACACAAATTTTAGATTTTGAAATTAGAGTAGTACTAAACCATGAGCCCACTCGGCCACTATATGATGACCTTTCTCCCACTTGGGATCTTTATGTACCACAACAAAAAAAACTTATCTAGTGGATGTAACGATTAATTTATTATCCTCCTTTCTACTTAAATTAACAGTTAGCAGCTTTTGGTGCACATATAGTAATAATCTCTTCCAGTTAAAACTAGCTAGATAGCTAGTCTTCAAGTCATGGCATATATACATTAATGCATCCAATCCATTCAAACATATGATTAGGTGCATGTAATTTTGTTCACTCGAAAAGCATACAATTCACGAGAGAAAAATTATAACAATGGACAAAATGAGGAATTTAGTACAGAAAGAAATAGTTAACATGCAAAAGCTAAAGATACATTGTTTTTGTTGTTATTGTGTGGATATTCATCACTTAGATGCAGCAGTTTCATAGTCAATAACGGTTTGAAAAGCTCCAGCAAGAGCCAAAACTTTGTTCTTCCTTGGGTTCTCTTGCATCTTACTTGCTATTACATCGTTGTAAGCTGATGGAGATTCCTTTTTCCCTTTCACTACTTCTCTCTTCTTTCCTTCTCCTAACTCTTCTTCTTTAACCTTCTCCTTCTCCTCTTCTTTCACCTGCTCGTTCTCATCTTCTTTAACTTTCTCCTTTTCTTCCTCTTCAACCTTTTCCTTCTCTTCCTCTTTCACTTCTTCTTCTTTTTCTTCGCTAGTCTCTTCAACACTTTCAACTTCTTTCATGCCAATATCAACCTTCTCTGGAGTCTCATCCTCATCAATCTTCTTCTTAACCTCTTCCTTGTCTTCACCTTTGTTTTCTTTCACTAGGTCTTTCGTTTCCTCTATTTTCTCTTCCATTTTATCTTCATTGATCAATGTTTCTTCTTCTTCTTCTTCTTCTTCTTCTTCTTTGATGACAGCAATGCAATCTTCCCCAATAGGGGGAGCAACCGTTGTTGGTCCACCACTCTCATTCTTATCTTCACTGGATTCATCAGCTTGCACAACCTCTACTTGCACCTCTTCATTATCTTTTTCATCTTTTGGTTCTTCTATATCATGATCAGAAACTTGTACATGATCATTCTCAACCTTGAGAATCTCCTCTTGATGATCATCCTCCTGAGCAGACGACAGAGAAGCAGAATCCAAGGTAATCTCCTTATCAGATGCTTTCTTTGTTGTAACATTTTCGGAACCTTCCTTTTTGCCCTTCGAAGAACTGCTACTACTGCTCAAACCGCTCTTCTTTGGAGCCACAGGAGGCGATTTCACAGTAGTGCCTCCCCTTGGAACGTTTCTGCTTCCATGGAAAGACGAAGAGCGTAGAGTTGTGACAGGCTTGACAGGCTTCTCTCTAGGAACCGCTGGTCTGTCTCGTGGACGAGAAGGAGAGACGTTGAGGGATTTTTGGATACGATGAGCAGACGAAGTAGAAGGAGAAGTCAAAGAAGAAGGAGGTCGATCAAAGGATCTTCTACGGAGAAGCTTCTGGTTATCATCAAGACTATTGTTGTTCTTTTTAATGAACTTGACTGGGTCGGGTCTCGAACTGATTGTTGGTTTCAGATAGTTTGGCAAAGGCTTCTCCGGTTTCTGATCAGAGCCATCTTCTGATGACACCGTCGGCGAAGGTGGCTTTGGTTTTCTGCCGAGAGATCTGCTCCTGGTTAGGTTTGGGTTGTCCGGTTTTGCTTTTGTGGTGCTTGACGTCGTTGCCATTCCTCAAGAAATATAGATCAAAGGGGAGAAAAAAACAAATTAAAAAAAAAAAAAAAAACTTTTTTTGAAGGAAAAGAAAGAGAAACGTGTATATCAAGGAAACGAATCTCTTTGAAAGAAAATTAGGGTTTCTATAAAATGAGATTCGATTACTTATGTGTTTGTAAAACGGAGCTTAAATCTCGCAATTTCTTGGGTGGTGATGGTGGTGGAGGCCATCAATCTCCTAACAAATTAGAATCAAAAACTAAATTAAAATTATAAAACGATTCCGGTCGTTATGGAAAACCGTTGACTTTTTGTTTGAGCCGTTTCTATTTATTAGAAAGGACACCAACTGTGTTTTTGTTTCTGTTGTCTCTCTTTTTAGTTTTGGACCGTTTCAATGTCAGTAATAAGATAATTGTCCCCACGTCATTAGCATGATAAAATAATACCACGTAATTGCGACTTATGAGTTAAACTAAAATACCAGAAATAGGAATTAAACTTTTAAAACAAATAAAATATATAAAGAAAGAGAAATGGGCTTGCTCAACTCTGATGGAGCCCATAGTTGAACGGTTCCACCATGATTCTACATGCCATCCACTTATCCCAATTCCTTTGCTCATTCTGTCATTCACTCTCTCCTTTTCAATCATTTTTTTTTTCTTGTCGACATATGCCTTTTCAATCATTTAAATTAATAAAGAAATAATAGATATATTTTTAGTTAAGTATTTAATTTTTAATATATGTGATAATTTTAGGAAAATTCAGAAACATATGGAGTATTACTTTTTTTTTTTGGGCAAAAACATATGGAGTTGATATAAAAACTAGTGTACAATGAGGTAATGGGCCCAAATTGAAAATAAAGGCTAAGACTAACGAAATTTCGTGATAAAGTTAGAAACCCAACTCAACTAAAAACCACTTGAGTTGTAGCGATGTGTAGACTTCATCTTCCTATTCATTGATGCAGGTCGTCTCCATTTATGAGAGAGTTCTCGGCAAAATAAGAAAAAGTTAAAGTTTCTTAATAAATTTCTTTATAAGAAAACTGGACCTTTTTACCTAAATGTTTTTTTTTAAGTGACTTTGAACCCATAGCAAATGCCTATCATATCTTACCTAGCTACTCCTTATATAAGACGGGTCTGCATTGATGGGTACAAGTATTATGTCATGTTACACCATAGTATCGGTACCCAGCAATCTCGTGCTATCACCAATCATATTTACCATTTTTCCTTTCATGACATGGTGTAAGTAGTAAGGTTGCTGAAATTTGAGGTTATGTGATAACCAGTCTGAAATAACTATGGTGAAAAATTTGAGGTTATAGTTATTTCAGACAGCAACACATCATACCATGTCATGAAATAACTATGGTGAAAAATTTGTTGCTGTCTGTAAGACTGTAATCGCTAAAAAATGTTAGTTCTTATACCATGTAAGATACACAGTTTCTTATGGATTATTGTTATTTTCTATTTTTTGGTCATTAAATACCAATGTTTCTGCAATGGATATTTACCAAATTGATATTTTATTAAGATATGTATATAATTTATGCGTGCTGAGTGGACAATCACTAGAAAATGCAATTTTACTTCCACATAATATTAACAAAAAATAATTTTAAATATATTTAAATATAGTTCACAAATCTTCAAGAAAAAAGTTTCTTTTATGATATTAGTAAAATACAAAACTGTTAGAAAATTGAATTCAAAGTAACATATGAATATGATTTTATAACTAGATTGAATAAGAGTTCGTGGGAAACATTTCTTCACATGCAGGTCTATTATATTAATTAATCTTGTACCAAAAGAGTGGCATATGACCCATGGAATTGTTCGTACGTATCTTTACAAAATCAAACTATATTGTTTGTAGCGAAACCATATGGTTTATTGTTAACCCTACCAACATTTTTTTTTTTTTTTTTTCACAACCTACCAACATTTTTTATATATTAATTTGTATGATTAATGTATCTGTGTTGCTTGCTTGCATGCTTCTCGGTGTTAGGTACGAGACTACGAGAGAACAAGGGAAGTATATTATATACATGTATGCAAATGCAACACATACAGATAGAAAAAGACGTATGACGTAGAAAAGCAGCTTTAGGATGATTCCAAAAATTGTTTCTTCAAGTTGACATTTTTACAGATAAGTGTAACCCTCTCACGTCTGGTCGTTGTTAAATTTGGGCTAACTCTGGGCTTCCAACTAAAAACCAATTGACAATTAGTGGATTGGCCCTAACCCTTTATATATTAGTATTAGTCCCTTCAAACTTCCAATGTGAGACTTGGATTGTATTCCCAACAATCTCCCCTTCAATCCAAGTACCACATGGATTTTAACACGCCTCCTCGATAAGCCCATTTCTCGGGCCCCCATTACTCGGGTTGAGGTATGTCTGTATCCATTTTTTTCTTAGGTCCACCAGACTTTAAATCTTGGGTTCTGATACCATGTTAAATTTGGGCTAACTCTGGGCTTCCAACTAAAAACCAATTGGCAATTAGTGGATTGGCCCTAACCCTTTATATATTAGTATTAGTCCTTTCAAACTTCCAATGTGGGACTTGGATTGTATTCCCAACAGTCGTGGTGGTGCGTGGTCCTCACGCTCCTCTAATCTCCTGTGTGGGCTCATTCTGCTTTGGCTTTGACTTGGGCTCATTTAACCCTCTCCTCATCTTTCTTTTTCCATTGGACAGAGTCGATTAAAAAAGATTATTTAAATAAACAATCCAATGACTTTGATGTCTTCAATTAGTAATTTATACATGTATCTATATTTTATTCTTTTCTTGAAGTTTATTATAATTGGTTTCGTTTCTATCATGGATATGGATCTTATTTGTTTCTTCTCATCACGTCGTCTTTCCTATAATAGTTATATATATTATTTTATATCAGAATGAGACTCCTTTTTATATTTGAGAGACCAAATAGAATTTATTTGATTATTATCTCAACAATAATTTGTCAATTTTATGGTTGAAAATGACGTTTTTATAATTTATTCCCAAAAAAAACGGAAAAACGTTTGTTCATATTACACTCTTCCTATCATCTTCTTTTTCGTATATTCACACAAATTTCTTAATTAATAATATATTTTTTTTAATTATAGAACCTAATTTATATACATATTTATAATTTTTTTGAAAAATTGATAGGAGCATTGTTCGATTGTACTAATTGCATATGCTAAAATATGATCTACTCTAGCTATTATCTCACCCTATTAAATTATTAAATTATCAGTGCAATTAATCATGGGAAAATTATGAAAAAAAAATCCAAAAAAAAAAACTTAAATTATTATTGTATACCATATCTTCTAGAATTAAAGATATACACCAACATAAAATAAAATTGCTTTTATATTTATCTAAATAATACATTAATAAAAATACAAAAATATAAAACTATTTCCGAAATTCCATTTTTTTACCTTTTCACGTAGAAACAAAAAGAAATACTAGAAATTAGTATAAATTAAACATATAATTCCGTGTTTAATTACGAGACCCTAATTAGTAACGGTGTCGTTTTAATAATCGCTCACTCCTATGATGATTCCGGACTATATCTAAGCCGTTCATCTCAGGCTTTACTCAACAAAACCCAAATCACTCCGACTTCTGTTTCACATTTGCTACGCCACTTCTTCTTCTTCTCCGAATTTAAATTAAAACCCCTCAGAAATTTCTATAATTACGAATTCGGAATATCACGCCTTCTTCTTCTTCTCCAATCGCATCTCTCTCACTCCACGTTTCTTCGGAGAAGAGATAGCCGCCGGGAAAAGTTATCGCCGGAATTTGGATTTTCTCCTCTCCCGCCCCTTCTTTCGCTGTTTCTCTACGGTAATTACGAGAAGAAAACCCAAAAATCACTAAAAATTGTTTCTATTTTCTGATTGAATTTGATGATTTTTCCTTTGGATTCAGTTATCAAATTTTGTATGATTTTTTTTTCCAGTTCGTTGATTATTTACGTAAATTCGATGAAAATTTTCAATTTACTTTCTTTCTTTTTTTTGTTTCCTTGGCTTGAGAAGTAGTCTTTGTGGTTCTGATTCTTGAATTTGATTGAGAGAGTTTATGTAATTATCTATTTGCTTAGAGTTTTTGATGTACCTTTTGTTTCCATGGAGAAGCTTGAATCACGGAGAAACTAGTCGTGTTTATGGAAAGTCCGTGTAAATCGAAATAGACAATTTTTTATTTTATGGTTCATCTTCTCTTTAGCTTTCCTCTTTTCTCTCTTTTGGTTTCTTTAACAATCACTTGATGTTTATGGTTCATCAACTTATATGTTCTTCTCGTTAGCTTTGTGGCTTCTCTGTTCTTCTTTTGAATGGTAAAAGATTATGATTAGGCTCTGATGAATCTTTTAAAAAGATGTAGAATTTGTGTCTAAGTTTATCTTTTAGGCCTGATGCAATTCTAGATAGGAAACTAAGTTAATCTGAAATTAAACTTTGTTTCAATTGCAGTGTTAAAGGGTGTGTTGTATGTATGGATGGATTTAAGGGTAAAAGAACATCTAGACCGATTGTGCCGGGGAAACCAAGTGGTCTTGTTCTGCATGAGAATATGAAGAAGAAAGATGATAAGATTGTTGTCCCTATCTGTAGCCGGATTGGTTGCAGTTCCAGGATTAGTTCCACCAAGGGAGCTTTGATTGATCACAAAGCAAAAGCTACTGTGTCTTCGTTTCGATCTCCTTTGAATGGAAAGGAAACCGTTGGGAGTTCATCTCGAACTATGAGTGGATTTGGTGGTAACAAAAAGGTCACTAAAGTTACTGGTAGGAGACAACTATCTTCTCTTTTGGACACGGATTCTTCAGAGAGCAGCAGTGTTAATGAAGAGTCACCCATGGCTGAGCGTGCCCTTCCACGTGGAAAGAAGAAAGAATGCACTGTCAGTGTTCATTCTGAAAATAGTGTCTCTGGAGAAGTTGTGACAGAGGCAGGAAGCTCAAGTAGAGGTACTGGCAGAAGCATTGGTCAGAGACCTGATTTGGTCACTGGAGATGCTCGTATGGGTAACAGTGGTCAAAATGCAAGAGCTAGTGTGACAAGGCTTGGATTGAGAGACTTGAAGAGCAAATCTGGATCTGATGTTCTTTCATCTAATTCAAATCTGACAAGAAAAAGCAACATATTTAGAAAGAAAAACTCTGATGGAGAGAGCAGCTCTTCAAATAGAGGGAATAAAACTGAAGGATCAGTGACTGGGGGAAGGAATCAAAGTTCCCTTCAGGGGAATGGCATCACCATGTCTGAATCTAGGAGGAATAGAAATATACCAAGTGTTAGGGACAACAGTGTTGTTTCAAGTAGTACTAGGAGATCAATTGGTTATTATGGTAGAACAGGACGTCCTGGAGCGGTTGCAACTCTACAAGCACCACAGCCTGCAAGACGAGCTGGTCTCAATCCTTCTAGATCTGCAGAAGTTTCACGTAGTCCTTCAAATAGTAACAGTAGGCCAATCAGTAGTAATGGCAGGTTACGTAGCCTGATGATGCCTGGTAGCCCCTCAGAAGCCGGCCTTTCTCGCTCTTTGATGAACCGTGATAGTTTCAGACGGTATAACATGAACGGAGTTGCAGAGGTAGTCATCATAAGCTTTGTTGAGTGATGTTATTCCTGCGTCTTGATACACAACCTAAATACTTTTTTGACTATGTTGCAGGTATTGTTGGCGCTGGAAAGGATTGATCAAGACGAAGAGCTTACATACGAGGTGATTTAGCAGAGCTTGTAACCTTTTAGATAAAGAGGTTTTCTCCTAATTTAGAGTTTTATTTTGACACTTCTTCTACTTCTTTTTACCTTTGCAGCAATTGGTTGTTTTAGAGACCAATCTGTTCTTAAATGGCATGAGTAGCTTCCACGACCAGCATAGAGATATGAGGCTTGACATTGATAACATGTCATACGAGGTTAATTATAGTCTCGCCTATTGTGTACTTTGGTTGATGGTCAAAGGCAACACTCAAGTTTATAGCTTTTTCGGATATGAAAGTTAAAATTCTCAAAATCATGCAGGAACTATTAGCGTTGGAGGAGAAAATGGGTACAGTGAGCACTGCTCTAAGCGAGGAAGCGCTGCTGAAAAGCCTGAAATCAAGCATTTACCGTCCAACAGATGAATCCGGCGACATTTGCCTGAATAAAGATGATGATGTCAAATGCAGCATTTGCCAGGTATTGATTCTCTCTTCTCTGAGTCTATACTCTCCATCAGCAGTGTTGTCGATTGCTGATACTCTCAATGGTATTTAGAAAAACTCAAAAAAAGGGTTACATGTTTAATATGTAGGAAGAGTATGTTGATGGAGATGAAGTAGGGACTTTGCCTTGCCAACATATGTACCACGTGAACTGCGCGCAGCAATGGCTCCGCATGAAGAATTGGTGTCCTATTTGTAAAACATCTGCAGAATCTCAGCCACAGCCATTTTCATGATGATGAGATTGCAGAGACATCTAAGTGCTTTGTCTCTACTTCCACTATCTTGGTCTCTTCTCTCTGTACATAAAAAAAAAATTTTCTTTTTCTTTTTTACTTATACACAATTGGGAACAACATAGAAAATAAGATCAGGTGGACAGTCAAATTCCATCTTCACCTGTATAAAGATTTAACATTTCAGTTTAAATTACGAACCAATATTTGGTTTAATCACATATATACTCTTATTGCAGTCTTTCATATTCTTCCAAATCGGCATCAGCCATTGCTCAACTACTTTGTTTTCTGACAAACTTGCAACCACAATATTCAAACAACTTTGTCATAGGCCCAAAGGCCTTGTTCATACTATTCCATGCTCTCCATTATATGAAAGGTGAAGCAAATGGTTTTGCTCTGTTATGATGTATTGTAAGGAGAATATTTTAGGAGAAAAAAACAAATTGTTCATAGATATAGATTTATCCAATTAATACGTGAGATTTATCCAATACAAAACATAATCATTTGTTAAAATATAAAGTTTTTTTTTCTTTTCAAAATACTTAAAACAAAGGATGCATATCCATATTTTCAAGTCAGATTGATGGATCTCAAACTACTGAAAGTGGAAACATTCTAATTTGGGCAATCCATTGCGTCCTTATGCATAATCGTTATTGTTCCCATTTTATCACATATTTAACAGATTTAGCTTGTACAGACCACCTAACTGACGACACCTACGTGTAATCTCCTTGTGCAAATGATCTCGCGTCTAGAAGAGTGAAGTTACTAGTTACCAACTTTTGGATATAAACTACATGATTTTGAGTCCATTAAAACTCAATTGTCTTACTTTGAACTGGTCCACGAAAATTGAAGTAGTAATTCTAAAATGGATAAGAGTGCTCTACTCGTTCATACTAGTCCACTGTCTACATATACTCGTTTAATTTGTAAGCGGTCTTCTGCCAAATTAGTTAGTTTCGTTATACATTTTCAAAAAGAAACGAATTTAAAGACATGTAGGACTGCTTTAGTTTTAGTGAATAAACAAAAAGAAGACATATATAAAAATCAAAATCATTACCAAATTTAATTTTAATTGGTCGATGAAAGCATAGGTATTCATTTTGGCAATATAAACATTCACACATGTATTTACACAAATATTCATGGTATAGACTAGAGAGGCAAGTCATACGGTAAGTAGTATTGATAGCGGATCTAAAATGTATAAATTAAATAAAATGGAAGTCGAGTGAATAATTTCAAACCAAAAGAAAAAGTTTTAATTAATTGAATAATGTTTTAGTAATGAGATGTCCAATCGTCAATCAGTACATGCAGTAGGAAGGCAGAATGGGATGTGATGTCTCCTAAACTCGTTTTTGATAGTACCCTATGTACTAGCCTAGCCTATATGCTTATGGACTACGACATGGCACGTCGGCAATATATCAAAAGCTTCCACAAATCTCTGTCTCTCACCAATAAATGCCGTTGAAAAATTTTCATTTAGCAGCAGCGTACGAATACTTGTCATCGACGCACACTCTTTACCTACACATTACATATGAAGGGATGAAGGGATTGTGTGTGTCGATAATATTAAAGCTCAGGCCACGTGAGCAATGCTCCTAGGGCGTGGGAAGTGTTTCACTATGCAATGTTTCTTTAGACACGTTTCGGATTCTCGTAGGTTCGTCGAGAAGATTACAATGCTTTTTTCACGTGAACCTGTGGTCTAGTGCTTACGTTTTATGTGGATGTTTTTTTTTTTTTTGACAAGTCTCTTCATCGATAACGAAGATGGGATTGCAAATCATATGGAACTAATGGAAGTATAGTTTGGTTAAACCAATAGGGCATCATCATGACATGCATCTCGATGTTATGATTGTAGTGGTACAAAGTAGGGACCTACTATTGATATTTCTTTGTCAATGTTTTCCGACAATCATCTCTTTCAATACACATACTACCCCCATACTATGCTATATATATATATATAATTAATACTCCACTTGTATGTAAATTTAAAGTGGGGATGTGGGATACGTACAAATTGCAATGTTATACATCAGTAACTGCAATTACACATTCTGTTTGCCGTTGGATGTAAAACCTAAAAATTATGATTTTATATGTGCATTTACAAATTTGCTTATATATTATTAGATAGGTGACACATTTAATTTAGAGAAGACTAACATGTAAACTGGACTTTTTCAATTTACAAAGGTTTAAAAAATGGCCTACGAAACCGTTTTGTAATTTCATTAAATTTTCAAAGAATTTACCTCCTTCCAAAATGATGTCTCATCAATGTTTTCGCCTTTTTCTCACCAAATTAATTTACCTTTTCAATTTACAAACGTTTAAAAAATGGCCAATTAACGGAACCATTTTGTTACATGAAAATTTCCAAGTAGTTACTTCCTTCCAAAATGATGTCTCATCATTGTTTTCACATATTAGATTCCTTTTTCTCATCAAATTAATTTACTTTTCCAATTTACGTACAAACGTTTAAAAAATGGCCAACGGAACCATTTTCGTAATTCATGAAATTTTCCGAAGTATTTATTCCCTTCTAAAGTGATGTCTCATGCATTATTGTTTTCACATATTAGGCTAGCTCCTTGACAAAAAAAAAAAAAAAAAAAAAAAGGCTAGCTCCTTTTTCTCCATCAAATTAATTGAAAACAACAATCATTTTTTCACGAACAAATTAGCATTTAGGGCCTAGAAGGGCAAAAAGTGTAGAAAAACCCTAATGGTAGATGTATAGCTGGTCGGTGTTTACTGAAAGACGACTGACACAGCCAATTTGCCTGCAAAAGTTTTTAAGTAATGTCCTTTCCACGCTCTAGCACGAAAGCCAAATAGATCTTAGTGTTTTTTTTTAATCAAAATTTTTAATATACAGATCGCCATATATACGTCTCCAGCTTAATCCTAATTATAACTATAGAATGATAGCACGAGACCAATGATAAGTTAAGAACTCATTTGTACGAACCCGAACAGCTGCCACTCCAATCCTTTCATAAGAATGATGGAATCAAAATACATTGACTTTTCAAAAAAGAAAATAAATTGACAAAACTTCCTCAAGCTTCATGAGGTCCCAAAATATTCCATTGTATATATATATATATATATATATATATTTTTTTTTTTTTTTGAGATATCTAAAAATTGATGTTACTCGGTCACTGATAATGTCTAACTTTTTTTTTTTTTTGATCAACATGATAATGTCTAACTTTTATGATATATTTTTCCATGGCTATTTGCTCTGAATTTGAGATATATTACCGACATATGGAGTTTATCAAATATGTCACCAATTCGTCAGTAAAACTAGAATAGAAAAAAATCATTACTAACTTTGGCTTTTAGATTAAAATAGAAAAGCATTTGGAATCCACTGAGCCAAAGAGAATATATATCTCTCAATTACAACCAGTCATCATGCTAAGGAAGAGAACAATTAATGTTGAAATTGAGTTCTCCCAAATCCATGCCCCTTCTTAATCTCAACTTGCATCAAACAACAATTACGTACACAGTTACACAACTTTCAAGCGTCCACAACCAATAAAACATGCACATGCAACTAAAAACAAAACCCAGCAAACACTAAATTATAAAGCAACCAAACAACACACACGAAACACAAAAAAGATTTAATGGGAGTCTCTGACGTGGAAGTAATTAGGGTTCTTGACGACGATATCGTACATGTAAACGGAGTTGAATTTGGTGAAATCTTTAGGGAGAGAGATGAGATCAATGGAGGAGCGTTTGTGGAATTGGAGGAGATCTGTGTCGCCACCGCCAAAGTACCTCTCCCACCCAAGACTCTGGAGGATCTGCTCGAGCGTCGAGTAAGATGAGACCACTTCTCCTGTCGGTAAATAGACCATCACTTTCCTTCGGCTGTGTGTGTCGGCTCCTGACTGGTTAGGGTTCTCCACAAGTCTTATCACTCCATTCTTGAACACCCACACGCCTGACATGGTCTTCTTCTTCCTCCTTAATTTTTGTTTTCTTGAGAGAGAGAGAGAGAGAGAGCATAAGTATGAAGAGGTTTTTTGAGAAGAGAGTTGAGTGTGGAACTGTTTTTATAGGCGTAAGTAAGAAGAGGGTCTACCACATGAAGACAAAAAGTATCCTTGACGTGACAAATAGAATTTGTTTTAAATTTTATAGCCACCAATGATTTTTTTGGGTCCATTGGTGAAGTATCTAAAAGATGAAATAAAATGAGTGAAGTAACGAGTTGATTCATAAATTTTGGTCTTGTGGTGCTGAAGTGTCCGAAAAATATTTTTGTACGCTGTTATTTGAGACTGCACATAACTGATATGAAACCATTAAAGTGACCTTTAGTCAAATGTTTCATGGAAAAAAAAGCTTATTATTTGCCTAATTATATAGTTCATCCATAGGTTATAGAAAACATTTTTGGCAACATGTATTATAAAATTAATTTAATTTTGCCAAACTTATATTATGTTCGCATATCTCATGGTTTAATTATTTTAAAACAAAACATAATCGAAAAATAAATGTTATTTTAAGTGAGAACATGTTAGTTTATTTAAAACATAGAATAAACTGTATATATATATATAAGTAAATATATTGATATAGCATTTTATTTTATGTCTGTGTCAATACCACTGTTAAATATGGATATTGTGGCTTGGTGAGGGTTGTTTCTATCTTGGAGAATTAATTAGATATTATGGGTTCATCTTTTTTCCTTATTTTTGAAAAAAAGGAATACCATCTCACATTCCCCGGCCAGTCATTTTTTTCTTTCAAAAATACTAGTATTTTATATGTTTTGTAAGAATTGGTTCCAATTATGATTTTGTTTCTAGGAATCTTTAAAGATTTTAAAGATTTTAAGCACTAGAATAAATCTTTTGGTTGGTATTTTTTATTCTGTTATTCGATAGAACATTAGTCTAAGGGATCATTTATTTCTTTCAAATAGTACTGTCACGGAGTTATATGTTAAGTTTTGGTTTTGCGCCAAATGCATGTTGTCTTCTCGTCTTCAGTAATATGAATTTTTTTTTTTTTTTTTTTTGAACACCGAGTAATATGAATAAAACATAAGAATGCTTATGCTTCATATATGTACGATTGATATTAGAAAATCAAATACGGTCATGTATGGTACGTAGATTTGATTATTCGAAACCATTTAGTGTCAGAGGTTTGGTTTGTAACTTTAATGTTTGTCCTACACTTACTGTGTTACAACCTAATGACTTATTTTTGGTAATTAAAAGCTTTCTGGTTATATGTCCATACATTTCTTTAAATCGAAAATCAAAACATGTAATATGGTCTACTTCTAAGCTCAAGTTGTAGACTTGTAGTACTCCTAATTTCTTTATCCAAATATCCATTAGTCAACCAAAAATCTGCTGATGATGTTTGGTTACAACCTAGCTAGCTAATGGTTTATGTCGAACGTATCAACAAAAACTTAACTCCTCTCCAATTTTTGTTCTCAACCAAGTAAACTAGTATTTATCTAGATATTAGAATCGAACAATTCATTGTTTTAATAATGTAGTATTCCATAATGTCATCTCATTGTGCGTACAATCTTTCTTTTTTAATTTTCTATCTTAAATCCGACGGTTAATTTTACTTTAGCATCCATTCTGATTTCTAGCAATTATAAGCCTACTTTTTTGTGATTAAACATTGTCATCCTTGATCCTTCACTCTCACCTTTTAAACGACAAATCAGTAATAAAAAAACCATGGATAATGACCCTAATGGCGGGGCTACATATATAGTGACGAATCACACATGTAAGAGAATCATGCATACAATAATGGTAGGCGAATCTCTATCTCTTCATTTAATTTTCAAGAAATATTTTATAATGATTCGACATTAAGCAACTTTAAAAACATTCACTTCCCTAACATAGAAATATGATTCTAGCAACAGCCAATCAATGATTGTATTAGTGCACGTACACAATTTTTTATGCATGCGTCATCAGTCGAATGCATTTTTCAGTTAATTAGGCTAGATTAATTTTTCTTCGATGCGTCGAATTTTTTTTTTTTAAATTTCTTTAAAAAGTTAAGTGTTATTTTTTTTTTTTATAAATTATAATGTAATCGTAAATTGTAAATATAATCACAAGATATAATGGAAGTATATTTATATTTATAACTAATTGGAAATGTTAGATGCGGGAACATATACAAAAGAGCGAATAGATATGCTCTATGTGGATTACAAAAATATTAAAATGTGTTGGGTTAGATGAAGGAATAAAGGCATGTAATTGCCTGCTTGCGTATGACCTAACGGTAGTTAGATTTAATACAATGCGTAAATTCGTTTTCTTTTGAAAACAAATGATGAGTCATGAGAATATGAGATCATGTATCTGTATCGTGGACTAGTTGTGTTGCATGATTTTTATAGAACAAGTTAAATTAAGTTCTTCCAGTATGGTGTCGGGATCGAGTTTAAAGCCCGATGAGTCAAGCTTTCTTTGTTAGACTGATTTGTCTTGGAGTTAATCGAACGGCTTAAATAAATTAGGGGTTGGAGCATATTTTAGTCATTTACCCTATACTGACGTCTGAAGCTGATCCATACTATCCAGTGATCCAATGTTTATAAATTAAAAAGAAAATTTAAGCATGTAAGTAATTAGTAAGATTTTGCATTAAAAATGAAAGAAGTAAGACTGTAAGAGTATGCCACCATAATTACAAAAATCCCACTCCCACAATAGAAAGAGATTTTTTACCCAAGAAAAAAAATCCAACTTGAACCAAACGAACGATATTCCAAGAAATAGACAAAACCTAGAGCCCAATTGGCCAATTCTTCTTCGTGGAGAAAAGGAGAGGAAAAGACAGTTTAAAGTTAGAAGTGATATAACGTCACTACTACATCAAAGTTTGTAACCTTACTCTTATTAGAGGAGCTATATGAAGTTAGATATTGTCTCAAAATTCATGTAATGACACATGTAACTAGGGTTCTTGTAAGATAAGAATTAATATAAATAGTTATCTAATGCGAACTTTGATGGTAAGTTTGAGAGCCGTTGTATAGTGTCACCAAAATTACTATGATTCAAGATTTATATTTTTAATAAATATGAACAAAGAGACTCTCCACAACAACTCTCAAAGTTACCATCAAAGTTTTCATTACATGACTATTTATATTTATATCAATTCTTCAATTCTTATCTTACTAATAACCCTAGTTACATGGATCATTACATGGGCTTTGAGATAATATCTCGGACTTCTTATGGTTTCTCTAATAATTCTTTCTTTTAAGCTTGTTAAAGAGACTAAAAGATTTAGTTACAAACTTGGAAGAAAATAAGGTTACAATTACTTTTACCAAATAAAAACAGAATTGTTTGCATATCTATCTAATCCTAACACTCTCACGAACCTGAGGCGTAATAGTTTCTTAACTTACATGTGAAGTTAAACGATATTAAAAATTAATGTCAACCAACAAAAAAAATTAATGTGATTTGAAACAATTTGAGATCAGACACCAAAAAACTCTGTGGCTTTAAGCTTTTTGAATTAGACTAATCAAGTTGATCAACCCAGATCCAGACAAAAGGCTAGACATCTGCCACGTCACACTTCCCAAGCCAGCAACACGTGTCGCCTCCGCAACTCGTCAAACACGAACAATCAAAAAGTAGATGACGTTTACAAAGCATCATCCGTTAATGGCGGCTTCTTCGCTCTCGCTCTCATCTCCTCTCTCAAACCCACTTCGCAGATTCACCATTCACCTCTCAAAGAAGCACCTTTCTTCTTCTCTGTTCCTCTGCTCCGCCGTGAAAATGAACAGCAATATCCACCGTGTTCCCGCCCTCAACGAGGAAGAGATTGACTCCATCGCCGTGAAAACCTTCGAGAGATACGCATTGCCTTCTCCTGCAAGGAGAAACGGCAAAGGAATCGCAATTCTCTGGTTTAGAAACGATCTTAGAGTTCTTGACAATGACGCATTGTATAAAGCTTGGTCTTCCTCTGAGACTATTTTACCTGTTTACTGTCTCGATCCTCGTCTCTTTCACACTACTCATTTCTTTAACTTCCCTAAAACTGGAGGTAATGTTTTCAATCTTCAAAATCAATCCTTTTTGTGATCTTGATCACTGAATCTTTGTGTTGTTTGTGGTAATGTTTTCAGCTTTAAGAGGTGGTTTTCTTGTGGAATGTTTGGTTGATTTAAGAAAGAATCTTATGAAAAGAGGATTGAATCTTCTTATTCGAAGTGGTAAACCTGAAGAGATTCTTCCTTCTCTTGCTAAAGATTTTGGAGCTCATACAGTTGAGTCTTTATATTGGTTATGTTGAAGAAAATTTGCAGAGCTTTTGTGAGGGAACATGGAGATGTGATTTTTTTTTTTAAATTAAGTTTATGTTTTTCAGGTATTTGCTCATAAGGAAACGTGTAGTGAGGAGTTACATGTTGAAAGACTTCTGAATCAAGGTTTGAAAGGTGTTGGAAATGGGACTAAGCTTGAGCTTATTTGGGGAAGTACTATGTATCATAAAGATGATCTTCCGTTTGATGTTTTTGATTTGCCTGATGTCTACACTCAGTTTCGTAAGGTATATTTCCTGTTTTAGTTGGTGTGTTTCGTCACACATTAGGAGTGAGTGTTGGAATATTCTGAAAGTTTTAGGATATTCAGTACCATATTTGGCGATAGAGTAGAAGTAATTGGACACAGATTCTCGCATTTCGAAGTTTAACTGTGGATAAAGAGGCATTTACTTAATTCTTGAGATCAATCATTGTTAGCTTATAGAGCATATATTGGCAGCCTTTTGATTTCAGCAAAGAAACTTAGTTTGAATATTTGGAATGCATATCAAAACACAAATTAAGAAATGGAGAAGAATTTGTACTATATTCCAAACTAGATATGTGTGTTTTTTGTTTGATGTTTCTGGTTGTAAACTCGCTTGCAGTCGGTGGAAGCCAAGTGTAGTATCAGAAGCTCAACTCGCATTCCACTTTCTCTAGGGCCAACACCTTCTGTTGATGATAATTGGGGAGATGTTCCAACTCTTGAGAAACTTGGGATTGAGCCACAAGAGGTGAGTTCCTCTGAGAAGCTCTTAAGATGAGACACAAAAGGGAAAAGCAAGTAAAAGCATTGTTCATTGGTTAAGTCTTTTGTATGTATGTTGATACAGGTGACCAGGGGAATGCGATTCGTGGGTGGTGAAAGCGCAGGAGTAGGCAGAGTATTTGAGTACTTTTGGAAGAAGGCAAGAGATTAATGAACTCTTCCTGCATCTACTATGGCGTTGCTTGTGTGTGTACATAATGTTGTATGTCTTTTTTTTCCATGCAGGATCTATTAAAAGTATACAAAGAGACGAGGAACGGAATGTTAGGAGCTGATTATTCGACGAAATTCTCTCCATGGCTTGCCTTTGGGTGTATCTCTCCTCGTTTTATCTACGAAGAGGTCAGATCTTTTGTTCAGTGTCCCAAAACATATAGCAGTTGTTCACTTATGTGGCAATTGAACATTTTCAGGTCCAAAGATATGAAAAGGAAAGAGTAGCAAATAATTCAACATACTGGTATGTCTTTATTTATGAGTTTGGAATCTCTGTTGCATTCTCTTCACTCTATAGCCTTATTGATTTGATATGTGTTTCCAGGGTGCTGTTTGAATTAATATGGAGGGATTACTTTAGGTTTCTTTCAATCAAGTGTGGAAACTCCCTCTTTCATTTAGGTAACGATGCTTTCGAATTAAAGATCAATGCCATGTGGTTGCAGTGAAGTTTTAAATAGCATGTTTTATTCGTAGGTGGCCCGAGAAATGTGCAAGGGAAATGGAGTCAAGATAAGAAACTATTTGAGTCTTGGAGAGATGGCAAGACCGGGTGAGTAACTGATATTTTGAATCTTGTTTGAAAGCATCAATCAAAATTATGCTTGAGGCTCCAAAGCATTAACCTTTAGTGGCTGTTCATGAATGGCATTAGGTATCCTCTTATAGATGCAAACATGAAGGAGTTATCCACTACAGGTTTTATGTCAAATCGAGGCAGACAGATTGTTTGTTCGTTTCTTGTCCGGGACATGGGGTTGGATTGGCGCATGGGTGCAGAATGGTTTGAGACATGTCTATTGGACTATGATCCGTGTTCCAACTACGGAAACTGGACCTATGGAGCAGGTATTACTCATGATACAGTTTGTGACTTGTGGTTTCTAATTCAACATTGAGGAATGGAAACTTTAGATGATGAAAAATTTGGTTTTGTACATTGAAGGAGTTGGAAATGATCCTCGAGAAGACCGGTACTTCAGTATTCCCAAGCAAGTAAGTAACTTTTAACATCAAGTCATTAGAAATGGTCATGAAGTAGAGAATCTGAAAATGTGTGTTTGATTTGTTCAGGCACAGAATTATGATCCAGAAGGAGAATACGTTGCGTTTTGGCTGCAGCAACTGCGTCGGCTTCCGAAAGAGAAAAGACATTATCCAGGAAGATTGATGTATATAGACACAGTTGTGCCATTGAAGCATGGTGGTAATGGTCCAATGGCTGGAGGGTCCAAGTCTGGTGGTGGTTTCAGAGGGAGTCATAGTGGGAGACGTTCTAGACACAATGGTCCTTAGAGAAACTATTCTTTACACGAGTTTGTATCTTATTCTTATTTTTGTGATTCTTGTGCACTGTTATGAAGAAGCAATGTTAAATAACTAAAAAGTAGTACCAAAAGAATTTGGGGTACGTTTAAGGAACAAAAGTATTGGGGTTGTTTTGGAATATACCAATAGATTAGAAGTCAGTTGTAAATATACCAAATATATGGGGGGCTTTGGCAAATAACAAAAGACTTGCGGTACTTTGGTAGCGATCGTAATGGGCTGAAATGAAGCCCATTGATGATGAGTTATGGGTTTGGGTCCATATAGAACATGAGAACCCTAATTCTGTAAGATCTTCTTCTTCTCTCTGCTTCTCTCGGACTCGGAGGGTTAGTGCGAAGAACATAGAGCTCGAGATTTTGATTCCAAGTGCAGACTGAATCAGGTAAGTACAGTAATGAGTTAGTCTGTTTTTTTTGCTCGTAGAGTATTTATGTTATGTATGAATCAATGCTCCTGGATTTATTTTCGGCATGCCTGGTCTTGATCTTCTTGGTGAACAGAGACTCTAAGAAAATTAGGGTTTAGGGTTTAGGCATTTACTGGGTATTGCAGATTCGGTCTCAGTTTATTTAAAGTTCGTTTCTTTCACAATGTTTAAGTTAGATTAGATCTAGGATTGAACAAAACTTGCATTTGTTATAATTGAGATTGTATTTTTGGTTATGTTACTGACTGTTATTATTATCTTTTGTGTGGTTGAAGTGATTATGGACAGTGAGACGAAACCAACAACCTTCAGTAAATCTACAGGGCTTCCTCGGAAGAGATTCTACAGAGCAAGAGCTCATAGTAACCCACTTAGTGATTCTCACTTCCCGATCCCGATTTCTCCTGCTCATGTCGATTATTCACTTCACTTCCCCAAATTTGTTGAAGCTGACAATAAAATCTCCAAGAAGGTTGAGTTTGCGGATATCGGATGCGGTTTTGGTGGCTTACTTATTTCTCTTGCCACAGTCTTCCCTGAGACGCTGATGATCGGTATGGAGCTGAGAGATAAAGTGACGGAATATGTTAAGGAACGGATCTTAGCCTTAAGGAGAACAAACTCGGAGGGACAGTACGAGAATATCTCTGTTGTTAGGACAAACTCGATGAAGTACATTCCTAATTACTTTGAGAAAGGACAGCTTTCGAAGATGTTTTTTCTCTTCCCTGATCCACATTTCAAGGAGAAGAATCACAGGAGGAGAGTGATTAGCACTCATTTGTTAGATGAGTATGCTTATGTTCTTAGAGCTGGTGGCATTATTTACACTATCACTGATGTGGAGGAGCTTGGAGAGTGGATGAAGTCTTGCTTAGAGAAACATCCAATGTTTGAATCTCTTACACAAGAAGAGCTTGATTCTGATCCTGTCGTCGAGCTTCTATGCAGTGCTACTGAGGAAGGACAGAAAGTTGCTAGGAATGGAGGACAGACTTTCAGAGCAGTTTTTAGACGCATTGCATATGTTTCTTGAATTCTAGATCTTTCTTTGGTAGTAGTGAACATTTTATTGTTGTAACACAAGCTTCTTTCTTAAATTGAAATTTTGGGATAGTATTTACAGAAATCTATTAATTGTTGTTATGTCAAGTAAGCACAATTGGGACTTGTGCTAGCTAGCATCTTGTTGTACATGAACCAATCTTCATCATGAACTTTCAAATGAAGCAGCATCTGATTAAATGGTCCATTGAGATCACCTATACAACCAATATAAAAAATTGTAATCCAATAACTCTTGAGCTGACGGAAGAATCATGTTTGAAAGGGAACAGATTCACATTTTTCTTGTAATAGGCCTTTCAATTTTCAAACGAGAAACTGAGAAAGTATATTGGGAGTTTTTATAAAAACAGCCCTGTGCGCCCAACGCCCCAATCATTCATCAAAACCTGAATGTAACTATAATTTGTGAGGGATGAGAAGAAAACATATCAATTGATTCCTTAAGAAAAGGAAAAGAGGAATACCAGTTGAGGTTTCCTCGCATTCGCATGTAACAAAGGGTCCTTCCTGCAACTTCACCAAGGTTGATATCTTGAACCAGGTTCTACCATTCCTCATGTCAAATTCTCTATGTTTTTAAAAGACTGAACTTAGCTCAGGTGTCCATATCAAAACAACTACAGTAGAGGCAATAAGTATTTCAAGAAGGATAAACTTGCTCTGTTTCTTGTTTCTACCAGCAACATTACTGCTCTTCTGTATGCATGTGATTGAGGCTGCTTGGACAAGAAACTCCTCCATTCCTCGTCACTAACCACTTTTTGTAAACTAAATCTGCATCGTCTCGTCGCTGCAATTTGGTATATTTCTTCTCTAGAATCAAAAATGGAACATGATCCAATGTTATACCAATTTCTTTAATTCTCGATAAAAGGTTTTCGGCCTCCTTCAATCGACCCTTCCAACAGAGCCCTCTAACCAGCTCAGTATAAGTAATGAGATCAGGTTGACATCCCCTTTTCAGCATTTCATCACACAACTGAAATGCCCACCGCAAGCGACCCAATGTACAAGCAGCACCTACTAGTAGATTATAGGTGGTAGTATCCGGGTGGATTTTCGTAGATCGCATTTGATTTTTGACCAGGCATGCATCAATGAATCTTCCTCCTTTCACATACCCATGGATCAAAGCATTGTTTGTGTAAATATTTGGTTTAACCCCGTAAGAAAGCATTAGATTTCGAACAGATAAAGCGCTGCTAGTATCTCCATATCTTCCATAACCATCAATAACCACATTCCATAGCAGAGCCTCTGGAAGCAGAGAACTTTTTAGCATGCTTAGAAGGAACTCGTTCGCCCTGTCCACATCTCCCTGTATACATAGACCTTGAATGATAACTTTGTATGAGATCTGATCCGGAGCAACACCAACTCTTTCCATGGTACCATGGATATCACACGCCTCATCAAACTTTCCCTCTTTGCACAAGGCACTTATGAGAGTATTGTAAGTGAAAACATCAGGATTTACTCCTCTCTTTACCATGTCACACATGAACCCATAAGCAGCTACCATGTTTCCACTCGAACATAAACCACGAATAATGACATTGTACACAACTGAATCAGCAGGGACATTTTTCTGTGACATCTCCTTCCAAACCCCAAGGGCTTGAACCACATTTCCATTCTTAAAACAACTATCCATCAGAATTGTACAGGTAACTATATCCAAGGGTGCGTTCTTCTGGCTACTATCTAAGATCTCTTCAAGAAGCTTTGTGTTGCTGCTTCCCATATGACCTCTCTGGCAAAGTGCATGCAGGATTATGTTGAAAGTCACTCTATTTGGCCTAATACCATATTTATTCATAGTACTGGATAGATACAGAGCTTTATCTACATTGTTAACACTGCAAAGACCCTGAATCAAAGTGTTATATGAGACACAGTTGGGAGAAGGACCCATCTCCCTCATCTCTCTAACGAGCTCATCCGCCTTCTCGATATTACCTGATTTACACAACCCATTTATGAGATGATTGTGCGTGAACAAACCTGGAATAAATCCACTCTGTATCATTTTCTTCCGTAGCCAGAGAGCAGCATCCAACTTCCCTTGTAAACAGAGATCCCTCATTATAGACGAGTGAATAGATAAAGAATCATCGTAACCGAAGCTCTTTGTCCGACATACACTCTCCCTACAAGAGAAGCAAGTTATAGGCTTCATCAGAAGCAGTTCGAAAATATAACTACCTGAAGTTACTTGGTGAAATCACAAACCTCAACGAAGTCAGACGATCCAAGCTGCTTTTCAAGATCGAATCTAGTACATTGAAAATAGCTTCCGGGTCTCCCTTTTGATCACAATCTCTTTTATCAGAAAACCAATTCTCAGTGCACGAGTGAGAATGACTGCCAGGAATGGATTGAGGACGTTCAATACAATAAAGACGCATTTCAAAGTCCCTAAAACCCCAATAAAGCAGAGACTCAGCAAACAGATTGACCAGTAAATGAATCAAGAAAAGGAGAATTCAAATCAAAATACCTCAAGTTGGTGAAAATAGGAGCAAAGATCCTAGCAACATTGTCACTAACAAAATCAAGGCTTTGGTTGAGTAAACGAAGTACAGTGAATTGAGAAGATGAAACTTCCCCACAAGAAATGAAAAGCTGCATCAAAAATCCAAAGCAGCAAAAATTAACACTTTTCGTATAACAAAGCAAACAAAAAACAGAATTGTGTAAGAGGAAAAAAAGCTGTGAACTTACAGCCATTGGATTCAATCTTAGAGAAAATACATTATACTCTTAAGTATGTCCTTACACAGAGACGATTCATACGCAAATTGGCTTCTGATCTTAGCTGAAAGATAGATTTACATATACACAGGTCTTAGGTATGACATACATAAGCACTGAGAATTCGCGAACAATCAGAATTTGCGTACCTGATCCAGATTGCAAAATGGGATCAGATGCTGAGGTAAGCTCTTCGTTCTGGGCACGTTTGAGGAAGATGACGAAAATTAGGGTTCTTGTTTGTTATGGGCTACGGCCCATTATTATTTTAAGACGGCCTTTAGTTAGTTTCATGCTCTCATTTTATTTATTTTTAACTTCCTTTCGATAAAAAGTTTTTTTTTTTTTCTCTTTTACTTTTTAACTTACTTCCATTTTATCTGAAACTAGTATTAGATCCGTACTTCGTACGCGAATTAGTTGTGTGGTCAATCAATGAAAGAGCATGTATTGGAGGCTTTGGATGCACTGAACAAAAAATAAGAAAAAAATTGTAGTAACGAAACTGTGCTGTTTCATCGTTCATGATGCATAGTGATTAACGGAGACATGATTTATTGTAGAATAAAATTTGGAATATGAACCCGTAAAAGCTGTGAGAAACTGGAATTGGATTTAGAGAAGGAAGAGATTTCGAAGCTTTTTTTTATGAAATCGTTTCATTGTTGAAGGAGATAGGGGAAGTGGGGATATTAAGATTGTGTAAGCAGTTACAAAAAATCTTTTTTTATATTTTTGTTTTATCATTTTTGTTTTTTCTCCGTATAGTTTTGGTTTTTAAAAAAGTGAAAGTGCAAAATTTTAGACTTAAAGACAGATGTCAAATAGATAAGGTTGCAGTTTGTTATGAATTTACTTGTGTTTTATTATATAAAGATTCACATTTTCTAATAATCTAACCTTAGACATAACAGAAACACTAAATTTTTAGTCAACTATGTACTAACTAGACAGAGCTGTGCGAAAGCTACAAGATATCAGAAACAATTAAAAAAAAGATGCCCTAATTCAAAATAAAAAAAATCGTCTACAAAAATAAACACCATTTTCATAAAAAGAAAAAATGCAAAAGAACTAAACTAACAATCTCTAAAACATTTTTCTATCTTTTTTCTTCATAAAATCGTTAACTAAATTTTCAAAATCAACGTTTCTGACCAACTCTTTTCATGGATAAGATATCCAAGCCACTCAATCTTTCTTGTGACATACTTGTTTACACTAATTGTTTTATAATTTTTTTTAATTGTAAATCCAAATCCATGGGGTTTAGGGTTTAGGGTTTAGTTGAAGGCTTAAAATCAAATATTTACTTCCTATTATTAATTTATTATTAAAATATTATTTTTCAGCATAATCACTAAGCCTTATCTAAACATATTTATATAACTCTATTAGTAGTAAGTCTAATTTTATGCCCTTAAATTTTTTTACCAAATTTTGATGCCCTAAGTCAATGTTTCTTTTCTTAACACTAAGGCACGGCTCTGTAACTAGACTATGGATGCGTCAACACTTTGTAAACTTTTACAAAATAAAATTTAATCCCAAAATACAAATGTGTTAGGCAACGTCTAATTAATATAAGTGAGCTAGTGAAGACAATTCTATTGCACACTTAAGGTCTCTTTAATATCCAAAGAAAGAAAAACAATATAGACTTGAAAGTTACAACAGCTAGCCCATTAATTAAGGTCGAGATTTTAATGTTACAAACTTACAAGTTACAAAATGTGAAATTAACTCATACCCCCGATAAGTTGAAATCAAATCAAGAGCATCTATTATATATGATCTATGGCTAAAAGAGTATGTTGGATATGATGAGTGCATGCATATAACTATCCTTCGTATGCTCGAATGTCAGTGCGTATGTCAAGTAGTCAACTTGCAAAACAAAAGGTAACGCAAGGGGGAGGGAATAAATCAATCACAGCTTTTCTTCTATTAAATTATTGATATATACATACACTTACACATTGTGTTAAAAAAAAAATACATACACTTACACATTCATATATAATTATATATGATATATCCTTCGTATGCTCGAATCTTTTATTGGCCTTATCCATTTTGGGTAAGACCGCCACCTTCTCCTTCTCCTTCTCGTATCTTTCCTCAACTTCACACTTTCCTAATCAAATCTTTGGATTTTATATCGACCACTAGTTCATGAATATTAAATGATAGTATATTTTACTTAATGGAGACATCCATGATAGATCCGACAAACACAGCAGTAGTAAAGAAATACTTGGTGCCAATTGCTTCTTCTTATACATACCTAGTCTCTATAAACTTAAATCTCGAGTGTAATTTGTCCCCACAAGAAAATAAAACCATACGTAAATAGATCTCGACCGACGCGTAAAAATGTATATGATCATCATGAGTTCAAATTGGGTGCGTATCATATATATATAGAAACTCAATTGACACGCAAAAAAAAACAAAATTTGTCGAGTGAGATTAATGAAGAGTGTGGTATTGTTAGGATGAGTCCATGTGAGTGAACCCATATTAGACATTAGTAGAGACAAAGTATATTAGACACCAACAGTAACGTGCATTGCACTATGTGAGATGCATTCTAGCTAACTCATGTAATTTATAAATTATGTAAATCTCATATAACTTATAACATGAGATCCTAACATAATCACTAATTCACTATCAAGATGTTGGTTATAAAATTTTATCAGCTCATTTTAAAACTGATAATAGACCATACTTTAGTCAACAAAATAAACTTTGATGTGTTAAGCTTCAATAGTGCTCCATCTCAAAAGTCAACCCAAGTGATTTTATGTTCTTTTATAAATTATTGTACGTCTCTTAATAATTACTTCCAATGGAAGAACCTTGTGAAGCCAAAAGTAGCTATGACAATCTAACCTAAAAATCCTTAATCAGCTTACAAATTTAATTATGAGTGTGAATGAATAGATGCGTCTTGGATTCCATCTGGTCATCCATTGTTCCTCTTCTCTTGGATTCCACTCAACCCAAACTCCATACTTTTACTCTCCGCTATGTATTCTATATCTCCTTACATCACTACAAGAAAACAGTCAGAAAGTGACTAAAAGTTGCGACTAAATATATAGTCACCAAATTTAGCCACTAATTAGCTACAACTTTGCGACTACGTTGCGACTATAACGAAGTAGTCATGCAATAGTCGCTAAATGACGACTACAGTTATTAGTCGTTAATTAGTCGCTAATTAGCGACTAAACGACCACTAACTGTCACTGTTTGGCGACTAATAACATTAGTCGCTACTGTAGTCGCTGTTTTGGCGACTAATGGACGACTAAATGTCCAATATGGCACAGTAGTCGCAACATAGTCGCTAAATTAGCAACTGTTTAGCAACTTGTGCGGCAGATCGGTCAATAGTCAGTACATAGTCGTAAAATTGTCTTTAAATACAGTTAGAAAACACGTTTTCTACGTTTTGGGGTTGGTGTACTTGCTTTCTACGACTACAACTATTAGTCGCAAAATAGTTGCTAATTAGTCACCAATTAGTCACCACAAATCTCTATATAAGAAGACGTTGCCCACTTCTTCTCTTCACTCATCACTTCTTCTCTTCACTCATAAACGCAAAGAAAAAAAAAAGTTTTAGAAAAAAAAAGAGTTCTAGAGTTTTAAATTAATAGAATGTCAGGAAAGGAATGGTAGACGTCATGGTGATGCACCGACCCCAGCTCCAGTTCTAATTCGTCATATTGAAAAACATGTGCGCAATCGGTTTAGTACCATTCGTGAAGCCGGTAAGTTTGAGGAAGACCTCCGCTTCTGGTTTCATACAAGAAGAGCTTAATTCGTTTAATGGTTGTAATCTAAAGTTTTAAGCTAAAACCTCAAACTCTTGTAACATTTATTGCAAAAACGTTTTTTTGGTGAATAAATTTTACATTCATACAAAAAAAAAAAAAATAGATGCGTCTTTTGATACCATATTCATAAAAAGTTAAAAACATATCAAAACTAAGAGTGAGTGGGCTTTACTTTCCATATAAACGGTGACGTTTTGTTCTTGTCCTATCCGGTTCTTTATATGCTCCGCAGATTTGTATATGCAAAACAAAACAAAAAAAGAGAGAGAGGATACGATATAGGAACATGATGATAATGATATAGGAACATGATGATAACGCACGTAACTAAAAAGCTGAGACATATTAAAAGAGGAAAGTGATGATGAGTGTCATTGTTAGAAAATGCACAAAGATTTGGATTTATGATTGCCTGACCGAAATCTTTATTACTACATTTCTACTTTTGTCGGCTCACAGTACCTTAGATTCCCAAAACCGACAACGCACATTTCAACATATTCCACAAATTTCGGCTTCTTTTCTCTTTTCTTCGTCGCTTTTGTATCTTTCCCTTGATTTTTACGTAAAATTAGTTGATCACCAATTAAACAACCTGCGAGTGGTTGAATAGATAGAGCATGCCAAAAACGACAGTGCATAACCTTTCGGAACTTATGGTTATACTAGGACTGTCAATGGCTCAATGCAAGTCGGCTTGATCCCTTATAGATTAGAATCATCCTATTGTAAGCCTAAGGGATTTTGTTTTGGCTCCCAAAACCTGCTAGACATGCATGTGCCTTTTAGATCTCTAGTTCAACTCTGGTTCATCAAGAATTTTCCGAAAATCTATCCTCTTTTTCAAGAAGTTTTGTAGGAAGAAACATTGAAACCCCGTTTATTTAATTATGTTAAGCTTCGCATAAATAAATAATCCATATAATAAAAAATATATATATATGTATAAATATACTATCATACCGTCGATGGAGTTCTGATCAATACCGACGTCTTGTTGATGCGATTCACATCGTCGATTTGAAAGAATGAAAAAGTAGAATATCCCAAGGAGGGTTTCCATGAGAAGAAGAGAGTAAAATGTAGCCGAAGGACAACTTGCCAGAAATATGTTCATCACAATTCACATAATCATCACATTATTTATATGCATGATTAACAACCTTCCGGCAAGTCATCCTTGGCTGCATTATACTCTACTCCACTTCATGCAATTCTACTCCGTTGGGCACACATGTCCATCAAAACTTCATGTACATCATTATGAGCGTGTGTGTGTGTGTGTGTGTGTGTGTGTGTGTGTGTGTGTGTGTGTGTGTGTGTGTGTGTGTGTGTGTGTGTGTGTGTGTTAATTGTGATGGGTTTAGGGAGTGGAGTTAGAGGAAGTATTTATAAGAGAGAGACATATAACTATACAACGTCCGGTCCAATATTATATACATTTACATATATGGTGATATAAATATTCGACCATCAGCTAAAGATTCCTATAGCAAGTGGCTCTAGTGCTCAACATAAAGGCAATTATGTTATAATGTCAAAAGACTCGGCCTTACTCACAGCTCGGCCTTTCCACCATCCACTCATAAAATCTTGTACTCTTCTCAAAATGTTTACATCATTCGATTTTATCAGTCTAACTTATATATTTGTTGTCAAGCCTTAATAAGTTCGGAGAAGTAATCATCTTTTAGAGAAAAACAACGAACACCAACTTAAATGCCTTCAATCAACTACAAAAAATTTAATACGTTTTCGGGAGCTAAATTTAACAATGCTACATCTCTAGAAGAAAACTCATTTGTCAATATCTTTCATGGTCTTTGTCCGAATAGATATGTGGACCAAAAATTCATAATTCCATAGATATCCAAAAATACTATCAATGGCAATATATAATATCAACACTCAATTTCTTTTCCGGATCAAATTTGACTAATGAATATAAATAATTTAAATATTTTTGCATATTAATATGTAATGCTGTAGCAAATTAAAAATTGTTGTCGCATGCATGAAATATATTATTTAAACTAGGTGGAAAGATTAGATATAAATAATTAATATAAGTTATATGATCTATACATATACTTCATATATGAAAATTTTAAACAATTTTATATTGTAACTAATTTTATATTGCATACAAATCAATATATATCAACAATAATTGATATAATTAATGTTGATTTTCCCAAAAGAACCGCATGGAAAGGGATAGGAATATATATATAAGCAATAAGCTGGTGCGCGCATTGGTCCCATTACTTTAAAGCTAAATGTTTTACTTGTTTAGAAAAATATTGAAGTCAAAAGAATTATTGCATTAGTGGTGATTGGCCTCGATGCTAAATAAGAATCAAGAAAAACGAAAAGGAGATTATAAAAAAGAAACATTACAGATATGGGAGATATACTTTGATCTTACAGATTATGCAAACAGTAAAGTATTTATTTTATAAATTCATGTTAGTAAATCTCTATATGTGTATATATAGCAGCATATGTATAGGGTGTATATATTGTCAATTATTCTTACCTTCAATCTTGTAACGCTCGTCAGTGTTATATATATAACCAAATATCCAATTGTACTTTTAGTGTTTTCTTAAATCACACAAACCTCACATTCAAAATTTAAACAATATTGGTTATACTTTGAAAATTACCGAATGTTTCTTTATGTGAAAGAAGGCTTAAGACTGTCAAGGAAGACTTGACTTCAAGCATGGGTCTAGTGACCTTCCTTATTGCTCAAAGAATATAGCATATATAAACTGGTGTTTTAGTTTTAGATGATTCGATTGGTTTAATTAGTATCAAATTTAATTAAGAAGATTCGACGACCTAACTATCTATATACATGTCTAGGTAGGTAACATTGGTATATATACCAGGACTGTTATAGGGTATTAATATGGTTTAAATAGCCATTAAAAGACTTGTATATCATTAATAGCCATTAAATAGTCATCCTTGGCTGCATTATACTCTACTCCACTTCATGCAATTCTACTCCGTTGGGCACACATGTCCATCAAAACTTCATGTACATCATTATGAGCGTGTGTGTGTGTGTGTGTGTGTGTGTGTGTGTGTGTGTGTGTGTGTGTGTGTGTGTGTGTGTGTGTGTGTGTGTGTTAATTGTGATGGGTTTAGGGAGTGGAGTTAGAGGAAGTATTTATAAGAGAGAGACATATAACTATACAACGTCCGGTCCAATATTATATACATTTACATATATGGTGATATAAATATTCGACCATCAGCTAAAGATTCCTATAGCAAGTGGCTCTAGTGCTCAACATAAAGGCAATTATGTTATAATGTCAAAAGACTCGGCCTTACTCACAGCTCGGCCTTTCCACCATCCACTCATAAAATCTTGTACTCTTCTCAAAATGTTTACATCATTCGATTTTATCAGTCTAACTTATATATTTGTTGTCAAGCCTTAATAAGTTCGGAGAAGTAATCATCTTTTAGAGAAAAACAACGAACACCAACTTAAATGCCTTCAATCAACTACAAAAAATTTAATACGTTTTCGGGAGCTAAATTTAACAATGCTACATCTCTAGAAGAAAACTCATTTGTCAATATCTTTCATGGTCTTTGTCCGAATAGATATGTGGACCAAAAATTCATAATTCCATAGATATCCAAAAATACTATCAATGGCAATATATAATATCAACACTCAATTTCTTTTCCGGATCAAATTTGACTAATGAATATAAATAATTTAAATATTTTTGCATATTAATATGTAATGCTGTAGCAAATTAAAAATTGTTGTCGCATGCATGAAATATATTATTTAAACTAGGTGGAAAGATTAGATATAAATAATTAATATAAGTTATATGATCTATACATATACTTCATATATGAAAATTTTAAACAATTTTATATTGTAACTAATTTTATATTGCATACAAATCAATATATATCAACAATAATTGATATAATTAATGTTGATTTTCCCAAAAGAACCGCATGGAAAGGGATAGGAATATATATATAAGCAATAAGCTGGTGCGCGCATTGGTCCCATTACTTTAAAGCTAAATGTTTTACTTGTTTAGAAAAATATTGAAGTCAAAAGAATTATTGCATTAGTGGTGATTGGCCTCGATGCTAAATAAGAATCAAGAAAAACGAAAAGGAGATTATAAAAAAGAAACATTACAGATATGGGAGATATACTTTGATCTTACAGATTATGCAAACAGTAAAGTATTTATTTTATAAATTCATGTTAGTAAATCTCTATATGTGTATATATAGCAGCATATGTATAGGGTGTATATATTGTCAATTATTCTTACCTTCAATCTTGTAACGCTCGTCAGTGTTATATATATAACCAAATATCCAATTGTACTTTTAGTGTTTTCTTAAATCACACAAACCTCACATTCAAAATTTAAACAATATTGGTTATACTTTGAAAATTACCGAATGTTTCTTTATGTGAAAGAAGGCTTAAGACTGTCAAGGAAGACTTGACTTCAAGCATGGGTCTAGTGACCTTCCTTATTGCTCAAAGAATATAGCATATATAAACTGGTGTTTTAGTTTTAGATGATTCGATTGGTTTAATTAGTATCAAATTTAATTAAGAAGATTCGACGACCTAACTATCTATATACATGTCTAGGTAGGTAACATTGGTATATATACCAGGACTGTTATAGGGTATTAATATGGTTTAAATAGCCATTAAAAGACTTGTATATTATACATGTCACACTTTGTTTCTTCTGAGAAACTCTTTAACAAAAAGAAAAATAGTACTTAAAAGAAAAATCACACTTTTTTGAGTTTTTTTCTCAGAACTTCCATAATGATAGACAAGTCTTTTTTTTTTTTGTCAACAATGATAGACAAGTCATGTGGATATAGTTTAATTGTTAAATAAATGGAAAACCAAAAATAGAACCTAAAAAGTGTGGCGGCCGCCAACAAGAGCACCGCCCCTATCTCATTGCATATATGTTGGTCGGTACATGTAAATATCTAAGCCTCCAACGCTAAGATAATGTTTTCGAAACAACTTTTTCATCATTTGTTAGGGAAATGATTTGTTGTTTTCATTTATCAGTTATATTTAGTGGCATTGGTCATTTTTATGCATCTACGCATCCTATTTTTATGCATTGGTTATTATGATTTTTCTCTAGTGTCAAAAATCCGATGAGTTGATTATTTCTTATAAACATCGATATCGTATATTTCGGTAAACCGTACTTGTTAACTAAAAACTTCACATCTCTTATTATATCTTCTTCGTAATCATTTTTGATAACATCTTTAAAACTATATTTACAAGACGATAACGAATAACTGTATTTATAATATACAGTTACGAAACCATAACAAATAACTAAGCTTATAGCATATTAGAGCTTCTAAAAACGAGAATCCACTTTGCATCAGAATGCAGACTCAAAAGTTTGAACCTATGGGCTCAGTGTAGGAAAATTTAGTTTATTAACTAAACTAACTCATAGTGATTTAGTAACCGAAGGGTGAAAAGACATGTTCATAATGCGAAGTTAGTTATGGTCGACAAATATAAATGCTTTTAATTATAAGAATATTATATGTTTCCACATGTTTTAATTGAAGATTAATTAATTTGAGTTTCAACTCGATCGAGATCCCTAGTTACACATGGCATTTTTATTTGCTTTTTTGGTAAATATTTTTACTAGTTTCAACTTCGAATATATTAAAAAATTTGCTATTCATCATATTGTGCCAATTTATAACTCATGTGTCATGCTCTGCGTGGCAAGTTGGGTTTATTAAAATAATCACCAACAGTCTTGAAATGATTTCGCCTACAAATATTTTGGTTTTAGAAGACTAATAATTAAAATTCACCTACATACCATCTACGAAATCGGCCAAACAATCCCTTTGTTGGAAAGAAAGCATCCTCTGTGAAGTGTCATATCCAATTGCATGATCAATAAGAGCTGATGCTCCAAGCACAATGATCCTTTCCTCATGATCCTCCATGGACGATCTGACCAAAGTCGTGCAGAGAGAAGATGGGCTGTCTCGGAGATAAAGTCCTTTGTTTGAGATTGTGTAATTGAATCCTTGGAAATAGAGAGTGAGTTTGGGCAATGACTCTATGTCTAACCCAACCTCTGTTGTGAAACACATTAGTTCGTTCATTTCGTATGCGACCGTTGGTCCAATCTGCGTCATTAGCTCTTCCTTCACCTCCTCGTATAGTGATGGCTCTAGACTTGTATAGTACGTCCCAATATCTATTGCTATTGCACTAGTCTCATTGCTTCTCATACTAATAAAAAATAAAAGTTCGTAAAAATCAAATATAATGGATGTTACATTTTAAACAAGGCGAATTGTTAGAAGTAATTCCTTTTCAAAAATGTTTTCTATCAAAATACATGTGTAACTTTATAAAAACATATAAAACTATCTGTAAAACATTATAAATATAACTTATAAATAATTTATAAAAATATTATAAATGTCTTATAAAATCATATAAAAGCTTTCTAAAACTTTATAAACAGTTGGATCAAGTTTTTGAGTAGTAATTACCATCCAAAAGTACCTTATAAATTATGTAGACTTTATAAACATTTTTATATATATCTAATGAATGAAAATTTTGAAAATAGACAGTTAGAAAAAAATATTTTTGAGAATAAGTACAGCAAAAGACACACAAAAAAAAAAACAGAGACAAAGTTATTAGCAATAATTCTACCCTTTTGTTGGTTATTAATTTGTTGTTAATTATCAATTATCTACAAGGGATTGAGTCTATGGAATTTGTTAAGTTAAATCGTTTTATTAGATTAAGTTTGTTTATTTTACGTAATCATGTTAGCTTTGTTCTAATGGACTACCTTAAAAATATAATAAAATAGCAATGAGTGACATATTTATACCTTTGTTGGCCAAGACTGATCCCGGTGAGAGCAAGGTGATACGAGTAAGCTTCCGTCCCCGTCGTGTTTAACATTGGAACCAACATCATATCTCCGCCATATGCAGCCGCTGATCCAAGACGGATGTAATTACGTGACCCGGCCGAGGAAGGCCATAGACAGTGTGAAAATCTTGTGACACGAAGCTGAGAGAGAAGCGAGAAACGATGAGTCGTTAGACTCACTCTCCCGTCTACACCACCTCCGTCTTCCTCCGGCGACGCACGTTTACTAGTCCCGCAGCCAAAGACAAAACCTCGAACTATAGAAAGAGAGTTTTCTTGGTCGGTGATCGAGGAAGTCAACTGAAGTGTGTCGGAGACAAGGTAGCCGGAGCTAGAGGGAGAGACTTCGTAGCGGCAGAAATCGGAAGGAGTACAAAGAAGGGAGAGAGAAGTTGTTGTTTTCGTTGTTGTTGCGTTGTAATGGTTAGTGGAATTGGTGGAGAGATGAGGACAGAGAGAAGTGTTATTGCAGGAGATGGTAGAGAAGGTGTTGGAAGAGTTGTCTGAGGGAGAGCATTGGTGATCATCATCAGTATCGAGGCATGTGAGATGTGTAGAAGAGTCTAGCTTGAGGTTGAACGTTCGCGTTGGGGTTCCAATGGTGAGCTCAACGTAGAGATTTGATTCAAAAGGTAAGAAGAAGCCGTTTGGTTGATCGTTTGAGAGGTCATCTTCAAGGCTAGAGTTATGAGTTAGTACAGTGAAGAGAAGAAGAAGAAGAAGAAGAATAAGGAGGAGAAGTGATGAAACCATGTTTCTTTGGTTTTGTATAGTTTAATGCTCCCGAAACATTCTAAGTAGTTATTAGGTATATTTTATATGAGATAGGTAACATTATCTCCGAATTAATTAAATTATCTTAAGACATCATAATATAACTCTATTAATTACTTAACTGAAGAATTTATGAAAAAATTACTTAACTGAAGACAAATCCATTTTTAAGCTGTGGTGGCTGTTGCACCATGCAGGAAATAATGTTAACTAGTATGGTTGCAAATATAATGTGCCTAGCTTTTTCTAGCTTTTAGTTCATTAAATAGGTCAATAAGTCTGAATAATAATACATTTTACAACTAAACATAAAATAATTTTGTACTTATACGTTATAATATGTAATTTACCATTAATAAAATTTAAACTATAGCCATATAATATATAAAATAAAAATTAACGAAAAGATATAGTAATTTTTTTCGTATAAAATTTCTCATAATCGGAAACCATAATTCATGTGGTATGTGTGGTTTATATGCAGGTGAGTTGGTTACTAAACGCATCTACCGTGATAGATGACGTGGCCCATTTACGATCATAAAAACCAAGGGCTTATAAGCCCATAACGCGTGAAACAAAAAGCCCAAAAGAATCAGAAAAACAGATATGTGGGTCCCATAGGAATCTGCGGTATAGATTCATTGCTTCGCGGGGCTTTTACTTTTCGTTTCTTCACACAAAAAAAAAAACATAAGAATCAACAAGAAACGCATGACGCGTTATTTGTAGATCTTTGTCTTCATCTTTCTAGATGAAATTATTCTGACGTTCGTCTCTCACCTAACCCAAAAAAAGCAGCTCGAAGCTTTTTCTCAATTTGATTATTCAAACGACGAATTTTCCTTCTAATTCACGCTTTTTTTTTGATATTTATGCGGAATTCGCGATTTCGTGGAATCAATTCTGGCTCATTCCAGGTTTAATTTCTTCATTTTGACGATCTGGGTTTCCCAATTCATCATTTTACGATCTGGGTTCTGTGTTTTCTTTTGATTTATAACTGAAAAATTCTCTCTTTTTTTGATCTGATTTTTGTAGAATAAACGGTGGTGGTCAGTAGTATTGGATTGTGTCTTATCGTTTTTCGTTAGACTCTCTGCAAATATCCAAAGACTCTGTCGTAAATTTGTAACAATGGGTTGGGGAAACATTTACAAAAGACGAATGAAAGTCTTCTCAGTAGCTATACTCATTTATCTCGATTATAAGGTAAGCTTTTTTGAATCTGTTTTCTCTTATTCTTTTCGTCTTTTAAGTGTTTAAAGTCTTAATTTTTGTATTTGTGAGTGAAGGGTGTTCAGCAAAGAGAGAAGTGGATTAAGAAGTCTAAAGTTCCTGCTTTATGGGAAAAAGCTCATGATCGTAATGCTAAGCGGGTTTTGAATTTGATTGTGGAATTGGAAGGACTATGGGTGAAAATGGGGCAGTATCTATCCACTCGTGCTGATGTTCTACCTCAGGCTTATATATCTCTTCTCAGGCAGTTACAGGATTCGCTTCCTCCTCGTCCTGTGCAGGAGGTTTGTAGTTCTACTTGAATTTTCTACATTAGAGGATATAACAGAGAAAAGCTTTTTCTTTTTCAAATAATAGTTTCCATTGTAATCTGATTTTGAAGTCTGATTATTTGACTTTATAATATATGGTGTGCTTGTTGATAGACTAAGCTCTATATGTACCTTTTTTTCTTAGGTTTGTCGAACCATTGAAAGAGAGCTAGGGCATTCCATGGATGTTTTGTTTACCGATTTTGTTGACGAGCCTTTGGCAACTGCTTCGGTAAATTCTGAAATCTGTTCGAGCCTGGGATGTACACATACCTTACGAGCGATAGAAGCCAAATGCTTCTAAGCCACTGAATGGCTAGAAACTCGAATGCTTTGTTTTATAGTGAGCTCTCTGTTTTGTAGATAGCACAGGTTCATCGTGCAACTCTAGCTAACGGCCAGGATGTGGTCGTTAAAGTTCAGCATGATGGCATTAGAGCTATTATTTTGGAGGTCTGGTCTTAGTTTCGTTTTTAAAGCCTTTGAGATGAACCGTTGGAGTTATAGCTATTAACTATTGACACTCCTCTTGATTAACAAACAGGACTTAAAGAATGCAAAGTCCATTGTTGACTGGATTGCGTGGGCAGAACCACAGTACGATTTTAACCCCATGATAGATGAATGGTGCAAGGAAGCTCCAAGAGAACTAGACTTCAATATTGAAGCTGGTACGCTTCACTTTCATAATTAATAAATGGTCTTGAATTTCATCCTATGAGAAAACTATAATTGCACCAAAGCTTGTGGTTGCCTTCCATTATTAAGTTCTTGGTATGAGCTAGTGGGTCTGAGAATAGACTTTACTGGATTGATATTCATCTCTGTCAATCTTTTGTGCGTTGGCAATTTTTGAGTTTAGATTATGCATGCTCGTACCACTCTAATCACATGGTCTTTTCAATTCTCGATTCGAGATACCATGGTAAAACAGGCAGAATTATGCGTCTTTAATTTCTTTCGGAGACTGAGCATTTTTCAGGTTCATGCTTTTACGTCATTGTGAACTGCATTTCTTGAGAGTTTCCCCTTTTTTGTTTTGTTTCTCAATATGTAGAAAATACTAGAACCGTATCCAAGAATCTCGGGTGCAAGAAGACAAATGATGAAGTTAGAAGTGACAATCGGGTTAATGTCTTAATTCCAGATATAATCCAGGTTCTTATCTCTAGTGCTCTCGTCCTACTCTGACGCATACATCAATCCCCTTATTGAAAATCACAAAAGACATCCAAATGCTAAAAGAATTATGCATATAGATGGATCAGTCATGTTTACTGATGGTAATGCAGGATCATGGTATCTCTGATGCTGTACGCTTTCTATATTTGATATTGCTTAGATGCATTAGGAGATGTAGTGGACCAATGTAGCTACTGTGTAACACAGATTGTCTCAGATATTCAGCGTAGACATATATTCAGCATTGAAAATTTAATGACTTTAGAGGCTGAAAGCTGTTCATTCCTTTTTGTTTCCCTGCTACTTATGTCTTACACCTCCTTTGTTACTCTAAATGACAGTCGTCTGAGAGTGTACTCATTCTTGAGTATATGGATGGAATTCGTTTGAATGATGTGGAATCTCTAGATGCTTTTGGTGTGGATAAACAAAAGATCGTTGAAGAGATCACTCGTGCATATGCCCATCAGATATATGTTGATGGATTTTTCAATGGCGACCCTCATCCAGGTATGGTCCTAAACACGATCATTTTGTCTGGAGTTCGCCATTTTTTTTCTGTCTTGTAACTACTATGCTTGCTTAGACATAGTTTTCATCTAATACAATTATACCACTACTCTGTTTTGCAGGAAATTTTCTTGTTAGTAAGGAACCACCACATCGTCCTATTTTGCTTGATTTTGGGCTTACAAAGAAAATCTCACACTCCTTAAAACAAGCACTAGCCAAGATGTTTCTAGCATCAGCAGAGGTTTGTGAAAGTTTATGCAACCCTGTCTTACCCAACCCATTAGTCGATCATTTTGTAGCATGTCAGAATGATGAGTTTGTTCGTATTGACATGTTTTAAACAGTTGAACAAACTGCAAAAAAAGAAGAAGAAACAACTGAACCAATTGCGCGCTTGTTAATATTATATGCTTGTAGAATCATGGGCCATAGCTTGGATTTTTAACTGCTTAATGTCACAGGGAGATCAAGTGGCGCTTTTGTCTGCCTTTGCCGAAATGGGACTGAAGCTGAGGCTAGACCTGCCAGATCAGGCAATGAGTGTGGCAGGTCTCTTCTTCCGATCTTCAACTCCATCAAACGAAGCTCTGGTAAGTAATATACTTCTTTCTTTCATAGCCTTGCTTTCTCTATTGGGGTAACTTTAGTGGATCCGCTCTTACAGATTCCTCTCTTAATAGAAAACGTTAAAAAGCCTCAATGATCAAAGAACGCAAAATATGAAAGTTATACAGGAGAAGATGCAGCTCAGCCAGAAAGAAGTTAAACGCTTCAATCCAGTAAGCACAAATTTCTTCAAGTATATGCCTTCTTTGTGGCCATCTATTCTGAATGAAAACATTTGATGCAGATAGATGCATTTCCTGGTGATATTGTTATTTTCGCAAGGGTCATTAATCTACTCAGAGGTATGATGTGTGAATCATACTACTTTACCTCATTACATCTAAGGATTGGCTCAGTCATAGTATTTTTACTACTTTTACTTATTTATTTTGTCGATTATTTAGGACTTTCATCCACTATGAATGTTCGGATCGTTTATCTGGACATCATGAGACCATTTGCCGAATCTGTTCTGTTGGGGTAAGCCCCCTTGGAAATTTTGCAGCTCATTTTATTATCTCCTTGTGATATATCTCGTATGACCATAATGTGATTTTGCAGGAGTATCAGTCGAGGACCAACTGTAGATGCTCATTGGATACATGACTCGCCCATCCATTCTGATGTAGAATCCAAACTGAGGAAACTGCTTGCTGAACTTGGGAGTATCCAGAAAATACTTGGAATTCAGGTGGGCGACGGTCTTTTTCTGTTGGCTTGCAAGCAGCTTTCGTTTCGTTTTACATTTGGTTTAACTCGGCCGCATTCTTTAGGTATGTGCATATAAAGATGGGAAAGTCATTATTGACACTGCTGCTGGAGTGCTTGGAAGATATGACCCTCGTCCAGTTCAACCCGATAGTTTATTTCCTGTTTTCTCTGTGACAAAGGGTGTCACTGCCGGAATGATACATTGGCTTGTCGACAAAAGGTGACTAACTTATAGCTTGCAAAAGTTTACATGTAGTCATTTCATAAACCCTAACATTCCGAATTGGCTTCAAATTTTACGTATTGGTCTCACTGTTAATTCCATGATCTCGTGTGCACAACTCATGGTTAGTCATTTTTAGTAATGTTTAGTATTTAATGATACAGAAAACTCCAGCTCGACCAGACTGTTGGAGATATATGGCCAGGGTTCGGATCAAATGGAAAAGATACCATAAAGGTATAAGGAGCTACACTGTCACGTAACCTTTTTCGCAATCTATTGTGAGATATTGCCTTTCATTTTAATACGTTGGTTTCGTGTTTCAGGTCCATCATGTGCTTAACCATACATCTGGGTTGCACAATGCCTTTGACCCTGTAGGAGAAAATCCTCTGCTTATTTGTGACTGGGATGAATGTTTGAAGCGGATTGCTAATTCATCACCTGAAACAGAGCCTGGCAATCAGCAGTTATATCACTATCTCACGTTTGGATGGTTATGTGGTGGAATCCTCGAGGTAAACTAATCAGATCATTCTTTTTAACCTGCGTAAAGTCATGCAAGGCTTGGCTCTAAGTTGTAATATTTTTTCTCTTACCTCGTTGATGTCGATATCAATCTTGCTTTCATCAATCTTGAACAGTATGCGTCTGGAAAGAAATTCCAGGAGATCCTTGAAGAGGCTATTGTAAAACCCCTAAATATTGATGGAGAACTGTACATTGGAATCCCCCCAGGTAAATAACAGACATTGTAAATGAGGCGACGAGCTTTATTAAGAATTATCTAACATCTTAATTATAGGTGTTGAATCTAGGCTTGCCACATTGACGGTGGACACTGATGAACTGAGTCAGCTTTCATCCATTGCCAGTCAGCCTGAGCTTCCTTCCACATTTCAGCCTGAGAAGATCTTACAACTGGCAACCAACTTGCCAGTCTTATTTAACACATTGAATGTGCGCAGAGCTATAATCCCTGCGGCGAATGGACATTGCTCGGCTCGTGCACTTGCTCGGTACTATGCAACCCTAGCAGATGGTGGCCTAGTGCCACCACCACATTCATCTTTATCCCAGCCACCACTTGGCAGCCACACCCATGTTCCGAAATTCACATCGGTAAAAGACACAACGAAAAAGAGAAAGGGTAAGGGTAAGGATATGGCAGCTACAGAAAAGCTTAAACCAAAAGCTCATCAAGAGAGGAGGCTCTATGATGAGGAGCGGTTTATGAGTGCTGGAAACGGCAGAGAGTCAAATACAGAAAGTTTAGCCAGGCTAGTCAATGATACTAGCAGTTCTGCTGGAAAAACTGAGATCAGTAGCGATGATCATCAAGATGATATTCACAATATGTTTAGCAACCCAAGGATCCACGATGCTTTTATGGGTGCTGGAGATTATTGTGGCTTAGTAGTACCTGATGGGAAGTTTGGACTTGGGTTTAAGCGCGTCGTTTCACAAGATGGGTATCTGGTTGGTTTTGGACATTCGGGGATGGGAGGATCAACAGGCTTCTGTGACATCAAAAACAGATTTTCCATTGCAATAACACTGAACAAGATGTCTATGGGAGGTGTTACGGCAAATATTATCAGGCTGGTTTGCTCGGAGTTAAATATCCCCTTGCCTAAGGACTTCTCCCTTTCAAGTGCTATGGGTCCAGACTCGGAGATGGGTACGCCTCTAATCAACTAAGGTTGGTTTTCGACGTTAGTTTTGCCTGCTCATATTACAAAGATACATAGCGGTCGCCTTATATAGCTAATAGACATTGCTGGAAACTAAGTAAAGTGTAATATGATCAGTGTTTTTGTTTGTTTGTCTGTATACTTAAGGAACTGATTCGAGTAATTCACTTGTGAGGATGTAATGTATTGTCCTATATACCATTTGAAGGATTTTGAGCAATAAAGTATATTTTACACACAAAACCTTTTTTTTTTGTTTTTTCAGTTCTTTCAAGTTGATGTATATGTAACAGGGGGCAAAAGAAGGTTCCTGGAACTGTGAATCTTGTTAACGAAGCTAGAGTTTATTTAACGAACATGTTGTCTTTCATTATATGTTTCTAGTTCTATAGTGAAACACATATATGAAAATCGCTGAATGATCATTACATGTCGTGAAGAAAAGACAGTCAATGCCAGATGTCTGAGACACAGCTAACAGCTTCACTGGATACATTACCAAGTCCAGGGCTTGAGCTCTGCCCAGAAAGTGTCATTCCAGGGAACATAGATTGGTCACTGTGGACTCTAATGGCGGGTGAGGTATTTCCTGTGTAGTGCAGACTGTTGATGGAGTGTGGTGGTGGACTTAGATGAGTTTGTAGAAGTTGATTCAAGCTGCTAGTGAGGGAACCTCTAGCTACCAAATCTTCTGCTAGCTTCACCTGTAAGTTACTTAACTTAGCACATTCCAATTATTACTTTGCAAAATTGAAAGAGCCAGTGATCGATGATACCTTGACTCTCAGAGTTTCAACATCTGATTTCAGAACTCTGTTATTTGTTCCAGCGCTACGAAACTGTTGTGTTGCGTCTATGAGCTGCTTGTACAGTGTTGAGTTCTCTCCTTTCAAAGAATCAACCTTAAAGAAAACACAAGGTCACCATCAAAACATTACCCTTGGATTCAAATCATGGAACCAGCTATTTGTTAACCTTACCTGAGATTCAAGATCTACCAAGTACTCTTGCTTCCTTCTCCTCGATCGCCTTGCTGATTGCCTGTTTGAATGCATCCTGAGTTCACATCACCAAAAAGAGAAAAAAAAATGGTGATCACCTTCAATGTTTCTCTATCTCAGTGTTTTACATATAACTTTTTATTGATACCCAACATACCTTCTTATACGTTTTAGATCATTGGGATCATTAGTCATTTCAGATTGGCCCGCTTCTGTCTCTGCATCTTCTTCATCAGAGTGATCATGAGAAGATCCACTCATGGTTCTCCGAGCTCCTCCTCTTGCCTCAGGTTTATTGGCTGATACTGGACTATCAGCTGACAGATTCTCTTTGCAGATAAGATCCACACAAATGAACATTAATATCAACTGCAACAACACTTATTACACGGACTCAAATCAAAGAGACCTGCACATACCGCAGATTGAGGACTGTGCATCGCGGAAAGGTCTAGCTGGAATCAAGCTCTCAGACCACAAAAGACTATCTCTTAAATCACAAGTGTAATCCTGCAACCAAAAATGAAACCAAGATTCTTTTACTACAATCTCTGGATCTTGATATAGACACAACAAACAACAATACGAACAAGAGAGACAACAGAAGGAAGAAACAAAGACTAACCCGGTTCATGAGATCAAAAGAAGGGTCTAGAGGGCTTGTGTCAAGAATAGAATCTTGTCTTGTTAAAGCAGAAGAAGACAAGACCTTAGTGAGATACTCTTGTAGAGCCAACTCAGAAGCACTTCTCTTCATACCAATGCCTTTAGCTGTGTGATTATCCATTTCTTTTCTTGTATGTGAACACATAAGAAAAAGAAAATTGGTGGGCAAAGAGAGGAGGGGAAGAGTAAGTTATGACAGACATCTTCTTTATATAACACTCTCTTCTTTACTAAAGTTGTAAAAAGCTTCTTAATCGCTAAGCAAAATTGAATTTGCTTTGTCAATGCAACGTCCTCATTTCCAACTTTATTCTTTAATGACAACAATAACAAAAGAGAATAGAAAAGCAAAGCTGCCAGAGAGATCTTAGGCTCTGTATTTTTCTTACTTAGCCTCTATATGTCAACAGTTTTATAGAAGATTATGGTACCAATTATATGCTAATGATAACCTTAAATCCTTTAACTAGAGAGACTCTCTAAGGTAGCCAGAGACTTCCAAGTTCCAATATAATCACATTTTTCGTCAACGAATATAAGTATTGATGCAGCGAAACCCAACTTATTAATATATTGAGCCTTGTGCTTCTATAGTTTTGTAGGCATATAAACAGATTTTATTCATAAAAGGGTCCTAAAATATGTAGAAAATGCCCTTAAATATGAAAACTTTTTGATTAAATATTGTGGGTTTGTACTCTTGGCACATGTCAAGGACCTGATACTAACATAAACTACTATACTATATATCCTGGTTGAATTTAAACATGAAATTATTAACGACTAATTTAAGAAAAATATAGTAATATACTAGTGAATCAGATTTAAAAGATAACCAAAAATAATATAAAAACGATTATTGGTTTATTAGAAGATCAGTGTAATAGTAGTATAGTCGAATGATGGAACTATAGAAACACTGGAAATAAATAAAATTCTTATCTAATAATTTCATAAAACGTTAAAAACTACTCCCTCTGTTTTTTAAAAGTTGTAGTTTTAACTGTATTTGGACCAATTAAGAAAAAGTATACAATGACTATATTAACCTCATAAAAATGACAAGTAATTATTTACAAATAATTTGTGTTTAATAAAATGAGGGTAATTTGGGTAGTTATTGGCATAAGTTACATTATTACCTTAAAACGACAACTAATTTAAAACAAAAAAAAATCTCTAAAACGACAACTATTCGAAAACGCAAGGAGTAATCTTTAATAAATAATAAAATTCTTATTTGACCCAAAAAAAAAAAAAAATTCTTATAGAAACCAAAATCCATATTTTGGAACTTCTCTCTCTTAAAAACCAAGGACCAAAATTTTTCATTTTTTCTTATTTTTTTTTGTAGATAATAATACTCATCATTAAATGAACTACCATCCAAGTTTCTAAAAATAACTAAAATCTACACCTAAAATCAAAAACCAAAAAAAAATCAAAAATATAAGAAAAAACCAAAAATCATAAATCATTTAAAAAAACTACTCCTAAGAATTTTCCTAAGGGCATCTCCAACCCCACTCTATTTCTTCCTCTATAATAGACTTTAAAGTAAATTTCTCTCCAACCCCACTCTATTTTTTACTCTAAAATAGAGTAAAAAATAGGATTACTCTATATATAGAGTAACTCTATTTTCTAAAAATAACTCTACTTTTTACTCTAAAAATAGAGTGGGGTTGGAGAGAAACTCTACTTTATTTTAGAGTTACTCTATTTTATAGTAAAAAATAGAGTGATGGGTTGGAGATGATCTAACAACACAAAATGCTTCTGCCTTTGTTTTCTCTTACTTTTCGTTCATATGCTTTTGGAAAGCAGATCTAAAGACGTTTCTTTTCTCCAGCACCAGAAATACTTTTATTTCTCTAATGTTATTTAACTTTTGGGTGTAAACCAACTTTTCTTTCTTTTGATCTGCACTTCCTTTATAAAGTTAAAATATTTCACAACAAAACAATAAAAAGAAACAATCAAGGAAATGTATCTTTAAAAAATCAAAAGTTATTTAGATCCGAAAATAGAATCCAAAAGCATTCAAAATAGCTTTTTAAATTAGTTTTTTTCCATTAACTAGAATATTCGAACCTAGTGGACTACTACAAAGTTTACGATCTACCGACTAATTAACGTACGTATGAAGTATAGTAACTAATACAATTCCATTTCAGAATCCAGTTAACCCTTTGCATTAGGAATAACTGAATAAGTAGAGATGTTTAAATTAGTTAGATGATGATTGACATAACATTTTTTGTAATTACCGAACCAGCAGCACATGCTGAATCTGTAAACTAAAAGGCGTATTCGTGGGATCTAAATTGTCAGTAATTTATCCAGTAATACTAATGAAACCCATAGAATCATATAAGGAACTCTTTGAACCACAAATTGGGAGAATTTAATTCAATTAAGATATATTAGGATTTAACTCGTGGTATACCGCATAATTTTTTTTTTCACACAATTTTAATTAAATTAGTATAATTTATTATGTTTAATATTTCATTGTTGATTATATTGACAAATAATAAAGTGATGATAACCCGTGTTATAGCATCATATTAATGATATTTTAAATTTTTATAAAAGTCGATTCAAACTCGTCTTACCATATAACTCGTTCAATAAAATTTTAAACTTTTTATAAGTTTAAATATTCATAAAATTTTAAGCTTTTTATAAAATTCAAATATATCGATATTGATATCTATCTAAAACTTTTTAAAAGTTTAAAATTTATTTCTGGTATAACTAAACGATTTAACTAAATAACTGAATTAAACCGACTACAAATTTTTAAATTTGGATGCTTATTATTTTAAATTTCATGTTAATTCATATTTGGATTCACTTTGATCTTATTTATAATATGACTATGAATCGTTGTCTAAAAATTTTAACCGATATGGGACGTTGGACATATAAATTATTAGTTAATAATATATGTCCGCTTTTAAAAATTCGAATCACAACGTATGCAAAAAAAATTTAGATTTTTATTAATTTTAGATATTATATGATGATTCAAAACAACTAAAAAGAAAATCAAATAAAGATGATAGGAAATTATAATTTTAAATTTTAATTAAAAAATCTTCTAAATATCTATAATGTTTTCCTTATTTCGAAAAATCTTACCAAAAAGATTGGCATATCCATAATTGAATCTAATGTTATTCCTTGTAATTATTTTCAAAAACAAAGGGTACTCCAAAATGTACTTCAAAAATAATAATATAGATGATTGCTATCACTTTATAACTTAGATAATGAATATTTCATAAACGACAATAACAAGCTAATACAAAATTCGTGCAAATAAAATTCAATATAAAATTTTATATCACGTTGAAGGAAAAAGTTTAAGGGTGATTACTCGCTTCCATCTCTCAAATAATCCTTGATCTCATCTCTTTTTTGGTTGATGTATATTCATTTAGGTTTCAAGGATTTAGGTATTCGTGGATCCAAAATTGAATTAGTCAATATCTATAATAATTGGTTCAGAGTCATGGATTATATAGCAGCAGCTGATATATTTGATGCTTTGATACTTTATGAATTGGTTTACGAGTTGGTTTTGTTTTGAAAATCATTTATTCTTTTTGGTTGCAGCATGGCAGAGTTGCCAAGCATTTGGTGGTGCCACTGGGATCATCGCGCTGTCAGGATCGTGTACCGCTATACGTCTGGCTCTGCCATCGAGCTTAGGGTTTACCAGAGTGGACAAACTTACATGTACATCAATCCCTCGCCGGTCTATCCCGTGGTGGATGTGGTGTGGGATGCAGCTAATTACGTGATACAAGTTCGGAGTAGCTACTGCAATGAGGGCGTGGACTTCCATCTCTATGAGGATTTTGGAGTTGTTGAACTTTATCCTCCTTAGGGCATCCTCAATGCAAGATCAAGTCTTTGGTTCTTAAGAATTTTTAATTATTAAAGTGTACTTAACTCCACATTCGGAGTACCCACTACAATGTGGGTGTAGGCTTCCAGCTCAATCCGGATTGGGAAGTTCCCAATATCCAACTGGTCCATTTTTATCCAAAGAACACCAAAAACCTTTATCTATTTAAATTCAAGACGATAAAAAGAATTTTTTGTGACCAAAAAAATTTAAATTGAATTTAGATAAAACAGATATGGGGCGGTAAAATAACAAATAAAAAAACAAAAATCTTTAGTTTTAGCTTTAAGGGACCAAGTGAATGTTCTTGAAAAAAAACAATTATTTTCAATAATATAATATTTTAGTGTAGATTTTATTTCGAATTTTCTTTCTGTTTAATTACAAAACGTACGTGATATATAATCTTATTCCAATAAAGAATGTATGACGTGAATTTGGGAACGAGAGGTTATATAGCCCAAATAATAAAAGTTTATAAAACCTAACAAACAAGAGAACTCTACTAGTGCGCATTTATTAACAACCCGGAGGATATGACATCAATACATCATCATCATCATTATCGTCATTTACTATCATCACGCATCATCCTTTTTAAACAAAAAAATCATCATGCATCGTCATCATCACCATTCGGAATATCAGATGCGCGACGGCCATCCATAATACGTTGTTTCTCTTTATTTTTGCGTGACACGAAATCGAGGTTATAAAGAACAAGAACCATCACTGAAACGCTCAAGAACACGAGGATTGGACCAGAGATCCATAGCATTAGAGAAAAGCCGGTGTAGAACAACCTGTTGCCTACCGTGTTGAGAAAGATTCCCTGTTCAAACATCCCACTGACGTGCTCAGACGTGAGGAAGAAGCAACCAGAAAGATCAGGGTCTAAATTAGGGATGTTAGCGAGAATGGCGACTTGGTTTAGGAAACGGATGGAGAGGGAGTGGAAGAAGAAGGAGAATATGAAGATATTGAGAATTGTTAGGTATTTTACTGATATGGCAAAATCTCCATGAGCGCCAAAAACAGCGTCGTTTAGAGGCTTCTTGATGCTGTAAGTACTGCTTAACACTGCGGCTAAACCTGCGCAGAGGAGCACACAGGTCGTCGCCATCAATGTAGCCCCCATTACTATGTTACGCAGTGTTTGTACCACCAATATGTTCGTCTTCTGATTCTCCTGAAAAATTAAACAATAACCAATTATAAATCTTATATATAATTCTCCAATTATAAGTATACCTTAGAGTTTCATACAAAAAAAATATACCTTAGAGTTTATTACAACTTTATTAGAGGAATTCATGACCAGAACCAAGACTAATTTCCATACAATCTAAACTAATTAATCCTCATACCAAAAGCTATAATCAATACGACGATAATGACTAATTTATACCATAAGATTTGTTTTAAAATGTTATATTTTGGGTTAGAAGAAATTGGAGATGGATATTTAAAACCTTGATCATAGCAGAAATCCAGATCCGACGGCCGCGAGAGTTAATGCCGAGGATAGTGGAGAAGGGCTGGGTTCGAACCATAAAGGACAAGTAGATGTGGTAACAAAGCATCGTCACAAGAGCTAAGGGTACAAGAATCGCGTCCAAGTACCATTTCTTCCACTCCATTTGCGCTCTCTCTCTCCCTCTCTTTCTTTTCTTTTTCTTTTTCTTTTTTTTTTCCCCAACCTCTTCAACTTTAATGATCTTTTTTTGTATCCATATATATATTGAACTTCGATGAAAAATTAAATAATCTTGATTTTCCACATAAAGTTTTTTTTTTGGTAGGATATTTATATTTCCACATAAAGTTAAAATATAACCTTAATTGTCCCATATCAATTAATATACATAGTCCCATTAAAAGAATTTAAATATAAACTTAATTATTATAATTAATATCATTTAATATACATACATTACAGAAAATTATTATTCAAACTTTTAATGTAGTTTACATAGATATACATGTTATTGACTTGTTGTGATATCTTTTACTTATATATACTGTATTTAAAATTTATCTCTTTATTACTTATACTTTATCAAAAAAAAATGTATGTACGTTTTCGTTAAGCAATAAGCAATACAATAACCATTTAACATTTCAACCTTTTTTTTTGTGCAAATTAACATTTCAACCTTTTACATGGTAATATGGTATCATATCCTTCTTCATCCTAAACATTCAAATCACCATGTCCATTCATTTGACCACCATTGTCAACTCCTCAAACGGTTAAACCCAAGTCACGATGAATATGTTAAACGTCACAAATTTATAATCCATGAACTACCTTAATTACGTGAAGTATACATATTAAGGGGTGTATTGAACGAGGGATTTTGAATGATTTGATTTAAAATGACAAATCTTATGTTATTTAAACATGAATTTTAATAAGTTTTTTAAAATCAAGTATTATTGGATTAATGATTTGAAAATGTACAATCAAATACATTGTTATTGGAAATATTTTAAATAGTGAATTTGAAGTGATTTGAAGGAATTAGGTGAGATTTTGGGGATTTATTAGTTAAAAATACAAAGATCCAATTTTTATGGTTTTAGGTGAGATTTAATGGAATTTTAATAATATTTCTTAATTTACCAAAATTCACCAAAATCATCTCAACATTCATTAAAACTCAAATCACTCTAAATTTAATTGTTCAATACACCCCATTTCTTATAAAGGGTTATATGGAATCAAATACATTGAAGAATCTGCCTCTCCACCTCTGCCAACAATCACAATCAACATTAAAGATCAGTTCTCTGGATCCAGAGATATACCGATTAGAGGTATATCAAACATCAGCACTAAACTTGGTTGACTAACAGATTTGGATCCAGAAATCGCGAGTTTAAGTTGCGCTTGAGAGGAGATATATTACATATTTTGGTCTTGGTAGTTAAAAATATCATTAGACGTAATACCGTACCTTATATAATTCGTTAGTACAATTAATAGATATCAAACATTTAAACCTATCAAGTAAATACCGGAACCTAACAAAAGTAATTAGTAAGCTAGCTATAGGGACGGCTCACTAATTAGTAAGCTAAAACTCTTTTTCTACGTTTAGTAGCTGTATTAGTTAAAGAAACAGAAAAATACGTGTGATGAAGCAATTCGTGTTATTATGGAAACAACAATAACTTTGGGATGCGACATGCAATATGCACGCATCTTTCTTTTAAGTCACTTGAATCGTGTGTCTAGCTGTCTATGTAATTATTGAGTACTTACGCAACTTACTAATTTAGGTCTTTTAGTGATAAATATATATAGATACCACGTTTTCACGTTTTTAGTGATTTTGCTAATTATTTTTTGTAAAAGAGAAAAAAAAGAATATTCATAAAAAAATTTATGTTTTCGAAAACGATTCTAATATATATGTTAGATGTTACACATGCAACTAAATAAAAATATAAAAAATAATAATGTATATCATTAGAAAAAATTTCAATATTCTACGATTCAATCTGAAATACCAATTAATGTTCTTCCTGTGTGGTTTACACAATTCACATGGCGACCAATTCATCTCCGTGTCGCAATTTTCTATCATATTTTGAAGAATCGAGTGCTATCTATTAAGTATATAATGTTCGCTGTTGTACTCATTTAATATTAGAGGCAAATTCTCTTGCAACAAGTTTTCTGCAAGTTTAGCATGACGAATTATTGGAGTAGAGTCCCATTACTAAAATGGTTCGGTAAAAATTGATTGCGGTACATACTAGCTAGCGCAGATTATAGCATGTGTGATGTGTCTTGCATAAAACAAGTCATGTGCACAATGAGTGGTACCGTTGAAAACGTAAGAAACTGGCTTTATACAAAGCAAAAAAAAAAGAAAAAGATAAATGTTATAATATTTATATTGCAAAACTGTGGGTCGATGATCTTTTTCCCTTGTGAATTTTTTTTTTCTCGGACAAAAACATGGTTGGCACATCTCTTCGAAATTGTTGGTTTTGGTTGCGTTGTGACATCGACTCGTATCATGTTCATGTATGAACCATGAGCCAAACAACATAATTTTTTATATTCATTTTGTAACCGTGGTAGACAATTTTTTACCGTTGTTTGAATTTCTTTTGCGTGCCAAGAACATATATAATCGTACAACTCTTTTGATTTAGAAAATTTTAATTATCTAAATTATCAATCAAAATTCTTGTAAATAATCAATTAAATTCCTCAAAAATGCTTTGGTTAGCATGGATTTATGAATGAATTATCCATTCTAAACCAATCGCATAAACATCTTAAACGTTGGGTAAAAGAGAACACAAGACTTTTGCCCAAAAAAAAAAGAGAACACAAGACTAGATTGAAGATTTTAGTGATTTATAACAAATTTAAAGAAAGAATGTGCTTAAGACTACTAGACCAGCTTCAAAGACATCTCAGCAAGTCTGAAGAGCAGAAGCAAGAGTTCATTGTAGGAGCAATTAAACACCTCTGACATGTCATTGTTTTAACTTTTTGACAAGGAGGCTGCCTGAATCACTACTCCCGTAATCAGTTAGAAAATACAAAATTAATTATGGAAACAAGACAAAACGGAGATTGATCTCCGCACAGGATTTCACTATTTCAGACATAGAACATAAAGATAAAAAACTAAAACTGAATCTAAACCTAAGTGGCTCGCTGGCTACTGTCAAGAGACGGCGATTCTATGCCTAGGAAAAATTAGGGCTTCTTATTTATAGAGAAAAATGAGGGAAAATTATTGGGTCAAAGGTAAATCATGATTAGCCTAAAATTAATATTGAAGCCTTGAAGCTTATTAATTAGTGGGCTAAATATGGGCTTAATCCTTAGAACAGAGAGGCATGACCCAGAGACGCTTAGGGAGTTGTTAAAGGTTGGAGAAGCTCCTGTGCTCCAAAACCTCCTTAACATCGGTATTAGTCCCGTCTTACTCACTGAGCGATTCCAAGATTTGGAGAAGTGAGAAGTCGCTTTAAAGAATCTCAAAGCTGATTGCTTCCCCTACTGGAGACATGTCTTCTTCAAGTAAGAATAGTTAAAGTATAACTTTAATCATGTATAAAGTAATTAAGTATAATATGTGATTGAATCAAGGGATATATGTACATGTACATGTGTTTAAACACGGGCCAACAGGCTCGAACAAGAAGACAACAAACTTCAAGTCAAAAGAGAGGAAGAAGCTGGAGAGGAGTGGTCACACTCAGGTGTGAATCTACATGGTGATGGGGTAGGGCACGTGTCCCACAATAATTGTTAAAAATTAGTTAATCCATTATTGTGTGATAGTGTGACTCACACTATCATTGGGGATATTGGGGATCAATGGGCTGATTTAGCTAAGGACCGTCCTGGGAGAAGGACTTTCAAGCTCCCTAAATCCACTCTACTACAAGACGTAACTAAGCATATTTCTTCATGTCTTTGTCCCCATGCATGCATCCACGGTCCACCTCATATGTGTTTCCGTTTATATTTGCAGCCGTGCGCTTGCCGCTGCTAACTACTCTAGCCATCATATTTTTCTAGTGATGTGGAACAACTTCACAATAATTAATTAGTATTTTGTAAAGTGTAAACCGCCACTATGATTCAAAATTCACTATTGTAAAACAGTAAAAGTCTACAATGATAGTAAAAAAACAACAACAAAGTGCCAACTTCTAATTTACCACGGCCACAACGTGCTCCAAAATTGAGTGGTGCGGGTGAAAATATCGTTGATTGAAAACATAATGGGACCAGCAGCATTTGTTGCACCAATTGAAGCCGTACACGTACACTTATCTCCTAATTTACCATCTGTGGTAACGATACCGTAAACTAAACCCATTGCATTATAAATACCACCTTTGTATCACACAAATAAATATCACAAACTAAACAATAAACCATACCAAAAAAATGAAAATCCTCTCGCTTTCACTTCTCTTGCTCTTGGCCGCTACGGTCTCCCACGGCCAGTCTTCGGCATCCGTTCCAGGGCTCATCGAACTCAAATCAAACACCATTTTTGAGAACGATGCCGAACTCTTAGCGAACGATGCCGAACTCCTAGAGAAAGAGAAACTTTCCATCAACTACCACAACTGCAGAAGCTGGCACCTTGGTGTTGAGACCTCTAACATCATAAACTTCGACACGGTGCCCGCAAACTGCAAAGACTATGTTGAAGACTACTTGGTCATTTACAAACAGTACCAAGCCGACTCCAAGACGGTGTGCAAAGAGGCTTATTCCTACGCCAAAGGACTTGCCCTAAAGAACGATACCGTCAATGTTTGGATCTTTGACATAGACGACACTCTCCTCTCTAGTATTCCCTTTTACGCCAAATATGGATACGGGTATACATAATAATATTATTACTATCATTATTATTAGTTCTACATTCACCACCTTCATTACATTAACAATACCATCTTTAATATATTTAAAATACTAGAGACACATTTTGGTTTTATTTTTACAACTCTAAATAGTACATGTTTTTCTTTTTTTTCCATATCTACTTTGTGTTGTCATGTAAGTACATTATTATTTTTTGGTTTCTTAGAACAGAGAAGGCCGACGACCCACTGGCATACTGGAAGTGGGTAAAGTCCGGAGAAGCAACTCCCGGACTCCCTGAGACCGTGCATCTTTACCAAAACCTCATAGAACTCGGGATTGAACCCGTCATAGTCAGTGAACGATGGAAGATATTGAAGGAACCAACTCTCAAGTATCTTAAGGCTGCTGGCGTGACCTACTGGAAGCATCTCATAATCAAGTAAGAATCAAGTAGCTTAATTTATATACAGTAAATAAGTATCATATATTAATGAATAAATCGAGGACTATATATGGAAACACAGGCCAAACGGTTGGAATTCGACTCAAGTGGTGTACAAGTCAAAGGTGATCAGGTTGAAGCTGTTGGCGAAAGGATACAATATCGTTGGAAATATTGGAGACCAATGGGCAGATTTGGTTGAGGCTATCCCAGGAAGGGTTTTTAAGCTCCCTAATCCACTCTACTACGTACCTTCTTAAGCATCTCTCTTAATGTCTTTGTCCCCATGCACCTACTTTGTATCTGTCTTTGTCCCCATGCACCTACTCCAGATCTATGTAACCGTTTGCTAAAATAAAATGTGTTTAACCTATGACAACTCAATAAATAATGGGAAAAATGACCTTTCAAATCCTCAATCTTTTTCATTTCGTTGATTTAAATCTCCAACGATATATTTTTCTTAAACCACAAAATGACGTCCTTTTGATTAAAAGAAAATAATGTAACTCTGTGACTCGAATCATATACCTCTGAAAAAAAAAAGCTGATACATATTTCTAATTGAAATAAAACATTCTGTTGGGCTGATTTTATGTGTATATATATATATATATATTTTTTTTTTTTTTTTATGTACCAATGGGCTGATTTTGCTAAGGACAGCCATATGAGAAGGACTTTCAACTCAAGCTCCCTAATCCACAAGATCTAATTAAGCATCCGTCTTCATGTCGTTGTCCCCATGCATATGCATCCACCTCATATGTGTTTACGTTTATCTTTGTAACCGCGCACTTGCCACTCCTCAAATAAAATGTCCATTTTATCACAACTCAATAAATAAAAGATCTTCGTATTAAGTCAAGTGCAGTGGCTATAAAAATTAGGATGTTTCTTTTTCTTTTTTTAAGAATAGAAATATTTCATAAAAAGATAAAAAGGTTTTGGAGCTACACAAAATAGTTCTCATTTTTAGTTCCATGGCAAAAATGAAAAAAAAATTAGGGGATGTTCATCAATCTCGAATTTGGGTAGAGTTATTTGCATTTCTGATTTTGAAGTTTATAAATAATAGTTTCCAAATTAAAACATATTCTATTGTAGAAACTTTTTGTTTTGGTTCGGATTCAAGTTTTAGTCTATATATATATATATGTATGTATGTATATTTAAATTTTAAAAGAATTTCAGGCTTAAAAATCAATTCCTTTTCCCGATTTCATTCGGGTTTAGATTCTGTTTTCAAAAAAAAAAAAAAATTATTCAACTAAAATATGGTTCAGTTTTCGGATTTTATTTCTGATTGAGTTTTGAGTCGAATCGGATATTGAATACCCATTTTTAAAAGGATAAAACCATGTTAAATTAACAAAATGATGTGTGAGTGACTTCGGTCCACTCGGATTTACAGGTTTGGGTTGGGCTGTGCTAGGCTGAATCAATAAATTGGGCCCAAATACTTTATCGGATCAAAGCGAAAGAGTGAAAACATAAGAGTAGAATCACTATTACAAAATTTGACAAAAAAAATCACTATCACAAAATTTAAGTGTAGCATAATTTGCATTAAACTAAAAATTATACTATAAAACCAATAAAAAACACTAAATATTTTACTATAACTTCAACGTTTCTTCACAAAGTGGCATGCATTGATTAGAAAGAATAATTATATTGTTGGAAGACTGCATGATCAGCATTGAAACCATAGCTATCATCAAGATACAACTTTTTGTGGAAAATCTCGATGACAAAGCTATTTCGGGCCCAATGACGATTGTTATTCAAATTACCAATAATGAATACTTAGTGATGTAGCTATTTTCGTATATTTATTAAATGATTTATTGTTACGACTTTACTTATTGTGTATCATCCATCGTATCTCTCATTTCTTATCTTATCGACATGTTTTATCTCATATAACTAGGGTTAAGTCCGCGCTACGCGCGGATTTGTTTTACTATATATATTTTTTTGGGTTATTTTGTTTGTTTTCTAAAAAGTGTTTATGATTAACCACTTCTTACTAATTTATTTTCAGTTTTAAACATTTGTTTATACAACGTATAATTGTATTCTCTAATGTGTTGAAGATGCTTGACCAACTTGTTATACAACGTATAAGTCCTCGAACCAAATGAGGTTTTGTTTGCGTGTTTCGTTTTATTTTGTTTTCGGTATCTTTGTTTCCGATTAACATCCTCTATAATTTCTGGCGCTTCTTCGTTTCCGTTCCTCTCTTGTGATCAGCAGATTTATTTTCCTATTTTGATTTGGGTTTTAATTGGGTTTGTAATGAGATTTGTAATTGGTGATTTGTGAGTTTAATGTGTTTCATGAGTTTATGTACCTGTTTTTTTAATATTGGGACATAGTCTCTTCTGATTACACAATAAAATATAAACCGAAAGATCAGAATAAAGCTAAATCCTTCAAGAACAAATTTCTTTGATTGGTTTTGTTTCTTAATTAGAGAACTGGTGTTAAATAATCTCATACATCACTTATTAACTGCCTACATTAACGACAGAAATAACACATAAATGTGGGCTAATTTCTCTAAGAAACTCTAATAAATTACACTCTTTTCACACAAATTATGATTAGAGCAAGAAGAGAATCATGTAAGCTTACCTTTCAGTGTAGTGTAGCTGAAGAAGATGAAGATACTGATCCCACTTGTTTCCAATCACCTATACCGATCACATAGTGAAAGCTTAGTAAAGGTTAATATTTTATCCCTTTATAAAGAATTAAAATAAATGACCAACCAATAAAACATTCATATCTGATAAGACAAAGAGAGAGATTAAAGTTTTTTTCTTTGTCAAATTTAGAGTAACGAAATTTCTAAAAAGACGGAGTATTCTATAAAAAAAACCTAGAGAAGGGAAAAAAATCAACCTTTCCACAAGTGAAGCAAGGAACATGGATAATGATCTTGAGCTAATTGAAAGCTGGTATTGATCTTCTTCTGTCTCTCTTTCTCTGCTTTGGATTTATGTGTGTTTTTTGTTTGGCGCTTCTTTTAAAAGAGGAGAAGAACACGGAGGAGCTAACTGGCATCCAGAGCCTGAGAGGAAAATATTATATTGCAGATAGGCAACCATCTTGTCGAACCAACACTAAAAGACAAACGTAGGGAAATTATTAATGAGAATCAAGAGAAACATACATGTACCTGGGTAGCCCTATCATCAAATAAAAGATGATATGTTATCTGCATTTTTTCCATTTGAATGGACATTAACGTTTGCATTTTATGAGCTGTTTTCATGAGCCTCAAATTGGTTCCCAATGTTCTGGATAATCTGGGAGGCACCGTTGGAATCTGTTTTGGGATCACCTCCTTCCCTTACATTGGCAAGCTGAAACTGAAGCAGTTGCACTGTATGCCAATGCAGTCTCTCCATCTCAGTAAACTGTACTCAGTGACATGGAACAATATAAGATAAGAGTAAAATCGTTTTGAGCTGAAAAAACAATTAGAAATTGTAAGATATTTAGGAAACCAATCTGTCTCTGGCAACCATGCCAGAGCTGGCTATACTGCTCAGTGCGTTCTCGCAATTCAGCCGGCAATGAGTGATTTGTAGAAGATTGTAAAGCATCCATCTCTTGTGCACGGGCAATCAAACCTTGTGCTTCTCTCAGTTGTTCATCTTTGTATAAGATAGTTTCTTGAGCAATCCTATTCTACAAGATATTTAAAGATAAGGACACTGTTTTAGTGTATTAAAATTCCAACATGACAATGAGATATAATTGCAAGATCCATGACAATGAGATGTTTAACAGATTTTATCGTGTCACAAAACAATGGGAAAACTAACTTGTTCCTGCAACTCAGTGAGCTGGCTCTCTTTCTCTTGAATGTGCTCCTGAAGTTCTGCTTCCAATTCATCCTGTAATTGCCAATAGAAATACTGTTAATAAGCTAAAAAAAATGTGCTTTTAATTGAGTATATGATCAAGGGGTTTTCAGGAGAGTCACCTCATCGAAATCAGCAGCATACCCAATTGGAGCTGACAATGCTTCTTGGATCTGAGTTTGCTCATTGATCTCATCCATTGTCTTGTCAACATCATTAATGTTTCTGTAAAACAAATGTGTTTGCACGAAAATAAACACATACGTTGCTTTCTGCATAACTTTCATTGCAGAAGCTCCGGTTCTTCAGGCATCTACAGTCTCTTTGTTGTTTTGGCACCTTCTAACATAATCATCTGTTTGCACAATAGTGATATATTCAATTATCGTCTATCATAGCAAACCTCATAAAAAGCTTTTGAAAACTCACTTGATCATGAATACGCAGCTGGAAATTCCCGAGCTGTTTAGCTTGTTGCTCATATAACCTCTTCCTTTTCAAACTTTATATAGCCGCTGTACATATTCATAGATTAACAAATTTAAAATACTGCAGAACCTCTATCACCAATGACAGAGAAAGCTGAAAGTACAAGGAAACTTTGAATGCTTCTTTCCACGGCCTTGAGCAATCTTCTCTAAACAATCTGAAGCACATTCATGAAAGGAGTTTGTGGAATATTTACAATCCGGGTGAGCTTTTCGATTGATATCAATCAGAAAAAAGAACTGCAATAAAAAAATCCAGAGAAGAAGCCTATGAGATAATTAAACTGCTAAAAGGAACAAAGCTCAAGAACAAACAAATGTGGCCATAATTCTGATTTTATTTGGACCATTCACAGCAAGTGGAACATCTATCAGTCATATGACACATATTTCTTACATATTCTGCGAACATATCAAGCTAAAAATTTGGAAGTCCATCCTATCAAACTCCTTAGGATCCTTGTGGTGACGGAGTCTCTGATCCTCTTCGCTATCATCCATATAGCACGCCTGAATCACTTCTTCTCTTCCATCCTAACCAAAACACACACACACACACGACATGAGAAAACATAAACCTCTGATGTTAAGCAAAAACACATCAAAATTGATCAAGTGATCGAAAACCACTTATTTAATTTGATTAGCTATAAAACTTCCAACACTAATATTAGAGAAAATGTTCTTGAGCAATCAATTTGAATATGTTAATGTAACCACCTAGATGAGGCAATTTAAACATGAGCAAAGAAGTACGAATCAGCAAAAACATCAAATCCGATGCTAGTGGATTTAATAATCGGCGGCGATTCTGATGAGAAAAATCGATTTACCTTAACCACTTCACCCATGTTTGATTCTTCCTCTTCTTCGTCTTATTCTTATTCTTCTTTTTCGTTATGCTTTCCTTATTCCTCTTCGCCTTCAAAACCATGCGATGAAATCCGGTGATAAATATTCACACAGCTCGCCATCTCTCTATCGGCGAAGCTTGTGGTGGTGGAAAGAGAGGGACCAGAGGAGCAAGAAAATATAAAAATTGGCCTTTGTATAAAACAGAGATTATATTTTGTACTTAGTGATAAACCCTATGCCTCAACTCATGAGAAGTCTAACAACGTTTAGGTGAAATATGTTTCCTACATCATCCCACTGAGTCCTAAAGCAAATTATAGCAGTAAATTGATATTAACCTTAACAGGAAGCTCATCTGTGGGAAAATTGAACTCTTCACCCCACATTGGATTTCTCTAGCCAGGAACCATAGAACTATATCAAACAGAGAGTTATATTAGACAATCAAATGTGTAAGCAATCATCAACCAAACCACTAATATACGTTTACATTTTTTTTTATTGGATAGAGGTTGTTAGGAAGAAGCTAAAGGAAAGCGTGAAAGAGCAGGAAAGAAAATGACATAAAAAAAAGTTGCTTACATGCTCCTTTGAAAAATTGTAAAGGATTTATAACAACCTGAATCGCTTTTCTGATCCATAATTAACAATAGCATAAGGATCTGATGTTCTATTTAAGTTTGCACCAATGAGATTCTTAGCAGCCAATAGTTCCACTTGGTAGATCCCCAGATTGATGCAATGTTAGTGCCCTATCTATGCAGATGAGGTCTCAACACTGAGAACATTCAAGCATTTACCTTGATTATATAAGCAGCATTAGTTTGAGTGTCTCCTCTCAACTGTGCTATCTACAAAAATAAGTGCAGAAACTACAAGTCAAAAAATTGGCAAATTACTCCATGAACAGAAAATTTTGTTAAAAATGCCCAATTAGAAAGGGGAAAAACCAAAATTCTCAGGAGATTTCTCCGGCTAAACCCCTCAATTTAAAGAAATCTATATTCAAACCATGTCTTTGACAAAGATGGCGTCACCGGAATCGAGATTCTGCATGAGAGGGGACCGATCAAATCCAACACCACCAACATCGTCATCTCCGACACCTCTATAGGCGAATAGCCAATATGAAGCCATAAAAAAACCAAAGCATTATGCCACGTACGATTCAGAGGCATAGATTACGTACGAAATTGAAGATCCAAAAGTTCTGACAGATAATTACCTCGGCATCGAGGTATTCGAGAACGGCGGCTAAGTAAATTGGAGCTCCGACACCAACACGCTCGGCGTACTTGCCGTTCTAAAAGCATCAGAACCGAAAATCTCAGATTTCAAAAGCAAGGCAAACGTTAAGCGATCTGCTACCGCTTCACAAATTCAATATTGATGGTTTACAATGGTTGGCTACAGCTATTTTGGTCGAAGATTTGAAAGATCTCTACTTTGTCTAAAAATAGGGTTTAGAGAAAACAAAATTGGAGAAGATGATGATGATGATGATGATGATGATATAATGATGATGATGGGTAAGAGGAATTTATTTATTCTTGTTTGTTAGGCTGAATCGATAAGAAGAAATCTTGATTTGAGAAGGTGGGAAACGATGGGAAGAGGAATAGGCTTGAATTGAGAAGAAGAAGTGGGTAACGATGAAGAAGTTGAATAGTTTTATTTTTTTTGCGCTGAATCGATCTTTTTTTTTGTTTATTGGGTTGGCTTAATTTTCTTTTTTCTTTTAAATAGTGTATGGATGTTAGAAGTGCCACGTGGCATCTTTTAGATGATTTTGGAGTTTGCTGAGGTGGACACTCTCATATGCTTAGACCACATTTATCGGTCCAACAGTTGGCACGATCTTAGAATTAAAAATTATAAACTTTAAGAACAGATGGGTCAAGAACACCCGAAATGATCCAGCCCAAGAACTGTTTTGAGCCTGCTCTTCGGCATACGTGGCATGCGCGGAGTGGCTGAGAATTTTGTAAAGAAAATAGGTTTATCATTTGCGAGCAAAAAGAAAACCATCTAGGGTTTGCCTTCTCTCTCGAGGCGATTTTCCGGCTTCTATCCTTCGCCGATTTCGGTCCGATTTCCGGCCAAATCGGAGCCAAATCGATCTCTGCTTCACCTCGCCATCGTTCTCTGCTATCCCTTCTCGTTATTTCATTCATTTTCTTTCTTATTTCGGCCGATAGAACCTCTCTGGCGATCTCACGGCCAAAGCGACCAGTTCCGATTGATTTCGCCTCACCCATCCGTTCTGTCATCGTCTCATCTGTCTCACAAAACCTGTAGGTACGTTTTGTCATCCGAAAGTACGAGATTTAGAGGTTTTTGTTTTAGAAGTCGAAGTAGGTTTAGGTTTGGGTTAAGGATCCGAATAGATGATATAAATTTGATGTAGTATATGGGTTTGGTTGCTTGTTCTGATTAGAAGAAAAATAGGTTTACAAATTTTGGTTTTGTCGATTCACTGGATTGGTAAATTTAGTCTTCTATAAATATCAACTGATGGTTCTTGAAACTGAGTAGTTTAACTGATGATTACATTATGGATTTGCCATGAATCTGTGGGTAGTTTAGTCAATGAGAAAGTTTAAATGGGAGTTGCTAAGGTATTAACAACTGATGCAAATAAAGGTTTACTGTTTCTGAAGTTTAAATCGGAGTATCAACACCAACAACCATTTCCTGCCACTTATAAGGTAATTCCCTTCTCAATATACTAGTGATTTTGCCTTCTGGAGTTGTTGAGTAGTTTAGCTGATGCTTGTTGAAAACTATATGGTAGTGCTTTAGTTATTACTGGCTATTTGATGATTGAAATGGTGGGATGTTATTTGATAACAGAGTAGAGTAGCTATATTTAGCTTGATAGTAATGTCTAATAGATGACTAGTTTGGTTGTAATGTGTATGATTGGTATTGGTGCTTAATGTTTAACATTGTTTTGCTGCTTAAAGTTTAATTTAGTTTTTCTGCTTTGGTTTTGTAGGTTCTACACTTGTGGTAATGCATCGGATGGAGAGATGCATTGTCTGCAATTGTAATAGCTTTCTTGGTCAGGTTTAACTAAAGACTAGGCTGAAGACTTCTTGATTAGTAAGAGTAGTAGTAGATTAGTAAAAAGTGACATTGTCACAGGCCAGACTTGATTTGGTTTTGTTTTGTTTGTATCCTGGAATTGCCAATCCGTGACATTGTCTCCTGGCCAGACTTGATGTAACTTTTGGAGTGTGAATCAAACAACTTTGTATTTTAACCATTTCGTTTTATTATGGCATCTTCTTCCACTCATTTTGATTTTCATCATGATTCTAATTAATATGTTTGTGTTTGTGTGTTTTGTGTGTTTTGTGTTTTATGTTATTGTATTTCTTAATATAACTTAAAAAAAAAAATTTCAATTTTTATGAACTTTTAAAGTTTTGATTATTAAATTATTATTTCTTAAGATCTTTATACATGTTCTACCCTTAATCTATTAACTCTACAAAAGATCTTAACTAAGCTCTTAGAATATTATAATATTATTTTTAATCTAAGATCAATCTTCAATGATGTGGCGTTGCATATGCTCTTAGAGTACCCCCTTTTATTAGTATAGATTCCGCTTATAATATACACCTCTCTTCGCTCACTACTAAAGCTGATGTCTCATTTAACCCATTTTGTAGCTACAGTTTTCATTGACTGTGTTGTAGATTTGGATCCAGCCAGCAATTAAAAATTCTTGATTCTGAGAATTATTGTACCTCGGTCAATTCCTTCATTGCTTAGATTCGCCGTTACATATTCACTTAGTTGAACATTTCTCTTATTGAAGATGGATTTATTTCAAAATTTTCATATTGTCCATGTTGTCTCGAATGGAAGTAACTGTACCTATCAGATACAATATAGATATATAGAAGAGACTCTGACCAGAAATATATATTTTTTAAAATAGAAGTTTCAAAGATCCTATATATAATAGATTAATAGCACAATTGTAAATGTTATCCAACTAAACTAAAGGATTGTTCTACAAAAATCTTTGTTTTAAATATATACTTATATACGAGTAATCAAAAATGTATATTTGCTTCTTTTATATTATACAATACATGTTTTAAAATAAAAAGGAGAATAATGGATTAGAGATGGCTGAGATGCTATGCCTATAAGAACTTCAAAACTAATAAACTCCACATGATTGAGAGTAATATAAAATTTAAAAATTAATTACCTATATTGCTGCAGTAAATTGTCTTTATAGTACTGCTATATAGTATTTATAAAGTGTTGCTATATTGTATTTAAAAATATTATTAGAAATATCTATTTTCCAATATTAATGGCTTCTTAAAACTTTATCAAAATAACTCAAAAAATTAAGATATACCAAAATACGTATGTAATCTTATAAAAGCATACACAAATTATATTTATACGTTTGTAAAATCTTATAAATATCTTATAAAATTTTATAAAATATCTTGTAAAACTTTTTAAATACCCTTTAAAACTTTAAAAATATTTTATAAAATTTTACAAATATTTAAATCGAGTTTCTGAGTAATAGTTACCATCCAAAATATTTTATAAAATTTTATAAACTTTTATAATTTAATGAATAACGTTTTTAAAAATAGAAAACTAAAATGGATAATTTTTTAAAATACACCCAAACAACATTTTTGAAAAGGACCCATGTGTTTGTCCAAAAAAAAAAAGGACCCATGTATTTACTGCTGGACCACTTAATTGTCTTTAGCCACACACACACTAAGCAATTAAATCTAAATTGGAACTAACTAAAGTTAACAAATGTTAATAGAAGGAAAACTTGATTTTAAAATTTAACTTAACAAATTTTAATAAAAGGAAAATTTGATTTTAAAAATTAACTTAACAAATTTAAAAATAAAATAAAGTACAAATATATTTTGGAAATTTCGGAATAAAAATATTGCATATGAGATGTAAAATGTATTTTGATATTGAGAATAATTTTTCCATGTCTCACGCACTTATGACACACATTCAATTTGGTTCAGTTCACGTGAAGTAAATAATCTAACAAAAATTACATTGAATTCAGTAACTACAAATTAGAAACATAATCTTTTTTTTTTGTTTTTTGGTTGGAATGTGAAATTTATATTCAGTGGAGGTATATATATATATATATATATATATATATATATATATACAGTAAAACCTCTATAAATTAATAATGTTGGGACTACAACATTTTATTAATTTATAGTGATATTAATTTATAGAAGTATTTAGAAAAAAATGAATGATATTTCAAAGACAATAAATGAATTTATAAAAATGATATACATAGAATTTATAAAAATGATATTTATTAATTTTCAAATTCTGTAAAATAATATTTATTAATTCATAGAAGTATTTAGAAAAAAATGAATGATATTTCAAAGACAATAAATGAATTTATAAAAATGATATACATAGAATTTATGTTTAGTCATATCAATTCTTTTTATTTAAATCGTCTATACGACTATCGAAATGAAAATGAACTATATTCAGAATTTGAAAATTTACAAAAAAATTTGTCTATTTTCATGAAGTATTTTTATAGACGATGATAAAATAAAATAGTTTAAAAACATAACATAACATTGTTTATATTAAAAAGTTAGTCATGAGTTAAGTTTAAGAAAAATTCATTTAAAAACACTTAACCAATAACCATATATTGATATATTATTTTCATGTATAATATATATATATATATATGTAAATATTACATGATTATTAATTTATGATATTATTTGGACCATATTTTTACATAGAAGTTTCAAAAAAATTATTATCTTATTATCTTATCGAATTTCATCAATTTTTACATTGGTCCGACTCGGGACCGACATTATTTATTAATTTATAGTGATTATTAATTTATAGAATATTAATTTATAGAGGTTTAACATATATATATATATATATATATTGGTATGAATGTTGAATGTACATATATATTGGTATGAATATGAATGTACTTATATTCATATACATTTTTCTAGTAATATAGAACATCTTTACAATAATTAGTATTTTGTAAAGTGCAAATTAACCGGCACTCTGATTCAAAATTTGACAAATATAAAAGCCTACGATAATAGTAACGAAAACAACACAACGCCAACTTCTTATCTAGCACGGTCAAAACGTGCTCCAAAAATGAGTGGTGCAGGTTAAAAATTATCTTTCGGTTGTAAATATAATGGGACCACCAGCATTTGTTGCAATAATCGAAGCCATACATACACTTGTCTCCTAATTTCTTTTTATTTTATTTAAATGACTTATCTCCTAATTTTCCATCTCTTAATGATACCTTATACTAACCCCATCGCATTATAAATACCACCTTTGTATCACACATATAAACATCACAAACTAAACAATAAACCATACCAAAAAAAATGAAAATCCTCTCACTTTCACTTCTCTTGCTCTTGGCCGCTACGGTCTCCAAGGGCCAGTCTTTGGTGGCAGACGGTTCAGAGCTCATCGAACTCAAATCGAACACCATCTTAGAGAAAGATCTTTCCATCAACTACCACAACTGCAGAAGCTGGCACCTTGGTGTTGAGACCTCTAACATCATCAACTTCGACACGGTGCCCGCAAACTGCAAAGACTATGTTGAAGACTACTTGGTCACTTCCACACAGTACCAAGCCGACTCCAAAACGGTGTGCAAGGAGGCTTACTTCTACGCCAAAGGACTTACCCTAAAGAACGACACCGTCAATGCTTGGATCTTTGACCTAGACGACACTCTCCTCTCTAGTATTCCCTATTACGCCCAACATGGATACGGGTATACATATTATTTATTATTTTATTAATTTTACACCACCTCCATTGCATTAACAATATTATCTTCATATTTTTAAAAAAAAAATGTTTAGATGTCTATATATGTTTTTTTGTCAATATATGGAAAAACACATTTAGCTTTTATTATATTTAATTCTACAACTCTAAATAGTTTAACTGACATAAACGTACGTTTTTATGGATTCTTAGGACAGAGAAGCTAGACTCGGGGGCGTACTGGACGTGGATAGGGACCGGAGCATCAACTCCTGGACTCCCAGAGACCTTACATCTTTACCAAAATCTCTTAGAATTGGGGATTGAACCCATTATAATCAGTGACCGATGGAAGATGTGGACAGAACCCACTCTCAAGAATCTCAATGCTGCTGGCGTAAACGGCTGGAAGCATCTCATATTCAAGTAAGAATCAAGTAGCTTAATATTACATAATATGTACAGTAAATAAGTATCATATGTGATTGAATCGAGGAATATATATGGAAACGCAGGCCAAACAATTCGAAATTGAGGCAAGTGGTGTACAAGTCAAAGGTGAGGAAGAGTCTGGTGAAGAAAGGATACAACATCGTTGGAAATATTGGAGACCAATGGGCTGATTTGGTTGAGGATACCCCAGGGAGAGTTTTTAAGCTCCCTAATCCACTCTACTACGTACCTTCTTAAGCATCTCTCTTAATGTCTTTGTCCCCATGCACCTACTTCATATCTGTCTTTTGTGGCCGTATGCTAAAATAAAATGTCTTTATCCTATCACAACTCCATAAATAATATTAAATGTGTTTTCTTTATATGGTTAATAAGATTCTGTACTGTCGCCGCCATGTAATGATTTCACCATGTAATTTTTTTTCAATAGCTTATAAATTAAATCGGTTTAAAAATCCAAACATGTGGTACAAAATCTACATAACTAATCTTTTGTGTGTATAATCGAGCACTGCATGCTAACTAATATGTCTGCTTTAATTTAAAATTTAAGCTCTAAGATAAAAACAAGATAGAAAAAATTAAATAATTCCTCTTATTTCTTGCAAACTCTTGCAACGGTAAAAAAAAAAAATGTCGATCTGTCAGTATTGGCACAATCTTCACCAACTCGAAAACGGGCAAAAGCTAACGTTATCTTAATTCTGCCGATCATACAATGCATTTAGAGTGTAGTGGAGAGAGACTTCTTCTTAGATTACTAGCTCTCATAGTAGATCTTAATGCATCATATTGCAAGCAAACACATCCCAAACCTGTAAATACATCCGTTTCTTTTCAAGAAACATCTTTATAACATTGATATATTGTATAATTTGAATTTTCCAATGAAGGATTAACTTGTTGTTGTTTCAAACTATGTTCATCGGTTTGTTCTAATTCATCCAATTTTAAAATATTTTTAGAATACCTATCCAAATTTTTAAATATTTGTTATTTCTACTTTTTTAGATATACCTTATTATCTACACCATGTGAATTTAACAAAATGATAATATAAATTTGAATCGAAAACAAACTTAGCTTAATGAATTTAATAATAGAGAAAATAAACTTTGGAAACTTTGGAAAAAAAAATATTGCTATAGCTTTATACTATGAGATGTAAAATATATTTTTGAGATAAAAAATAATTTTTGACACATGTTAAAAATCTAGTAAAATATTAAACATATATCATAATTTCGTAAATTATAATTTTGCTATATATATGTGTAATGCGGTCAGACACATTTAGCTTTATATAATTAGATTCTCACTCATTTTTGTAGCATAATTTGGTTATCAGCACACGAGAAATAAATAATCTTGTAAAAATATTAAATGACGTAATTAAAAAATGTATAAAAATAATTTGTAATTTAGAAGATAAAACTGATGTGTAAATTATTGCCATTAAAAAATAAATATATATTTCCTGATTTTATTTATAATTTAATTTGTATGGAATATATAATTATATATATTTCATAACATGTTAATTTTTCGTAACATATTATTTTTTATATAAATACCTAATATATCAGTGACACTCTATATAATAAGTATAAATCTTTAAGCCAATATACAAAACTCTAATCTTTGCTTCTTAAATTTCACATAAAATTAACATGATACCAAAAAAAATCAATAGTCTAATGATCGTTAAAATTTAAATATTTTAAAAATATTTAAATTGCTAAAGTGCTTATTATTTCAATATCACGTTTTTCATTGTTATATTTGTCAATTACACAAGAAATTATTCCCGCAAACACAAGTTACACTCAAGTAATCATATGCACAAAAAAGTTTCTAGTGATCTGAAAACAGCATCAGTATTTTGTAAACCGAAAACTATAATTCAAAATTCACAAGTATGAAAATATATAATAATTCTGATATATATAAAGTAGGGTTTCACTCTCTCCTAGTCTCCTTATTGATCTTCTATCCAAATGCCACATAAGATTTTAAATTAAATAAAATTTAATATTTTTTATAAATACACTTGAAATATCTTCCTCTTAACTACACAACTTATTCTAATAGTAAAAAACTAGCAACAAAACGCCAAATTGTAATTTCTCAGTACCGTAAACGTGCTCTAAAAACGAGTGGTGTAGGTTAAAAATCTCGTCGATAATAAACATAATGGGACCAGCAGCATTTGTTGCACCAATCGAAGCCATACACGGACTGTTATTATCTCCTGATTACCCATTGTCGTCATAAGAAACGATACCGTAAACTAGCCCAACCTCATTATAAATACCACCCTTTGAACCATGCAAATAAACATCACAAACTAAACAATACACCATACCATAAAAAGAATGAAAATCCTCTCACTTTCACTTCTCTTGCTCTTGGCCGCTACGGTCTCCCACGGCCGGTCTTTGGCATCCGTTCCAGGGCTCATCGAACTCAAAACGACCGAAGCCGAACTCTTAGAGAAAGAGCGACTTTCCATCAACTACCACAACTGCAGAAGCTGGCACCTTGGTGTTGAGACCTCTAACATCATCAACTTCGACACGGTCCCCGCAAACTGCAAAGACTATGTTGAAGACTACTTGATCACTTCCAAACAGTACCAAGCCGACTCCAAAACGGTGTGCAAAGAGGCTTACTTCTACGCCAAAGGACTTGCCCTAAAGAACGACACCGTCAATGTTTGGATCTTTGACATAGACGACACTATCCTCTCTAGTATTCCCTATTACGCCAAATATGGATACGGGTATATATTAGTTCTACCTACACCACCTCCATTGCATTAACAATATCATCTTTTCTATATTTAAAATAAAAGAGACACATTTTGGTTTTATTGTACTTCATTTTTACAACTCTATATAGTTTGACTGACCTACATGTTTTCGTTTTTTCATATCTACTTTGTGATTATATAACAACTACATTATTATTTTTTCGATTCTTAGGACACAAAACTTAGATCCGGGTGCGTTCTGGAGGTGGTTAGGATCCGGAGAACCAAATCCCGGACTCCCTGAAACCTTGGTTCTTTACAAAAACCTCTTAGAACTCGGGGTTGAACCCATCCTACTCACTGACCGATGGGAAAAGCGGGCCGAACCCACTCTCAAGAACCTCAAGGCTGCTGGCGTGACCTACTGGAAGGAAATCATATTCAAGTAAGAATCAAGTAACTTAATTATATACAGTTATTAATTAAGTATTATATATATGTGATATAAATCGAGTAATGTATATGCATGGAAACGCAGGCCAAACCATTCTACCCTGAGGGAAGTGGTGTACAAGTCAAAGGTGAGGAAGAGTCTAGTGAAGAAAGGATACAATATTATTGGAAACATTGGAGACCAGTGGGCTGATTTGGTTGAGGATACCCCAGGAAGAGTTTTTAAGCTCCCTAACCCACTCTACTACGTACCTTCTTAAGCATCTATCTACATGGATTCGTTCCCTTGCATCCACTTCAAATCCATGTCTTTTCGTTTATTGTAACCGTTTGCCACGGCTAAAATAAGAGTCCATCGTATCATAACTCAATTAATAAAAGCCTTCGTACCAAATGTTTTTTTTTGTTATAATTAATAATTTAGCAAGTGGCCATACAATGATTAAACCATATTTTAACATAATGAAAATATAAATTTTATATTTACTGAACTGCCCTTATTGGAGATAGTTTAAATCACTACATCAATATTTTTACATCGAGCACAACAGTCATAGCTTTGCCGACATGTATACAGTATATATAGACGTCGGACATCACCCATGTGTTCTTTGCACCACTGACAAAATTCACACTAAGAGCATCTTTATTACACAAAATAGTGTGGTGTCTTAAAATTTACAAATAATAAAAAAAAAAAAAAATTTAGAGAATATCTTTGAACAAGAGATATTTGTGTCTCTGCATCGATATTTTAGATATTTTAAAATAAGGTGTCGTAAAATTTAATTTATGTTAAAAATTTATATAGGAAGATGACCAATAAAGATGGTCTAACCTAACAAAAGTTTTATAAAAATATGTAAAATACATGTCGACAAAAGAAAATAAGTTTAGTCAAAAATCTAGAATATTAAATTAGAGTTTTTGCCATGTATAGCGCTATTATCAAACACATTAAATTTATGTAAATAAAATTTCTCACTCAATGTTGCTAAATGGTTTTGGTTATCTGAAATTACTAATCTAATCAAAAAAAAAGTAAAGTAGCTATAGAAATTAAAGTGAATTAGCTATATACGTAATAGAAATAAATGAAAATGTATTTAAAAATAGTAATAATGTAACTTATTGCCATTAAATAGTGTAAGTTATTTTTTCTATAATGTAGATGTCTAATTTATAGTATGACCTCTAACAAAAATAAATCATAACCCGAAATACTAACTCTAGTCTCTAGTTTTTAAAACCCACAAAAAAAAAAAGGTTATACGATTAATGATTGATCTCAGAATAGTTAAATAAAAAGTAAAATTGTTAAAAAAAATATTTAAATCATTTCATTGCTTAATTATTTGTTGAAAACTACATTTTTCATTGTTATTTTTCCAATAACACTAGAAATTATTCCCGCAAACACAAGTTATAATGAATCATCATATTCAAAAACAATTTTCTAGTAATGTGGAACAGCTTCACGATATTAGTATTCTGCAAACCGAAACTCTGATTCAAATTCACAAGCATAAACGCCAACAATAATAATAAAAAAAATCAACAAAACGTCAAATTTTAGTTTAGCACGGTTGAAACGTGCTCCAGAAACGAGTGGTGTAAGTGAAAAATCTATAAACATAATGGGACCAGCAAGCATTAATAATTTGCATCACTCGAAAGCCGTTCACGTACACTTTATCTCCTCATTGCCCATAGTATCGTCATAGGAAACCATACAGTAAACTAACCTAGCTCTCACCTCCAGTGGCGGACCCAGCTAAAAAATTTAGTGTCAATTTATGGGAAGACACATTTCGGTTTTATTGATATTTTTTTTTTAGAACTCTAAGTAATTTGACTGATCTAAATCTATTATTTTCCGTATCTACACTATATGATGTCATGTTAAAGTATATTTTTTTTCGGATTCAAGACTGAGAAGACACCTCCGGGGGCGTATTGGAAGTGGTTAGGATCCGGAATATCAATTCCTGGACTCCCAGAGACCTTGGTTCTTTACAAAAACCTCTTAGAACTCGGGATTGAACCCATCCTACTCACCGAGCGATGGGTAACTTTGGAGGAAGTCACTCTAGAAAATCTCAAGGCTGCTGGCTTCACATACTGGAAGCACCTCTTATTCAAGTAAGAATCAATTAGCTTAATCATATACAGTAATTAAGTGTCATATGTGATTGAATCGAGGAATATATATGGAAATGCAGGCCAAAGGGTTCAAACGTGAAGCAAGTGGTGTACAAGTCAAAGGCGAGGGAGAATCTGGTGAGGAGAGGGTACAATATCATTGGAAATACTGGAGACCAATGGGCTGATTTGGTTGAGAACAACCCAGGGAGGGTTTTCAATCTCCCTAATCCACTCTACTACGTGCCTTCTTAAGCGTCTTGTTTCATGTCTTTGTCCCCATGCATCTACTTCATATATCTATGTCTTTTCCTTCATCTTTGTAGCATGAAGTGCATGGATGCCCCGTGCCCGTCGTGTAATAAATCAATAAATAAAAGGACTTCGTACTAAATGTTTTTTTTTAGAAGGATAATTAATCAAGTGGCCATGAAATATTTAAACCATGTAAATTTAACAAAATGAAAATATAAATTAAATTTTGAATTTGAACTATATATTTTAGTGAACTGGTCAAAAGACTGGAAAAATTTTAAAATTAAAAACAAAAATGGTCTAAAATACATTATGGTAAAACTGGAAACTAAACTAATAATTGTAACACTTAAAAGCTAAATTTAAGCAAAAAAATGTAAATTGGAAACTAAATTAACTTAACAAACTTGAATAAAAGTAAAATAAATTTTGGAAACGTTGGAATAAAAAATATTGCTATATATATCATGAGACGTCAAATATATTTTTGGTATATAGAATAATTTACTGATCAAATTATTAGATGTGTTACACTGTTGTATGACACGCTTAGTCGGGTCAATTGATAATTTTAAAGTTTGTTATATAATTTGTAGTGGAGATGGAACAGTTGATTTATTGTGTCTCATATTCTCTACTTAACTTTTTAGTCAATTGATTATTATCAACATACGAGAAGTACAAATAGTCCACACACAAAATTAATAAGCTACATAAATTATAATGAACGGGAATTAAAAAGAAATGAAAATATAATTAATAAAATAGCATTGATGTAAGTTATACTCCCTCTGTTTCAAAATGTAATATGTTTTAGAATTTTTTTTTGTTTCAAAATATAAGATGTTCTCTATTTTCTATGTATAATTAATGACAAATTATTGAATTCAAGAAAGATAACTAAATACTATTGGTTTAGAGTTGTTGAAAATTGTAAATCACAAAAAATAATGCATTTTAAAATATGGTTTCTTAATATGTGTGAAAATTCTAAAACATCTTACATTTTGAAACAGATGGAGTATCATTAAATAGTGGATTTAGAGGTCTAGTTTATCATCAATGCTCTAACAAAATTAGATCTTAAATTCGATACATTAACTCTGACCTAACCCACATAATTATATAAATATTATAAGAAAAAATAATTGATCCTATGATAGTTCAATGAAAGTAAAATCATCCAAAAAAAATATTTAAATCATTTCAGTGCTTATCTCTTAAATACCATATTTTTTTATTATTATTACTCTACTGCTTGCTTTTTAGATACATTATGAATTAATCCCACAAACACAAGTTATTCACATATAATTTTTCTAGTATTGTGGAACAACTTCACAATAGTTATTACTATTTCACTGTTTGTAACTAGAGTAAGCATTTGGTAAAACAATTTTAACTCTTGTCTCTTTAGATTTTAATGCATCAAATTTTATCCAAAAAAAATCGAAACTCTGATTCAAAATTCCCGAGCATAAAATCCAACAATAATATTTAAATATCACAAAACGTCAAACTGTAATTTATCACGGTCACACAATGTGCTCCAAAACGAGTGGTGTAAGTGAAAAGTCTCGTCGGTAATAAAATAATGGGACCAGCAAGCCTTCGCATCACACGTACACCTATCTGAGCTATCTCCTCACTGCCCATCGTATCATCATATATGCATTTTTGGCTTTTTGGTTTCTAGCGGTAAGGTATATATAATGAAATATGCTCTAAATATTTAAATATTACTAATGGGTCTAACTCAACACCCAAAAGCTAGCTCAAGAGTGAAGGTTTGCTTCATACTATATATATTGCCCAAGAATTTTATTTCTTTCCGATGTGGGACACTAACACACCCCCCTTACAATCAGAGTTGGACATCTGAAACGAGAAGTTTGTGCAACTGGACATCCACGGGTGGTAGCCCACTTTCGAGAAAGTTGAACATTGGCTCTGATACCATATTAGTAATGGGCCTAACTTAACACCCAAAAGCTAGCTTAAGAGTGGAAGTTTGCCTCATACTATATATATTGCCCAAAAATTTTATTTCTTTCCGAAGATAAAGATGTAACCAAGTTTTCAGCCTCAAAATTGTTAGGCTCGTTTCTCATGTACTCATGTTGGGGATCATTTGGTTGGATTTTGTTTCATATCCAGAGGTTACAAGATCAAGCAATTAACTTCACCAAGTGTGAAATGGATAATGGTATCTCTCCAGAGGTAATCGATGCACGTTCTTGTATGATATCTCTTGGCCAAATAATTCGAGATACATGGCAATATGGCATTATAGACCAAGGCTCATGGATATTCTTCTTCAAGCGACTGTTATGAGTTATCGTTCGGATGATGATGTTGTAAATATTAATTAAGATAAGTGGGAATACAAAATATGTATAGAATTAATATAACATTTTACTGTTATTCTACTTTGATAATAATATCAGTATAAAATTATGATACGTAAATTTTCAATTGAATTCTATAAAATTAATTAAAAATATAATTTTAGTATAAAAAATACATTCTATAAATAAATAACTAAATGAAATTGCTTATTTTTTTTGTCAACCAAACATTTTGATATAATTTTTTTGCCAATTGGTCGTCCAAGAGGAAAGAAATTTATAAACATAATATCAAAAAGTTATTTCTAAAAGTATGCCTAACTAAATTAAAATATATTTTTATATATTACTATTATTTCTACAAAAAGCGAAAAAAGTGAAACATAAGAGCCTCTAATTATTATTGTACATTATGAGTTTTCACTTGTCCACTTTACAGAACTAAAAGTTCAGCATCTCCTATGAGATTTAGTTTTTCTTTTTACTACATTCCATGTTTAGATTTTTAATTTAAGAGGGTTACTGGTTTGTAATTTAATTGATATAGAAAATTCATATACTATGATGTGTTTTTTTTTGGTCAAAGAATACTAGAAATTTAAAAATCAATAAAAGATTAAAAGCTAAATAACACATCGTAGTATTGATGTGTATACTATGATGTATAACACATCATCATAATACTATGATGTGTTTTTTTTAGTCTTTATTGATTTAAAATTTTCTAACCAAAGTTGTATGTTATTCGTTTAATATTTTTAAATACTACTGTAGTTAAAATTTTAATATTTGATTATACATTGAATGTCAACAAAAATTTGATTTACAAACCAATTTAGATACTACTCCCTCCGTTTTCGAATAGTTGTCGTTTTAGAGTTTTTTTTTTTTAAAATTAGTTGTCGTTTTAAGGTAATAACGTAACTTATGCCAATAACTACCCAAATTACCCTCATTTTATTAAACACAAATTATTTGTAAATAATTACTTGTCATTTTTATGAGGTTAATATAGTAATTGTATACCTTTTTTTAATTTGTCCAAATACAGTAGAACCTCTATAAATTAATACTCGATAAATTAATAATCTCTATAAATTAATAAATTTCTCCGGTCCCGAGTTGGGACCAGTGTAAATTTTGACATAATTCGATAAAATAATAAGATAATAATTTTTTAGAAAATCCTATGTAAATGTATGGTCCCATTAACATTATAAATTAATAATTTTATAAATATATCAAAATATATTTATAGATATGTTATATATGAAAAATATTTAGTAAAATATTACTCATATGTTGTCTTTTTTTTTGTTGAATTTGCATTAATTTTTGTTAAAATTCCTTTATAATATTTTTAATGTATCGAAAACTTTTGATGTTATTGGTTAAACATGATAATTATTACCTTATTTGTAATTGATTTGAGAAGAGTATTGATTATAACAAAAAAAACTTAACTTTTTAAGTAATTTTTTTTTAAAAATTACGAAATAAGACAAATCTCTCTATAAATTAATAATTATTAATTTATCGATAAATTAAAACCTCTATAAATTAATAAAATTTCACGGTCCCAACGTTATTAATTTATAGAGGTTTTACTGTACAGTTAAAACGACAACTTTTCAAAAACAGAGGGAGTATATAAGACCATTTTGCAAATCAATAACCACCAATTATGGGTGGACAGATACGTTGAACATAGACACAAACAAATAGAACACGTGCCTCTACAAAAGTGTTACGTGTATAATCATGGGACCAGCCTCTGTCATATGCTATGATTGCATGTGTCTCTATATTTATTCGGATTTTCGGTGTCCATTTTCTGCGTAATGAAAGTGGGACCAACCTCGAGAGTGATAATCTATTTTCTTCATCATATCACTATCGCCCATTAAGTACCACTGTACAAATGTGATTAACCAAATAATGAATTGAGAGATTCAAATCATGGTCATAACTCATAATGGTAAACGATTTAACAACCATACGGTCCCTGGGTTCATAATCCATTTCACCTATTTTTACTTTTTGATATATTATGCCCCGCATAAATATATGTTTTAGATGTGTCTCTCTACTTAAGATTGCGCGAATCAGTTTAGATAAATTGTGTTGTGTTAACTGTTAAGTATTATTTTTTAGTTTATAGTTCATTTGATCGATTTTAAAGGTATTTTGGTATGATCCTACGAAAGTCCAAACAATTCTATGGGTTAATTTTTTTTTTTTTTTTTTTTTAAATGGTTGTATGAAAGTTATGTGACATGACAAGGGTACCAGATGAAAAGTAAAATTTTGAATAGTGAAAAAATAGATTTAAAAAAAAAAAATCAAAAACAATAAAAAAAAAAAAGTAAACATTTTGAGGATGAGAACCTGAGAGTTAGAACAGTTGACTGAGCAAGATTAAATTTTTCATTTTAGAAATAATAATCAAGTAAGCTAATGTTTCATTGTGAGATTCACTCATATGTTCGAGTTTTTTAGTTTAATCTATCATGAACACATCATGGAGTAAGATAAGCCCAATCAAGCCCACTCTAAGCCCAATAATACTCTTCTCCTGGTCTTAACAAACACAAACCCAAATAATTCATCCCCTATCTCAACAAAATTCTTTCATTCATTCATTCAGTCATGTCCTCATTTGTTTTTGTTCTTTCTTTGTTGTAATTACGGCATGACAAATTCTCTGATTCTGAGAGTCCAACAAGTATGTTTGGAAGTTAGAAATACATGAATCCATTGCAAGATTTAGGGTGAAATTTCGGATAAATTAACGAAAAAGGTTGGTGGCGGGATCTATGAAGCTGTAAAGTCAGCTTTTTTAATTTTTTTTTGGCTCACTTAGCTCAATGGTGGTTGGTGATTCGGTGTTAGGTGAAAGAAGCACTGTTTCTTTCCTCTTCTTCTTCAAAGTTTCTTCATTTTGTACATTGAAGCACGCAATGGGATAACAGTGTCGTCGTCTTCTTCTTCTTCCTTCGAACAACCTGGAATCATAACTTGCAACTGTAAAAAAAGGTCTTTTGATTCTGTTTTTGTCCTTTGTTTATGAAATTGAAAGATTAAGGTTTTGATTGAGAAATTCTGTAGCGGCTGTGGCATGGCGTGCTGGTGAGCCATTGGTTATGGAGGAAGTCGAAGTGAGTCCACCTCAACCTCTTGAGATTAGAATTAAAGTTGTTTGTACATCTCTCTGTCGTAGTGATCTCTCTGCTTGGGAATCTCAGGTTTATACAGTTTCTCTTCTTTACAATAACCTTGTTTTGAATTTGGCTTGTACGAGTCTTCTGATGATGTCTTTATTTGTTGGTACAGTCTCTTTTGCCACGAATATTTGGCCATGAAGCTGCAGGGTAAGTTAATTTTTGTCTATCACCTCAATTTTTTGATTATGCAAGCATAGGAACAACTTCATTTCGAATATGTAGAATGTGATGCAGTATTGAGTGTTCTGTTGTCAATCTTAGTGTTATTTAGAAACACTGTTTCGGTGTTTAGCATAGGAACAGACTTTATGACAGTTAGTTGAGAGGTGAAGGTTTAAAGGAGAGTGAAAAGAATGCATAAGAGGGCATTAGATGAGAGTTAGAGACTTTGCTCACTAATCAAGTGTCTTCTATGGTCTACTTCTTTGTGAATTGAGTGAAGGAAGTGTTTACTGGTCTGAGTCCTAGCATTGTGTCCATGGATGTTTTCTGCAGTATAGTGGAGAGCATAGGGGAAGGCGTAACCGAGTTTGAGAAAGGAGATCATGTGCTCGCTGTATTCACTGGAGAATGCGGGTCATGTCGGCATTGCATCTCTCTGGGAAAAGTAACATGTGTCAGGTTCTTGGAATGGAGAGGAAAGGTTTGATGCATAGTGATCAGAAGTCACGCTTCTCTATCAAAGGCAAACCTGTTTACCATTACTGCGCGGTTTCAAGTTTCAGCGAGTACACTGTGGTTCACTCTGGTTGTGCTGTCAAAGTCGATCCTCTAGCACCTCTGCACAAAATTTGTCTTCTAAGCTGTGGAGTAGTAGCTGCAGGTAGTTGAAGATAGTTTTTAAAATTTATGAAATTCAATCAGTTATACAATCAATACTGAGAATCTAGGGTGGGTGTAATTTTAGGTCTTGGTGCAGCATGGAATGTTGCTGACGTACAAAAAGGTTCAAGTGTTGTAATATTTGGTCTTGGGAACTGTCGGTCTTTCGGTAAGTATAGATACGGAAATTTTGATGCGTCTGTGTACATTGTGTTGATGTGGGTATTAATCTCTTATGAGTAGGTTGCTCAAGGTGCCAAACTTAGAGGAGCAGCTCAAATAATTGGGGTTGATATAAATCATCATATTCACAAATAATTTTCTAGTAATGTGGAACAGCTTCACGATAATTAGTATTCTGTAAACCGAAACTCTGATTCAAAATTCACAAGCATAAACGCCTACAATAATAATAAAAATAAATCAACAAAACGACAAATTTTAGCTCCACAAAAGGAGTGGTGTAAGTGAAAAATCTATAAACATAATGGGACCAAGCAAGCATTAATTTGCATCACTCGAAGCCATTCATTCACGTACACTTATCTCCTCATTGCCCACATATAGTATCTTCATAAGATCACCATACAGTAAACTAACCTCACCTCGCTACAAATATCACCCTTTGTATCACACAAATAAACATCACAAACTAAACAATAAACCAAAAAAAAAAAAAAAAATGAAACTCCTCTCACTTTCACTTCTCTTGCTCTTGGCCGCCGCCACAGTCTCCCACGGCTTGCGTTCGGTGTCCATGCCTAAGGTCATCGAACTCGCCACATCAAACAACATCTTTGAGAACGAAGCTGAACTCCTAGAGAAAGATAAACTTTCCATCAACTACCCCAACTGCAGAAGCTGGCACCTTGGTGTTGAGACCTCTACCATCATAGACTTCGACACGATCCCCGCAAATTGCGAAGACTATGTTACAGCCTACGTGAACAGTACTGCCAGACAGTACACGGCCGACTCCACAATGGTGTGCAACGAGGCTTACTTCTACGCCAAAGGACTTACCTTAAAGAACGACACCGTCAATGTTTGGATCTTTGACCTCGATGACACCGTCCTCTCTGCTTTTCCCTTTTACGCCGAACGTGGATGGGGGTATACATAATATTAATTCTACCTTCAGTGCATTAACAACATCATCATCATTTAAAAAAATATGTTTAGATGTCAATGTATATGGACAGAGACACATTTCGGTTTTATTGATTTTTATTTTTTTTAGAACTCTATTCTTTTCCGTATCTACACTATATGATGTCATGTTAAAGTATATTTTTTTTTCGGATTCAGGACTAAGAAGACACCTCCGGGGGCGTACTGGAAGTGGTTAGAATCCGGAGTATCACTTCCTGGACACTATGAGACGAGCTTGCCTCTATACAAAAACCTCTTAAAACTCGGGATTGAACCAATCCTACTCACTGAGCGATGGACAACGTTGAAGGAAGTCACTCTAGAGAATCTCAAGGTTGAACGCTTCCCATACTGGAAGGAGATCATATTCAAGTAAGAATCAAGTAGCTTAATTAATCATATAGAGTAATTTAGTGTTATATGTGTGATTGAATCGAGGAATATATATGGAAATTCAGGCCAGAGGGTTCAAACGAGAAGCAAGTGGTGTACAAGTCAAAGGCGAGGGAGGATCTGGTGAAGAAAGGATACAATATCGTTGGGAATATTGGAGACCAATGGGCTGATTTGGTTGAGAACACCCCAGGGAGGGTTTTCAAGCTCCCTAATCCAGTCTACTACGTGCCTTCTAATTAAGCATCTCTCTAAATGTCTTTGTTCCCATGCCTCCATTTTTTTTTTTTTTTTTTTTTTGAACACCCCATCCACTTTATATCTATGTGTTTCCCTTTATCTTTGTAGCATGAAATGCATCGATGCCCGTCGTGTCATGAATCAATTAATAAAAGGAATACTGCAAATGTTTTTTCTTTGTAAGGACCTTCGTACTATAATTAATCAAGTGGCCATGAAATGATTAAACCATGTAAGTTTAACAAAATGAAAATATAAATTTTGAATTTGAACTATTTTAGTGAACTGGTCAAAAGACTGGAAAAATTTTAAAATTAAAAAAATGGTCTAGAATACATTATGGTAAAACTGGAAATTAACTAAAACTAATAAATTTTAAAAAAGGTAAAATATCTAACATGCGTCGCAACCTCCCCTAAACTAGAGTTTTGCCATGTGTTACACACTTACACTGTTGTATGACACGCTTAATCAGTAGCAGATGTACGTGTATGAGTACCGGGTCAGGTGCCCCATGCAAAATTTAATAATTTTTAAGTCTGTTATGTATGTTATTATTGTTATGTAATTTGTAGTGGAGATGGAAGTGGATGGAACACTTGATTTATTGTCTCATATTCTCTTCTTTACTATCTGTATTAATTGACTCAGCTACCGTACCGGGCTTACCGGTTTAGTTTTAATGGAAATCACATTTTCGACAACAAAAAAATGGGACCAGCAAGCCTTCGCAACGTACACCTATCTCCTCATGAGTCCATCGTATCATCATAACATATATGCATTTTTGGCTTTTTCGTTTCTAGTGGTAATACTTTATTACGGTATCTAATAGAATATGCTCTAAAGTATTCAAAGATAAAGATGTAACCAAGTTTTCAGCCTCAAAATTGTTTGGCTCGTTTTTCATGTTGGGGATCATTTGGTTGGATCTGGTTTCATCTCCAGAGGTTACGAGATCAAGCAATAACTTCACCAAGTGTGAAATAGATAATGGTATCTATTCTCTCCAGAGGTAATCGATGCACTATCTCTTGGCCAAATTATTTGAGATACATGGCCTTATAGACCAAGGCTCATGGATACTCCTCGTCAAGCGACGACTGTTATCGTTCGGATGATGTTGTTGTAAATATTCAATAAGTGGAAATGAAAAATATGTGTAGAATTAATATAACATTTTACTGTCATTCTATTTTGATAATAATATTAATATAAAATTATGATACGTTAACTTTCAATTGAATTCTATAAAATTAATTAGAAATATACTTTTATTGTATATAAAAAATACAATTTTATAAATAAATGAAATTGCTTATTTTTTTGTCAACCAAACATTTTGATGTAAAAAATTTGCCAATTGGTCGTCCAAGAGGAACAAATTTATAAACATAATATCAAAAAGGTTATTAATTTCTAAAAGTATGCCTAACTAAATTAAATTTATTTTTATATACTATTAACTATTATTTCTAGAAAAAGCGAAAAGGTGAAACATAAGAGCCTTTAATTATTGTTGTACATTATGAGCTTTGGTTTTCTTTTTACAACATTCTTCCATGTTTAGATTTTTAATTTAAGAGGGTTACTGGTTTGTTATTTAATTGATATAAAAATTCAAATATTATGATGTGTCTTTTTTAAAAGTAAAAAAAAAAGAATTTAAAAAACAAAAAAAACCCATCGAGTAGCCGAAACCGAAATAAAACCATCTATTTATAACCTATAAAATTTTAAACAAAATGAGAAAATTTTGGATACCTATTTTTGAAGTGTGTTTTGGATACCGGACGGATTTTTACCCATATTAACATCCCTAGTTAGGTGTAATCTATTTATAATCTTGGGACCAGCCTCTGTCATATTTATGATTGCATGTGTCTCTCTGTATGTATTTACTTCGGTGTCTATATTCTGCGTAATGATAGTGGGACCAGCCTCGAGTGATTATCTATATTTTCATCACATCATTATCGCCCAATGTGATGAGCCAATTTAATGACTTGAGATACAAATCATGGTCATAATGGTAAAAACGATTAAACAACAATAAGGTTGGGTTCAATAAATGTACTTAAGATTGAGCGAATCAGGTTAGATAAATTGTGTTGTGTTAAGTATATATATTTTTCTTAATTTATAGTTCATTACTTCATTTGATCGATTTTAAAGGTATTTTGGTATGATCCTACGAAAGTCTAAACAATTCTATGAGTATAAAGTATTATTATTATTATTTCTTAATGTTGTATGAAAGTTATGTTACATGGCTAAAAGGAATGAATAGTTGTTGATAAGTGGTCTGTGGTCAGACGACCTCAACAAGTCAAGGTCGCCCAAACAAACGACTTTCCATTATTTGTTTATAAAAATCATCGCTTGTAAAATAAAGCTATTTAAAAATCAGTTATTGTGGATGTGGAACCCCTCAAGACAATCAAAAGATATGATCATATGAGTATCATATTAATTCAACATCTCTTCGATATGTATTTTCGAGTTTTCAGTTTAACCTATCATGAACACATCATGGAGTAAGATAAGCCCAATCGAGCCCAATATAAGCCCAATAGCTCTTCTTATTGTCTTAACAAACCCATGAAGCTGTAAAGTCAGTTTTTTTTTTTTTTTTGGATCACTAGGGGAGGGGTGGTTGGTGATTCGGTGTTAGGTGAAGGAAGCTCTGTTTCTTTCCTCTCCTTCTTCAGAGTTTCTCCATTTTGTGCATTGAAGCAAGCAAATTTGGGATAACAATGTCGTCGTCTTCTTCTTCTTCCTTCGAACATCCTGGAATCATAACTTGTAAAGGTAAAAAAAAAAGAGTCTTTTGATTCTGTTTTTGTCCTTTTTTATGAAAGATTAAGGTTTTGATTTTGAGAAATTCTGTAGCGGCTGTGGCATGGCGTGCTGGTGAGCCATTGGTTATGGAGGAAGTTAAAGTGAGTCCACCACAACCTCTTGAGATTAGAATTAAAGTTGTCTGTACATCTCTCTGTCGTAGTGATCTCTCTGCTTGGGAATCTCAGGTTTATACAGTTTCTCTTTTTTACAGTAACATTGTTTTGAATTTGGCTTGTAAGAGTCTTCTGATGATGTCTCTATGTGTTGGTACAGTCTCTTTTGCCACGAATATTTGGCCATGAAGCTGCAGGGTAAGTTACTTTTTGTCTATCACCTCAACTTTTAGATTATGCAAGCATAGGAACAACTTCATGGTATTAAGCGTTCTATTGTCAATCTTAGTGTTATTTAGCAACATTGTTTCGGTGTTTAGCATAGGACTATTCTAAGTAGCTTTGCCAGCTTAGGAACAGAACTTTATGACAGTTAGTTGAGAGGTGAAGGTTTAAAGGAGAGCGAAAGGAAAGCATAAGAGGGCATTGGATGAGAGTTAGAGACTTTGCTCACTAATCAAGTGTCTTCTATGGTCTACTTCTTTGTGAATTGAGTGAAGGAAGTGTTTACTGGTCTGAGTCCTAGCATTGTGCCCACGGATGTTTTCTGCAGTATAGTGGAGAGCATAGGGGAAGGCGTAACCGAGTTTGAGAAAGGAGATCATGTGCTCGCTGTATTCACTGGTGAATGCGGGTCATGTAGGCACTGCATCTCTGGGAAAAGTAACATGTGTCAGGTTCTAGGAATGGAGAGGAAAGGTTTGATGCATAGTGATCAGAAGTCACGCTTCTCTATCAAAGGCAAACCTGTTTACCATTACTGCGCGGTTTCAAGTTTCAGCGAGTACACTGTGGTTCACTCCGGTTGTGCTGTCAAAGTCGATCCTTTAGCACCTCTGCACAAAATTTGTCTTCTGAGCTGTGGAGTAGCTGCAGGTAGTTAAAATATAATCTGTAAAAATGATTAAAGTTTAAACCATTATAACAGTACTGAGAATCTAAGGGTGTAATATTAGGTCTTGGTGCAGCATGGAATGTTGCTGATGTACAAAAAGGTTCAAGTGTTGTGATATTTGGTCTTGGAACTGTAGGTCTTTCGGTAAGTATAGATACGAAAATTTTAATGCTTCTGCGTACATTGTGTTTATGTGGGATTAATCTCTTATGAGCAGGTTGCTCAAGGTGCCAAACTTAGAGGAGCAGCTCAAATAATTGGGGTTGATATAAATCCAGCTAAGGCTGAACAAGGTATCATAGCTTTAAGAGATGTTACCGCTTGGCCTTTCCAGACTGGTTTTGAATGTTTTCTTATTGTTTGCAGCAAAGACATTTGGCGTCACAGATTTCATCAATTCAAATGACCACTCTGAACCTATACCTCAGGTAATTCTAGTATCTTCTGGTTTGTACTTATAATAGCAGAAGTAAAGCCAATGATTTAAGATTAAACTTTCTTACCATGTTGGTTACATTGTGATTTTAGGTAATCAAAAGAATGACAGGAGGAGGTGCGGATTTCGCATTTGAATGTGTCGGTGATACAGGAATAGCTACGACTGCTTTACAATCGTGCTCGGATGTAAGATTTCTCTTCTATTTACTCTCATCTTGTTTGAATTTATGCTCACTATATTGTGTACAAATGCCTTTTTATGACGTTTTCAATGTGGATATATCTCAGGGATGGGGCATGACCGTTACTCTAGGTGTACCGAAAGTGAAGCCTGAAGTTTCAGCTCACTACGGACTTTTCCTTTCCGGGAAATCTTTAAAAGGAACTCTTTTTGGTGGTTGGAAGCCTAAATCTGATCTTCCTTCACTCATTGAAAAGTACATGAACAAGGTATTATATAAGCTCACAGCTACATTAGCAAAATCACTTCTAGTCGACGAACAGTTTGTTTACGTTTTCACGCTATTTGTGGCGCAGGAGATTATGATCGATGAATTGGTCACGCATAACTTGGCATTTGATGATATCAATGAAGCTTTTGAGCTTATGAGAGAAGGAAAGTGTCTGCGTTGTGTTCTTCACATGCCAAAGTAAATGACACAAAAGCACATATACAGTTTTAAGAAAGATGAACAAAGGCTCTGTACATTCTACAGTTTGATTTGGTTTGTTGTGATCTTTCGTACATTATAAAGATGGAGCAACATTGGTTGCGTTTTGCCACATGATGAATCAAACGAGTGTTTAGAAACAATATACATTTAAAAAACGAAACTTTTTTGCAGATTTCAATTGTCAAAACTTACAAAGTTTTGAGTTTTTGTAACTTTTGAATTCAACCGAATTTGAAATGCTTTTACTGAATGGTGGTGAGACGCGGCCGTCTTTAAAACGCGAATTGAATGTTGCAAACGCAATTCACTGATGATCGCTGTGTATTAGTCGCGGTACCTGCGGTGAACAGTCTTTGTCGTTTCATCGGAGCTTGAATGAGCAGCATGGAGGAGGAATCGGAGAGAAGGAAAGCCATCGCTCTATTCATGGCTTTTGGTACAAAAGGCGATGTCTACCCTCTCGCTGTAATCTCTCTCCTTCTCTATCGATTCGGATTTTGAGTTCTCTTAGGAAACGAAACCAAAAAAGTGTTTTTGTTTTTGCAGGCAATTGCGGCAGCTTTCTCTCGTGTTCAGCAACACTACTCTGTGATTTTAATGTCACATTTAGCTCATGAGGTTGGGTTTTTCTTCTTCTTCTCTTAAAGTTCTCAAATTGCAGTAACCACGGTCTCGAATCAAAAGGTAAAGAGGTTGATTTGTTGCAGAACTTAAGCTCTCACTTGATCAAAGCGAAAGTTTCATTTTTTCCTATCAATTCTCCTCCTGCTCTGTCTAGTGAAGCTCAGGGTACTCAAAACGCCACAGGTCAATACTCTTATGTTAGTTTCTTCTTTCAGTTTTTGTATTCTTCATACCTTAGCTTTAAGCATTCATCTTTCTTTTGTGGGTTTTATTCAGACTCAACAAGAATACTTTTTCTGGAGGAAAAAGAAAGGATAAAAAGGAAACACAGACAAGAGTGTCGTTCTGCATTCGGAAGCATTTTCGGAAAGGATCCTTGTATGGACGGGGATTTTGTTGTCATAAATTTCTTTGCATTGGTACATTTACTTAATACGCTCCATTGTATCAGGGTCATGATTGTGTCTGTTTTCTTAATGATGGTTATGATCATGTGATAAGAAAGACTAACAGTAGTTCTTCTGATTGTACATTTAGGAAGGATGGAGCCTTGCAGAACTTTTCCAGATCCGTGGTGTAGTGGCTGCTCCTTATGTTGTTCCGTACAGGTAACTTCGTAGTTTGGAAGTTTGAGCGTGACATCCTGGAAATGGAGGTTGACCACTTTAATTCTTCTTTTTTGTACAGTCCCCCGTCAGGCTTCGAAAGACACTTTAGGAAGGAACTTCCGGACCTGTACAAGTACTTGAAAGAAGCCCCCATTGGAAAGGTATTCCATAAAAATTGTGATACAAACATATAATTGATTATTTTCTCATGAACTTTTCTATTCTATATGTTTTTGCAGGTTAGTTGGAGTGATGTAACTCACTGGATGTGGCCTCTTTTTACTGAAGAATGGGGATCATGGCGATACGAGGAACTCAACCTAAGTTGTTATCCTTTTGCAGTAGGTGTTTTTTTAAACATAGAGACCTAGAAAGATGCATTTTACATATTGTGAAAAATGATAGTGTGAACTGTTACCTGTACTCATTGGATGCAGGATCCAGTAACAGACCTTCCAATTTGGCATAGCCGACCGCCATCTCCCTTGGTCTTGTGAGTTGTGAATTCTCTTGGTGGTAAAATATGATCACTTTGCCATCTATCTTGGCATCACGATTTTATCTTCATATACTATGTATTTTCTGGTTACTTGATCTATCTAATGTACATTTTCACTTTATAATTCTAACACTGGCTGATATGTAACTAAATTTTAAGAATTTTGATTTTTAGTAATTGAGTGGTAATATTATACTGTTATCAATTTAAAACCCAGATGAGATTGCATAAGTTTGTAGGTAAAGTGTCATATATTTTCCTTTCAACAGGTATGGTTTCAGCAAAGAAATCGTCGAATGCCCTGGTATGTAGGATGTTTTTCGCTTTTACCGAAATGTTTTTATGTGCTCTGCTAGCATCTTCTTCAAAAAGTTATCTGGGTAGTAGTTTTATTCTTCGTTCTTGAGAATATATGTGATGTGAACTTTATATCATAGAAGAAAAGTGTAAAAAGCAGACCCATATCTAAAAGGATGTCTGTTTTCCATCTGGAAGAAAGGAGTAGAAACTAATTGAATGTAACAGATTCATTGTTAAAGATGACTCTTCTTGTATGACGTGCAGTTGTTTTTTCTGCCCTGAGAACACATTATAACATCTCAGAGCAATTGTCCTTGACCTGGAAAGCTTCGTTTTCTGCATTTCACGGCATTCATTTTTTCTTATTAATAGATTACTGGCCATTGAGCGTTCGAGTCTGCGGCTTTTGGTCTCTGCCCAATGAATGGCAGTTTTCATGCAACAAGTGTGGAGACAATCCTTCTGCAGGGTGCCTGGGTACAGACGATTCCCATACATGCTCAAACCACACTGAGTTGTATACTTTTATATCGTCTTTTGAGGCTGCCCTGCCTATCTTTGTAGGGTTGAGTTCTGTTGGAAGGTCTAAATTTAAGTTGATCCCTCTGAATCATTTCTATTTTCTCTGTTTCTAATACTTTTTGTGTCATATGAACACTGAGAGTCATTCTGAATATATAACCCATGCTCTATTAGTGTACGACAGTAATCGTTCTCTTTGCTTTTGCAGCATGGGTTTTGTAAGGGATCCCGTAGCCTTTCTTCGAGTTCTCCAATCTGTTATCCAGATTACTGGTTACAGGTTTATCATTTTCACAGCGGGTTATGGACCTTTAGATGCAGCAATTTGGACCATTGCTAATGGATCAGATTCAAGTGAGAAACAACCGTTACATGCTGGAATCTCTATTTTCAACGGCAAGCTTTTCTGCTTCTCTGGGTGAGCATAGATTTGCCCAATATTTAATTGGCGATGATTTACCTAAAAAATTGAAGATCATTATATTTAGACATGGCAAAACCTTTGTTACACTGTGGCCATATTACCTACTTAATGCTCTGTCTCTCTGAATTAGTATGGTGCCATACAATTGGCTGTTTCGAAGATGCGCTGCTGCAATTCATCACGGTGGCAGGTGAAAATGTCAGCTGGATGTCTTTTCCTAGTGAACATGGACACACATAAATAGACGTGAACTGATTTTTTTCTTGTCTTTTTATATGAACTTTTGTTCCCTGTGGAAATCAGCGGTTCTGTTGCTGCAGCATTACAGGCTGGAATCCCACAGGTTTGTCTTTGTGTGTGACTTTAGCTCTTTGTTATAAATGGTAAAACTAATTGTTTGTCTACAAGGACCAGTAGAAATTTAGCTGTACAGAGTAACTAATAGAGCTATTGGATTCTGGCTGTTGATACATCAGAAGAACATGTCATGGTTCTTCAATATATGTTTGCTATATGGTTACTCTGTCGTAAACTTTACTAATACTTGCTCTGTTGCTCATAAACCAAAGTCTTATGCACTGCTTGGTTACAAATGATGATTAACGTTCTTAAAGCTTCATCTGGTGTCTTCTGGGTTGACAGACAAATATTGGTGTTTCATTTGAATCAGTCTCAAGTTGTAATGTCAAAAAGTGACCACCTAATGTGTCTATATGTCTTTCTACAGATCATATGCCCATTTGTGTTGGATCAGTTCTATTGGGCTGAAAAGATGTCTTGGCTTGGGGTTGCTCCTCAACCATTGAAAAGAAGCCACCTGCTTCTAGAGGAACCAAATGATGAGAACATCATGGAAGCTGCACAAGTGGTAGCAAAAGCTATATACGATGCATTGTCTACAAAAACTAGGGCTCGTGCCATGGAAATTGCTGAAATATTATCTCTTGAGGTTAGTTTATTCCTCCTGATCGATGGCCCAGAATCAAAGTATCCTTTCTTCCCATGGAGTTTTTTCGATGTAGTGTAGTCTTCTCTTTCGTTTTTTTGAGTAATTTTTTCTGGGAACTGATAGTTTTTGGGCATCCAAAAAAAATAATTTTAGGATGGAGTCACAGAAGCTGTGAGAGTGCTTAGAGAAGAGGTGTGTGAAGTTTCAGGCAGCAACTCAGTATTTAGATGTGCAGAGTCATAGACAAACGTAAAGCTAATATCAAGTGATGGTGATCAATGCATACCGACTGTTAGCAACCGTAAAATAACGTCTATTTTTTCTACTTGTTGTGCTTCTTTTGATAGTATTACATTTGGATCAAACAAATTTAAGACGTTATAAACACCTAAAAATTTCTTAAAAAGTTTTGTGAGAGCTTCGATCAAATAAGAGTCAACAACTTTGAACTTTCCTTCATGAAAAAGCATAAACTAGAAACTAAACCAAATTACATATAAGCCGGTTAGCGTAAACATCGATCAGGTTTGGTCTAGTCCGGTTCGGTATGATAGGGACGAAAACCGTAAGAAAATTTCGTCTTTTTGGAGAAGAAACAGTCTCTCTGTTCGACGCAAGAGGAAAAACCCTACGAATTACCTCGACTCGTTAATCACTTCTCCGACCACCGTCTCTTTTCTTCTTCCCCCGGCGGAGACAAATTCGTTATCGCGATTTGAATCACTGGATAATGAAATAGCGATTGAAAGATGTTTGAAGGACTTGTGCAAAAGCTATTGTTAGGGTACTTAGGTCGCTACATCAAAGACATTCAGAAAGACCAGCTCAAGATCACAGTCTGGAATGGTATTTTTCACATCTTTTCTCGTTCTCTCCCTCTGTTTTTCGTTCTACAAGCACAACAATATTACTCTATTGGATGATTTACTCACAATTTCGTGCTTTTAACTGCAGAGGAAGTCTTATTGGAGAACGTGGAACTGATTCTTGAGGCATTTGAGTATTTGCAGCTTCCAATTGCTCTTAAACAAGGTGATATAGTTGGATTTTAAGCTTTCGATTCTGTTAGTTTTTTTATTTGTTTTCTGTGGATCAAATTGTTTATTGTTCGTTCTTATAGGTCGTGTTGGGAAATTGAGTATTAAAATTCCATGGAAAAAGCTTGGTAGGGAACCTATCATTATTATGCTTGAAGATGTCTTTGTATGTGCATCACAACGTAATGATCAAGAGGTGATATCCTTGTCTAATACCCCTTTTATGAGACATGATGATAAGCGGTTGTATTTAACCTTAAATGTGTTCATGTTCATTGCAGTGGAGTTCAGATGTGGTTGAGAAAAGAGAGTTTGCTGGTAAGAAAGCTAAGCTTGCTGCTGCAGAACTGGCAAAATTGTCCAGACGCGTCTTTGGTGAGTATTATAGTTCCTTCAACTTATTACATTGCACTTACTTGTTTATCTTTTAAGATTGCTCCTATACAACATTTTTGTTTAGCGCCTTTCAATTTTTATTTTTTCCAGATAGTCCAGCGGGGAATCCTTTTATGTCATATATTGCTGCCAAGGTGACATTATGTTCTGCAAGCTTCCTTTTGCTTCTTTTAGTTTTAGTATCTTACATTCTTCGTATTATGTTTGGTCTGATGCTGTATTTTCATTTTTGAGGAAGTGTAGATCTTCCTGCTTGTGGATGAGATTATCAATTATGTCTTTGCTTCTTTCTACAATGTTAACTTTTTTTCTTTATTGGCTTAGATTCTTGATAGCATTCAAGTGTCCATCAGAAACTTTCACATCTTATACTCCGATGCACAACCTGAATCAGTAAGTCTCCTGCTTGTTCAGTTTAATTTTGCTAGAATAGAGGCTTGTACTTTGTAATTTTCCCTTTGCAATTGTGGAAACTAATATTCATCGATAATCTTACTGTTAGTCGTGGTTTATTTGTGAGAGCATAGCATAGATCATGGAGGATATGAATTTATATAGATTCAAGTATTTGAGCATGGTGATGCTAAATTTCTATTAGTCTTTCTTGCGATTCGCTAGAGGACAATTTGAATAATCATTTGGTGTTGTTACTTTCCCACTTTCATATCTTTGACTGTAAACTGCTGTCTGCAGGTACAAGTTGTATTGGGATTGCGGTTTTCAAGCTTGACGATTACTAAACAAAACCCAGTTGGGTAATCTCTTGATGCACCTTCTCTAGCACTTAAAATTTGTATTCCACTTTTGTGTTTGATTCCTAGCTTTGCTTTATTCTATGGTAAGGATTTGTGCTTTAAATTGCAATGTGAGACAGCAAAGAGCATACCCCACTATAATTGCTATAATTTTCTCCCAGTTGTTTGATTCCTTGTAGCTTTGCTTTACTCTATGGTAAGGTGATGTGTTTTGAATTACATTGTGAGATGGCAAAGTGTATAGCCCACTATAAATTTCTCCCGACTGTCTCTTTTCTTACTGTAATTTTTCCTTAATATATATTTCTTCTGTAAGCTAAATTATTGGTGGTAAGCCAGGATCTGTGGTTGAGATATGTGCACCCTGAAATATCCTGACTTGATGTCTATGTTGAATATCAGGCCATCGGTTGGTAAATTGAGAGGGGGGCAAGTGAATAAACTTGTGGAAATTGAAGCTTTGGAAATATATTGCGACATGTATGAGGGAAACATGGACTTTCCAAGTGTTAATGAAAAAAGAGCTTTTGACAACTGGTGCCAGTCGAGATTGCAAAGCAATAGATTTGGTTATTTACTGAAGCCAGTCCATGTTTGTGTGACGCTATTGGTAATGGATCCAAAACAGTTGTCACTGGTTTGCTGTCTTTAACATCTTTCGTTATCATCTAAGCTTTGTTGCTGCTCCATGACGCTGCATGCTTGCTTTAGCTTTAGGATTATGTTAAAAATGAGGTGGACTCATTTGTATGTTATATCTGCCTGCGGAATTTTGGTGACATTTTTATCAACCAATGTTACTAGAAATGATTTGCATTGCTTTTTTTGCCAATCTGTTTATTGTTAACCATCAACTCCATGTATACATTATATTTGGTGAATGATTTTTGTAGATATCTGATCAAAAGACAATATTTATACAGAAAGCACATTGTTGTATGCATCAGCTATTGCTTTGGTGCATTTTCTGCTGTATATAAATAGGAATTCTCCATTTTGCCTGATACACCTCTTTGCATAGGTCAATCGATCTGGAGAGATTTATGACGATCTACCTCAGTATTCTATCAGCGCTGAGTTGACTGATGTGGTTAGTTCTCAGAAATTGATAAATTAGGTTCAAAGCTAAGATTTTATTTACCATTTCAAGATCCACTCTAACTTCCACTTATGCGTTTCAGGTCATGACTCTGAATGAATTTCAGTTGCAGCAGATTCTTATTCTGGTAGATTACTTGCAAACCAGCCAATTGCGTGAGAGGTAAGCTTTTTTTTTTTTTTTCAATAGGGTAGCGATAATTTTTCCTCCATTCAAACTTTTCTTTAGTCTTCTGAGATTAAGCTCTATTTTTTTTTGCTACACTATGGAATGTTTTGAAGAACTACTAATTTCAAGAATATATTAAATGGTTTAGGTATGGGCGGTATCGTCCCTGCTCCACTTCCTTATCAAAGAAACCACCAGGATGGCAGAAACTTTGGTGGCACTATGCCCAAAAATCAATTTTAGCTGATGTACGGAAGAAACTGTGGAAAACTTCATGGAGATTTCTTGAACAGCGAATGCAAGTTTACACTGACATCATTTCTTTTACTTTTAATTAGATGATGCTTAATCACATAGCTATTACAATTTTGATTCTCTTATAAATTCTGCATACTTCCACACAAATAACTTACTGTTTCATGGCATTAGTAGACAAATACTCCCGGCATATATTCAAGCGGTTTGCCTAATTTTATAGATTTTTGTTTTGGGAAAAAATACAGGAGAATGCGCAGGAGGTATATCAACTTTTACAAGATAAAGCTAGATTTTCTTCGCAGAGAACAGGCAAGGATTTTATTTTCCTCCATATCTGATAAGAAATGTCAGGGTTTGTTCATTATGTTGCTCCGTGTTCTCCTATTTGTTTAACTGCATGAAATTGCCCAACACAGCCTGTTGGATTCGATGTAGAGCATAGAAAGCCTTATTATATTTTACGTGATTTTACATAATTAGGGAGCATCTCATGAGGTGGTTTTTCATTTTGGTGTGTTTTGTCCTCTAATTACTGCACATGTAGTGAATGGGTAGTGGTAAGGAGATGGTTTAGAAGCACATTTCACATCACAAAAGTCCATCAGGGATTATGAGGTGATTTCATCTGGTTGAGTTCTAAGAATGCGTAGTGGTAATGAGAAGATGATTTAGAACCATATTTCAGTAAGGGCTGCCATTTGTTTCAAAATCTTATATCTGCACATGCTTCCGTACGAATGGTTTATTGCATAGGTAGCTGTAGCAGCGTAGGGAACTTTTAAACTTGTTGGAATTTTGGAATTAGAGGTAGAAATTGCAGAATACTTGGTCTAAGCTTCATCTACATTTTCAAAAAAAGGAAATTGAAGAAACATTTTCTTTTCTTCTAACATCTATAGAATACGCTATAGCTTATCATCCAAAAAATGGGGTTGTTCTGAAATTGCCGACTGAAAGAAATACTATGTTCTCTTCCCTAAACTTTTTGTTGCCTTGCCTTAGTCTCCATCACATGTTGCTAAGATTCTTTTTGCTGGACATTTTTGTTCAACTAATGCATACCCTTTATAACTTGAAGATGAGTTGATGTAATATGCCTGTTTCTTCTGTAGCATTTTCAAACCAGAGTTTTCCTTGTCAAGTTGCTTCTCTAATAATATGACTGTGTTTTATGCCTCTGGCTACAGTCAATCGATGAGTCTATCCTTTTGGGTTTGGAAGAAGTGGAGAAGAAGTCTGACATTGATGATATCTTAAGTTATAGGTCTGCAGCGGAAGGTGAGATGCAGGTATGGTAAATTAGGTTGCTATCGTATATTTTGGCTGAGATACCCAAGGTTGTTCAGATATCTATCATTAGTTGATGTCCTAGCAATGGCAATTTCTTATCTGACCTTTTACCTTGGATCTTATTATGCAGGAAGCTTGTTCAGCACTGACAGTGAACACGGAAGCAACTGGTGCCACTGGCTCTGAAAAGGAACAGAGTGCCTCCGAAAAGGAACAGAGTGATGATCCTACATCAAATAAGTCGCGTGGGTGGTTGAACTGGTTGTCACGGGGAATGCTTGGTGCCGGAGGCACAGAGGATTCTAGTCAGTTTTCTGGTGTTGTTTCCGATGAAGTTGTCAAGGTATTCTAAGTACCATTTAATAGCAATGGAGTTTTAAAATTCTTCGAAACATCCTAGTAACTGTTCATCCACTGCAGGATATACACAAGGCAACAAAGTTTCACCCTCTTTCTTCATCTCCTAGAAATACAAGTGCAACTGATAAGATCTGTACGTGCTCCATTCGACTCAACGTACACAAAATTTCTGCTACTTTGCAACATATAAGTGGGTAAGTTACAATTTCTCAGTTACTTCATCATGGCCTCTGCCTTAATTAGTTAGTCTTTTCATTTTCCTTTATCTTTTTTATTCCACAGGAATTCTTCTCAAGTTATTACAGAGTTGGAAATTTTGGGGGTGATTGTTGATTGCAAGTCTTGGAAAGATTCTACAGCCATGATAGTATCTATTATTTCTGGAAGGCTGGTCTATCCTCACAATGGCAAAGAAATTCTAACCATGAAAGGGGTTTGTGTCCCAATATTGTGTTATAACCTATGCTAATATGCCATATTGTTAATAATTGCTAATATCTGAAATCATGAACATTATCAGACTAATGCTTGTTTAATAAGGTGATAGGTGTAACGTATGCTCCATAGTCTGTTATAAAAATCGATTCGCTTTTCATACTGTTTTCAGGGAAAAATAATTTAATTGTTTCATGCAGGTCTGTTCTCAGAGTGATACTCTAGAAATGAAACCCTCATATGGAGCACGGTTGGAGATGTCTAAAGATCATGATGTTGCATTGTCATTAAAGGTGAACTAACTGCACCTTGCATCAGCGTTTTGTGGACGAACCCAACGCTTGCTCCTCTCAGGAGTCTTAGTCTTTTGTTCGTAGCTAACTATTAGGATTGACTTTGTTATAGATTTTTGCATCTTGTTTCTGTAGGTCACCCTTCAACCACTTGAAGCCGCTTATGATGTAGATTTCTTCCTAGCTGTCAGTAATTTTTTCTCGGGTTCAAGATACTTCAAACTCCAACATGAAAGGGTGAGCTCTTATTTCACTACATTTGCTACATGCTCATAATGTTTGTTCTGAAAATTTTATGAAGTTTTTGAAAAACAAGTTTTAAGCAAGTATGGTTATAAGTAGAATATAATGTCAGTTTGTCTCTGTGATTCAGTATCGTAGTGATCACATGTCTGAGAGTTGATTCTGCTAATTGTACTGAACTTATGAATTTCATAGATTAAATTTATGAATTGACCAAGGAATCCAATCAGATTAATGGAGCTAAGTGTATTTATTCGGAAATTAAGATTGACACAGAAAGTCCACTAAAGAGCACATTATTTATCCACTATCGACTCAGTGATACTAGATCATTACTTAATTTATTTTTCATTCAGCGTGAGTTGGATTTGAAAGAAAATACTTGCTAACTGAAGTTTTTATTGAAATAAAATGCAATTCAGTGTTATCCTTGGTCGTGCAGTGCACATGCCATATATATATAATGTTGTAAAGTTCCCACAATCCAGTCTTTTTGCAACTCTCTGTTTACCTCCAAGGGATAAATCCATATACTCTCTTCACATGTAGCAGTCGAGTAAAATACCAGACTCTAAAAATGTTAGCAGGATCCTGAGAATGTTTAATTTTTTTGCTTCTACTTGTATTTAGAAGAGATGGTCATAATTTTTATCAATGCGGTTATTGGTGTTCCAGGCTTGTTTATCACATTCTGCTATCCATTGCTGGGAACGAGATTTCTCTAAAGCGATAAAATCATTGTTTATTTGCTTGTAGAATGATCACATATTTGATTTTGTGGCTATTTCATATATTAAATGGTTGCAAGAGATGTTTCTGAAAGAAGATTCATGAATTTTTTCTTTAACCTCACACGGGAAAACAGATAACAGTTCTCTTTTGCGGCTCAGGTTTTATCATCATTCAATGGCCTTGAAAGTGAAACTCGATTGGGGGCGAAAGCTGAGTAAGTGTTTCCTCTATCGAAACGTTAGATATAGATTCATATCCTAATTAATTGTCATGCTTATGTGTGTCGTGGTTTGTTTAATAGATACCTCTTATCAAGCCGAAATAAAGTTAAGTGGGACCTGGACATAAAAGATCTTACCTTAAGTTTCCCTGGACGATTGGTTGAATCAGAAAGCTATAATCTGGTATTTCGCTTATACAAATATTTTGTTGTTATCTGTATTTTCATATTTGTATCCTTCTAGTATTTATTAAATCTTCCTATGCATTCCCTTGTACAGGTTCTGGTATTGGAATCTCTTTCTATCACATCTAGTTGCACAGATTCTCTTAGCCCAATTACAAGAATGCAGTCTGATGTGGTGGATGGTTTACAAAGTTCCGTTGCAGCCTTAGATGCTTTTCAAGTCAAAGATCTCTATGACCATTTTGATATCAATATCTGTGACCTTGAGGTAAGATATGTTTTATGTTTTTTTTTTTATTGGAGTTATTTAAGCAATCATATATGTTCTTACATGTGCATCTTGTGCAGATGAAGCTCATGAAGATTCATCCTTTCCAAGAACTTTCCCTTGTGGAGAAATCATCTTTACTTATCAAGTGTGCATCTTGTATAATTCCGGAGGAGTCAATTTTGAAGCAGTTGGAGGTATTCAAATTTAATCTCAGGTTCCGAGGTGGCTGTATCTAGTTTAGCTGAGTGAATGAATAACTTCCTAGTTCCTTGTACTAAATGCTTGTACTTTTATAGAGGCGTCAACCTCATTTTGGAATTTATTTTTTGCCATTCCATTCATTTTCAGGTTGAAGCTACTCTGCCTGTGTTCAATGTCCATTTTTCTCCGTCCATATTCGAAGGAGTCATGTCTGTGATTGAATATCTTGATATTCAGGATCATGGAGATCGAAATGCTCCACCTTCCCCGGCTCCTATCTTTCGCTTCGCCATCAAAACCAACTTGGCACTTTTCAGGTTGCACGTCAATCTTGAAAATGAAGGAGAAAATAGCACAGTGCTTCTTCTTTCTGTACAGCAGCTGGATCTCTGGTAGGTATTTGTTGCAACAGTAAAGGAAGCTCATTTTGTGTCTTTTTATAGTATCATTGGAAAGTTAACCTTCAGCTATTAAGCAAGCCTGAATGCAGCATTTTTGTTGTTGTATATTTACATCTACCACAGTGATGTCTGCTTGTTTTGCCAAACAGTTGAATATGTTCACATGCTTTCTTATCATACACATATTTATTCTTACGATCACTGCCTATAACTCATCTACTGATGCCATTGTCAAAACCACATCCATCCAATTCTTTTTCTCTCGGTTCTCAATTGTTAAATATTGTAGCACTGGGGGTTCCTGACAAGTTCCCTTGTACAATCGTCATTTTCAGGTATTCACGTACCAAATTTGAAGAGTGGTCAGTCCGTGCGAAAACACTGGAAATGATAGCTTGCTCCTCTAAAGATGCAGCTGACAGTCATATTATATGTTCATCTGGGAATCTACTCAAATCGTCTTCTTCCTATGGACATGGGATGGATGCTCATAGTAGCAATCAAACCGACATTATTGATACTGGAAGAACCCCTGAAGCTGCTATCAGCTTAAATTGCAAGGTTTCCCAAAGTAAAAATTTTGTTTTTCACAAGTATACAATCTATTGGAGGGGGGCTGAACTCCATTGCTACCCGTACATATTTGGTTTGCTGACAAATGTTTTGGATAAGATAGCCTCCTACAAGATCTCCTCTGCTGATACAAATCCCTCTAGCCTTACTACAGATACCAGTACTCCAACAGAAATTCCTCAGTTTGATTTTGAAAGGTTTGGATTCTCAAACTTCATTGAAAGTAGATCTTGTGGCTGCATTCCTCTTGACAAATATCCATTTGTGACCATTCACAATTCGGGTTCTCTTGGTAGCCTAGAAAGTTCTCTTTGTTATTCAACTTCTGACTGGAGGAAGTTATTTATATTAAGGAATAGAAAGGATGAGACAGATAAAGGTTTGAACTACGAATGTAACAGCTGTACTTTTCAACCGAAACGTGATTGTCTTCCTCTGGATGAGCTTGCGTCCTCCAGGGGTCTTGGTCAGGCCAATCACTTTACAGTTGATGTGCATGTCGTCAACACCAATGTGCATTTTCATGATTCTTCAAGTGTATTTGGAACTATTATACTGCCAGTATCCAGATACTTGCTTACCATTTCAGACGATCGTGTCGATTTGGTTGCCTCTGCTGAAGACTTGATGCTGGAGTCATCTTTGTTCACCAACTATTCTGGTGGGTTTCTTTGGAAACATTCATTAACAGAGGTCTCACCAGTTTTGAACCTACGTGTAAGGAAGAGGAATTTGGAGCCTTCTGGTTCTGAACTTGAAGTGAGCATAGGTATTCAACACACATGCTGCATTTTGCCGCCGGAATATTTGGCCATTATAATTGGATACTTCTCGCTTCCTGATTGGACTTCGAAGTCAGACCTTCATTCATCGCCACAAGCTACTGAGTTCACCAAGGCTCATTCTGAGCTTGCCATTACTTATAAAATTGAGATACTGGACTCCACTTTGATTCTTCCTGTGGAAAATGATGACTGCCGGCAACTGAAAGCTGACATTCAGCAGTTATATATTAGCTTTATTCTAGAGTGTGCTTTGAGCAATGTGGTGCAGCACATACCACCGGAATGTGTTATTCCACTTAATCTTGTAACTGGGCGAGTCGACTGTTTAAACATATTTGGGCGGGGCTTATCCCTATCATTGCTGCTCTCTGAGAATGGCATATCAACATTCGAGAAGGACGCCGTGTGCAGAAGTATCACACTGGCTGCTAGAGTTATCGCTGATGCTTGGATTAGATTACCTTGTGATCGCAATCCGTTGACAGATTTGGCATGTGTAATGTCAAGGGTTGAAGTCTGTGAAATTGTTTCCGATGGTAGGTGGTATTGCCTTTCATGTTAACTTCTGCTCCTCAGTGTTTTTTTTTCTATAGTGATTATGTATTTTCAAGTGATGTTTACATGTGTTATCTTTTTTCTTTTTCTTTGCAGATTCAGATGCCTTGGATGGGTTTAAGGCATTTATTGATGTGGTTGATCAGCTTTCTTTAGTTGATGACGAATCAAAATTTTTCGTGTCTGATGTTCCTCAGTTTCTTCATACAAAGATGCGTCAAAAGCAAGAGCTGCCTGTTGCACCCCTTCAATCTTCCACAAGCTTAATAAAATTCAGAATTTTTGTCAATCTTTTGACGACAAAACTGCATCGATTAAGGAAAGATCCTGGAACACTGCTCTCCGAACCAGTGCTCCAAGCTGATATGAAATTTGTTTGCTCTGGAGAACTTAAAAATAATTTCCCTTTGAGCTTGGATGTTCAATTTTTCGAAATTGAGCTTTATTCATTGCTGAGCTCAGTCATGTTAGCTAGATGCATCAGTGCATATGGGGATCCATTGGCACTTAAAGTCAGATTTACAGAACAGGCTGAAAATAAATACGATCTATGTTTTTCTCTCCCATCCCTAGACATCTGGTTACACTCTTTTGATTGGATTGAAGTTATTGAACTTCTGAAATCTTATTCCCAGAAACTGGAAGACGGTAGTCGAGACCCTTTTTTGTCAAAAGGTTTAAACTTGGACATGGATGAATCTATTGAAGAGGTAAGGAATATTTGTGACAATACTGATCGGACTTTGAATGTTCTGCACACTGGGGTATCAGAGAACTCTAGTGAGGTTATTGTATTTGCTGCAAGATCAGAGATTATTGGTGTCACAATCCATTTTCCTCTTTGCACAAGCCACACAGAATTTCCAGGGTTCATGGCAACTGATATTCATGAGACATCTGAGGAAGAGCACACAAAAAGATTTAAAGGCAAATACTGTAAATATGTTTCTGTTACAGCATGTAGTAGGAGCGGCGAACTCTCTATTCTTGGGAGAGATGTCAAAGTGAGCTATAAGATTGAAAAGCTCAGTGGGATTCTTGCAATATCTGGGGTTGATACAGTCAGGTCTTGCTCTCTGTTTGGGGCGTCACAACTACTTGTACAAAGTAGTATTCAGATGGATCAGAACAAACTCATGAGCATAGATGTGGGGCTACTGTCTGACAATGTAGAGATGCATGCATCTCATCAAGTATTATCTTTCTGGCATGGAGTTACATTTGATGCACCTGAGACACCATCTTCACAAAATTCGCAAGGAAACATGAGTATAAGAGTCCAGATAAGAGATGTGTCTCTTCTTATATCAGATGGAAGGGTATGTTTGTGCTTTTTATACTGATATAATATCTCTGTCAAAGTTATCTAACACAGAAGTGGCCTCACAAGTATTCACTTTTGCTACTTATGTGTATATCACTGTTATTGTGTTGCCACTTCGGTTGTGGCCCCATGTCTTTGTTTGGCAGCTCACATGTTCGTTCTGTTTGCTCAATTTCTGCATGCTAATGTAATGTTTTATGATACACTGCATCATTGATCACACTTATACGTTCATCAAGTGTTGCATTAGCATATAGTGGGGCTATGCCACTATGCCTTGTACTGCATGTGTTGGTCTTCGTGATCAGTTGATGTCTGCTTAAGAATCTAATGGTACTTCTTTGTATTAGTGCTTGAGAGCTTAGTTTTCCTAAATTGACAAGCATAATTTGATGGGTGAATTTTGGGTTGTTTTAAATGTATAACCAAGGCAGAGAAGGCAAAAAAGTTGCAAATTGGTCTGCGTTCTACATTGTCAAGATCATGTTTTATTCCATGATTGTCTGTGTGCTCCGTACCTATTAGTGATTGTACTGTATAGGCCACTGCTCAGCTTGAATTTTTTTTTTAGCTACTTCTGCTAAAGACTTCTCTTGTCTCTTTACTTTCACGCAGTGGGGATGTAGCGGTCTGCTTCTTGAAGTTCTTATAAAAAACTTTCTCCTGCAAGCTAATCTGACCGAAAAGAACGTGGAGAGTTTGGTTTCATGTGATCTTGAAGTGAATTATAATAATATGCACAAGGTACGAGGCAGCAATCAGAATCCTGCTGTCATTTTTATCTTTGTTTTGGTAGTATCCTGATAACTTCTCGTGGATATATATTGAAGGTTTTGTGGGAGCCTTTTATTGAGCACTGGAATTTTGATATCAAATTATCCCGAAAATTTGAGGCAAATTCTTTGCTGAACAATGCTGGGCTCACTGAAGTAATTGTTGCATCATCAAATCAGCTCAATGTGAACTTAACAGAATCTCTTTTTGAGGTAAGATGAGATATAATTCCGTCCTTGTTAAAATCTTCTGTAGTAATTAATGTTGGCAGGGACTGGTTAGTTTCACTCTGCTTGGTCTATGACCCTCAATTCTGGATGTGGTTTTGGTGCAAGATCCTATAATCAAATTTCTCGCTAGTTTTCAGATAGGATGAGTAGCTTCCAACTTTCTGTCTACTTATATTATTGATAAGACTATGGGTATTAAAATAATCCCACATCGGATGGGAGGGAACCAATCAAAGCTTTATAAAACCTCAGGGCACTAAAACCCTTAAGCTCGCTTTTTGTGGTGAGTTCTACCCAGGGGTCTTTGTGGGCTTGGTTTGGCTCACTCCTTATCAATCATCATCGGAAATATGCTTTGCAAACTTATTATCTGTAAACCCTCAGTTCCATATATGCTCATTTTGTCCTTTCCTTGTTGAAGTGCATTTTCAGGATAATTGAGATGTCGAACACTTTGGAATTGATGGAAACAGATGGTATTCCTGATGATAAGGGACTGTCAGTTTACTGCACCAGAAGTACCAGGACAGAACGATATTCCCCATATGTACTTCAAAATTTAACTTCTCTTCCTTTGAGGTACCAAGTTTTCCAAGGACATGATTCAGCTCTGTTCAATAATATGTCAGCTCCAGTGACTCAGAACTTTGTGCAACCCGGTTCCTCTGTTCCCATCTATATCAATAATAGTGACACACTACTTATTCCTGATAGACGTCGAAGTCAATTTGGTTGTTTCAACAGCGAATCTGGTGATGCCACACATCATTATATGAAGATCCAACTTGATGGAACATCTTTTGCTTCTCCTCCTCATTCAATGGATCGAATTGGCCTTTCCTGTTTTGAGGTTGATTTTTCCAAAACATCAAACTCCAGTAATAATGTTGAGAAAGCAACTAAATCTGGTACTGGAAGCAGCTTTGTTGTTCCTGTTGTGTATGAGGTTTCATTGCAGCAGCAGAGCAAGTTGATACGAGTATACTCAACTGTATGTATGACTTCATTACAATGTAGATGCTTTGTAGTTCTTATAAATGTTGAGTATGCATACGATCTTTCCCTTTTTCAGGTTATAATTTTGAACTCCACATCCATGCCATTGGAACTTCGCTTTGATATTCCATTTGGTGTCTCCCCAAAGGTTATTGAATTCTAATATGCCAGTTTGTTTTATCTGCACCAGACACTCTTTCTATGCTTCTTAGAAAAAAAAAAAGCTTTGATTCTTTTCTTTTATAGTTTCCTTAACTGGTTGATTTTAACACCATCTTTTATTCTTATTATGTCATTCTATTCCAGATCCTAGATCCAATTTTTCCTGGTCAAGAATTTCCACTGCCTCTACACTTGGCTAAATCTGGCCGGCTTCGATGGCGTCCCCTCGGAGATTCTTATTTGTGGAGTGAAGCTCATAGCATCTCCAAAGTTCTTTCTCAAGATAGCAGGATAGGATTTCGCCGATCTTTTGCTTGTTATCCATGTCACCCTAGCCATGAACCATTTCGGTGTTGCATATCTGTTCAAAGCACTAGCTTGCCGGCATTGTTTTATCTTAATGATTTGCCAGATGGAAATTTTGGTCGGCAATTGCACGATCTTGACCAAGCAAGAGAGCTATTCATTCATCAAGTGACTTTAAGCACTCCATTTGTTGTGAGAAACTGTCTTCCAGAACCAATATCAGTTTCTATAGAAAGTGGCGGCATCACTCAAACTGCATCCCTTTCTGAGGTCTGAGAGATATTTCCATACAATTTCCTTCTGACTGTCGAATCATGTTTTTATATGGTTGATATGGTATTATTTATGTGACAAGAATATGTATCTTTTTAGGGGGAGACGCCATTTCATCATATTGATCCTTTGCATGACCTAGTCCTTGAGTTCAAATTAGATGGATATAGATCATCATCTATAAAGTTTCCACGTTCAGAAACTTTTAGCACAGTAGCTAAGTTCAGTGGAGGGAATTTCTCTCAGATTGAGACTATTTCCTTTGATTCATACCTTGGTGGTGGTAAGGTTTATCTCTTTTTGTTTAAACTTGGCTATTCATTTTGAGACAATTTTAATATTTGCTTATCTTATAGGTTCTGTTTATGTATCGTGTGAGAAAACAATGGATGTAACATGTGGGGCTCGGGAAGTATTAATCTTTGTCCCGTTTCTATTGTATAACTGCACTGGAACTCCTCTGATTGTTTCGGACTGCACCAATGAAACAAAAGGGATTTACAGTGTAATTCCATCCTGTTACAACCTGATTGAGCAACATTTTGTTCAAAGTCGAAAAGTTGGTCTTGGCATTTTGACTTCTGAGAAAGAATTGCCAGATAAAGTTTCAATGGCGGATACCCCTTCTAGTCCTTCCTCATCAGAGTGCAGCAACACTGCTTCTAGCACTGAGAGATTTGTAGACAGGCATGGGACTCAATCAACTCGGCAAGTCCCTTTAGCATATCCAAAAGACTCAGCAATTGTTCGCAAGAGGAGTCTTTCTTCAAAAAGTTTAAGAGAGGTGTGCTTCCAAGGTAATGAGTATAGCAAAGTAAAGGCATGCATTTATTCACCTTGCCCTATTTCCAGGGCTAGTGACACCATGATCCGGGTCAAAAGGGACCTGCCAGGGTCAGATAGTTCAAGTAGCCCATACCCTCTGTGGTCTGCTCCATTTCCTCTTGTTCCACCCAGTGGTTCAACAAATGTAGTTGTCCCACAACCATCGCCTGGTGAATCATCTTTATTATCTGTTACCTGTTCTATTCTTGGTGGTGCATTAGCAGGGAGAACGCAAGCAATTACTTTCCAACCTAGGTGATTGATAGTTTCACCAAATGTTCTATTTTCTCTTTAACCATTATCCCTGTGTATCCACTAAAAACATTCCCATGTTGCAGATATATCATCTGTAATTCATGCAGCCATAACCTGTGTTATAAGCAGAAGGGAACCAATTTAGTTTCTCATCTGGCTGTTGGACAGCATTCTCAGCTTAATTGGACAGATACTACGAGGTTTGTTCAGTTTTCCATTGTCATCGCTTATAAAAGTAGTTCTCATATTGTGCTTCTTATTGATGTAGCTGTTTACGCTTGAATTTTTGTTGATTTCATGTTATATTTTTACGGTTCTCTGTTTTGTTTTGGACCTACTTCCCTCTTAACTTGTCTGAAACTGAAACTGTTGCCCCTCTTTCTCCCTGTGATTGATTCTGTTGAATATTTTAGTTTCCCATTCCTCAAAACCTGGAACTCATTTAGAAACCCTCACTGTTGCTGCATTTATCTTACCTCTGTACTGAGAAGTTACAGTTAAAAGATTTCTACCTGTATGCCACTTACTCTTCTATATAAACAGGGAGTTACTAGTTTCAATCCGTTTAAATGAGCCTGGATGGCAATGGTCAGGCAGCTTTTTGCCAGATCATTTGGGTGATACTCAACTGAAGATTTGGAACTATGTTAATAAAGCCTTCAACATGGTGCGGGTGGAAGTTCAGAATGCCAATATGTCAAGCGGAGATGAAAAGATTGTTGGGAGTGTTCATGGAAATGTCGGGACAAACTTTATTCTATTATCAGATGACGACATGGGCTATATGCCTTACAGGATTGATAATTTCTCGAATGAGGTCAGTAATTTTATAATTAATGGTTCTGTCCATCCAACTAAAGACTTTTAGTTATACTTTCCGGTCAGTTCACAGGTCGTTTAACTCTACAATTTAGGAAGCATTCAGAACATTAAATTGAGTAATCAATATCAGACCTAAAATTGTACTTGATTTTTTTGGCATCCATCATGTGAGCTATGCTAGTTGTTTTTTTAACTGTAGCATGTAAATTTGGGACCCAAGTGTAATTGATGGTGAAGTGTGGATACTATGAAAAAGGAAAGATATCAACCGAAGGTGTACTATGGCTAAATCCACAGTCATCCCTTAAAGCAAAAACATTTTCTTGCTGGAAAACTTGCTTTCTATCACCGTTGCGTGATATCATATTGATTTTGAAACTCTTAGTTACTCCTACAAGAAACTAAATTTGGCTTCTTTTTTTTTTTTTTTCTGTGGGTGATAGAGACTGAGAGTTTATCAACAAAAATGTGAAACTTTTGATACCATAGTTCATCCTTACACATCTTGCCCTTATGCTTGGGATGAACCCTGTTATCCACATCGTTTGACCATTGAGGTATGGTGACTATGTTTTCTGCTTAATAACAAATCAGCCCTTTGTATCTGTTGACGTTTCTCTTTGCCGCTGTTCTTTTCTTTATCTTTTCTTACGTTTTTTTCTATTATTGAGGAATCTAGGTGCCCGGAGATCGTGTTATAGGGTCTTATGCATTTGAGATAACAAAACAACCCATTGCAGTGCACTTGCGCTCCACCTCGGAGGTATATACCACAACAACTTCGTTATGTATATTTTTGTGGTTATCATGGCTTTTGCTGAGTGTTTCCTACATGCTAGACGCATCTAGATAATGGAATGTTTTATCAGCATGCTTTCTTGAGCATTGGTTATGCACAGAAAAAAATATAGTCTAAATGTGGAAAAAAGTTCGCATGAAATTAATGAGTCAGATCGTTAACTCTTTTAGCCTAAGGTAGAGTATCTCCAAAATTTCCTTTGCAAATTAAGTTTGAATTCGACCAGCATAGGCTTTCTTGGCTTGCTAAAATGATGAGGTGGTGTGTATTAAACTTTACTATATCCAGTCGCGTGTAGCTCTGGATGATATGAATGCATGCTTTGTTGTTTTGTATGTACGCAGAAATTCAAGTCAGTATCATTTTCCTGGCTAAGTAAATATCTTCTGTTGCTAGACCTTGTAAAATTGGATCAGGCGAATGAACGAATGCTGGCACTGAAAGTTACACTGATATTGAACTAATGACTATAAAAAATAAAATATCAGCTAATCGCATGAAAATAAAGCATATAATTGATAAGACCAACCAATTTCATTCACTTTTCCTTCTTTTTATACTCTCTTTTGAGTTTCACAATAAATGCAAAGATGTGCTTTAGTGGGTGAGGTTTATCATTGTTTCAGTTGTCTGTAGCCTTTCTATCAGTGAGTCTCAGGTGTTCTTATTAACTTAATTGTTTCAATTGACCTGCTTCAGAAACCTGAAAGGACACTGTTGCTATCTATCTGTGCTGAAGGAGCTACAAAGGTATACATTATCTGATACCAATGTCTTTAACTTAGCTAATTTTCTGAGGACACAGCTACTTTTCTTTATGTTGCTGATGCAACATGTTCATTTTTGTCTTGCCCCCTTCTAGGTTTTCAGTGTTGTAGATTCAGGTTATCACACCATGAAAGATATAAAGGAAATGTTTGACTCCAGATTCCATGAGAAGGGAAAGCAAAAGCTTCAAACTGATAATATCATCCGTTACACAGAAAGGTTCTTGCTTGTCCTGCCAAGCATTGGTATATCTTTGGTTAATTCTCATCCACAGGTAACCATCCGCTGAATATATAAAGCACATTTATATTACATCCCAAGATTTTTGTAACGCTTCATAAATCTTCCTCCTCACAGGAATTGGTTTATGCTTGTGCGTCAAATGTTGTATTAGATTTAAGTCAGAGTGTAGATCAGCAGAAGCTTTCCTTTCAGATCTCTTCATTACAGATAGACAACCCACTTCACAATTCTTCGTATCCTGTCATATTATCATTCAAACATGACCACAGAGGCATTCCTTCTGATTGGGGCATTAAGGATAGCACAGCAATATCTTTAAGTGAAACTGTTCAGCAAATTAGGGGTAATACTCATGATGCTGTAGTTTACGTTGGCCTAGCAAAGTGGCGGAAGAAAGATGTTTCACTAGTTTCCTTTGAGTACATAAATATTAGGTATGATTAATGGTAAAAATTCTCCTTATTATCCACACAGGTCATTGTATTATAATTATATACATTTTGATTCCAACTCTCAGTTTCTCTTTAACCAAATACAGGATTGGTGAATTTGGACTTGAGCTCGAGCTACAAACACTGTTATCCTTGTTGGAGTTCGTAAAAGCAGTGCTTCCTAATTCTCAGGCTAGGCTTCTGCCGCTCTCAGATCCAACACTACGTCCTCTGATTTATGACACTGGTTCCAAGGATATAAGTTTGGAAGATACTCCACATGCAAGAAATATTCCTGTATTTAACAAAAGCCAGAGAAGCATTGTATCTCTACCTATAGTGGTTCCAATAGGAGCACCGTGGCAGCATATTCACATGTTGGCTCGAAGACACATGAAAATTTATGTTGAAACATTTGACTTGGCCCCTATTCAGTTTACGTTAAGGTGAGCTAGAAATTGTTCTGACAGGGTAATTATACATTTGGTATCCTATCTACATGTATATTCATTATTCACATGGGTCCTTTGTGTGTCACAATATTGACAGCTTCTGCAGCGCTCCCTGGATGCTTAGGAATGGCATTCTTACTTCAGGGGAGTCCCTTATCCATGTATGTACCTTCACTTTTTTTGCAACATTCCTTAGATACATTACATACTTTTATATTTGTTTATATTCAATGCATAACTGATTTGTGATGTTAGGTTCTAAATAGTCTTCCATCCTTTTCTCTGCACATAAAACTCAAATACCCATTTTTGACATTTTAGTCCATATTCTCTTTGCTTCAACGCTGGCATTACCTGATAGACTATACATAGAAGGAAGGAGAACAGATTAGTGTTGTTTGACCAATGGTTTAGTTAGGAGACTCTGAGAGATTAGAGACTCCAAAATAAACCCTACACAGTTTCTGATTTTGCTTTGGCTATTGATACTCGATTACTATTTTTCATTTTTTTGTTTCTTAAAAAATGAAGAGAGTTTCGATCCTGAATCTCATCATTACTTTGTAATATCTTTTCTCCGTGGACCCGGTTGTAATAATAATACCATAGTATTTATTCATTATTGCATCTTAGAGCCAGTGTTAATTCTAAATTGAATGATGTTGTACCTAATATGGTTAACTGAATCATTATGATTCGATTGCAGAGAGGTCTTATGGCTCTTGCTGATGTCGAGGGTGCTCGAATACATCTCAAGCAATTGACAATTGCTCATCAAATTACTAGTTGGGAATCATTTCAGGAGATCCTTGTTGGGCACTATACCCGCCAAATTCTTCATGAGATTTACAAGGTATGAACTGGGAAACTGTCATTTTTCACTTACTGTTTTCATTTCCTTTAGCAGTCATACTACTCACTAGAGCATCGTCCTACTCTAGTAGATTCCTGTATACCTACTGGACGTATTTCTGTACTCCACTATACCTGTTGTCCCTTGATTATTATCACACAGGTGTTTGGCTCTGCTGGTGTTATTGGAAATCCCATGGGATTTGCGAGGAATGTTGCACTTGGAATTAAAGATTTCCTGTCAGCTCCCAGCAGGAGTATCTCAAAGGTTATGACTAAAATGTTTTCTTGTTGCTTAACGTTTTTCCTTTAATGCATGTGGTTTAGTTACTTTTTCGCTTAAATGCTAAACTAGATTACTTTAATAGACCCCAGCAGGAATTATTCAAGGAATGGCTGAAGGAACCACGAGTCTCTTAAGTAGCACTGTTTATGCTTTAAGTGATGCTGCCACTCAATTTAGTAAAGCTGCACACAAGGTAATGCATCTGTTTGCATAAAAATCTATGGTGCAGAGGCTACCTTCAAGAAATATTCATAGAATTTCCAATTTGTTGCAGGGTATTGTTGCTTTTACGTTCAATGACCATGATGTTGCAAGGATGGAAAAGCAGCAATTGGGCGAAGGATCGCGTAGCAAAGGAGTTATAGGTGAAGTGTTTGAGGTACATCATTTGCACTTTCTTTGGATCTGTTTCTTATATACAAATCTTATGTTCACATAGTATTGGAAGTGATTTCTCTCAGTTATTTCGCCATGTCTGTTAACATTGTGTCTGATTAGTCATCGACTCCATTCCCTGCTGAACTTGCATAATTTTGTATGCTTGTGATAGCCTGGAAATACAACAGCTTAACAGTGAACGTTACACTGTTTCTTGCAAATTTCATTTGATTGGTTATAGATAAGATGAAAATTTCTGCCATCATTGTTGGTTTATACTTTGCTTAAACATAGTCCTTCATGATGTTGATCACAGGGACTCACTGGTCTCCTTCAATCACCAATAAGAGGAGCTGAGAAATATGGTCTTCCAGGCGTCATCTCAGGTAAGTAAAGTCATTTACAGATATTCAAGACATCTGATGTTCGTGTACCAGCTGTCCTTTGTGTCTGGCTTTGTAATTTGTTGCATGTTAATTGGGTGGCTCTATATGGTTCAGGAGTGGCCATGGGGATTACTGGACTTGTGGCCAGACCAACGGCTAGTATCCTTGAGGTAACTGGAAAAACCGCTCAGAGTATCAGAAACCGAAGCATGATTCATAACATAAGATCCCAAAGGCATAGGCTTCGCCTTCCCAGGCCTCTGAGTAGAGAACAACCTCTCAGGCCTTACTCATGGGAAGAAGCGGTCGGGACAGCAGTACTTATGGAGGTTGGAGATTCCCTGAAGTTTAAAGGCGAGAAGCTAATTAAGTGCAAAGCCCTGAAGCAAGAAGGAGCTTTCGTTGTAATCACAGGGAGACTGGTATTGGTTCTAAGCAGCCCCAGCTTGGTAGATTTCAGAAAACCGGGATTTGTAGGAGTTCCAATAGATTTGGTATGGAATATCGAAAGAGAAATCAGTTTGGAGAGTGTAATACATACAGATTGCAGCGGCGGAGTTGTCCGCATCATAGGAAGCAATTCAGATGGTGTATGGAACTGGAGACAGGACCAGCAAAAGAAGAGCAGCCCGACCAAAAAACGATGGAACAATCCTTCAGCGCAGCCGCTTCTTCAGACCAACTTAGAGCTTCCATCTGAGGAAGAAGCAGAGGACTTGTTGAGTGTGTTGCTATCGACTATTGAAACTGGGAAAAGCCGAAGCTGGCACAGTCGATTTGTTTTAAGTCGAAATAACATTAGTTAAACCGGAAGTTGCTTAACCGGGAGAGTTGTGTGCATAGAATATAGGATTTTCAGTAATTCTTTAACCGGGAGAGTTGTGTACCAATGAGAGCTTTGTGAAACTAATTTTTTTTACTATAAATTTTTTTAATTTAAATTTTGGTGTATGAATCGCGGGACCCCTATAATTATAAATTCTTTGCCACTAGATTACCATAGATTCCGTAAAAAAAAATTAAAAAAATATATCATAAAACATAATTTATAATTAACTTTTATAAGCCGTTAATAACAAATTTATCAAAATACATTTACTGAATGTTTTTTGACATCATACATTTACTGAATTAAAATATCATAATAGTCAAGTTGTACCAATTATAAATTGAAATCGATGCTAAATCTTTAGTTTTCCTCCGTCTTTGGCTGTAAATCCTCTCAGCGAAGACTTGTGAGCTTAATAATTCTGTGTCTATTGTTCTTTTTCGACTTATCCGAGATTTATCGAGAGTTTCTTCACTATTGTCTTTTATATCTTATTATCATATGTTTTATGTGTATCAGGTTTACGTCCTGATTTTTCTGTTTTGTCTCCAAGTTTTCTCTGGCTTGGTCTATGTATATTACCTTGATTTTCATGAAATTCTAATTAGTTAAAAAAAAAAAATTAGTAAACCAATACCATCACTAGTCATTTTGTTTGAGGTGATACATTTCGAATTCGAAAAAAAAAAATTACTGTAAATTGTTTTCTGTAAATGGAATATATATGCGACAAAGTAAAGGGCTAAAATGTTATTGGGCCTTTTTGTTAATCAGACTGGCCTTCGCAGTTCGCGCTTTACGCGTTTCCCGTCTGAAGATCACTACCGGAGTTTTTGTTCGGAGATTGTAGTGGTGGTGGATCGGGGCTTTTCCTTTGACAACCGCGGCGGATCTAATTGATCTGGATCTGAATATAGCTCTCTGCTTGCTTTTATCGAAATTTTGAGTGTGTAGCTGGAGAAGGAGTTCTCGTGAATCTGAATCGTCTGTGCGGATGCAATTGTACTCAGATTTTGAGTTGTTTCATTGATCTTGGAAGACTGTGAGAGAGAGAGAAATGTTGCGTGCGAGAGCATTTCGGCAAACCAATGGTAAGATTGTGAAGATACAGGTACATCCCACGCATCCATGGCTTGTAACGGCCGATGATTCAGATCACGTCTCCGTTTGGAATTGGGAGCATCGTCAGGTCTGCTTTTATCGAGATTCTGATTTGATTTTGGTTTCGCTTCTGATCTCGAATCGTGGATCTTTCAACATTTATGACTATTTTTCCAGGTAATTTATGAATTGAAAGCCGGCGGAGTTGACGAACGTCGTTTAGTTGGTGCCAAGTTAGAGAAGCTCGCCGAAGGAGAATCCGGTGAGGCATAATCAACTTGTTCATCTCAATCTGACATTATATGCTGGTAAAATGAGTATGCGCATCAGATGCTTTTTGTTCTTACTGACATTCTTGTTTTGCTTAGACTACAAAGCCAAAACCACTGAAGCCATTCGAGGAGGAAGGTAATATATCTTTCCCGCTGCTATCCATTTGCACCTTTCAGTATTAGAAAAAAATGACTTATCCGCCCAATCTTTCCACCTACAAGTGTTAAGCAGGTGAAGTTTTATGACGATGATGTGCGTTATTGGCAACTGTGGCGCAATCGCTCTGCAGCTGCTGAATCTCCATCAGCTGTCAATCATCTCACATCTGCTTTCACTTCTCCTGCTCCATCGACTAAAGGCCGGCATTTTCTGGTCATCTGTTGTGAGAATAAAGCCATTTTCTTGGACTTAGTGACAATGCGTGGTCGAGATGTGCCAAAGCAAGAGCTTGACAACAAGTCACTTCTCTGGTAAGTTCATTGCTTTTTCTCTAATGTTAGAGCATGTGTTTGCTTGACACCTGGACGCCTGGGAAAGATATTACTGTAGCAGGGCTTCCAATCTTTGAATCTTTGAGTCGCTTGAATCTTGGAAAGATATCCACTAGTTACTACACTGGAATTTTTTTGAGTCAAATGTAGACTATGCAGAAGTTGATGTGTGTGTGCGTGCTTTATAATGGATACCTGTGCACCTTGTTGTTTTTTGTTCCAGTCAATATTCAAACAATCTTTCTACTTTTCCCTTTACTTCTGCTCAGTAAAGTTGTTAGAATTCTTCCTTTCTTTGCAGCATGGAGTTTCTTTCCAGATCTTCTGGTGGTGATGGCCCTTTAGTTGCATTTGGTTCAACTGATGGTGTCATTAGGGTTTTATCAATGATAACATGGAAGGTTTGTTTGTTCCAAAAGTTGAATGTTTGTTTTGTTTCTCTGCTGGGTTTAGGGTGAGAGCTCTTGATACTGATCCGGTTAATTTCCCTGAATGTTTACTTCCGTGCAGCTTGCACGTAGATATACAGGCGGCCATAAAGGATCCATTTATTGCTTGATGAATTTCATGGCATCATCTGGCGAAGTAACAACATATTCTCTCAAACTCCTCTTCTTTACCTCTGAATTTTTTTTGGAGTTATTTATTTAATACCTGCTAGGACAGATAGACATGTCATGCAGTGTCATCTAATTAGAAAAACATACGAAAGGTCACCTGCTATAGTTGACTGATATGTTAAAAATAATCAGGATATTGGGCATATCGACTTGAAAGTTTCTTACATGTATTTTTTTTTCCTTCTTTCTAACATCAAATTTCACATTCTATTAAGTGGGGAGGCCAGACTGCAACTGGCCTTACTCTATTGATGCCTGTCGTACAATTCAAAAATCTAGCCATAGTTTCTTAGATCTTAAACTACTCAATACAAGTTCATTTATTTTCATAATTTGTTCGGGTTAACTTGTACGCATAGCCTAGCATTGGGAGCGAAAGGAATTTAAACATTGACATCTCTTTTCCCAATTTCTTGTTTAATACTCCACATTCATTTTATGTCATGGTTAGGTTATGTTTCTATTAGTTCTGGCCTTCGTTTCCCTTTTGTTATAATTTGACATTTTTTAATGAATGCTTATCAAGTATTTTCTCTCCGTTATTTATGTGCAATACATGACACCAGCCACTCACAATCTAATTGCAATTGCAGGCACTCCTTGTTTCAGGTGGCAGTGATGGCTTGCTTGTACTGTGGAGTGCTGATCATGGCACTGACTCAAGGGAACTTGTACCAAAGCTTAGCTTAAAGGTATTATTTTCATGCCTACTCTTTCATGCAAAGTGCAAGAGAGGATATTACTGTGGCCGTTCAAGTCTTAGGCCTGGCAAGATTGGCCAGATTTGGTTACAGCCGAGGACAAGGCACCATTGTTCTTAGTTTCACTGAACATTCTGAGTTGATTTCTGTGTCTGTTTCTGAATGTTGGATAATTAGCATTTAGATTTTCTCTTCCATCGTTTTGTGATTAAAGATTCTGGGTAATGATTAGGGTATGCATGCTCTTGTTTGCTTAATTGAGTCTATAACTTCCACTTCTCTGTTATGCTTTTTTTTCCTTCCAGATATTGCTTTGTAGAAGCTTTTGCTCACCCTCTTCTGATGCTGTTGTTTTGCTTGTATTAGGCACATGATGGTGGGGTGGTGGCTGTTGAACTGTCAAGGGTAAGTGGCAGTGCACCTCAATTGATTACAATTGGTGCTGACAAGACATTGGCCATATGGGACACAATGACGTTTAAGGTAATGTTGCTTCTCATGTATAAACTTTTAATATCTTACCTTACCGATATCTATTTTCAACATGCATGTCTACTTTTCTCTACAGGAGTTGCGTAGAATTAAACCTGTCCCGAAGCTAGCTTGCCACAGTGTTGCATCTTGGTGTCACCCTCGAGCGCCAAACCTCGATATTTTGACTTGCGTTAAAGATTCACACATATGGTAAACATTTGGTAGTGCTTATGGTAAATCATCTTTATGTATATTAGATGCATGTCTTATTGTTTGACTTCTCGCAGGTCTATTGAGCATCCAACTTATTCGGCCCTGACAAGGCCATTATGTGAACTTTCTTCCTTGGTTCCCCCTCAAGTACTTGCAACGCACAGAAAACTTAGGGTAATTAGCTCTTGCTTCTTACTTATTTTGATTATGACAAAACAAAAGCAGTACAAGTGGTTGTGATTTTGTTTTTCATTGTTGATGAAATCCTTGAAAACTACCATGTATCGTGTCATTTCTTTCGGCCTGCAAATTGTATACTGTGTCAATAAATCGTGCACAAGCCTGAGCATGAGAATTTCTCTCCTAGGCTTCAAAGAGTTGGATCTCCAGTTTATGTGCCCCACAAAACATTAGTTTTCATATCTCATAAAATTGCATCTATTAATGGTAAAATGAAGTTGGTTATCTGTATAGAATTGCACTTGGCAATGCAAAGATATTCCAACTCAACTAGACTAAGACTAAGAATAAGAATAGATTGGACTGTTTGATCATTTGTTACTTTTTGCAGAACTGTTGCATGTATAGTTTAACCATCTACAATAGCGTACTATAGATTGATAGCTGTTTGGAACACTGAATGTTTCAAAAAAAAAAAATTGCAATGGAGAAAATAAGTAATCTTTATTTGTCAAATGATGGTTGAGAAAGCACGTTGTGCACACAAAGTTGGAATTATCCTTTTTTAGAATGTGCAGATGATATTCAGGTTTTATTCTCTACTTGAAACTTACCGCTTATTTTCAAAGATTGCTAGTTCCTCTATTGCTTTATTATAATAGCATTGCTTCTGTACTTCTTTCACTTTAGTAGCTTCCATACATTGGTAGTACCCCACATTAGTAACTTATTAATATCATCTTTCAGGTCTATTGTATGGTTGCACATCCTCTACAGCCACATCTTGTCGCAACTGGTACCAATGTTGGTATTATAGTTAGTGAATTTGATCCTCGTGCCGTCCCTTCTGCTGCTCCTCTACCAGCACTGTCTGGAAGTCGGGAGAATTCAGCTATATATATCCTTGGAAGAGAATTAAAGCTCTTGAACTTTCAACTATCCAACACAGCCAACCAATCCCTTGGAAATAATAGTGCCTTGTCCGACTCAGGGGTGTCTAAGGGAGACCCAGGTGAGCAGTTGACTGTAAAGCAGACCAAAAAGCAGATTGTGGCACCTGTTCCACACGATTCATACTCGGTTCTTTCTGTAAGCAGTTCAGGGAAGTAAGTTAGCTAATTTCTTTTTAGTAACTCAGCTAATTATATTTTATGTCAGTAATTTGTTGAGTGTTGTTTTTTAGCCAACTAACTTTGTTCTCTGATTGTAGGTATGTGGCAGTTGTATGGCCTGATATTCTGTACTTCTCTATCTACAAGGTTAGTGACTGGTCCATTGTTGACTCTGGAAGTGCAAGACTGTTGGCTTGGGATACATGTCGAGATAGATTTGCGATTCTAGAATCTGTGTTACCTCAAAGGATGCCTATAATCCCAAAGGGTGGTTCATCAAGAAAGGCGAAAGAAGCCGCTGCAGCTGCGGCTCAAGCTGCTGCTGCTGCTAATGCAGCTTCATCGGCTAGTGTCCAAGTCCGTATTCTCTTGGATGATGGTACCTCAAATATACTCATGAGATCTGTAGGAGGTCGCTCTGAACCGGTATGTGTCGGGTTTTTTCATTTATCTGTAATCCTCTTCGTGGATTCTAGAGCAGAGCCATTGAAGTGGTTCCATTGAATACATTAATCGAATCATGCTCCTAAGAAGTTGTATGCTTAAGTTTGCATCGAAAATACTGAAAAATTACCACCTCATACTTGGAATCGAGTAGTTTGTTAATTGACGTTTGACCAAAAGGATAAGGTTGCTGAACATGAGTCTTACGCATTGAGAATTCGTCCTGACTTCAAGTGGTGGTATTATTTTGTTAGTTTCAAAAATTATCAACGAGCAGTATGTCAATGCTTGACTTCTAGGTTAAGCAACAATCTTATTCTTCAAAAACTCTCCTTGCAGGTCATTGGTCTGCATGGTGGTGCTCTACTTGGTATAGGCTATCGCACATCCCGAAGAATTAGTCCTATCGCTGCAACAGCTATTTCAACCATTCAGTCGATGCCACTCTCGGGATTTGGAAACAGCAATGTTTCTTCGTTTTCCAGCTATGATGATGGGTTTTCTTCGCAGAAGTCTGCTGAGTCTGCACCTCTAAACTACCAGCTCTACAGGTGATTAGGGTTATCCTTCTTATCTATTATGCGAGGCTCATTTCTATTAGCACTCTTTCTTACTAAACTAGTTTTCAGACAGCTGGCTGTTGGGCATAATTTATTACATTTCGTTTTCTTTAGCCAGCTATATTGACCTAATCAGAATCTCTTTTCCTCCTCTGAGATGTCTAGTAAAAATAGTTACTCTTGTTTCATAGAATAATAAGCATTGGTCATCTATAATTAGTATTGATGCCCATAGTTACATTTTGGTTAGCTCTACGTAAATTTTTTGGCATTGCGTCATGTCAAATTATTTCAGTTACATATTATTCTAAACGGAAGTTTCAATGTGTAGTTGGGAAAATTTTGAGCCAGTAGGTGGTATGCTACCTCAGCCAGAATGGGCGGCATGGGACCAAACAGTTGAGTATTGTGCTTTTGCTTATCAAAAATACATGGTCATATCGTCGTTGCGCCCTCAGTATAGATATCTTGGTGATGTTGCCATTGCACATGCTACTGGAGCTGTTTGGCATCGCAGGCAGCTGTTTGTGGCTACACCAACCACGATTGAGTAAGATTATTACTCTATATATGATGCAGGATTTTTCTTCTGTTTTGTGTCAGTTACCTTGAATCGTGCTTCCACTTGGATAAGACAAACTAAAAATTGAGTTTAAGAACTGCCTTGTGGCTGGTGTGTATCGACAATCATTCATTATATAGATGGTGCATAATCCAACTTCTCTGAGATCATAAATTTTTTTGAAAAGTATTGCTCTGATTCTGAATTTGTTAAGGGCATGGCTACCTTGATCTGTTACTTTCTAAAACAATATATCTTGGGAGGAATGCTAATACTTTCTTCCATGCCTGGATTTCCAGATGCGTTTTTGTGGACGCAGGAGTTTCTGAAATTGATATAGAGACTAGAAAGATGAAGGAAGAAATGAAACTCAAGGAAGCCCAGGCTAGAGCAGTTGCAGAGCATGGAGAGTTAGCCTTAATCACAGTAGAAGGTTCCCAGGCTTCAAAGCAAGAAAGGATAGCTTTAAGGGCCCCCATGCTGCAGGTGGAAATTTCTTGCTTTTACATGTGATATATGTAACTATTTTGAAGCTTATAATTCTCAGGGCTAATATGTCAATTCTTGTCAAACTAAAAGGGTCTTCCTCATGAGTATACTTCTTAATTGTAGGTGGTGCGTTTAGCTTCTTTCCAAAATGCTCCATCTGTTCCACCATTCTTATCATTGCCGAGACAATCTAGAGGTGATGGCGATGACATTATGGATGAAAGAAGGACCAATGAGGTAGCTGTAGGTGGTGGGGGAGTCTCAGTGGCTGTTACACGTTTCCCTGTGGAGCAAAAACGACCAGTGGGACCTCTTGTTGTTGCTGGTGTACGGGATGGAGTTCTTTGGCTCATTGACAGGTACTAAGAGTCTCCTGTTCTTACCATAAGACAAGGCTGACTCTTGTTAAAACATTACTTGTTGAATGCAAACTCGGTGAATTGGTGAATTGTGTTTATCTTCGTTGGGGACATGTATATTCAGTTAGATTATGAATTTTTCCTTTAAATTCTTAGTACGCACTAGGTAGGCTCATTTACATCTGACCTTTTTCATTCCAAGGCTTCGACGAGCACCAAAAATATGTATTCACAGATTGTACTGTATTTCCGCGTTTGTTATCTTGAAAACATATCTTGTCACTTGAATGATTATATAATTATTAAACCTAGGATAGAAATTCTTGTCTGACAACTCCATTGTCTTGGTAGGTACATGTGTGCCCATGCCATATCACTGAATCATCCTGGTATCCGCTGTCGCTGTCTTGCTGCTTACGGGGATGCTGTTAGTGCAGTTAAATGGTATGTATATGATTCTCATAATCTCGTGTTTACATGAGTAGCAAAGTAGCTGGAATGCTGATACAACTTTTTTATTGCGCAGGGCAAGTAGGCTTGGGAGAGAACACCATGACGATCTAGCACAGTTTATGCTAGGGATGGGATACGCAACAGAAGCTCTTCATCTGCCTGGAATATCTAAGAGGTAAACAAAGCATATAATGTATTGGTGCCGCTATTCCTTCCATTTTGGTTCTACTATGCACAGTTTTCTCTAGTCTCTGAATTGCTTATGCGGAACAGTAAACAGAATTCAGTGTTTCACTCATGTACTGAATCCTACATCCTAGCTGTCAACTCACCCAAAATGTCATCAGTGATTATTTTCACTTTGCCTTAGGTTCGGAATTTAACTTAGCTTTATATTTTCTCAGGCTGGAGTTTGATCTAGCAATGCAGAGCAATGATCTAAAGAGGGCTCTTCATTGTCTTCTCACAATGAGTAACAGCAGGGACATTGGACAGGACGGTGTAGGCCTTGAGTTGAGTGACATTCTCTCATTGACAGCTACTAAGAAAGAAGATGTTGTTGAGGCTGTGGAGGGAATAGTGAAATTTGCAAAGGAGTTTCTTGACCTTATAGATGCCGCAGATGCCACTGGGCACGCCGACATTGCTCGTGAAGCACTCAAAAGACTAGCAACTGCAGGTTCGGTCAAAGGTGCTTTACAGGGTCATGAGTTGCGAGGCCTTTCATTACGCCTAGCAAACCATGGAGAGTTGACACGCTTAAGTGTATGTCTACGGTCTCTCTTTCTTTCGGTTTCTCGTAATTTAGGATACCTACAGAAATCTAAAGACCGTGGTGGTGTTGTTCACTAGACAGGATCTACTGAAATATGTGGTTTTTGAAAGTTTTATGGCACTATGCTTTTGATTTTATACTTTGTATCTGAAGGTCCTGATTAAAAGATTTAAACATTGTTGCAGGGTCTGATAAACAATCTAATATCCATAGGCCTCGGGCGAGAATCAGCATTTTCTGCTGCAGTTTTGGGAGACAATATGCTCATGGAGAAGGCATGGCAAGACACGGGAATGCTCGCAGAAGCCGTGCTTCACGCCCATGTAAGATTTCATTATTTTATTTTGTTCTTTTGCATTTTGTATAAATAAACATTGTACTGTCTCTGACTTCGCCGACTGTAATTATTCCCACAGGCACATGGTCGTCCAACTCTAAAGAACTTGGTCCAGGCTTGGAATAAAACACTGCAGAAGGAAGTTGAGCAAGCTCCATCATCTAAAACCGATGCTGCAAGTGCGTTTCTGGCTTCCCTCGAGGATCCGAAGCTCACGAGTTTATCTGATGCATCCAAAAAACCTCCAATCGAGATTCTACCACCTGGAATGTCTTCTATCTTTGCTTCCATTACTGCTCCCAAAAAACCGCTACTTACACAGAAGACTTCACAGCAAGAACCAAATAAGCCATTGGCTCTTGAAGATCCAACGAAACCATTGGCTATTGAAGCTCCCCCATCATCTGAGCCAACACAGACCGAATCAGCGCCTGAAACTGCAGCTGTCGCTGAGTCACCAGCACCTGAACCTGCAGGCGTTGCTGAGTCAACAGCACCTGAAACTGCAGGCGTTGCTGAGTCCACGGCACCTGAAACTGCAGCCGAAGCAGCACCTGTGGATGGACCAGTGACAGAGACAGTGTCTGAGCCTCCACCCGTAAAGGCGGAAACTTCTTTGGAAGAAAAAAGCGATCCGTCTTCAACTCCAGCCACAGAAACAGCTGCAGCCACAGAGGATAATAGCCAAACAACACCGCCGCCACCACCTGAAACTGTTACAACAACGCCACCACCACCTGAAACTGTTACAACAACACCGCCACCACCTGAAACTGTTACAACAACAGTGAAACCAGCGGAGAATGCAGCAACCGAGAGGCAAGAAGTATCCAAATATCCTCCAATAAGAAGCCAGCCAATTGATTTCGATTTCTTGAATGGCTAAACCAAGTTTGCACAGAAGATCCCAAATTGAAGATAACGGTAATTAAGCTTTGTGGCCAAATTGACTAGAGGAAGAGGAAGAGGAACGATGCCTTTCAGGCGTTCATGATATATCCATTGAGTTTGTTGTGTTTAGTTCTTTTTTTTTTTGTAATGTGTCATTTTTGTTTTCTCATTTATTGGCATTATTAAATGGTTTGTGAAGCGTGTGTAAACTGATTAGCATCAAAATGTTTTTTTCCTTAATCGACAGAAATTGATTTTTTTTTTTTTTTTTTTTTCACGCAAATGCCTTGGATTTAATTTCCATTTGACACATGACAATAACCAAACCATGGAACTTGGAATTGGACGTATTCGTAGATGCAACCCAAAAAATGTGAAATGTATAGATTTTGGCCCTTTACGACCGACTTGAAACCCTGTTGTCCAGAATATAAAGACCAACTTGAAACCCTCTGAGTCATCTAGAAGTATAATGCTTTTGAGTTGGTGCAAAAGTGAAAATCGAGATTGGGTTGTTCTGTTAGCTTAGCCGTCTGATTGGCGATAAATCCTCTTCTCCTCTCTCATCTCTCTTCCTCTCTCTCAGCCCTAAGAGGGAAGAGAAGGCGTAGCAGAGCCTTTTTCTTCAGATATTCACCAAAAGCTTAAATCTTTAACAGAATAAAAGTTTTGTAATCATCCTGGAAAGCTATGTCGCATATGGTGTTTCAGAGCGTCGTCGCTCCCAAAGCCTTATCTCCACTCAAACCCTCTTTACCTATCCCTCGTCCACTCGCTACTCTGCCTTGTAAGCTCCGTCGTGGCTTCATTAGGGCTTCTTCGTCTTTTCTTGTGGATGATTCAGTTTCAGGTCTCGAACGGTGCTTACAGTTACCTTCGGGCGTTGAGTTAGGCCCATCTTCTTCCTCTGGCTCTGTCTCTGTCTCTGCAAGTACTCAGATGTCTCCTGTGATGAAAGGCAAGTTTGGCTCTGTTGGAGCTGTAACTTTGGAAAAAGGGAAGCTTGATATGACCCAGAAGATATCTGAGACTAGCCCTGAGGTCTCTCTCTCTCTATCTCCTTTCTTGTCTTGTTTTTCTCCACTTTTATTTTGTGAATTGCGAGAATTTTCATTCTGGTTCTTGACTATAGCAATCTTAATCCAAGAATTTAGATTAGTTTGGTGAAATTCTCTTTAAAGGCTGTGCCTTTTAATCTATCGTCTGGCTATATGAGCATGTCGTTGCTTCGTTATTGAAGGCAAAGAGTTGGTTAATCTTCTTCAGAATTGTTCTTCTTTCCATCGTCTACTGGGTGGGAACTATTAGTAGCAGTTGACTCTGTCTCTAGTATTAACTACTAGATTTTGGGCAGATGCAAGTTCTTGGATTAGTATATCCAGAAAATCTTAGGAATGATATCTTTACCTTGGAGATAACTGTTTGCAGTGAATCTATTTGTCCACCGATCAGAAAAGAGTAGCTTTGTGATTTTCTATATTATGTTTCGTCACAGATTGCAACTGGAGGAGGTGGTGGAAACATTGGAAAGAGTATCAATAACGGTGGTGGTGATGGAGGTGATGATAATGGTGATGATGATAATTACTTTGATGAATTTGATGATGGCGATGAAGGAGATGATGATGGACTTTTTAGGCGTAGGATGTTCCTCGCAGAGGTAAGAGATCTTTATGCTTGTGTTTTGTTGATTTTTGTGTTTCATGTATTTTATTGTCATGGTGTCTCACGCAATAACGACATTATGTTATTGTCCAGATTTTTGATAGGAAATTTGTTGATGCTGTGTTGAACGAATGGCAAAAAACAATGATGGATTTACCTGCCGGTCTCCGTCAAGCATATGAAATGGTGAGATATCCTTTTAAGCTTTTTGTTATTATGAAATGGTGATTTTGGGATACTGACATACTTGAACTTACGGAAACTTGTATGCAGGGTTTGGTCAGCTCAGCACAAATGGTGAAATTCCTTGCCATAAATGCCCGTCCTACAACAACTAGAATGATCTCCCGTGCTCTTCCTCAGGGATTGTCGAGGGCCTTTGTTGGCAGGTAATTTTTTGGGTTTCTTCTGAGATCCATCTGTCCCTGTGGACTTCATTGTCTCTAAGTTATAAGTTTCTAAATTTTCGTACTATATGCAGTCTTGACTAAGTGACTGTCTTGTGTAGGATGTTGGCGGATCCTGCATTTCTCTATAAACTTCTTTTGGAACAAGCTGCTACGATTGGATGCTCGGTTTGGTGGGAGGTGAAGAATCGTAAGAATAGGTATGTTACGTTCCATGTACCTAAACTTTGAAGGTTTCATAGCTTCTGGTTTCTTGTCCTAAATTGTATTCTCTATGATTTGCAGAATAAAAGAGGAATGGGATCTTGCACTTATAAATGTTCTTACTGTATCAGCATGCAATGCAGCTGCTGTTTGGTTGCTAGCTCCATGTCGTTCCTATGGAAACACATTCCGGTTTGACTTGCAAAATACACTACAAAAGCTACCAAATAATTTATTTGAAATGAGCTATCCTCTTAGAGAGTTCGACTTGCAAAAGAGATTTCATTCTCTTTTCTACAAGGCCGCAGAGTTGTCCATTATTGGACTCGCAGCAGGAACTCTCCAGGGTTCATTGTCAAACTTTCTGGCAGGAAAGAAGAAGAACAGGTCATTACATATCTTCTGTTTCTATCCTGGGATTACAAATCTCTTGATTCAGTTGGGCAGCATCTTTTTTTTTTCCAGCTCATGGTTATCTTATAACTTGTTGTACCTTTCTTCTGACAGAGTATCTGTGACGGTCCCATCTATCAGCACAAATGCTCTTGGTTATGGTGCATTTCTTGGAATATATGCGAACTTGAGATATCAGCTGTTATATGGATTTGATAGAGCAGTGAGCAGCCACTTTGATGTCATAGGAGTAGCACTCTTCTTCAGCACTGCCTTGAGGTATTCTCCTCTCTTTCTCCCACATGTACATAACATACATAAACAGGACATGTTGGAAGTTTGGATTTTGTATTGCAAAACTCTGTCTTAGGACTTAGGAAACCTTTAATCTGGGTATCAAGAACGTTAATGAATATGGATGGATGTGGTACAGGATTATGAATGCACAATTAGGGGAAAAGTCAAGACAGGTATGGCTTGGTGTGGAGGCAGACCCACTGGCACAGTCAGATGATCTGCTGGCAAAAGCATACAACCGACCCTCAGAGGAAGCAGTAGCAAAGCCATCTTCAAGATGGTTCATCTCAAAGAATGCAATCGTCTCAGGGCTACTTGGGAAGAAGCAAGAGGACTCAGTTTCAGATCCTGCACCTCCAAAGGCTCGGCGAAAAAGGATTGTGAGGAAGAAGGTGGCTGCATCTGCCTCTTAAATAACCAACAAAACCCTCTAAAATCTCACAATTTTTTAGAGTCCATGGAAGAGCAACAGTGAGGTTATGTTGTTCATTTGAGGCACACATGAAAAGTTTTGTTGCCAGAGGAAGAAGAAAGGATCACCAAACTGGGGGATTTGAAAAAAGCTCTATAGTCTTTTTCTTTCTTTATGACTCAATCTCTCAAGTCTTTTGAATGCTTTTGGAAAAAGACGTTTCTATTGTTTAGGTGTGGTGATGCTCTCTGGTTAAATCTCAACTTACCATTTTGTATTTTCACCTTTTTATTACCTTTCTCAATGTTTCTAATAAATAGCCACATCTTTTATCTCCTTAGTACTTTTTTCACTAAAATCCAAGTGGGTATATATGATATATTGAAAACGAATTTCATAACACAAGTTGAAGAGACTTGTAGAAATCAGAGGTGTTTTATCTTTCAAATCTTTGGTAGGGCAGAATCACAGCCTGTAGTCACCTTGTTCTTCCATGGAAAATGATAGTTGCATTGGAATATATAGAGACATGTGCTTCAACTTTTGAAATCAAAACTATATGGCAAGTTGGCAATATACAATCATAAAATATAGTATTTTCCACGTAACAGTTTCTACTAATCATTCTTCAATTTATAAGGCAGCCATTAGAATTCAACAAAGTGACTATCAATGGTCTTGAGCTTCTCCAACTCTTCTCCATCAGCAATTCCATTATCAACATATAACATCTGTATGTATATATCACCATAATATTTCCCAATCACACTCAGGACAAAATCACTCAACTTAATGCCAAATAATGAAACAAAGAAATTATGGATATCAGAGTTCGAAGCTGAGACCTGATACTCGGGACTCTTCAGTGTGTGAGCTCCTCTTTTAAGATGTCCCTCCCATCCTCTCTTCTCTATAAGCGCTTTCTCTATAGCTTTAGTAAACTGCATTCACATTCAATTCTCATCATAATCACATTCAACTTTAGTAAGAGCTGATGTTCATACATAGACTTGTCGTCACTACGTTTCCTATTCGTGAAAAAACAGTATCCTCACATCAGCCGGGTCCAAAATCAGAAGATTGTACTGAGGAGTAAATGTAGTTCCTTGCAACCGTCTCTGAATCCCAACAATCGTTCTTGAGTGCCCTTCGTGTTGGAAATACAAGGGCCTGCAGTACACACAATAACATCAACTCACGAACGTTATATGTAATGTGTTTTGAAGTTTTAAGATATTCCCGAGATCAAGAACTGAAACAGAACCACCTACCCTTTGTTTGTCATATGAACACCGGATGAAACATTTAACCTGTTATCTGAGAAGTAATTCCAAACCCATTCCATTAAAACCGCTCCTTTGCTGATCCTAGAAGGATTAGAATCATGAGAGTCAACTGGTTTTTCCGTTCCACTTCCGCCCTTTTTAACTACATATCTGTCCATGGGACCATATGGCTTTACCTTACGAGCAATAGCGGAACCAGGAACCGAAAGATACATTGATTTAGACTTTTTGGGAGCAAAATCAACAATCCTGGCTTTTAACCCGAAAGAACGTAACAACGCAGCACATTCAGTGGTTCCAATCCATCTCTTTGAACCGCAGATTCGATTATCAAAATGGAGAGCTCCATCAACATCAAAACCCTTGTTCCAAGCTAACTCGAGCCAATGCTGAAGCGAAGGAATGTCAGGAACAAAGTTAGAGCCACCAAAGAGAACTCTTTTAGCTTCTTCTCTATGAGAAAGCAAATGAGAGCATTGCATTTGAATGTTCCTCCATCCACATCCCCAACCTTTATCCTCCTTTGAGGATTGAAAATGATCAACGAAGCCAGATAGTAAACTAGTACTACACTCTAAAGGTTTCGATTTCGATTTCAGTTCCGATTCCAAACAGCTTCTCAGCAAGTAAATCAAACCACCATTTCCAACACTGTAGAATGGACTCTTGGTCTGTGAATGGACCAAGGACGCACCTTTATTGTGCAAATTCAAAGAATCGTCAAAGTTCTGCAGAAATGAAACAACTTTCTCAATTGGGTTTTCTTTACTCAACCTAAAGCAGAAGGGAAACGAAGATTTAAGGGTTGTACGAAAGCATTACAGATGATGACGCAGAGGAAGATGGAGAAGGATCAGAAGAAGAAGCGAGTTGTAGAGCCAAGTGGTGATCGTTTTCGATTTGGGTATCGATTTCATCGTCTTCGAAATGGGTATTTACATGGCTGAGTCAAAATTCTCCGCCATAATCAGACAGACACATCAAGACCTCGATAGATGCAAACTAAGGAGCATATAGAAAGAGAGAAGAAATTAGGGATTGATACCTTTGGATTAGAGAGAGAGGAAGCGTAAGATTGCAGACGGGACATAAAGCTGACATTTTTTTGTTCTGATTTAATTTTCTCGCCGGAGGAAATGATACAAATTGATCTTCTCCGGCGACGATGAGGCCTGCGTTTAGATAATTGGGGTGGCGTGCAGTGCATTGTCATTATCGACGTCATAAATTGATTATAATCAATTAATTAAGAGGAATTTAATTCTTAATTATTTGGACCTATCTTCCATATGAACTTCAAATTGACAAATCTTACCGAATCGACTATTTTTAAACCCAAAGCAAAAAAAAAAAAAAAAAAAAAAAAAAAAAAAATCTTAACTGACTACATGGTTTCACACTTTCACCAAATGAGCTATTATACATAACAGCTGATTTTGTAGACAAGATTTATACATCGCTGGATCACGAGGCCTAAGGCCTTGGCCCATATCTTTAAGCTTCCTAAGTTTGGTGAGATAGAAAGATCTTGAAAGACGTTGACCAAAAAAGAAAGAAAGATCTTGAAAGATTAAGATCAAGCACTATGCTACCAAAATTTTCTTTCTTTGAATTCTTTTTGTTTTCACCCCTTTTATGTTGATCTTGCAATATTATAAAACTGGAAGTTATTTTCTATACATATATAGCGACGGTGCTCACGTAACATAGTTGATGACGTGATTAGGTGTTTTAAAAATATAATTGGGATATTTTTTTATGCATGATGATTTATTTATTACTTAATTAGATATTAAGGAGATAGTGATCCTTAATCAGCATCCATAGAGCATATTCCGACTAAAGATTTTAACAGTTGGTAACCGGCCACTCTGTGTTTTGCAATATACAATTATAAAAGTCGATTTCTGAATTTGACCATAATTATATTATTCATGGTTTAGTGACTTTGACTCGCTAATTAAGCCTGTAAAATTGTCTTTGATTTCACCAAAGGAATTCGGATTTGAGTTTCACATTGTAAGTTTGTAACATTGTCGACAAAAAAATATAACTTTTTCATTTGGCTTAACCGAACGTCAATTATAAAATAAAGTGAACTCAATTTTCAAATTCGAAATGTAAATACTTTTCATGTAAAAATAGCATAAGATAAATGTAATGAACTGATAAGAAATGTGTGAATTTGAAAGTCTAGCTAGGGAAACGACAATATACATTGAACGTAGACGTGTATTGGAACTATGACAAGTCATAAGGGACCTTGTCTTGGCATTTTCTAATTATATTTCATGATTTGTGATGTTCCATAACTATAATTCACAATTTTGTAAATCTAATCAAAATTCAAGATTATTTCAACCGATTAAAGCCAAAACCTAATTAGCAAACTTCACACACACGATGATACAAAAGCTTGACAACTAATCATGCGGCGTGGAACAAGCTGATTGAACAAATTATGTACAAAAAAAAACTATCGTTTTTTGGAACAAAATAGTATAGAACAAATAAAACAAAAGTTGAATGGATATACTAATAAATGTGGAGCGAATAAAGTAATAATCAAATTTAACTAATTTGTAATATTATGAAAATTTAATATATATTAAATTAGTAAATGGTGCAACGAATGTTTACCTAAAACCTCAGCACGCTCGTATGCGAAGTCTGAATTTCAAGTTTCTTCCGGCTCTGAAAAAAGAACGCTGGTGTTCTTGTGGGTTAAAATGCAGGCTGGAAAAGCATCGTCGCATCAGAGGCCACACTTCGATTATAAGATTCGCAGGAATAACAGGAACAAAAGACTAAACTGAGTCTAGAGTAAACTTTGTTGTTCAAGTATCTATTTTATCTAGTTATGCAAAACTTTGTTGACATATTAATGAGTTTGAAGTAAAAAATAAAAGATGTAGCTCTTTTTAAAAATAAAACTAAGATTTAAGCCATGTTATGATTTTTTTACACAATTTTAACTAAATTAATATTATGATTTAATATATTTAACTTTTTATTTTTTTTTTGTTTTGTGAATAATAACATTCTTTGTGATAATTTAGCAAAACAAAAACTATTTTTAACAATGTTAATATAGAATGAATTATTTTTTAACTGAAAAGATGTTAGTAGTTCTTTTAAGGAATAAATGATTTTTAAAAAAAAAACTTATGAGGATTTTTGAAGTAACATGTGAAATAGAAATAAATTAATACTTGATAGGAGACTGGAACGAAAAGAAGAAAATGGGGCGAAAAGTTAAATCCAAAACTCCAAAAGAGAAAAAAAGCCTCTCAGGCTCTATGAGTCCGATTTTTTAGTGAACCACCAAAGTCCAAACACCTTTCTCCCCTTCCTTCTTCCCTCAAAATATTTCTCTATTTTGAACGGGTTTATTTCAGTTTTAGATCGAGTTGAATTTTTTTACCTATATTAATAACATCCCTAAATGTGATTGATGATAATGTGACTGATCTACACATATTTAATCTAGAACATCGTTATCACATTCCAAATTTCCAACTTTGACGACCAAAAAAAAAAAAAAAAAAGAACTAGTATAACACCACAAAATACATTAGTCATTAGAGAGAGGGATAGAATCGGAATTTAATATAGCAGTACAGAGGATATATTAGTTATTTTGCATTTATAAAATTATACGACTTAAACTTGTACTGTTTTCTAAAATAAAGTAAGGGAGTACATGAATATAGACTTGGTTGCTATTTGTTGTGAGTCCAAATAAATTGTATTATGTAAAATTTAATTATTATAAATTATTAGTTGTACTTGTATCCAAGTTAATTATTATATATAATATATGTTTAATCTATATTATCAAAGTTTGATACAATTTTCAGTTTTGCCAATGAGTGTGATGGAGCGGGTTAAGATTAGTGTTCAACCTCTTATTAACTCGTCTTATTACTCACTATTCTATTTTGTGTTTTAGTAGACGAGCCCGTAAAAAAACTATATAACCATATTTTATGTAAATTTTAACTCGCTTCATAACATGACCCGCAAGACTTCAATTTGTTTTAGCAAGTTAAAAATATCTAGAATATTTTAAATTTTGTTAAAAAAATATATTAATCACTGGATACTATTTTTTAGAATTATTTTAAGTATATTTAAAATTTATTTGAGAACGAACTATGTGTAGACCGATTTGGGTTGTAGGCTATGAATTATAGTTATAATATGCCACTAAATCTGCATTATATATGATTTAGTTCTAGAATTTATTATTCTTCCAAAATTGTAGAGATTAGAGGATATCAGAAGAAAACGTTAAACAATAAATGATTGCGTAAATCATTTTAGTAACTAACCATATCTTACGATTTTGACTTTTTTTTTTAATCTTTGCAATTAATTTTAAGTTACGAAAGGCAAAACTATAATGGCATTTTTTGTAATATGATACGTAAATATTAATTAAAATTTGTTTAATCAAATAATAGTATAGAGATTTGGGATATTTTTTTATGCATAATGATTTATTTATTAATTAATTAGATATTAAGGAGACAGTGATCCTTAATCAGCATCCATAGAGCATATTCTAACTAAAGATTTCAACCGTTGGTAGCCGGCCACTCTGTGTTTTGCAATGTAAAAAAATTAAAAGTCGATTTCAGAACTTGACCATAATTATATTTTTTATGGTTTAGTGACTTTGACTCGCTAATTAAATAAAGTTGTCTTGGATTTCACCAAAGGAATTCGGATTATCGACAAAAAATCTTAACTTTTTTTCATTTGGCTTAACCGAACCTCAATTATTAAATAAAGTGAACTCAGTTTTTCAAATTCGAACCGTAAATATTTTTCATGTAAAAATAGCATAAGATAAATATAATGAACCGATAAAAAATGTGTGAATTTGAAAGACTAGATAGGGAAACGACGATATATATTGAACCTAGATGTATATTGGACCCTTTGACAAGTCCTAAGTGACCTATCTTGGCATTTTCTAATTATAATTCATGATTTGTGATGTTCCATAATTATAATCACAATTTTGTAAATTTAATCAAAATTCAACATTATTTGAATTACAAAACTTTTCACACACACGATGATACAAAAGCTTGACAACTAATGGTGTGAATGTAGAACAAGCACTTTAGATAAATTATGTAGAAAGAAAATATATGGTTTTTGCAGAATAATATTGTATAGAACAAATAAAATAAAAGTTGAATGGATATAGTAACAAGTGTAGTGCGAATAAAGTAGTTATCAAATTTAACTAATTTCTAATATTATGAAATTAAAGTTGCGATGAAAATCACTGTTGAAATAAGAAGAATTCTTACATATAGTTTACTCATGAGTTGTCCCAATTTCATCAAAACCAACTATATATATTTATCGATCACACAACATCTCGAAGGTGGTCTTAAGCTTGAGGATTAAGATGTGCAACAATTTTTCATATACTGATGATATACACAAGTAAGAACGAATGGATTGTATTAATACCATATCTATATATGTTTCTACTTTCTATCCACTAACTCTTTATCCCCAATCTGCTGTAAATTGTTTTTATCTAAAGCAAGTTTTGGACCACTATTCTTTTTAATTAGATCAATCAATATGTAACTTTTTTTTTTGTCTCCTCTAAATACATTTTTGTCTTGGTTTTAAAAAGTCCGCGTTGTGACATTAAGTATTGGTCTACACCCCTAGGTAGTAGGTGGTATATAATAATCTTTATAATGTTAAAATTTTAAACTCTCAACAAATTCGTCAAATCAGTGTTCAAAATTCAATAGATTTGCTTAATGATCAACTATTTGAGAAACAGAAAATCAAATGATCATCAATGTGGAGTTTTGAGAAAAAAAAAGAAGAGAAACAGATAGGTTAGGTACTTGTCGAGGTATAAAGGTAAAATTCGTATGATGTGACAGATGTGTAAATAGAAGAATACAGAAGAACTTGGAAAGGATACTTAAAGGAATCCTTTAACCAAAAAAAAAGGATACTTAAAGGAATCATATATGTTGAACAATAGAGTAAATAGTAGAACTAATAAAATATTTTACTTGTAACTTTAGTTTTAAATTCTATTTATCTCAAATCCATATCCATGAGACTACCGTAAACTTTTCTTCTGTTTTGCCATTGTAGTACCTTGGTTGTTTATTGCATAGAGCATAGAATATTGAGAAAACATTTCTTTTTCCGTCATTTCTCTTAATTGGTAAAAGGAATGTAGAAATCATTTTCTCACCTTTATCTTTTCCACTAATATATTCCGCCAATTATAGCCATAAGTTGGAGCACAAAGGCTTGTTGATGTTACCGACATCCCCACTTCTTTCTCTTAATTGGACAATTTCAACCAAAGTCAAGGGCCGTCACGATTTATACAACTATTCTTGTATAGTTAAAGTTACGCGAATACTATATAAGAAGACTTTGATTATAAAAAAATATAGGGTAGGACAGGATGAATCGCCTTATCTATTATTCTATTTTGTTCATTAGAAGAAAAATAAACAAGAAATCTATTGTTATGTATTTATATATCCAATGTTAGATTGCAAATACTCTATTTTCTAAATATGTATCAATTTAAATATTAAAAAAATCATTTTTAAATTTTGTTGTCATATGTAGTATTCAAAATAACCAGTATATTATGACTAAACCAATATATATTAATGTAATTAATATTTTTTGTTTTAACATTTTCTTTTTCTTCTTTAAAAAAATGTGTCTCTAACCAATATAACAATTGTATGGTACCAGTTTACCACTCAAATATTAATAGTTTAATAATTGGATCCAACGTGAATATCGGAAATAACTTTTAAAAAAAAAAAAATGAAAGGAAAATGTTCTAGAGGAAGGAAACTCACCAGAAATAAAAAGGAGTGTTGAAACTAGATACATTGAACCTAGACATATATACCCACCAAAACCTTTAGTCTCAAAGACGCCTATTAATAAGGAACGTTCAATAACCAAAAAGCATAACAAAAACACAAAGCAAACAAAAAAAAACAACTCAAAGAGACCAAAAAAAAAATCTTTAAAAACAATTAAAAAAATCTTAAAATGGGGAAAGGAGGAAACTATGTGACGGTGGCGGCTTCAGAGGTGGAGGAGCTACGGCGGAAGAACGGAGAGATGGAAAAAGCGGTGGAGGAGATGAGGAAAGAGATGTTGCAGTTGTGGCGACGGACTCAGGTGGCTGAGGAGGCGGAGGAGCGTCTCTGCTCTCAGCTAGCTGAGCTTGAAGCTGAATCTTTAGACCAGGCTCGTGATTATCACTCTCGTATCATCTTCCTCATGAACGAGCTCTCTCGTCTCTCTTCCGCCTCCGAATCTGCCTCACCGTAGAATAGATGTTTGTGTAAAGAATAGGTTCTTAGATTGTTGGATGTATCAATGCCAATCTGTAGATTTTTTTTTTTTTCGAATCTCGAATTTTATTTTTCCTTGGAAATGAAATTCAATATAAAAAAAAAAAAAAAGGATATTGTTGCTTGTTTCGGGAGTTTCTACGAAACCTTGATATTTAGTGTTAAAGCTTAAATCTAAAAAAACGAAATTGTTAGAAAAGACCTTTAACTTATTTTTAAAAAGAAATAGATTTTAAAAGAAATTAAGAAAAATAACAATTATGTTCATGTTTCCTATTTTTTTTATTTTTCATATGTGATAACCAATTGTATGATAATCTCAAGAGTAGTTACATTGACAAGTTTGATCAAAGTTATTTTACAAATGAAGATTTTGTTTTTAGGTTTTGGGGACTCTTTTATCTATTCGTCTATGAAGGAGTGTTTGGCTCCCTTTGACTCATTGACACAATGACATTTCAAAAGTACTTTTGGTCTTATGAAGAGTTGGATGAAGTTTATTCCAAGAAAACAGATATTAAAAGTGGAGAACATGGTTTGTTTTCTGGGAGAAAAATGGAAACGAATTTACAGATCCAATGTCAGTGTACTTTCACAAGTTAATACATGATTTGTTTTTGAAAAAAAACTAGTTTCTGACATACCAGGTGCATGACCTGATCTGCGAGAACAAGTCTGGTCCCAGATCCTTTAGGCTTTAGTTTAATTTTTTTGGTCAACCAAGACCCTTTAATTCTAAATATATAAATTGATGCGATCGAAGATAAAACAAATATATGCAATTCATTTTGAAATGATTTATTAGAAAGAAAAAGAAGAGAGGTTTGACATCGAGCTTGAAGCTTTTTTTTTTCCTTACTCGGAACAAAATGTGTCTTTATTCAAAAGATTTGGCGACCTATGGTTTGGTGGAGCTAATGTGATCTTTTGCCTAACTAAAATAATTGGAAAGCTAAACCTAAAGAGAAGAATATATGCTATAATTGGTGGGCAAATTAAAAGATCCCATATATGATATATGGCCTCACATCACATGCCTTCGAGGTAATTTTCTTTGAGTATGTGTTTATATTATAGTAATTGGTTTAGATGTCGATGTAATACCTAACATAAACAAAATAGAAAATAAACAATCAATTTTTAAAAATTAAAACTAAAGTTTTTTGAATGGTGAAACGCAATCGGTCTCTTTAGGAAATTTTGGATGGTCATGGTTCCACCAACTCATATATAAATGACAAATTATTATGCTTTTGATTGGTAACGTTGTAAGAAAAATGGTGATACATATAAGTGGTATTATCAATATTATAACATTGTATTGTTATTTTTTACCACTATTTTTTATCGTTTCTAGATGTATTGTATCTTTAATTATTATCTCCTACCATCAAGAAACATTGTACCACCTGGTGTTACTAATTAAGCTTTTATCTTTTTTATTTATTTATTGAAGGGTGAAACAAAATAGAGAACGTCATGAATATAAGGAGAAGCATATGCTTATAGCCTTATTCAGAATACTGAATGATGCATTATTGAAGCCAAAACACTACAATTTTTTCTTTCTTTGGTTTTTTTCTCTTTAACAGACAATGACTAGCTACTCACGAGCCACCGTCAATGACATTTCATATGATTAATTACGTGATCATTGGAGTATTTTTTTAGTGTGAAGATATTTTGATTAACAAGGTCATTAAGCACAAGGAGATGTGAAAAACAAGAAGTGCAAGGAGATTCATTACCCTAAACTATATCTTCATCTTTTTTACTTTCCCTTACAAATATATAGTAGAAATTGTTCCTTACTTTTAATTAGTATGTATGGGCATGTATGAGACAAAATAACATGAGAGCGTTAATTAGATACAAGACTAAACAATTGTTCAAAAGTCAGTATGAATAAGAAAGCCATCCACGATCTTCCAATTGATAAATTAGATGTCTACATACAAAATAACATGTTATAGAAAAAATAATGCGTTCTATATAATAGTAAAAAAAATAAAAATAAAATTGTCAAAAACGTGTTTTAATCGATTGTGTTCATTGTACAAAGAAAATCTATTGTTATTTAGTCAAGTATCATCTTCTTTACTTTTAGATTGCAAATACTCTATTTTTTTAAAAAAATGTATCAATTTTTATAAATTCTTTCAATAAAAGTTTTTCTGGTCATATCACATATGTAATTATCCAGAATAACTAGAATATTATGACTGAACCAATATATTTTACTGTATTGATTAATAAGTATTTTTAATCTAATTCCATTTTTGTCTCCAACCAATAAAACAAGTATATTATTATACCACTAAAATTTTAGTTATTGAATCCAACGTACATATCGGAAAATAATCAAAAAAAGAAAATGTTCTAGAGGAAGGAAATAACTCACCAGTAATAAAAAAGGAAAAAACAAGAGATAGATACATTGAACCTAGACATATACCCACCCAAAGCCCACTCGACGAGACGCCTATTAATAATGAACGTTTTCAAGAACCAAAAAGAATTACAAAAACACAAAGCAAACAATAAAAAAAAAACTCAAAGGAGAAAATCTTTAAAAACCATTCAAAACCATAAAATGGGGAAAGGAGGAAACTATGTGACGGTGGCGGCTTCGGAGGTGGAGGAGCTACGACGGAAGAACGGAGAGATGGAAAAAGCGGTAGAGGAGATGAGGAAAGAGATGTTGCAGTTGTGGCGACGGACTCAGGTGGCGGAAGAGGCGGAGGAGCATCTATGCTCTCAGCTGGCTGAGCTTGAAGCAGAATCTTTAGACCAGGCTCGTGATTACAACTCTCGTATCATCTTCCTCATGAACGAGCTCTCTCGTGTTTCTTCTGACTCTGTCTCTCCGTAGATTGATAGATATTTGTGTAAAGGATAGGTTCTTTAGATTGTTGAATGTATCCTCCAATTGGCTCATATCAATGCCAATTTGTAGAGTTTTGTTGTCTTGTATTTATCAAAATTCTCATCGGAGATTCTATATATAAAACCTTTTCAAAAAATTCGATGTATAAAAATTAATGTTGTCTACTTATCCGAATAATCGAATGTTTCAATGAAATTTGGATATCTAGTGTTAAATCTGAAATAAATGAAAATGATGAAAGTCTTGAAAATAAAGCAAAAGATATTCGATTTATGGTTTGAAATAACTCAATTTTGTTTAAAAGACCTCTACATTCCTTTTATAGTTTGAAAGCAATGAAAAAAACAATTATGTATCTTCTTGCTTTCGTTTTTTATTTTTTCATATCCAATTGTCAGGAAAAATAAGAGTAATCGGAATAACGAGTTTGATGAATTATTTACAAATATTGTTTTTGTTTTTCGTTGGGACTATTTTCATCCCTGCGTGTATGAAGGAGTTTTTGGCTTCTGTTGAATCGTTCACCTCTTTGACATTGCAACAGTGGTTTGGTCTTTGTAGAGTTTGATGAAGTAGTTTACTTTATTTATTGCAAGAAAACAAAAGATAGTGAAATCGGACTTGACATCCAGCTTTGACAAAAAAAAGTGTCTTTATTCAAAAGATTGGGCGACCTATGGGGGATGATGGAGCTAATGTACAAGAAACAATTGGAAAGCTAACCCTGAAGAGAAGGATATAATGTATATGCTAATTTCGTGGGCGAATGAAAAAGTTCCATATATAACATATGACCTCACATCTACATGGCTACATGCCTTCAATGCGACTCATTTTCATGAATATGTGTTTATATCAATTGTTTTAGATGTAGATGTGATACCTAACATAGTAACATTAGAAAATAAAACAATCCTATTTTCTAAGTACAACCAAAATTTTGAATGGTGAAACGCAATCGGTCTCTTTAGGAAATTTAATTTAGGATGGTCATGATAGTATGTTTTTAAAAAGAGAACGTCATGAATATAAGGAAACGCATATGCAATTAAGAATATAGAATGATTCATTTTTAAAGCCAAAACACTACAGTTTTTCTTTCTTTCTTTAAAACACAATGACCACTCACGAGCCACCGACGACAATGACATTTCATATGGTTTATTACCTGATTTTTGCTTATTATTCTAGTGAAGATATTTTGATTAACATAGTCACTAAGCACAAGGAGATGTGGAAAAAAAAAATAAGTACAAGGAGGTTCAATATTACACTAACGATAATTAAGTAACAGGAGATTCAACATAAATACTAAAGTATTATGTGTAATAATTATTTTTAACAAATGCTTCCAAACTCATAGGAACTTGAACGTAAAGAATGCTTACAATAGATTCAAGAGTATTACATACCGGGTTAGTAGTTCATAGTTACAAAACTTAAGTTGACAATTGCCATATTCTTTTTACTTTTTCAGATGTTGAGTTTGAGTAAGAAAGATGATGCAAAGTTGTAAAGGAATTTTGATAACCACACAAATGTTGGGTTTCTAAAACCCATCAACAAATTTGTTAAAAACTCAAAATTCATGTGTTTAGGTTTCTGTTAAATTAAATAACTAATAACATGATAGATAATTTAGAGTTTGGCTTTAAATGATCACATTACTGCTTGATTAAGACTTTTTATTGGATTATTATGCATTTTAACCATTTGCAGGGTTTTTTTTTTTGTTTTTTTTTTTGCCAACAACCATTTCCAGGTTCATATAGAAAATTTATGTTAATTTTTAGATAAAGTTGTATTAATTCAAAAACATGAAAATTTGGTGATGATATTAAAATCACAAATTCTGACTATGCTTCAAATTCAGCACAAATCAATTACGATCATGAATCATTTGAAGATCTGATGTTGACTTGACTTGGTCAGTTTTAGAGATTATCGAGTGGTTTTCGTCAAAGCAAATCTAACATGATAAATTTGTCGTAAGACGACGGAAGAAATCAAAGTTTCTTGCTAGCAACATCAGCCAATAATAATAATAATTAATAATAATAGTGCTTGAGATCCTTATAACATCTTACAACGATAAAGATTCTGTCGAACACACAGAGAGGCTCTCTCAAGTCTCAACGACTTCCCCGTTTGGCCTTCAGCTCAGGGTCCCTGTATACTCACCAAATTCAGTTCACTTTAGTGATTTCATAGATTTATGTTACTGAAAACAGAGCGATGAGAAGTTAGATTCGAACCTTTGGATGTGATCAAGTATCAGTAGCCTTGGTCCAGGCGGGATGCTCGCGTCTTTTAGGGCACTAGACACACAAACAGAGTTTAAAGGGCATAAGATTTCGATATAATACAGTTTAGAAGCCTCAGAAGCTCAAAACAGTGTAGTACCTATCAGTGAGCAATGGCAAAGTGGGATCTGCTAATAAACCTTTCTTGAAGTTCTTCTCGTACTTCTCTAGACCCAGTTTCAACAACATAGATCTTCCTCGGGTATAATATGGGTCTTCAACGCTTGGTTTAGTGAACCTTTCACCCAACTGAACAAGACCGAAACGATGAGAATAGAAACTGATGATTAACAACGTGCCTACCTAGTTTCAAGAAGAGTATTATCTCCTCTATATATATATGATCACTCACCTTGAAAAAAACTCCTTGAAAGAGAGCAAAACCAGCAGCAGTGGTGATTGCATTCATAGGTTGTCCTTGTAATCCTGAGCTCACCAGAGAATACGCAACTCCAGATCCGAATGCTGCTGCCACACTGCACAATTAAATATCATGACACTTTTTCACCCATCAAGTTTTAACAAAACAAACAAGAACAAAAAAGCCACTAAGAATCTCCAACCATCAAAGATTTGAGTTTAAGTTGTTTCAAATATAAACACAAGTGATCAAAGCCCCAAAGGAACAGTGAAGCATCATAAGCATCAAAATGATCATAACAAGCTGATTCGTGAAGAGATAGTAATTCATATTTTCTCCCTGTTATGGATTCAATCCTCAGCTCTGACAGAGCAGCTGATTAAGACCTGTAACTTGTCTCAGCTATATTAAAAAACCTAACCAATGATCACAAAAGTAACAAATGCAAAACATAAACTCTAGTTGCAGATCTCTAACAGAGTTTCAAGGATCATTGATGAAATGATAGAACCAGGAAACAACAATTCACACACAATACAAGCTTTAGTAATAGCTACAACTCCAATTAGATTTAAGATTCAGCTGCAGTTTTGAAGGATCAAAAATGAAAACTTACGCAGATTCTAAATCCTCTTTGCCTCTAATCCGTTTCATAATACAAGCAATACCAGCATTAACACCAGTTATTGCAGCAAAGTTCCGAGCTTGAACCAAAGGCCCACCAACAAGTGCCTACAAAATCTCTCTTCCATAAATTCAAAACTACTTCAAAAAATAGCAATAAATGACTGAAAATGACATAACCAGTGAATCAAAATTAGGGTTTAAGAACCTGAGTTTGCTTTAACGAAGCCATAGCTTGAGGGTCAATACCAGCCTGAGGCATTTCAGGAGAAAGAGTTCCCATAAGACCACCGATAAAAGCTCCCTGAACACCTCCCATGGCGGTGACCACGGCGGCTTCTACAGGTAACTTCTGTTTCGACAACCATGACTTGAAACCAGTCTCTACCTCCTTGAATTTGACTTGAAACTGTTGAATTGGATTCTGTGAATCCTTCATTAAGCTCATCACCGCCATTGTTTCTCGCTTCTTGTCTCCTCCGTCTTTCCCCATTTTTCACACTTTTCTTCTTTCTCTACTTCCTTCTCCTTATCTCCCTCCTTTTACCCGTTTCCGTGTTTCTTCTACAATGTTTATATTGGGCCGCCTTAATAAGCCCATAACATGATATTATTAGATTAGTTTATGGGGACTACAAAACAAGCAGGCCCATTAAGTCGGTTTTCGGCTTTACGTTCATTTCCCTTTAGGCCTATTGGGCTTTTTTTTTTACGTCGACGTGGGGATAGAATTGTTCTTGTGACCAAACACTTGGAAACCACTAATCTTCTTCCCGCGTCTTTTCACACACTTTAATCTCGCCGCCGGCGGAAGCTTTGTTTCCTCCTTCAGTCAATTCAGATTCATTTACTAGATCTCATCGCCGGATTTCAACCTCATTAGATTCGCTAGTCGTCCAATTTTGTCTTCTTCTTCAGGTGAGCTTTGAATTGCATGGGAATTTGAATCGAATCTAAAGGTTTTAAAGATGTCTTTTTAGGGTTTTTGATTTGCGAAGTATTTTCTTGTAGCTACGAGCTGGTTTTGTTATAATTGAGTGGTGATTGAAGTTGCGAAGAGGCTTAGATTGTTGTTTCGAGCTCTGAAGAAGTGAAATTATGAGCAGTAGCTCTAGAGAGGGATCTCCCGATTGGCTTCGCTCTTACGAGGTTTCTGATTCAATCTGATTTTCTAATTTTTTTTGGAGTTATTGGTTTGATTTTTACACAAACACAATTGAAAATTGGATGCTTTTGTTACGCAGGCACCCAAGGCGACTACTTCATTGTCATCACTGTCTAAATCATCTCCAGATGATAGTCCTTATAGGAAATCTGAAACCGTTTCGTCTCTTCCTGTGCCTGATGACGGAGATGCCACGCCGATTCTTGAGAAAGAATCCACGGAGTCTCTGTCGAAGAAGAATTCCAAAACGAAGGTTGTGACGAAGCAAGTGAGTATTGAGCAGGTGTTTTCTAGAAAGAAGAAAGCAGATGCTAGTCCCAATATTGAAGGTATGGAAAACTTGTTTCAGATGATGCACCAAAACTGTGTTTCTGCTCTGAGAGAGCGAGGGAGAGTATCAATTTCTGATTTTCGGGGAGTATTGTTCAACTGTTGACCTCTTAAAAGCATGTTTTGACTGGAGAATCATTTGCAGGGAAGCAGAATGGAAAGAAAGTTGACGGTGAAAAACTCTCCAGCGAGCAGAAGGATGCTCAAGTAAGAAACTTTTTGACACTGTCTCCATTGTACTCCTTACTGCTTTCAATGCCTCTACTTGCCTCAGTGGGTAGTGATTGTAGTTCAAGCTTTTCTTGTTAGCACGTATCGGTTTGATAAATGAATTGTATTATCAAGATAGTGATATACTAGTTATACACTTCCTCTAGAACAGCTTTGGAGTTCTATGAGCTATGATGAAATTAGTTGGCAATTTATCATCCGCACTCTATCTGTCTTAGTTTTGTAGTTTAAGGGTTTGCTGTTTGCATGGATCTGTTTAATTAATGGAATATAATATCCAAGGAGTGTAAAAATGCTAATTCGTAAGTTGGTCTGGTGTTGAGAAGTTGTCATAACACTGTTTATTATTCTCTTTAGCAGGAAGGAAATGATTTTGTGTTGCTTGTCTCATCTGATTCTGAACCATCCTCTAGTGGTCCGGTAACGGAGGAAGTGACTGTGCAAACTGAAAAGGATGAGGATTTTGTGCCTGAAGCTAAAGAGAAAGAACCTACAGTTAAGAAGGCTCCAAAGGAAAAATCTCCAAAAAAAAAGTCAAATAGTGGTCGCAAGACACCCAAGGAAGAAAATAGTACACAGGAAAATTTGAAAAGTGAAGGTAAGAAAGATTTGTATCAATGTTTGGTATATCTAGGATTCTTCTAAAGCAATGCAACGGTCCCTCTTTCATGCAGATAAAGATACAGATACCATAACAGCCGAGGAAGTAACAATTGATAAGAATATCAAGCCTTCTTCTGTAAGAATCTTGTGCTAGGATAACTATTGTTGTTTCTTCTCTGGTTCTTCCTTATGATCAGCTTTACAAATTCCAGGGCTCAAGGTCAAGATTACCTTTGGTACTTTCTGAGAAGGTTAATCGTACAAAGGTAATACATATATGTTTCTTTGCACATGGTTTTACATTCGACGTTTATATATCATTGTTAGGGCAGCTGGTGACCATTTATGTTCTGGAAAGGCCATAGTGCATCCATTTTTAGAGTTTTATTTCTTGATAAAGCACAGTGATTAACAAAAAACAATGAACTATATATACAGGTACTTGTTGAATGTGAAGGGGACTCGATAGATTTGAGTGGAGACATGGGGGCTGTTGGACGTGTGGTTGTTTCAGACACAACCGGGGACATGTACTTGGACTTGAAAGGTATGTTGCCCCAAATATTCATATTGATGGCTTCACTTTTTATGCTTTTGATTTTCGATTTTCCCATTGAAAGACCCAAATGGTTCTTTTTTTGTTTGCAAAACATGAAATAGAATCAGCTGATTCGGTTACGTTGTAACAAATTCTGTTACCCATTGAGTTTAACAGAGCTGATTCGGTTACGTTGTAACAAATTCAATTCATGGCTGGAGTCTGTTGAGTAACACTTTATCATTTCATGTTTCAGGAACCATATATAAATCAACAATTGTTCCATCCAGAACATTTTGCGTAGTACGGTTTCTGTTTTCTTTGTACCTTCATTTCAATTTGTAAGGGCACTTGTGTTATACAATTACTCACACCAGAGATCTTGCATTTCAGGTTAACGTAGGTCAGTCAGAGGCAAAGGTTAGTAATTTCCCTTGCACTTTCTTAAATTGTTCATCTGATACCATCTTAAATTGTTGACATTCTTGTTCATAGATCTCGACTCTGTGTGCACTCTTAACCTTTTGCGAAGCTTATTTTAGCAGTTTCTTGGTATATACTAAAACATAAATTGAAGCAATAACCTAATTTTTGGATTATATGTTTCCTTGTCAGATTGAAGCTATTATGAATGACTTCATACAGCTGACACCACAATCTAATGTCTATGAGGCAGAAACAATGGTGGAAGGTCAGCTCGATTTCTCGGTCTCTGTTTAGAGTGAAAAGTTATTACTGCTACCTTGTCTTCTTGTAGCACTATTCTCGATTTGGTAAACTGAACTGATTTTAAGAAGATACTTTCTTCTCCAGCTAATTTTTCTGACCCATTTAGGCACTCTGGAGGGATTTTCATTCGAATCAGATGATGAAGCTAACAAGAACGCCAAGACTGCTTCAAAGCCAGCTGATCAAAGTGGAGGCACAGAGGAAGAAACCGACACAAAAGCCAAAACCAAAGCCAAAGCAAAAAGCGAATCTGTACGATGACAATACTCAGAATTTTCTCCTATGGAAATCGATATAAATCCCTTAACAGTCAAGGATATTTGTTTCATGTGGAATCTTTGCAGGTTATAGGTAAAAAGAGAGGAAGGCCATCTAAAGAGAAGCAGACACCAGCAAAAAAGGCTAGAAATTCTGCTCCTAAGAAGCCAAGAACCAAGAAATGAGTTGTGATTTTGATTTCTCCCACTCTTTTTTAAACGTGGCATTTCATTTATTCAGTTGAGACAACATTAGATACATGAAGTAGAGCTATTTTACATGTATGTGTTGTGAAGCCAATTCAAACAATTCAAGGTAATCTAAGGACTTTGAATAATGAAGCTCAGACTCTTTAGGGAGACGAGTAAACATGGTTTGCTTCCATCCACACAGTTATGTATCACTTCTATCTAAAAAGGAAGAATGATGATGATTCATGTCGTCCCCGATTGCCTCAAAGCAGTTAGACCGAGGCCAAGAATCAACAAGACAGGGTAAGGTCGAAGAATGTCGGAAGAGGATTGACTGTCTGCAATTCTTTGACTCTGATCCTGAATTGGGGGATTCATATACTGGTCGTTTGGAACTTGATTCAAAGTGGGAGGAGGCATGAATTGCCCATTCCCATTTTGATTCTGAGGAGGGGGAGCCATTGATTCCCCGTTTGGTCCAGGTGGGTTCTGAGTCAGAGGAGCCATAGGTTGACCGTACTGATTTTGAGTCGGTGGAGCCATAGGTTGATTATATTGATTCTGAGTCGGAGGAGCCAAAGGTTGACCATACGAATTTTGAGTCGGTGGAGCCATAGGTTGATTATATTGATTCTGAGTCGGAGGTGCCAAAGGTTGACCATACGAATTTTGAGTCGGTGGAGCCATAGGCTGAACGTACTGATTCTGAGGTGGAGGAGCCATAGGTTGCCCGAACTGATTCTGAGGCGGGCTGGGAGGATCCGGGCTCTGGCTATCTGGTCTTTTTACCCTGGATTTGTTACGGCGATAATAATCAATCAGAATCCGCAAATACTTTTTTGAAAGTTGCAGAGAGCATTGTAACAAACTGGAAAGTGAAAGGGCTTAAGATTTTAATATTTTATTACCTGCCAGGGCAGAAGATAATGGCATATTCAGAAGCCTTGCAAGTGAAAGTACTTGTTCCATCATCAAAGGCATAGCTATAAGCTCTGGGACAAGCTCTCTTGAAGATGGAAGAGTATGAAGATGGTCGGCATGTGGTCGGGTTAGCAAACTGACCGCTGCAACAGTACTGGTCCAACCCAAAGGCCTCACAAGCGCTCTTGCAAGCAACAACTCCTCCTCTCTCTGCCTCTTCCTCTCCCAAAACTTGAAGCTCCTTTGGACAGCTAATGTTGATATCAGCAACACATCCTGTAGCATTACACGCTCCAACCAGTCCACCTCCAGTCGGGAGAGCAACTATGGGAAGGTTATACCCATCAACGAGACTGACGTCGTAGAAATCTTTGTCACTAGAACCGTGACCGAGCGTGATCTCGAAAAGTGATGTCGGCGGAGCAGCACCATTACCGGCGCACTCCAGCTTCCCGCCGCAGTCTCCGGTCATACATTTTCCCATGCCGTTAGCATCAAAGTTGCAGCCAGTCCTAGCCCATATCCGACCTGACCATCCTAGAGCCGTAGGAATCCTAACAGACTGTCCCACATCAAGCCTGAACCCGGTGGTGGGTAGTGGCTGGGTGCCAGAGCCTGCAAGAGTACCGGGCCATATAGTAAAGGGACAGTTATTTGTGATGACGAACGTGGAGGCATAAGAAACAGAGAATAGTAGAGAAACATAAAAAAGAACAGCCATGGGAACCATTGGTGATTTACGTTTAAGATTTGGCTGGGAGGTCCATGGACCAGGGTTTATACCAAATAAAATGTGGAGTGAGAGAAGGATTTTCAATGTTGAAGCGGTGAAGTTGCTTTAGAGAGCTTCAAGCCGCAAGACAATGATTTAGGGTTTAGCATTACTCTTAGGAAACTGGCCTCTCCGACAAGGCAATTCTTTGCCTTACTTCTCCAACCTCTTTTATTATATTATTATAGAACTAATGAAACCTCTATGAAAAGATGTATCATGTAAGGGAATCTACACTAATTCCTTTTCAAACAAAATTAAAGTAAAAAAGCCTAATTCAGATCCAGGTTCCTTGACAATTGAGTTGATATAGTTATGAAAGATTGAATAAGTAACCAAATATTATCTTTGGTAAAAGTACTAAATGATAAAAAATATATTTATATCTTTCCTGGCAATCAAATTTGTATTTCCCAATTTTTATTTTTAATACGATATTCAATTATGAAATAGTGAAAAAAAAATCAACAAAAACAATAGTAAATTTTTTTTCATTTAAAACTCTAAACAAAAAATAACAATATAGTGAAGAGAAGGATAAACTAGTGATTGTTATTAGGGAGATATATTCCGTACCGTTATCTTATCGTAGCGGCCGAGTCAACATTTGATACTTTGCCAACTTCTTTGGAAGAGAATCTTCCACGATCCCAGAAAACCATCGAATACCTCAGACGTCTACCTTTCTGTCAGATAAAATATCGCATTAAATCTACGTTTGAAGAAACAATTTGAAGCAACATTTCCCATTCTCACTTCTACCTATGAAGCAAACCATTGAGGCATATTTACAAAGCCAATCTATGTAATATTTTCAAGTTGCTGCAAACCTAGAAATTATTTTTTATATGACGACTACATGGTTTTTTCTTACTTTTTAGTTAATCAGATCATCATTGTATTTAAACTTCAGAGTATCCGAGGACTACAACAAACAGTTAGGACGAGGAGGTTGCAAATACGCTACGACTTACCAAGACTGCGATTTCGGTTGGAGCAGAGAAACATGCGCCCAGATTCCATCCTGGCCATATTTTAGATTAAGTTGTCTTCATCAGAAACTTTACATTCAAAGAGATTGTACCTGGTCATAGATATTAAACAGATATCAGCCCACACCAGAGAGAAGAGGACAAAAGTCTATATTCATCACGACAAAGTTACATGGGAGAAGATAACAAACATGAAGTTAAGAGTAAGGTACAGTAGCAAAGCTCACAAGTAGATCAAAAACGAAGGGCAACAATTCCGCAAACATCATATCACATAATTACCATGTTTAGCTGATACTTTTGAACACAGTTGACCGACCACATCCTCGTTGGGTAGTTCATACCTCTTCAGTGCCTTCCTTCCTCTCACAGTTAAGGAGGATCAGCTTATGTTGCCAATGACTTAAACCAAGTGTGCTGAGCACAAACACAAGAGCGCCTGCAAAAGCAAGGTTTAAACTTCCATCAGTTAGACTTACTCCTTTGATAAAGAAAATTCAAACAGTCAAATCAGTGTACATAAAAGAAGCACAATTAAACTCTCCTGAATTGCAACATTTGAAACCTGCACAAACAGAAAACATTTTCAGGACCCCAAATATTCATCATTCAAGGAAAGGAAAGTTGGATAGTAATCATAATGTGTTAGAATTAGGTTTCGATAAGAAAGGATCAAGGGGATTATTCTACAGGATAACAAACCAGAAAATATCCTTCCTCTTAAGGAATTAGTTAGCAATGTGACAAAACCCTGTAGCACCACACTTACAGAAATCACCCATGGTGTGTCAAGCTCTGCGTAATGGTATGACGCTAACACTCAGATGGTAGCCAAAACAAGATACATAGCTTAATAAAAGCCAGCCTAAATATCGTCTCCAATCACAAGGAAAAACTAAAGGTGCACAAGAAGAGATATCAAACATCACCAAGAAGAAGAAGCAAGTATGTTATTCTATTATACCTAAATGCGACAGCAGTAAGATCCATAATAAAGCATTAGAATTATAAAGTCTCTCCTACATAAGTACTACATAAAGTTCAACAATACTAAGATAAAACTCTCATTCAGGCAGGGAGGATATGCCTAGACCCCCCTGCGAGAGCAATAGCACAATTGTCTCTTATCCATAGTTGTCCAAAAGAAAGAGAAAGGGAAGTTATTCTAGTAAGATAAAGAGCCTCTCAGTCTCACGAATAAAGGCGATCAACATGGATCTAACTCAGTTCCATTCCATCTCCAGCTGGGCTGCAGATGGGGCTCACAGCAGAAAAAGACCTCTCGAAAGGAGAAGCGTGGAACTGGGCATCACGACGACGACGCTTAAACGAACAGCTCTCAGAAGGATGACTCTCAGCGTCGAGCTTCCTCCGGACACCTTTAACCGCCTGCTCCTCAACCGGTGAGAGAGGGAAAATCCGGCCACTGGCTCGGCACATAGAGCTATGGTTATCATAAAGAATCCGCTGGTTACAGTTCTTGTCGCAGACATGAGTCAGTCCAGTTAGTTTGCAGCGGTACATATTCCCACAAACATTTTCATTCTCACATTTCCAGTCACATTTGTGACACTGGATGGGTCCATCGCAATCGCGACCCAGAATTGCAGACAAGTAAATAACATTGGCAGAGCTAACCATGGGAGATTTTCCAAATACCTCCATCTTTTTCAAAGTGTCTGTAATCTGAAAAGCTCCACACAACCTTTATACTCTGCAGAGCCCAACAAAGCCGAAGAAAACCATCAATATCATCACAAATGGTAGGCAAAATGTGATATCTGAGACACGTAGAATCGTAGATCACTCCACATTTAGCTAATCAATTCCTCTACTTCACAAGTCCTTTCAAGATCACAAGAAATTTCTTCTGCAAGATGATTTAATCTCGATTCTACTTTTAAACAAAATTTGAAAAACGCAATTAAGCCAGACTCCGGACGTGTGAAGCTACAGATTCCACCATAATCCATCTCTAAGAATAATATTGACATCAAAATTTGAAATAATTCGCATGAAATCAAAAAATTAGTGCAAACTGCAACATATAGCTACCAGATCCGACGATAAGATGAAGAAGATTCTCCATAAAACTTAAATTTCTCTAAGCAAATTACACACAGAACAGAGATTGAGACATACCTGGAGAGAGAACTCGAGAAGAAACTGCAAGCAAACCCTAATTTTGACTCCAGAGAATAGCAAAGAGGAAGGAAGAAGAAGAACAAAGTGAGGGAAGAAGAGGAAGAAGAAGATATTTATAGATTAAACTCAACACTGTCTTCTAACGGATAATATGATCTAACTCCGTTAATTAACGGTCCCACTAAACGGGTAACACCAGTGATATTTTTCCCTTTTATATTATTTGTTTATTCATTTCCAAAAGGAAAACATGTAATTAACTAATTCGTCTATTAATTTCGTTTTTAGCTTATCAATGATAATAACGCACGTGTCAATTATTCAATGGTTATGTCTTAAATCCCTACACACGCGGCCAAAAAAATACAAAATATTCCCCACCCAAATTTCACCTGTTTTTTTTCCTATCTTCTTAGAATTTACCTATTTGACTCTATGTGATAATTTGAAGGTTTAACATTTTTTTCCTTGGTAAAAATGGTTATTATTGAATTATGATAATGACATTTTAGCCAAAGTTTATATTTTTGATAAAGAAAATATGGAAAACGAAAGAACAGGAGAAACGGTAAGAAGGAGTGAGAGAGAGGGCGATGACTTTGGCCCACCTAGGGCCAACTTCATCCGTCTTCTTTGCTCCTTCACATCCTTTTCACTTTTTTAACGTCTAGAAAACTTACTAATTATAAAGTTTTGACTTTTCAGTCAATGTTGATCTGATTTGGGCTTCCTTAAAGCCCATATGCAATTTTAAAAAAAAGTTAGGACCTTGAATTGGGAGGATCTTATTCTTTTTCACTTTTTCACTTTTTCACTTTTTCACTGAACTTACACCAATCAATTTTTTGTCAACTGATGCCAATAAAAAAAGATTTGTCAACTAATTCTTAAAATTAAAGAAATTTTTGGAAAAAAACCTTACTGTGTCCGAACAAAAATTCCAATTGAGTATATAAGAAACCACACTAAAGTAAATGAAATGACAATTGTAAGTAAGTTTTAAAACAAATGTTATTGTAAGTAAAATCGTTTTGGTAACAACAGAATGATTATATATCTCTTTTAACATATTTCTACTAAAATTTATAACATCTTTTTTAACTTAAAATTTTAGTGTGTGGATGAATAATTAAACATATGGTAAGGATCTCCGCGATAAATGCACCCATTGTTCGATTATGAGAAGTTTTTTCTACGATTTAAAACTCATAACAACTTGTATATGATTTATGTTTTTTAAGTATATATTTCGCTTTGCTTCGTCTTTATTTTTTAGAGCTTTCGATGTTTCAATCCACTTTTTTATTTACGAAGACTATAACAAAAGTAATAAAAAAATGATAACTCATGTGAACATTTTTAGTCGTGTAATTAATACTTTAAATTATGTAGCTTACACTGTTACACAGACACTCATGTACATATAACCACGTGTTAACCTAATCGAAGATAAACCCACGTGAAGAGGTACGGATGCTTACAGCTTACTTCGAGACAGATCCAATAATAGTTGAAAATACACAGGACGGATTAAATCTCTTTCGTAACAAGTCAACGAAAGTCTTTAATTAATGGTAACGGTAACATGTCACACGCACCCAATTAAATGCTAATCTTAATACTTTTCTGAGCCCCCAAGCCTCCTATAGGTCTCTTTTAGGACTTGGTGGTAGTAGTTGTGGAACTGTGAATGAACATGCAAGTGACACATAAACTGCTCTACTTTCTAGCAAGTGGTACCACAACGTACACAAATAGTTAAATAGTTTATATTCTCAAAAGATTTTTCTTTTTCTTTTTACATAAATGGATCAACCAAGAAACTTATATACTCTTTAAAGTTATCTCAACTTTCAATATCGGACATTTTAACATTTTAACAAGATTCTTTGAAATGAGAAGGGCAACAAATCAATTATCTAGAAAATACCAAAACAAGACGAATTACTTAACGACCTAGAAAACTATTCATCAGAACAACCTGAGCTTTGATACCATTTTAAGAACCATAAGTTTCTAATTCAAATGCCATAGTTAGAATAGATGATGTTTTGATATAGAAAAGACAAAATATTAGTATGTGATTTCTTATTTACTTGTTTTTAGCTAAAACTGGAAATGAAATTAGAAAAATATTAGTAACACATGAATTATTAAATATACGAAAATTAATTTCAAAAGGGCCACAGTAAAAAAGTACTTACAAAAGACTTAATTTCCTCACTTTCCTTTGAAATTTGGAACTTTGAAGTGTTAAACGACTTACGAGCACTCTGCTTGCATTGAAATTTAGGACCACGAATGCTTGTGGAATGTTCAAAATCTTAGTACCATTTTTTTATGCCGTTAAAAACTTTTAATCATCACATTATTTCGTCTTTTTAGAAATTTTGTAATTGAGTTATTGTTGTACTGTAATAAAAATAAAAATTAGATTGTCCGGATTTCTCACGTGTATAGAGAGACTAACCGTCTAGCGGATGATTTAGCTAACTATGAATTTTCGTTTCCGTTAGGTTTTCATTCTTTGGCTAATAGGCCTGATGTTGTTTCTTCGATTGTTTTAGAGGACAAGAATGAGGCTGCAAGTCTCAGACGAGTTCGTTTATAATTTTTGTAAAGTTTTACGCAATAAATTGAGAGACTTAGGTCTCCCTCACATTGCCAGAAAAAGTAACGAAAATAGGAAAAATGGCAACATCGTTCTGGTGGAGAACCGTCGAGGAATATACCGATGCCAAATCAGCTGCTAAATAAAGATAGACGTCATCAAAAGTGGGTGGGCCTATAGCGGGCCGTAGATGTTCTCAAAACTTTTCCACTTTCCTCAAATTTTTCCTTTTTTTTATTACTTTTTTGTCTTTTTCAATTAAAAACCACCGTCATTTATTTTATTCTTTTATCAGTCCAAAATTAGCCATTTTTAAAATTCTACATTTTTTATTTCTTCTAAATTTTTTAAGTATTACCAATTTTGAATTTGTATTATGATTGATCAATGATTTATAACTCAAAACATTTCGTATTATCGTTTGTCAAGATAGAGTATGTTGTTATTATCATAAATATATCTTTTTGCGAATGAAGTTTATATATAATTAAAAAATTTAACCAAATCGATGATGAATTAGTGATTTTGAGAGTGAGTAATCAAAGACATTAGTTTAATTCTACTTGGGAGAGGTAATTTACGCCTCTAACATAGTATTATAAACAACTATCCGAATATCGGAGGAGATTATAAATCACAAATCCACAACTCCCATGATTTATCAAATAAAAGTAAGTGTATTAGTACTTTAGTATGTTGATACTAGTAGATATATCTTTTGCACGTTTTTCTTTAAATAGTTAAAGAAACTTTTCGCATGCTTTTGAGTTGTGTGTTGTTGAAAGAAAAACTTTGGAGTGTGAGTTGTTTGACTCTTGCATGCTTTTTTTTGTGCTTTTTTTGTGTGTTAATTTACTAATGGACCTTTTGATACAGATCTAGTTAATTCTATATGAGTAAAACTTACATTACTAAATTTTAAATTTATTATATTCGGAAGCACAAATAAGTTATTATTTTATATATAGTTATTAGAGTAAAACTATAAAATTCATATTTTATAATATTTTAATATTATTTTTTCCGCTAATTAAGATGAACTCCCTAGAAATTCTTACAAATGATTTAGGAATTACTAAGAAAAATTTTCAAAGATTTTGGAAATACTTTATAAGTTTGAACCAAAAAAACAAACTTCAATTTTTTCTTTTTGATTTGTAAAATAAAAAATGTCTTTTAAAAAAAAAATTATATAGTCTTTTATAACTTATATGCGCTTCCGAATTCCCGTGAATTGGAACTGAACTTTTCGTATGGTGGTGGTTGTAGCAATTATTTGTAAAGTTGTAACTTGTAACACTAGATATTTGCATCCAATAGTAAAGATGGTTAAAACTTAAAATGATGAAATTTTTTGGGATTATTCGTTTCAAATTTTCAGTTAGTCGATACGTGTATTTTTTTAACAATAATTTTAAATTTTATCTATGTAAACAAAAACATTTCTTTTTCTTTTTTTTTTGGTTACAAAAACATTAGTAAATACGAATGCCAAATGGCAACGGCCGGTCCACACTTAACAGCTAGGGCTCGTCTTTTACAAGTGGAGAGATTTGTTTATACATAATTTAATAACAGAAACACGTTTATATATAAAGACTCAAATCTATAAATAGAGGTAGAGATAAATGAGAAGAAACGGCTGAGAATCCGGTAAGCTAGCTCAAAACGAAATAGTAGAGAGAATAGAGAGAGAGAGGCGCATTAGATACGAAAGGGTCCACGTAAGACCCGTACTCCACTTTAATTCTCTCAATCTCCTTCAATTTTTTTTTTTTTTTTTGATCAATCTCGATCTAAGAAGATGAAGCTTGAGTATTTGGATTTTACACTGGTGCCTTTAGGGCTGGCTCTGATGTTGTTCTATCATCTATGGCTTCTCTACCGCATCATCCACCGTCCATCTTCGACTGTTGTTGGCTTCAACGCCTTCAATCGCCGCCTTTGGGTCCAAGCCATGATGGAGGTCTTTTTCTTATTCTATTATATATATTTGCTTTTGGTTCTAAATTTATAATGCTTTTTCCACATATTCATATGTAGATCTGATCTCCATATATATATGCATGAGTTGATGATCAGTTTTCCTGGAAAATGCATAATTATTCTCGGGAAATTTTTTTATTCAGCTCATTGGTTATATTTTGAGGGTTGTTGGAGATAACTAAGGAGAATCTCGTGCATATCACGTGTGGATCCGTATGCTTATACTCCCTCTGTTCCATTATATAGGTTGTTTTAAGAGTTTTTTTTGTTCCATTTTTTTTGTTGTTTTGTAAGTTTCTATGCAAAATTTATTCTTATTTATTATGTTATGACCATTTATTGTTTGCAGTATCTTTTGTGATTGGTTAAAATAATTTTGATAAATTATTAAATAATTCTTTTATATAGCAAATTATATACATTTATGATTTCTTAATATGCGCGCTTTTAGCTAAAACAACATATATTTTGGAACAGAGGGAGTATATCTAAATTGAATATGGTGTTTTTGTGTGTGTTTTAAATATAGTGTTTACACATATAAAGATGAATCAATTAAATAAGAAAAATAAGATGTGATAAATGTTAAGTGTCTGCATGTACAGAGATTTTCCTGGGAAAGAAAATCGTGTCACACCGGTTTCAGTTCCTTTTGTGTTGGAGGGTGTGAGGTTAAGAATCTATGTGCTTATATATATGTAAGTAGGGAGTATATGTTTATAAAAAAAATGGTATAATCATCATGCATGCACCTTACCAATTCACAAGTGAAATTGATACTATATTGAAACAGTATCAAATTTCTTTTTTTCCTTTCTCGACAGATCTTTTCTTTTTCATATGTGTGAACATAATTAATTATATGAAAGTTCTTTACGTAAATGACGGATTCTGGAAATTTCCTTAATAAATGAATCCCCAAAGTGTGAAAGCTAATGACACTGAAAAGATGCTTTGCATTTCTAGTAAATTTTTATTTTTTGAAAATGTTAATAATTATATTCTTTTTCTCCACCAATGTTCTTCCTGTTTTTTGGGTTGGTTTTCAGATTTCTTGTATACTAACTTAAAAAATATCCGTTTACAAACTAATGAAAACAGGACCCATCCAAAAACGGCGTCCTAGCGGTTCAAACGCTAAGAAACAACATAATGGCGTCAACTCTATTGGCATCAACCGCAATAATGTTGTGTTCACTAATCGCGGTACTAATGACCAGCGCTACAGGAGAGCGATCGGTATGGTTTGTGTTTGGAGACAAAAGTGACCGAGCCTTCTCGCTTAAGTTCTTCGCAATCCTCGTTTGTTTCCTAGTCGCGTTTCTTCTCAACGTTCAATCAATTCGTTATTACAGCCACGCAAGCATCCTCATCAATGTCCCATTTAAACGGCTGATGGCTGTTTCTTCAGGTGGTCGTGGTAATGGTAGCCTCATGATAAACCAAGATTATGTGGCTGCAACGGTTAACCGTGGGAGTTACTTCTGGTCGTTAGGACTAAGAGCGTTCTACTTCTCCTCGCCTTTGTTCCTATGGATCTTTGGTCCTATCCCAATGTTCATAACGTGTTGTGTTCTTGTTTGTTCGTTGTACTTCCTTGATTTAACATTTGACTCGATGAAATGTACCGTTGGAGTAACAGACGTGGAGGAGCCCGAGAATAGAAGCTTAGCTCATAATGTTTAGAAGTTTTATAAGTAACAATGGTTAGAGTTGTATTGATTCAGGTTCAATGGTAGTTGAACCGTGTCAAAGAGTCACAGATCTGTGATTATTAATAAAATTGTCTTTTCAACAGTAAAATTATTAATTCGGTAAATTCGCATATGAGTTAGTACGTAGTATATATGAGCCGTACCACGTTTATTTTCAACCTTTTTCTTCAAAAGCTATTGAAGAATATAGAATCAGTTACGAATTAAATAAATATTATAAAATTCAGTTGGACTTGCATCAAAAATATTAATTATTTCTAGTTATATAGTACTAGCTTTTCTTCTCCGTTTATATTAATATCGGTAAAGGTATAGTGTATATTATACGAAATTAACTACTGATACTGAACATAATACTAGGTCACATTTTTATTGTTTTTCTGGTCAACCACATTAATTGTTTGAGATCTCTTTAAAAGCACTTTGTAAATAGGACAAATGTTAAGAATCTATAAATGTCACACTAAGACTCTGAATAGTAACTATACCGTCGTACCATAAAACTGTACCGCCGTATCAGTGTCAAAATACTATTTATATTTATGTATTTTCGTTACTATTTGAACTGCACCACATTTTCCCTACACTTAAAAATGCAGTTATCATTCAAAAATACAGTTACCATTCAAAGTCTAAATATAATTCTAGAGAAACAACGTAAATCTGTTGAAACAAAATATGGTATTTCATTTTCTTAAATTTTTTTTTTTGTTTTCTGTTTTTCAAATGAATCTTAAAATGAATCTCAGAATCCTCACAATATATACTCCCATCGAGCAATTTATTATTAATTCAACTACAAGCATAGAAGAGTATTTTCAGTAAAGATTATAATGATCAAGTCAAAGAGAATCACATAATGCATCATTGTAACATAAAACAAAACATCACAAATACATTAGTCTTCTCCTAAGGTTTGCTTCCAGTTACAGCAACAGAATCAAATTATTTGTGAGCTTCGGCCCTACTCCCTAGGCTTCGACAAAGGCTATCCCAAAGCCATGCTGAGCTTTCAGAAAAAGGTAGCACTTCCGAAGGCTCTGTTAAGAGAAGATTGATACCTCTAAAATGCAAACCTGCAATATTACTGTCTGTTGCCTCTTCTTTCATGAGGTTTTTCGAGAGTATAATCAAATTGGATTCTCTAGGACTCTCCACTGCCCACCAAAGAATGTCCACCAACATCTTATGATCTCTAGCATGTCCATACGCCTCAGCAACTATATATAGTAGATCTATATTAGATTACAATATATATATTGTTATAGAAGACAAGAGAGGGATTAGCTAGGGACCTTCGGGTACAAAATTGATACTGATTCCGGCAGCCTCATATTTATCTATCAATGCTTGAGATCGGTTGTTTTTCTCATCTTCGTAGTCGTACAACCGGATGGACACAGGACCATTATAACAACCCTTATCCTTGAGATCTGATCTGATTTGCTTTGAAATCAAATCAGGATCACTTTCAGGGATTGGGAAATCCACCACGTCCCAGAACACACCTGTGTTACCCTCTGCCACGGAGACCATGGAATCACAAAATCAATGCAATCCATTCAAATTTTACTATGACAGATCAAGCCTTAGTTTACTACAATCTGACGAAATCTAATCAAATATATATAGACCAAACATATTCAATAGATATAGGGAGATCTTACTGGCGTACATCTCGGCGCTGTAAGAATAATCCACGTGATACCTGGCTCGGTTGGAAGACATGCTTTTGTCGGCAGACATGGTTTCCGCGGCGAGCGACGACATTGGAGACTTCTCTGAACAACAAACAAAGTAAAACTCGAGACCTAAGTTTTTCAGATGGGAAACATAAGTTTAGAGATAGGAAATTAAGTAGGGAATCTTAATCTAAGAACATTAGATTAAAGCGTTTCAAGGGGTTGCCTTGGTAATGGCAAAACCACCTGGACGTCCACCTCGACGTCCAACCTTTGGACGTTCACGTTGGATACAGCCGCTTCCTCTAACATCCAACTCCTTCTTTATCGGAAGGCCGCAACAGTCACACTTTATGGGCGTTGCCGGGGAACTTCCACAATCAACTAGTAGGCACCTAAGCTCTTCTAAGACCACAACATTGTAATTCTCTTTCTCATTCAAACCTTTAATGAGACTTGTGACCTGCTTGTCTTTTGTGGTGTTTTCTGAGAGAATAAACAAATTTGATGGACGATCGGTATAAGAGTACATAGCCCAGAGAAGAATCTGCACTGTCAATTTGTGAACTCTCGCATGTTTATTTCCTGGAATAGTATATCATCAACGGAAATCATCTTAGATTACATACATATGTAAGGTAAAAAAAAAAAAAAATGTTACAGAAAAGTAGAAAGAATTCACCTTTGGGTACGCGATAAATAACGAATTGGGATCGCCTATATACATCTAACAAGTCTTGCGGGATATCATCATCAATGAAGGCCCTGAATAACGGGGAAGGGCCTAGATATCCCATATCATAGAGATCGGATCTGATTTTCTCAACAACCACATGAGGATCTAGATCCTTCAGGATTGACCAATCCTCCACGTCCCACACGATCATACTCTCATCCGCTAGGCCATGTTTAACAAAACAAGGAATCAGATCCTCCATTAAAATGGAAAACTAGTTTACAATCAGATCCGATATATATACATATGTTGAATGAATAGCGAGAGTATTTCGATCTTACTGTTGAATTCTTCCATGTTTATGACGCCGGATGATGATTCTCAACTTGGCCGTGATTGACCCTTTTGTAAGTTAGGGTTTCATGCATCTATATACTGTATACTAATAAAGCCAGAGAGTATCTTATTGGGCTGGCTGGGCCTGGTAGATAATATATCAAATAAGTCCAGTTGATTGTGTGAATCTGACAAAAGGTGAGGTGAACTACCAAACCTCAAGTAGTAAATACCGTAACTCCAAAAACCTATGTGGTTGTTCAAACTTAAGTATGGTGCATATGGAAATCAACTATATAAGAAGAATAAATTCGATTTCTTCATTTCTTATGAATTCAGTTTAGAAAATTAGGGTTCGTAATCGGAGAATCCTCTTAATTGAGCTACATCGTGCTCTTGAATTCATGTGTTTGTTTAGCTACTTTTAGTTTTTCGATATGCTGCTGAATTGATTGATATGTATATTGTAGTGATTGTTTGGTGGATATAATGGTAACGGGTCTTAGGTGTTTAAGCATTATGTTGAATGAGTTGGTATACTGAATTTAAGGAAATTAAACTGATTTGGAATTGAATAACTGGTTATCTTAATGTTGAATGTTAAAGGAAACCATTGGACATGTTGATAATATTGTTTGTTCGTTTTGCTGTTAAAATGATATTTGGCAAGTACCTTCTTGAGATAAACAAAGAACTCTCATATGTTCACATTGAGTTGATCAGGGCTTGTAGAGATCAGTATGATGGCCAAGTTTGTTATGGAGTGGTTAACAATGTGTCTGATGACCAATCCAAACTCGGGACAAAATATTCAGTTCCGCAGATTGCATTCTTTAAAGGCATTGTAAGTCACTAGTCTTGGACGTTTTCTAAAGAATTTAGATTAGAAAGTAAAAGTTTGATCCATTTGTGCGAGTTGGATTTCTCTCTTTTAATGAGAATAATGCTCTACAAGTTGTGTCATACTATAAAAGTCTGATTTGCCATTTTCGTTCCTTGCTATGTGTGCACTCAGATGATAATAGCTTACGTATAATGGATATATGTGCTACTTTTCTGTGATATTGATGCCTTTAACTTCTGGCAGATAGAAGAAATTACTCAGGATGAAGCTGCGCAAGGTTGCATATCAAGCTTTGATGCTCTCAAATGAGTGAAGTTTCCGTACAACTTCCACTAAAATCCCACGAAGCTTCCTTCACTTCATCTACGTGTCAACACATAATTCGTTAGCTGACATCTCTTTTTCAGGCATCCCTAACTTTACACATGTACCCCTTTTTTCCCCACGATACGTAACTAATTTACTTCCTCTGCTTCAGGGGCAAAACAGGTATTCAACAATTTTCCCTTTACGCGTAACGAACGTGGTCTTGTCTTTCTGCGAAACAGTGGCGCGTGTATACACGTCCACGCGCTGCTTTTTCAATCTCTTTGATAACTCTTGTCTGACCAAAAAATCGTGTCACATCTTTTCCTTCTTCTTCACTTTACCAAATCATATCGAATTTTAGGGTTTTTCGTATTTTGATCAAATTCTTGGAATCTGGATTTTTGTATCCTTCCTCCTCGATACCTTTGAATCGCATCTCTGATCCAATTTTAAATATCAAAGTCTCGAATTTGAGTTTTTTTTTCTTGCTCTCTCTCATTCTCAAAGTCGCACGCATCTATGGACGAAGACAAACAAGTTTTCTCGCTCGCTTCACTACCCGTGGGGTTCAGATTTAGTCCGACGGACGAAGAATTAGTCCGGTACTATCTCCGTCTCAAGATCAACGGTCACGATAACGACGTCAGAGTAATTCGTGAAGTCGATATCTGCAAATGGGAGCCATGGGATTTGCCTGGTATCTTCACTTTATCCTTTCTTCGTCTCTTTCCTCTAGTTTCTCAAATCCATCTGTGATACATATTTAGCTCTCTAGTCTCGGTTTAAGCAATTCACATGCTTCAATTCCGGTTTATGCCATTCTTGAAGTTTGATTTCCTCTGAATTTGGAACAATATGATCAATAAAATCTTAGCTTTGGGTTGTGGAATTAGTAGATTTGAGTAAGTATTAGATAATCTTTTGAGTAAAGATTTATATTTTTGGTGTTGTGATGATGTTGTGTTGCAGATTTTTCTGTGGTGAAGACAACAGACTCTGAGTGGCTCTTCTTTTGTCCATTGGACCGGAAGTATCCGAGCGGAAGTCGGATGAATCGAGCTACTGTGGCTGGCTACTGGAAGGCGACGGGAAAAGACCGTAAGGTTAAATCAGGCAAGACCAAGATTATAGGTGTTAAGAGGACTCTAGTCTTCTATACAGGCCGTGCTCCTAAAGGGATACGAACCTGTTGGATTATGCACGAGTACCGCGCTACCGAGAAGGATCTTGATGGAACAAAGTCTGGCCAGGTAAAAAACCAACTTGAGTAAATGACATCACTTGTGTTTTCAATCTTTCGAGTTTCTGATTATGTGTTTTGGTTGCAGAATCCATTTGTTATTTGCAAGTTGTTTAAGAAGCAAGACATTGTGGCACCAGAAGATTCAAAGTCTTGTGAAGTTGAACCAGCGGTCTCGTCTCCAACTGTTGTGAATGAGATGAAATCTGAGGTTGAGATGTCTGAGGTATCTCCGGTTTTCCCTAAAACCGAAGATACAAAGCCTTCCGATGTCGCAGAATCTTCTCCTGTAGTCTCCAATGAATGTCGGAGTGAAAACTCTGCCCTTGAGGCTACAACTACCGGGGTAAGGATGAACAAAGTACATTCTTTTGATTATAGGAAGGGTTACGACTTCTTTGTTAACTTACTAATCTTTGTTTTGCTCAACAGCTTGACGATATCGATTGGCTCTCATATATGGAGTTTGATTCCCTGAATCAAATGGGGTTCTCTCCGTTGCACTCTGAGTCAAGCGAACTGTTTAAAAACCACAATGGGGATCACATTGAGACTCTGTACGGTACAAACGATGCTGATGAAGATATGACCAAGTACTTAGATTCTTTTCTTCCATATGAGCTTCCAGAGATGAAAGAGTTAGTGCAACAGACGCCAGAACAGATCTCATATGAGCCACAGAATCTGTTCAGCACATGCAACAAGATCAATGATGTATCTGAAACAGGAATTAAGATTAGGACACGACGGCCACAAGCCCCGGGTTGTTCTGAGAAGTTTGTAATGCAGGGTGACGCCTCAAGAAGGTTGCGTCTTCAGGTTAACGGTAACCTTAACAGTCACAAGTCGGAAACTGACAACACACAACCCCAATATATCAAGAAAGAGGTGAGAAGAACTAAAAACAAAATATTCAGATGAGAACCCTTCACATGCATTACAATTTCTAAACCCTTTTCCTTATGTGATCAAATGTATTACAGGTTAAGGACAGATCAAGAGAAACTATAACGAAAGGATTCGGAAACTTCATCAGATCAAAGAGCAAGACTAGTTTCATATTCAAGAAGATTGCAGATATGGGATGTTCATACAAAGCGGTTTTTAGAGCTGGCATAGTAGCGGTTGTGTTTGTGATGTCGGTTTGTAGTCTAATCGCGTAAATCCACTGAATCTGATGTTTGTTCGACCATTCGTATGGTGAGAATAAAGAAGGTGGTTTTACGGGTTGAGAGCGAGGAGTTGTGTCTATAATAGGGTCTTGGCTGAGTTCTGCATCTGTTGTTTTTATTGTTGTTGTTAATTAAAGCTTAACCAAGGCCTGTTTAGGAGGACAGTAGACTAGTAGTTAATATGTATGGCTCATAATTATAGTAATGTTTAGAATTTTATGCCTGGTCATGTGTCTAAAAATTACTGTAGTTATAATTTGAATTAAATTTTGTTAAATTTTTGATATTTTGAGTATTTTTGTTAATTTGATCCACTAATATCTTTGAATTTATAATTGTGTTTTTTTGGGAAATTGGATTATATTAAATCTAAATATAATTAATATATATAATTATATTTATGATATTTTTGGTATCCATTTGTTTTTTGGTTCTGTTTAGTTTTTGTTATGGTTCTTCGAATATAACAGCTCCGAAGGTCGAGTATTTTGTCGGTTTTGAATTTGGCTCGATTTTTTTTGGATCGATTTCGGTTCAATTATTCGATTCTAGATATTCTGTCATGACCTAATGGTAACCTCCCTTTCATCAGTACTACAAAGTTACAAACTAACTCAACAATTTACCTCATACAATTTCTTTTTTTTTTTGGGTAATAATGTTAAATACCTCATACAATTTCCGTGGATGATATGTGGTTTTTAGCCACAAAAACAGGATGATGTGTCTCCAATTTGTGACCAGCTGCAATCTTAAGAATAGGGATAAATCAACGGCCACTGCCGTTTAGCCACCAAAAAATAATGTGATTATCCGTATAACCATTCGCAACCTGGATAAATTGGTAGTCTTGTAGTAATAACAAGGTTATAATCTTACAAGTTTTTTTCTATTATTTTTGCTAGATAAAATTTTCAGATCCATTATTCATTGGGTCGGGTAGTTTACAAATATCTAAATAAGTGTATTAGAAAAAATTGGATCTATATACAATTCTTTTTTTTTTTTTTTTGTGCAAAAGATCTATATACAATTCTTTAGACTTTGTAATATGATAGTTTGTATAATTGTTGTTGTCATGTTGTATTTTGTAGTAAAATCCAAAAATATATGTGCGAGTACAAAAATAAAATACAATTCTTTCCAATACATTAAACATCGTAAATGCGTAAAATATGTACATTCGAATCTTAACGCCATTGCAGTTGGACTCATGTCTCCACATGCGATGCACCGAACACCAACTAACTTTATCTCAACTATTTTTAGAATTTACGTATCATTTTATCTAATCAATAAAATTCCGAGTTTAGTGACCAAAAAAGGTGACGCACACTTTTAAAGCGTAATATACAATAGTGGCATAAAACAAAAGTCTATTTATTCAAGCATAAAACTAATTTGGTTGTAGCATAGAGTTATTAACTTAGTCAAAATGGCTTTTTCTGCTTTTCTTTTTTTGACTTTTTGGATATACTTTTGAATCAGATTAATTAAAGTCGCCGGTTGGTATAAAAGGAACTTCATGTTATTTCCAGAACGATCTGCAAAATATTTTGAAAATCATCTTTTATATTTGTATATCATATATATATCATCAAATACAAACACCATTAGTAAAAATAAACCGATAGAATGCCAGAAATTCTTGTCCAGGTTTTTTTTTTGTTAAATAACATCTGATGAAATATGAGATAAACAAATCATTCAACAATGAGGTTTTTTTTTTGGGAAATCCATTCGGCTAAATCAATAGTTGAAACCCAAACATATATAGTCAAAAGTAAATTTAACTCAACTGTGAAAACGATCGGATCCAAATACAGACCAAATACCAAAATATGAACCCATTTTACTGTAAGTATATATTAGTCATTTAAATTTTCCTAAGTCTAAAGATTCCTAGAAATTCTTGCCAAACCCACCAAGAAATATGGAAATAAACGTATTTTTGCTAATTCAGATTTACATGTTATAGAGACTTATAATAAATTTATTTGGATAAGAGATGCATACATAGATGCGCACAAAGATGTTGACAAGCTGAGTCAGCTCCAGGTGTTTGGGCACATGTAAACATGGACACGAACTGTTTGTTTACCCTTTTCAGTTTTCACAAAGACAATTTTTTCCCATCATTTTTTTTTTCTTTTCTAATGTTACACTAGAAAGGACTTTTAGTTCCAAAACAAAAGAATTATTACAAAAAATAAAGAGAAAAGGTTATTATAATTTTGTGGATATGTATACATATTGACAATTTTAATTCAAAAAAATATTTAACCATTATATATATATATATATATATTTAATAGACTAAAAGCACAATATTTTTATATAGTTAATTAACAAAACAAACATTTCAAAATTCCTAGACTAAACAATAGATAATTAGAGATATGAATGGGAAAACCCGAAATTAGTTTTTTTTACACATAAAGTATAATTATCTTCATCGTGATTCAAAAATTTTAGATAGACAACATACAAATATGATATGTATGTCCAATTTGAATTTGGGTTACAGATTTTGAATTTGGATTCATCAATATTTAGATTGTGATTCAGAAGATTTGGCTGTTCATCAATAAATATTTAGATTCTGATTCAAAGGTTTTGGATATAAAAATTTTGATCATATATGCTATACTTTTGACTATATATATTAAAATCATTTAACATACTTTCCTCACTAATGTAATCATAATAAAATATTTACAAATCATTAATATGTATTATTGAATATTTACATATCTTTTAGATATCGTTCTATAGAATTCTCTGTACACTTTCATCTACCAACTTTGTATAGCATTAACTTTGTCTTAGTGGTTAGCCGCAAATGCATCTAAAAGTTCTCTGTTTAGCTTCTTTTATGTTATATAACTCTGATATCTGTGTAATATATATCAGTGTATCTACATCACTATATGCATTTTGTCAGAGTTGTAAATTCAAGTAGGACACATCTGATCGAAGTATTGAACACACATTGATAGTGATATAAACCAGAAGGATATGATACGTGCCATCTATAACGCGCCCCTAATTTATTTATTAACTTCACATAATCACGTAAACTAACATTAGTCGCATAATCGAGTGACAAACAGCTATTGGTCTACAAGAGTTGTCTTAACTGCCAAACCCGATTTTTCCAAAGTTAATCTAAAGCATCCCACGTGATTTATACTTTCCACCATGTTAAAGGTTCTTACAAAATTTTTAATCCACACAAAATAGTTTTAATTTTGTTGGGCACCCCACGTTGCATCCATCCCCAAAAATTGCTTTTTAAGCAATGACAATGCTATTTTACTATTTTTATGAAATACGGAAAACATTGTTTAGTGACTTTTCTACTGATTAGATTGTTCTAACTTCTTAGTATCGAGAATACAATTAACCGAAACTTGTGGTTAAAGGATTTTGATGCTTTTATCAAAAAAAAAAAAAAAGACGAAAGGATTTTGATGCTTCTTCTAAAAGGAAATAAATCAAATCAACCAATACCGCTTTAACGAAGGAAGAAAAACTATTTACTAGTTTCATACAATGAATACAACTATAGTTTGATTTGTCTTTTCTAACTACTTCGAGCCATTGGAAAATATTTGTACGAACGAGGAAAAAAAAAGTTTCACATTACAAATACGCATGGAGAAAGCTCCACTTTTAAAGGCAAGCACAACGTTGTCAAAAAAAAATTAAACTAATACTAGTAAAGCAAAAAAAATTTGCGTTTGATGTAATTAAGAGCTAAATATGTGTAACTACTGAGAAATTTGATATATACTTTTGTGTAAGAAAAAGATAAAACAATTATTAAATGTAAGCTTAATTTTTGAAAAGTTAAAATAGCAAAAACATGTGTATTTAGTCAAATAATAATTAATAATATATTTCTGCGATTTGTTCATCAAAATTAGACTTTACTAAATTGCGTTCTCGTAAAAACTATGGATATAATTAAGATCATATTTTGTCAGCTCAGATATTTAAAAAAAAAAATTTGTAGCAGTTTTTTAAAGTTCTTGGATAGATGGGAAGTCTATCACCAAATTAGAGAACCGAGTAAATAGATAGATGGAAATTAAGTCTATCACCAAATTAACAGTAACAGGAAGATATAACATTCTTTTTATTTTTAATGTGTCAAAACGTAATTAAGCTTCCAACTTTGTAATGTAACTAATAGTAAGTATTTTCTTGATAAATAAAAATTAGCTGACAACAAAATGTTGGGTAGAGAGGATGACACGTCATCTAATCATCTTTTTCTCGAACTAACATTGGGTTATAACGTATATTAGACTTAAGAATAGGATAAATTGGAAGAAATTTACTATAGAAAATTAAGGAGGAACAATTTATAAATGTAATCAATAAAGTCGGTGAGTATGATGCAAAGTATTGTCCTTTTCGATGCCAAAAATTATTATGTCATGGTCCCATTCCTTTTATATATTTATATATAGTTTTTCTCGTTATCAAGAATATATACATTTCTCCCATGAAAAAAAAAAAAATACTACATGCATACATATCAGGAGAAGGGAGTAATAAGCCTCAGCATCAATATAATTCTATAACATGAAAAGAAGTTGAACAAGTGGAAGAAATTTTTAAAGAATCCATTTTTGAAATTAGCAACAAAAATAAAATAAAATAAAGAATCCATTGTTGTGTTAAAATATAATATATATGTGGTTCGTTCATTTGAGCATCTATCTAGATGATGTTCGTTTTATCAAACTAAAAATTTCATTCCGGATGTTGAGGTATAAAAAACTAGATTTTTAATGTTGAATTCATCAAGGCTCACCATACATACGTAAAAACAAACGGACCATAAATCATTCAAGGTACATGATCAAGAACATTCACATTCTATGCGTATAAAACCTACCGACCTCGGGCCATCTTGTTCCCGGCCCTCTTCAAAAGATGGTAAAAGGAAAAAGAAAAGAAACAAAAATGAAAAAGTTGTTTGTAAAATAATTACAAAACATAATTAGTGGCCAGAATAAATCTATATATAAGGTACAAGGGTGAAGGGGTGTGTCTATATATGTTTTTCTTTTTTTTTGAAAGAATGTGTCTATATATGTTGGATGATTAATCTCTGCCATGTGCTATGGAATCAACCTCTTATGCTTTATGTTCTGTTTAGTTCCTACCTTATACTATAACTTTAATTATTTATCAATAATTCCATTCCTCCATCGTCTTTTTATATTATAGTGTTTCATATAAATACTCGCTCTCTCTACTCATTCCCTCCATAACACATCTCTCGTCTTTGGTTCATTATAACCGTCGTATAACCACAGATTCTAAAACATGGGCGAAGAAGTAAAACCAGTAAGATCTTAAAGTTCCTTCAATATTTTTAAGCCACATGCAACAAAAATACTTGTTTATACTTAATTGGTGATTGATGTTTTCATTATTAGGAGGCAAAAGAGGCTGCTCCGGAGGCCGTCCCCGCAGAGGAGGAGGAGAAGAAGAACGATGTGGCGGAGAAGAAGAAAGTGACGGCTGAGGAGGAGAAACCAACAGAGGAGGAGCAGCCGCAGCCGCCACCGCCGCCTCCACCCTTCATACTCTACATCGACTTGCATTGTGTAGGATGTGCTAAGAAGATTGAAAGATCTATTCTAAAAATTAGAGGTAAACAAATATATAAATAGAGAGAGAATTAGATTCGGCTAAGAATAATTGTTCATCACTATTAATTAACAAAAAAAAAAAAAAAAAGAAACTCTATATGTTTAAATCATACAAATTAAGAGCTCCATTCTCAAAATCCTAGCTATCTAAAAATACTATTGTATAAAGCTCCAGAAGTGAAATAAACAATTACTTAAATTTGTATTGTATATCAAATATGTGTAGGTGTGGAAGAAGTGGTGATGGACATGAATGCGAACCAAGTGACGATAAAAGGAGTGTTGGATCCGCAAGCAGTGTGCAACAAAATCAAGAAGAAGACTAAACGAATGGCCAAAGTCCTCTCGCCGCTTCCGGCAGCTGAGGGAGAGCCTCTGCCGCCGATCATAACCTCTCAAGTCTCTGGCGACCTAACCACCGTCGAGCTCAACGTTAACATGCACTGCCAAGCTTGTGCTGACCAGCTCCAGAAGAAGATTCTCAAAATGAGAGGTACATATACATTTTTGGATCTAGTCAAAACCAAAATACTCCTTTTTCATGCAAAATTTAGAATACTTTTTTTAAGAATGGGTAAATCCAAAAACTATTTTGATTACATTGATAAATGGTAACAATCGTTTAAAAAAACTAAAATATTTTTCCCACTGTTTAAACATACGTACCCTGTACCCATATAAGAATAATATATCATTCCGTATATATGTCACCTTTTAATTCATTACATATGATGTCAAAAAAGAAAAAAGTCATTAATTGATTATTTATCTGGTTATGCATCACGTGCATGTGTAAGCTGAAATTTGTTGATGACATGAGGTTTTGGACTTTTAGAAGCGGTTTGGTTACTAAGATTTTAATCCAGTTTGTTTATAAAATAAGTAAAATTAGTAAACTTTCGGTTAAAAAAGTTTTTTAGACTTATTTTAATGAAATTAATATTGAGTTTAAACGGAAATAAGTTATAGTCCTAAACAATGAGAATTTTATATGGGGCATCACGGTTCATTTTATTTGGTATGTTGCATAATAGTTTGTATTAATATCATTGCTAAATCACAATATGTACTAAATTTTGTAAATGCATATTAGTGTCGATCGACAAAACAAGAAATACATGGTTCTATTTGGACTGACTAATATTGTTGCTTAGGGGTCCAAACAACTGTGACGGAGCACACCACCGGAAAAGTAATAGTGACTGGAACAATGGACGCCGAGAAGCTTGTTGATTACGTCTACCGTCGAACCAAAAAACAGGCCCGAATCGTACCCCAACCCGACCCGGAACCTGAAAACCCGGCCGCAGAGGAAGAGAAGAAGGAGGAGAGTGGTGAAGGCGATGAGAAACCGCCTAAAGCCGGAGAGGAGAAGGAGGAAGAGGAGATGAAGGAAGGAGAGGAAAAGGAAGAGGAAGGTGGCGGAGAAGAGGCGCCGTTTACGGAGGAGAGAAGATACGATGAAATGGCGGCGATGCCGGAAGAGGAAGGAATGAAGAGGATGATGTATTATTATCAGCCTTCATACGTCATAGAAAGGGTTCCTCCGCCGCAGCTTTTTAGCGACGAGAACCCTAACGCTTGTTGCATTTCTTAATTAATTTGGTTTCTTATGGTTAATTATCGGAAAATATATAATTAGGGGAATTAATTAAGTAAGAAAATGAAAAGAAAGAAAATAGGTAAAGAATGTGTAAACTATATTTTTTTATATATATATATATATATTTTGTGTTTGGTATCTTTATTTATCGATGGATACGTTACGCTTTGGTATATACGTACTCGCAACTGCAACAACAATCGATTCGGAATCTACTCAAAATTCATGTAAGAATACAAGTGTGTCACGAATTTGTTTTGTATATTATTGAGGAAAGTTATGTCATAATGAAAATAGGATCTAAAGAGACAGGAGATTCTAGTGGGAATGGGAGATCTACGTGGGTCTGCACATGGTGTGCTTCTTTTTTCTTTTGCTACGTCAATCTCCATTTTCGGACGTGGCAGCTTTTCCAGCCTACCTTGTCTAATTCTTCACAACCTCTCAAATTTTTTGAAGGTCTTTTTTCTCTTTAAAAAAGATTTAAACAAAAAAGTTGAAGGAAGTGACTTGTGATCATGTGCTAAAAAGTTTGAAGACTCTTGCTGAAATGGAAGGTCTGTATTGAAAGACGTTTAAATCGATCGACGACACGTAAGAAGCACGCGTGAGTCGTTAGTTGTTGTAACAAAATTTGAGAATAGAATTGTCTTTGCACCTCACGATGTATCTTCTTCTTGCTTGCTTGCTCTATAACGAGTATGTTATAAGTGTGAAATATAGAGTTATTTTAGTATGGGTCTAACTCACACCCAAAAACTAGCTAAAGAGTGGAGGATTGCCATATATATATATATATATATATATATATATGTTGGCCACAAATCTCTCAATTAATCGATGTGGGACAATTCCAACACTCCCCCCCCCTCACGTTCAGAATTGGACATCTGAAACGTGGAGTTTGTGGGACTGGACATCCACGGGTATGGGCCATAATCGAGTGAATTGGAACCTGGGCTCTGATACCATTTTAGTATGGGCCTAACTCACACCCAAAAGCTAGCTCAAGAGTGGAGGATTGCCACATATATATATGTTGGCCACAAATCTCTCAATTACTCGATGTGAGACAATTCCAACAAGTTAGATCGAGTAATTAGTATCTGAAGTAAGTTTAGTAGAGACAAACATAAAATCTTTAACAAGTTTTAGTGGATTTTTTTGGATGAGATTCTTTGGTGAGACGTAGAAATTTCAGTTTGAATCCCAAACTTGAAATCTCGGTGTTCTTTATGTTTTCAACTTGACCGCTCACTAATTAACCTGAAGTGTTCGTGAGTGTAGCTTCGCTCTTTAGCTAGAATTGAGGATTAAAACGCCACAAAAATAAACAATTTGATAGTATTGTTTCAACATACATATATCTCGGATTTGGACCTTTCTACTATTTATATCATAGATGAAAAAAAGATTTAGTACTTTATATAGACACATTGTGAAACTGATTCTTGCTTTGGCTAAGGTTTAGGTACACTTGAGACTTGACTTTGTTTTGCAGTCAACCGGAAGTCAGCGTATCCAGTAAGGTGCTGATTCGATGAGCTGGGCCGTGGATCACAAGCCCACGAGAGAGTTTAGCAGAAAAGAAAAAAGAGAGTGACAAGATTCTCTTCAACTTTTTAGGCTAGAGACAAAGCGAGTGATTTCTCTGTGTTATCTTTTTAGTTTACGTTAAGAATTTCTTTGTATGTTTCTAAAAAGTGTTTTTATGAAATAAACATAGAAATGGGCCTGAAATGTATTATGATTGTGATTATTTTTAGGACCATGCATATTAAATGTGTTACAGCTGTGAGTGATAACTCCCCAAACCTTCCATGTATTCTTGTTATAACATAAAGTCTTTGATATAATAAATCATTAAATTACGTTTGTAGTGTTTTTTTTATTGAACTATTATACTAGTTGGCCCCAAAGAAAGTAATATGCGATCGATTTATTTCCCGACATGTACCATAAACTTAAGCTCTATATAATGGTTTAGGTTAAATTTACAATTGGCAACAACCATCAAAGATTCTTAGTCATCACTTGAGAGAAAATTTAAAGAATATGTCCAAATTCTAACAGTTTTATTGGTAAAACTACGAAATTCTAACATTTTCATTGGTAAAAACTATGGGTAATAAAATCCTAAATAAGTTGGTCTTTTTTTGTTTTTAAATAACATCAATTTCACACAAGTGCTTAACTATTTTAAATATAGAATAGCCATTCGTCGTCAGCAAAAAAAAAACTATATTTTAAATATATATATATATATATTTATTTATTTATGATAACACAATAACTTTATATGACATTAAACTATTAGTTTAAATCACACACAAAAATATATATTTTATTAATGGTTTTGTCACCACATGTTTCTAGCCAAACTTTGCCAAAATTTTGTATGGTTATATTTTGAAACTGACGGATTGCGAAAGAGGGGGTTTGGTTTTTTTTCACGAAGCCAACGCCCTATGCACAAACACAAACATTGAAAAATTATATATGTAAGAATATCAAATGTCTTTAAAAACTATCAATTTGAGCACAAATACTACGTCCATGGTTTCCCAACTACTTGAAAACCCACTAAAAGAAATCGTTGTCAAAAAAAAAAAAAAAAAAAAAAAAAAAACTAAAAGAAATCACCCACAAAAAAGGGAATTCAAATAATTTGATGTAACAATTCCTAACAAATAAATGTAAGCAAATAAGCCGACAAAAAAAATGTAAGCAAATAACAAGCCTTTTTAGATAAACTTTGGGAATTGGTATATTAAGGGATAGTGAGTGTTCTTTTTTTTTTTTTTTTTTAATGAAAATATTTAGTCCTTCGATCAATAATCTTCGTAAGTTCGGATCATCCTTAGCTTCTTCAGATATAGTTTTTAGGATTCTAACAGAAATTTAATAGCACGGTGACAACAATATTTTTAACTGTTTGAACTTCGAACCAACCGTAATTAACGTAGGCATATATTTTTTTCTTTTTTATAAAGAACGTAAGCAGAGGTTGCTTGTCCCAATCGGTTTCTTCGCCAACAATTAGAGCTAAACAATGAGTCTGTGTGTTTGCCAAATTTGACAAAAACTCGTGACTTCTCAACTTACGGCAAAGAGTCGAACTCCAGACTTGACTCTTTTCCACTTTATCATTTGTCAAGCGTTTGGAACATGAACAGTACTACACGTTTTACTTTTACCAAAAGAAGTAAAAACAATAAAACAAAGTTCTTTGTTTTTTTTTTTGGTAATTAAGATCATTTGTTTTTTTCCCTTCAAAACAAATAACATCACGAGCATTAAGTTATATAATACTTGCACATCACGCAGGATGTCTTTATTTTCATAGGGTCTACAATCATTCAAGTCGTTGGACTAATTATTAGAAAAAATTGATTGAAATAGACTATTCAAGTAATTGATTACCAGTAACAATTTATTTCGCAAGAGGTTGCTGGTTCAAATTTAATATTTGGTACTAAGACAACAACAGTTTCACTTATACATCAATTCAATCTGAATTGCAGTCATTTCATTATAATAACATACTGCAATTTAGACTGAATGATAATACAAGTAATTAATTTTTAATATTTATATGTTTATATGTTATATATCATAAGCAATATTTTCTTACTATACGAATTACTTTTTTTTTTTTTCATGGAGAGCCAAATTTAACGTGTACCTTTTAGTTCGCATCATGTGACTGAGTATTCCCAGGTGCTGATCGTCGTGATGTAATCGTGCAACTTTCTTTGTTATCCACATTGCCACATTGGTTACATTGCTCAAATCAACGCGTCGCATTCAGACTCTTCTGCAGTTAATCTTTCCTACTTCTTGCCCATTCCAGCTCCAATATCAATCTAGCCCATCCTACTATCTTTGTCACCAATTTAATGAACAGAAACATATTTTTCATAAAATCAATTTTATGAAAACTAGCAGTTGCTACCTGATATAATTTATGAAAATATGTTATTCATCCATTTTTAATATTTATATAACTGTAAAATTAAATAAAATCAATTAAAACGGTCATAACAATGAAAAGTTTAATAGATGGATTTAATTATTATTAAAATATTAATTTAAATTTATGTTACTTTTTAGTGCTACTTTTTGTTTTATTAGGATTAGAAAACCCATCAACTTTAGCTAGATTCATGTAATTATTTGATAATCATGGTCAACATCGATCATCTCCGTTCTAACGTATGCTTTTCCCTTTTATTAACTTCAAAAACTTGTTAATTTGCTACGGTCCCACGTTTGTTTCTAATAATGTATAGACCTTACGCGTGGATTACTTGGTTACTTAAGCTTCGACTAAAATGTTTTTCCTCTTTATCTCAAAAAAAAAAAAAAAAAAAAAAAAAACTTTATCTATAATGAATTTTTGGAAAAGTTTACTCAAAAATGAATCGGTTTGGTTGGTGGATTTTGGATATCTAGCGTTAAAAATTCGTATGATCTTTTTATAGCGAAAGGAATCCGAAATTCCGAACTCCCAAAAGAATGCATAAAAAATGGAAACTAAAATTTAATTCAATAAAGTCGGTAGATCTGACGGCTCGAATAATTTATGACCAGAACCTACCAAAATTTATGGCCACTATAGCTTCAGAAGCCAGACTCTTTATAAATAAGACACTTGCTCTTAAAAGGTAACCTCATTGTCCTGTCTTGCAAGCAAATTACAAGATCATAAAAAAGGTTTAGAGATTCTTTAAACCGACGTCAAAGCAGATTCATCATTCAGAACATCTTCAAATCGCCATGATAACAGTAGCTATAGCTGCCGAGTTGCTTGAAGAATACACGGCGGCGCTTACACGCATCACCGCCACAATCCTCCCTCCACCACCGACAAGTCGCCGCCGAAGCGTCCGAGCTCCCACCACCAGCCGAGCTGATTCTCCCTTGCCTCGTAACGATAACTCATCATCACGCGCTCCAAATTACGCAGCCTTTCTCTTGAATTTCTAATTATTTTTATTTTTATTTCTTTTTGTTGTTATAGATGAAGATATTTCCAATTTTCTTCGTCTTGACTGTAATTTCGAATGATGTTTGTGTTATCAAATTGGAGCTTTCTATTTATTTTCGAGTTGATTTCATTGATGTTTTTCTACGGCAATCATTATAAAATTCAATTAGGAAAGCATATATAAACTTGTACAAGAGAGTTCAAAGATTCATATATCATTGATGATAGATAGATAACAAAAGAACATTGAGGATAAGTATAAAGATATGTTCAAAGGGCGTATAAAATGACACATAATATTTATCAACAAAAAATTATACATAATAAATTTCATTTCTTGACGTTAAAAAAAAAAAAGAGGATATTTCAAAATTTTGTATATTTTCAGTCATTTCGTTTATTTCTATTTTGTTAGATAATTGATATTATCCAACATCACAAATGAAAAAGGTAAATTAAAATAAAAAAAGTGTGTACGATGTTCTGTGAAAGTCGTCACGAAAACTCAAATTGATATTTTTGATATTGAGAGATTAACTAATTGCGACCAAATAAAAAATATATTAATTGTGTGTCTTGGATCTTGTTGATTATTAAAAAGGGACCCTAAAGATGCCCCGTCTTGTTTTTTTTTATGAAAGTGGATTTTATTCGATTTTTTAATTATATCAATTTATTTTAATAATTTTGGGGTTTTGTATTTTGTGAAAAAGGAAATTGACATGATGGAAGGGGACCGAATCACATGACAGTTCATTTAAAAACCAATGATTCACAAGACGTAGAAAGTAGAAACAAGGGAAGAATAGTGCGACGAACCTAAGAAAAAAGTTAAAACTATACGCTTTATTCCCTTCATTGTTTCTATAAAATATACATACAATGGGTTTGACTGGTATGTCAGAAAAATAGCGGAATAACGAAATAACTGAATAATTGTTAGCGGGATGAACTGAATGAGAGAAAGTTTTGTAGATTAATTTTAAAACGCTAAAAAGCTAGTTTTAGTAGCTTAATCACGTTTTGTTTTTTCTAGTTATATTTTTAACACGCTAGTGCTATATAACGGAATCACTTTTTCAAAAAACGTGAAATCGTGAAAACGTGAAAACTTGATGAATATGATGAATGATAAAAAATAGCGGAATCACGTTTTGAAAACGTGAAAACGTGAATAAGTGGTATACCATTCAAGCCCAATATGAGTCCATCGATTATAGTTCACCCGTGACCGTTTTATTATAACCCATTCTGTTTGTATAAAAGATACATACAATATGAGTCCAACGAATTATAAATTCACCCGTGACCGTTTCCTTACAACCCGATAAATTATACGGTAAAACCCATTTTAAATCCTTAAAGATACAGTTTCATCCGTGGTAAAGTCGAATGGTGCTTTATCTCTAACTTGTAGTGTATTCGGCACTCGGCAGTGAGTTTTTGTGTGGTTTTTAATCTTTGCAAGTAGCTTGATTGGGGACAATTCCTTCGAAGAAAAAGAAAAATATCTATTTGCCCAAAAAAAAAAAAAAAACTTGATTTTCAGCTGGTTGATGATAAAGAGATTTGCAAGGACTGTCATTGTAATGTATTTTCGATTATTACTGGTACCAAAAATGATTACATTCTTAAAAGAGCAGAGAGTTAATAAAGTTTGGTGGATAAAAGTAATTTATAGTGGTTTCCCTTCGAGCATGGGTATCATCATGTGGTGAGAAGCTTGCTGATGGGCTGATTTCGCCTGGTTATTTGCAACCTCATTGAATTCACGAAGAGCATATCGACATTGTAGTTATGTAATATTGTTCCCCCCACTTAGATTTTCGAACACTATTTTGTCCGTTCTTCCAATTAGAATGCCAATCAGTTGTTTAAAATTTCTTCCGTTATGAACAAATCGAAATTGTGTTTGGTATTTTTTAACACGTTCTCATTTAGAACTAAATGTACATTTTTTAGTATTTTATATCCGTTTTAGAATAATTAAACAATGTACTATGTAATTACGATTGGTTCTTGTACCATTCATGTCCTCAATTTCTTTACTCTGTTGTAAACAATGATATGGATCTTGGTAATTAATAAAGTTGTAATTGGCAAAAAAAAAAAAAAAAAAAACAATGTACTATGTACCTTTTTAAAAAAAAAATCGCATGACGAGATTAAAAAAAGAGTTGTAAAAAATAACATACAATTTGTATTTAAAAAATGCGATCATACAACTACTAGTGCACATAATTTCATTCTTTTTTTTTTGGTAAAAGGTTAAATTATAATAAAATAAAAAAAGTTCAAAATAATAAGTAACCGAAAGAGATCGAAAAGCACTTTCGTCTTACTGAGTGTCACTCAAATTGTCATTGACCTCATTTTTGCTAAACATATATTTATTATGTTAGTTATAACTAGATTGATGGTCATTTCACCTATTCACAATATAATCATTATGCATTTCTTTTTGTTTTAGAAAATAATTGTGTGTTTGACATGGTGTGACACCTGGTACACAAATATGAGGTTTATGCAACTGATGTGACTTGTTTATTGATTGTACACACAAATTTATGGGATCATTACTCTTACTTTTCCTTAACGTATATGCATTATTCTTGGGATGCACTAATGAACATATTTCATCAGTTTTTATTCAGATACATCCACCATCGTGGATGTATTACAGGCCTGTTGATAGAGATCTACTTCATTTGAATCGTTTCATTTACACAATATAATACATTCTATGTAAATCGCTAGATTTCCCTGTTCCATGCATGGAACTAGATTTGTATTCAATTTCATCTCATTAAATAATTTGAAAATGTCAATTAACTTCGATTGCTTATATATTTTAACTAACTGAGAGACAACTTTGGTATATAAAATAGAGATACCGAAATGCCAAAATATAACTTCATTTCTTCAATTTCCTTAGATTTTAACCCGAAAATAATAATCAATAAGTTTGATTAGTAACTCTTGACAACAATGGTATGGAATATCATGTACCGTTTGGATGGTTACAAATCAAACTAATAAAAAATGGATAAAACCTATTCAACCAAAGAGGTACAATGGTGATCAATGGATGGTGGTACCACCATCTAGTTTTGTATCGTTGTTTACCGCTATCTAGTTTTGTACCGCAATCTTTTAACGCTTTTAAGTTTTAACTATTCCACTATCTCGTACCGCTTTGTATCATCAATTTTCCTTAAGACAAGATACATCTAGTCTATGTGTTCAAGGATGCTATGGATCGACTGTTAAAGACAATCATTAGAAGGGAAGACAAGCTAACAACCATTGACACTCAACCTTAAAGGAGATGGGATTTTACCTTACGTAATGTGATGTTTCCACCCAAAAACGTTTACTCCAATTATTGCACTTAGACTTCAATTGTTGCGCTTGAGAATGTCACTTTTAAATTTTGGACTTTCTTTTTCCTATTGTCTAACAAATAATTTAGAGGAGCTTGAGAGGCCTGTGGAACAAACATGTGATAGATTGGGTCTTAAATGCATGCATTATGATTATTACAGTGATATGAGAAGACAAATGTAGATGTCCATACATTGAACAGACTTCCTATTCTTATATTACATAACAAACTAGAATTCACTTGGTAAAAGAGTTACGGAATCACACTTCTTTGGGCCTAATCTCGATCCCTTGAACGATGATTCCGCCTTTCCAACCGCCTTCTTTTGTCTCCAAGACCCTCATTTCGAGCTCCTCCTCATCGAATCCAACATAATATTCACCAAGTTCGATCTCGAACCACCCATCTTCTCTAGACTCTTGCGTTCCTGACCTAAGAAACACTCTTCTATCATTATTAACTTTGGTACTTATGGATCGAAAGCTCACCTCCAAAGGCAGAGACTCAAATCCAAAGGCTCCCATTTCTTGTTCTTTAAAAACAAGGTAAGCTCCATAAATGGTGTCTTTGGAGAGAAGGGATGTGCTTATTTTGCCTCGGATTTCAAACCAACATACCATTAGAAGGGCTGCAACTTCCTCGAACCTATTACACAAACTAATCGAAATCAACACTTAAGAGATTTAAATTATAAAATGCAAAAAATGGAGATGAAACTAATTAACCTGGAATCTGGCATCGAAATCCATATCCAGAATTCAGGACTATCAACCCAAATGATATCTAGTTTTCTTGCAGATAACATCCAACATTTTTTCCCGCTTCTCTTTTCCATCCAAAAGCTCTACATTCAGATTTTAAAGAATATTGAATGCATTATCCATATCAAACTCCTTAAACAATTATTTTCTAGAATTTATACATCAAAATATATGGTTGCCATGCATTATGCGGGCACTTGTATCTCTTCACAATTCCATATTTTGTTTACAACAATATGCATTATAGCCTAGTTGTTTCTCTACCGCGTCACCATCCAAGTTTAGACCTGCATAATGTATTTTGTTGTAAAACAAAAAAATATATGGAATTGTATAAATTACCTTTCTTCCATCTTCGATGAGAAGAGAAGATTCGCAGAAACGGAAGAACAGCTGTTTGTTGGAAAATCTAGATAAAGAATTATCGATGTACATACAAAAATCTGAGGGAAGAAATCTCTCCCAAGCGGTGTTGGAATCGGCAGCGGAGCGAAGAAATTTGGAGACGGCAGAGATACGGCAAGCGTCGTAGGGGCTGGTGAAAGAAATCACGGAAGCGATGCATTCTTCAGGTAAATCAAGAAGATTCATCGCCATTGTAAGAAGGTCAAAACGTAGATGGTGATCGATGATGCGGGTAGAATAATATTGCTCAGAAACTTATAGGCTATTTATTAACGTCTTTCACACACTTAAAAAAGAGGCAAAAACGTACGTCCATTTCTATTTCCAGTATTTTTTTTTTTTTTCAGAAATCTAGATTGAATCCATATATCGAATTGAATGTTGTTTTTGGTAACATTTATAAGCTTAACGTTGGAAGATTCTTGGAGTAGATATCCAATGCACGCTTTGGATTTGTATTTTCACAACACATTGATCCCATTTTTTTTTTTTGGTGCACTTCTATCGAAAATGTTGGGACTCGTTCACTCATCAAAAGTAGGATAACAACAAAAAACACCGTAGACATATTAATTTTTCTCATCTTTATTTATTTCTTTCGGATTTAATAAGTCGGATTGTCTTAGATGAGATTTTTTTGTTTGTTTGTTTATGTTGTTCTTTTGAATCAAATATTGAAACCTTATTTATAGATGTGAATGGTACTTTTATTAAACGAAACAATTACAAGTTTGATACTTATTACTTTCTTTACCTTTTTATTGTTTGTTAATAAGTTTCAAATTTAACAGTTTTTCCACATGTAATATAACAGTTAGAAGCGTTTATTTATAAATATTATTAAATACACTTATTCATTAAGATATTTCTCCCAACTATTGTATCCCAATCGGTAATAAAAAAAAAAGTAATTTGAAGACATTCTTAATTAGAGTGTAATATTTAGTCTTGCCAGACTCTACTTTCTATTCGAATGGAACTCGTTTTTTTATAGGTTTTCGGTCGGATGTAATGCATATTATAACCAAAAAAAAAAAAAAATACAAAAAATTACCATTCTCCCTAGTGATAATAGTTCAATCAAAGTTAAAACTCATATCTCAGTTTCTATTAAACTTTATATAAATAATTTCCACGGAAATCTTCTAAATTATAATATTAAGTTATGTGAAACTTTATTTTTGGTAAGCTAGTAGTAGTTCATTGTTGTCAACGAATAGTTAGTCACCATTGAAAGGAAACTTAGCACTGATCCTTGGCAGATGTGTAATCACTAATCAGTAATAAGAGGTCATTAGTTTCCACTTTTACATTCTTTCTAACGGAGACTCCAAACAATCGTGTTATTTCCATATTATAATTAATAAAGTTTTGGCCATGTATAGAGATTTGTCAAGTCAAATAACGATCGACAATAAAAATATATCTTTGTGGTTGTAATTATGGAATTCGTTTGTTCTAAACTTTTCGCCATTTTGCCATGTTTGACCACGTATTATATTTTGAGCATTATTGTTTAGCAACTGATTTTTTTTTATAAGTGCCACTATAAAAAAAAACTTAACGTTTAACTATAAATGATTATTACATAATCTTCTAATGTCATATTCTAAATTAAATTTTTGTTAACATTTTTTTTCACGATTATAACTATTTTAAATTGAAAAATCTTTATAGAAAGTATTTGACAATTACAAGTTGTATTTCTTTTGTGTGCGTTTTGATTATATTTTGATAGTATTATATAATGTGCACATAATAATATGAAATTTGTTTTGTTCTGATTTTATTTTACACAAATAGAGTTTATATAAGTTTAAGTGCATCATAAATAGCAAAGAAACAAATAATTTTACTCAAAATCGCATTTTATTATGTTCGAACTAAACCATCTACATGATTTTAGAAACAAAAACACAATGAATCCATAAATCATCTCTCTTTTTCAAATATTTGGGTTCATTTGCAATTAAAGTAGGTCTATCAGCAATATATTTGATAAGCGTATCATGACACTCTTTTCCTTCTTTGACAAGCTCATGACAACAAGAATCTGAGACAATTCCATTTCCAAAAACTTGAGCAATTATATCCAATGCACACTTCGGGCTTATCTTGACAACACATTGATCCCATAATGTTTTTGGTTCACTTACTTCTACAGCAAATGTTGGGACATCTTCCCTCACAAGTAGGATAACAACACAAAACACCATAGACATGCAAAATTTCCCCTTTTTTTTTGTTTTAATTAATCTGATTCTGTAAGTATGTTTATGTTGTTTTCTTAAATCCAATATTCAAACTTTATTTATAGATGTGAATGGTACTCTAATTGAAATGAAACTTTTATTTTGCGACATTAATTGCTTTCTTAACGTTTTTATTGGTTGTTAATAAATTTCAAATTTATCTGTTTTTACATTGTATTTAAACAATGAGAAGCGTTTATTTATAGATATAAGTACATTTCTTCATTGAAATTCATAATATTTCTTAAGTTATATTTTTAAATAAACTATATTTTAATTTTTATAACTGATCGTACAAACAAAAATAATACACAAGTCAAATACTTGAACACACTCTTGACGAGACTAAGAAGGTTTATGAGAGCTCTTCTCTCTTCGAGAAATAAAAATCCTCCCGATTACTCTCGGGTTTTACTTATATACGCCACAATTTGATTTCTCCTCCGACTCATTTAGTTCATCTTTGTTAGCTTTCAGTTTTTTTTTTTCTTTATTTTGTTCAGCCGGCATAATACATATTATTGACAAAATATAGATTTTCTAACATTACCATATTGTCTAGTCATAATGGTTATATAAATTTATAAAATACTTCCAAAAAAATCTCCTAAATGGTATCTAGCTGTGTATAATTAAGTTGTCATTTTCGTGGTCGTAACTATGAAATTGGCTTGTTGTTAAATTTTCACCATTTTGCCATGTTTAGCCACGTATAAATTTGTGATCGTTGTTTAGTTATGGATTTTCAGCTCTGTTATTATCTGTGACTATATTGACTTTTGTTATACCCTAGTTTCTGAAAAATGATCTTGCATGAGATGAGCTTAATATTGAGATATACCATATATATATATATATATATATTAATATATAGTTTAGTTTAGTAGTTTCTTCCTAATGGTTCTTTTGACATAATTCTTGTATCTATAGTCTGTTCTAATCGTATGAGTAAATGAATAAATATCATCAGTTTAGAATAGTATGAGAGCCATAAGGTATATTTATCGATTCTTGCTTCTTCGAAAATTATCTTCTCGAATATTTTGTGATTTATTGAAAGTTTTGCTTCTTTTTTATATAATATTTGTTTCCCTTTGCGAGACATTCTGTCTCTTCTTTGATCGTGATTGGTAGAGGTTTGTCGCCGTTATCTTCTTTGATAGTGCTTGGCACAGGTTGCCTGTTTTTTCCACTCTGTTTTTCTTTGTGACGACTCCTACAATCAAAATTATCAAATAGCTTGGGAAATATAATCAACATGGTAAGGAAAAGAAAAACCACAAGTTGACAGAGTATGTAGGGACATACATCAGAACGAACATGCTAGTTCTTCTGTTGTCGGACGGAAATCTAAGGGTTCAGACACAAATATATTTTAAAAATAATTTTTAAGCTTATAAAATTATTTCATTAGTTATCACCAATTTTAAAATTATAGTCAAAATCGAACATCAGCCTGATTAATTTTTTAAGAGTGCTGCTCTGAAGTGCCTTGTTTTTTTTTTAATCCTTGTGGACGGCTTCGAATAGAAATATTAATAACAAATTATCGTTTTTGAAAAACATTTAAATTTTTTTTTTCTTATTTTTTTTTTTTGGTAAGAACTTTTTTTTTTTATAGTACCTCTGCTTTGTTACATTGTCCTGTGTCAGAATGAAAAAAAAAAAAAACTTTTTCTTTGACTTTTTCGGCGGTTTGATAGCATGACAGGTGGTATAGTAAGTTTTGGCTTGTTTAAGTTTTGGCTTGTTCGTTTGGCAGTCGCTGCCAACAACAATCAGCGATAGCGACCAGCGACTAATCACAGCGACAGTCGCCATGCAGCGATCAGCGATCAAGATTTTCAGTCGTTAGATTTTTCAGCGACTTCTAGCGATCAGTCGTTACGATAGAGCGATCAGTCGTTACGATAGGTCGCTGGATCCAGCGACTGTCAAACGAAAAAACATAGCAAATACAAAATAAAAAATAAAAAATCAATAAAATAAAATTGATTTTGATTCAATTAAACTAAAAATAAATTAAACAATATTAAACTAAAATTAAATTAAATAAAAATAAATTAATTAATTTAAATAAAATTTAATTTGAAATAAATAAATATATAAGTATATGAATAATAATAGTAGATATATTAATAGAAATTTTTTTAAAAAAATTTTAAAAATATTTAATATGTTTTGTATACAAATAATTTACATTTTTATTTGAAAATAGAAATTCTCATATATACATATTTTTAAAATTAAAAAAAAAAATATTTATGTGAAAATTATATATAAAAATATAGCAACTGGTCGCAGCGACATATAAATGAACAATACAGCGACAACCGCTAGTGAGTAGCGACAGTCGCCAACGACTGCAAAATGAACAACAGACATTGTCGCTGGCGACTGTCGCTGCTCGCTGTCGCCAACGACAGATAAACAAACAGAGCCGTAATATTTTGGACACTCGAGTGCTGTTAGGATACTTGAGTATCGTAGGAATCAACATTAAAAATTTTCATTGATATTGATCTCACGATAACTGCATGTCTTCAAAAATCCGGCCAAGAAGTTATTCTCCCAGAAGATTGAGAACCCCAAATTAACTAACTATCGAAACTGTAGAATTGTTGTTTACAGTCCGACGATAAATAAATGCAAAATCATACCCAACAAACATTTTACTTAATTTATCTGCTGATGAAATTTAGACAAAAAAAAAAAATCAGTTGGAACCATATTGTGTTCATTAAAGAAGGAAGAAAGAAAATCACATTATTTTTGTGAAATCTAAAGTTTATTTCTATTTTTCTTTTCTTTTGGTAAGTCGGTGCCGAGTTTACCGATATGGATCCGGTATGACTTCTCAATTTATCGGTGTATTTAAAATATTTTCGGTTTAAGCCAGGTTAAGTAAAGGATGCTAAATCTCTTTCCAACATATATCATCTTGTTTTTTTTTTTTGTTGAAACTATAAGTATTATATTTATTTTTTAGATTTATATATATTTCTTATGTTTTTTTATATAAATTGTTTTGGCTATAAATACAGAGATTACAAAATTGTTATTTGATATATAATAAAAAACTAATTAATTCAACCATTTAAAAATACTATATAATTTAAATGGTTAAACATTTTAAAATACATAAAAAATTTGAAAAATGGTTAAACTTCTAAAACATCTTATATTAAGAGCAGAAAAAATATATTTTTCAGCCATTACTAATTAATAACCATCTCAACTAATCATAATTGCTGATTTTAGTCTATTCGGCAACTGTGCATGTTTAGACCTGACTCTTAGAATGATGAAACTTTGTAACCAATTTAAAGATAGTTGGCTCCGAAATACCACTCGATTTTATCAGCTGTTGACATGACATCGTAATATCGTATGATCGTTGTGTAGTAAAGCGTCAACTCAAACTATTATCTTTCTGATTTTTGCTTGTGGCCAACATCCAAATAAGCGAATATTTTTTGGATCCACAAACATGCATATTATGGATCGATAAGATAGGGATGGAAAATTCTTCTCTTGCCGTGTACAGTTTGTAGTGATTCATCCGAAATCCAAAGATCATTCCATATAATTTAAAGGGAAAATCCGAACTCGATATTTTAAATAATACTCATTCTATTTCGTTTGATAAATTGTTACGACGGCTCATGTTTTCATGTTATTTGGGATTTTCAAGTTTTTATGTATCACCTAAATTTATTTAACTTATTGACTATTCTAAATTAGTATTGGTGGAAAAAAAAAATTCAAAAGCCGAAATTATTTATACAATATTAATTTTTTAATATCGACGCACATTCAAAACATATTATAAAACACAAAAGAGCTAGGGGAGTACGTATTAATCTTGAAGAATAATGTGTTGATGAAAAATCTCGTACACGTTTTCTACTTTGGAAGACCGAGTCCCTACGAGACACATGATATTAGTGACTCTTGGAGAGTAATGTTCTCCTCTTGATCGTGATGTAATTGTTTTATTTACATAATTGTGTGTATATGTTATATAAAATATTTCGAATTTTTACACTTTATAGATGTGTTTATGGACGTAAAACTTCACAATTAACGCTCATATTTTGTAATACTAATCTTAACAGCATACGATGCCATATTGCCATTTGCTGTCAATGATAAATGAGGAATATGTCAAAACAAATAAATCAACATTGGAATCATTTCTTTACCCAAAAAAAAAAAAAAAACACTAGAATCATTTTCTTAAACAAAAGCCTCCGAAGTTTGTTTAGTCATACGATCATCAAATATTCAAATTAATAAAACAAATGCCATTCAAAGGCAGCCAGCTAGTACTGAAGATGATTATTTAATAATTAACAAAAACGATTCCTAAATTTTGTGGTATGTGTGCCCTATCTACATCTCGCTCTTTCTCTATATAAGGGGCATGGATGCATTAACGTTTTCACAATAAAATCAAGATACATATAAACCCTTTGATATCTTCATCAGTCTCAAACTAAACTGCATTTTAAACATTCGTCCTAACTAACTAATGTCTGATAAAATGGCAATTAAGCTAATTGCACTGGTAATCACACTATGTGTAGTAGCATCATGGGATGCTGCAGAGGGAAGATCTTTTAGATTTTCTACGACTCCTCTGAATCGTTATAGCTTTCCTCCTCATTTTAATTTTGGAGTTGCTTCTGCTGCTTATCAGGTTAGTGCATGTCACCTTTTTTACGTAACGTTGCTGCTTATATCCATTTTTTATCATCGAGTTTCATAATGTAACTCAATTCGGACTGGTCATAGCTAGGGCCGTACATGTCTCTATAACCCTTTTGAATGAATTAAGTTAATAAGTAGTTACCATAATAAAAGTGGTAACAAGTATGTATATAACATAGTTTATAAATGAATTAAGTTAACCCATATATAATTATGTATGTACGTGTGGATGGAATGCAGTATGAAGGTGCAGTGGAAGAAGGAGGGAGGACTAAGAGCATATGGGACACTTTCACACATTCATTCCCAGGTTCAATTTTAATTTATCATTCTGATTCCTCTATATTATTTATGATAATGTAACTTTTACTTACACGTATTTCTTCGAAAAGTTCTTTATATATGTACGATCGAGAACGAGACCAATTATGAATACTCTTTCCATTTCGTTTTATATTTTTAATGCAGATTTTAAAACAAAATTTCAGTTTTATCTTTATTATTTTCTTTTAATTTATTGATTAGAAAGATTAATTAATTATGTAAGTGCAATCAAAAGTCATTAAATTTATGTGAAATATCAAAAATAAAACTGAAGAAAGTAACATGAAAACATTTTGCAGAAAGGACAAATATGGAGAATGGAGATGTTGCTGTTGACTTCTATCATCGTTATAAGGTTTATTTTCTTTAAGGCTATTTTTCGTAAAATATGGCTATTTTTCATTTTGTTTTCTAATGCAACCACTAATATAAATGTAAATGGACGAAATGAGCAGGACGACATTAAACTGATTAAGGAAATGAATATGGATAGTTTCAGATTTTCACTGTCCTGGTCAAGAATATTACCAAGTAAGTACAAATCTAGATTTATATTTATTATTTCCAGAATAAACTAATATTCCTACTATAATTTTGGAAACTGCCACAGATTTTTTTTTTTTTTTTAATTTTTTGAGTTTTGAATTTTCAGGTGGTAAAGTAAGTGATGGGGTAAATAAAGAAGGTGTTCAATTCTACAAGAATCTAATTGATGAACTTATCGAAAATGGTCAGAATCATATCCATAATTAGTTAATTATAACTCGATCTATTAATTTACAATATCAACGTTTTTACTTAGAGTTCTGTTTGAAATTTTTTTAAACTTACAATTATTAAAAAAAATACATGCATGCAGGTATAAAACCTTTTGTAACTATTTATCATTGGGATATCCCTCAAGCTCTAGATGATGAGTATGGTAGCTTTCTAAGTCCTCGAATCATGTAAGTTAAAAAGCTTGGATCCCTCCAAGATATTTACACCATGCATGTATACGATTGAAAATTAAGTTGTTATCTTGACAATTTTGTTGTTGTTGTGGATCGTTTCATACAGAGATGATTTTCGAAACTATGCCAGATTATGTTTCCAAGAGTTTGGAGACAAGGTCAGTATGTGGACAACGTTCAACGAGCCATATGTTTATAGCGTTGCGGGTTATGAGGCAGGAAATAAGGCAATTGGTCGATGTTCAAAGTGGGTAAACAGTTTGTGTATAGCCGGTGATTCGAGTACGGAGCCTTATTTAGTCTCTCACCACCTCCTTCTTGCTCACGCTGCTGCTGTTGAAGAGTTCAGGACATGTGACAAGGTACACACACAACTTTGGTTTTTATTAACATCTCACGTAAAAAATTAGAAGAAATATAACTTATCCATCAAAAAACATAGACAAATCTAGTTTTTCCCAATTTTTGATTGATAGTATTTTGTAAAAAGAAATATCCTTATGATTGATAGTATTTGTGAAACAGATTTCACAAGATGCCAAGATAGGCATAGTGTTATCTCCGTATTGGTTCGAGCCTTATGACAATACTTCCAATGCTGATAAAGAAGCAGTTGAAAGAGCTCTTGCTTTCAATACTGGTTGGTAAGTTATCATCTATTTGACTTTTTTTTTTTTTGTTTTTTTTTTTTTTTGAATTCTAAATCATTATCTACTGTCTGAGAAAAAAATAATGATCTGATTTTTTTAATCTTACAATTTATCTAGGCATCTCAGCCCTCTAGTTTTTGGGGATTATCCAAAGACGATGAAGACAAACGCTGGAAATAGACTGCCTTCTTTCACTAAAGAGCAATCTTTGATGGTTCAAAATTCATTTGATTTTATCGGAATAAATTACTACACTGCACGGTTTGTTGTTCACGATCTTCACTTTGATCGTTCACGGCCTCGCTTCATGACCGACCAACACCTCCAACATAAATGTAAGTATATCTATAAAACATTAAAACTGTACGTTGTTAATTCGGATATATTTGGATGAACTTTTTTTTTTTTTGTCAATCATTTGGATCGATGACCTTTTTAAAGTGTAAAATCAATTAAAAAAATAATGAAATTGAAGCGATTACTCTTTTGTCTAAAGTTTTCATTCATTAATTATGTGAATAAATAACTATAGAAATAATTTTATATAATTTCTAACTCGATTGCCAATCAACCTTAAACTAAACTAATGAAATTAAATTACATATATGATTTTTTACTAGTGGCGAATCGGAACGGCGACTATATCTCATCAGAATCGGTATGAATTTCAATATCGCCCAAATTATTTCTTCAGCTTTATTATGAATTTTAGTTTGTTGAACAATGCTTAACTATAACTATTCCTTTCTTTTTTTTTCTTCAATTACAGGATGGAACTAAAGTTCTCTACTCATATCCGGAAGGGATACGAAAAATTCTTAATTATATTAAAAATAAATACAATAATCCAACTATTTACATAACTGAAAACGGTAAGAACGTTAGAAACATAATCTTGAACATTCGATAATGTCTTACTAATTATATATCAATAGTTATCCATTTTGTTTTATTAAGTAGTAGTAACCACATGAAAATGTTATAGGTTTCGATGACTACGAAAATGGAACAGTAACACGTGAAGAGATACTAAAAGACACAAAGAGAATAGAGTACCACAAAGAACATCTTCAAGAACTCAATAAAGCTATCACGTAAGAGAATTTCACTATATAGAAATTTACAAAACTCATGGGATGATTGATTAATTAGTATTTTTTTTTTTTTTATATACAGTGAGGATGGGTGTGACGTGAGAGGCTATTTCACATGGTCGTTGTTGGATAATTTTGAATGGGAACATGGATATGCAATGAGATTCGGTCTGTACTACGTTGACTATTCAGATGGTCTTAAACGACATGCTAAAAATTCAGCCAAATGGTTCAAGAATTTTCTTCAAAGATTGGAGAAGCCAGTGCCTTTCACTACAAGAAAACAGCTCAAAACCGACGAGCATATCCGTCAGTATTCCGTCGGAAAAGGGCTTAACCGACGGATTCCCGACAAATAATGTCCGTCGGTTCTATCTTGTCGGTAATAACTGACGGATTACCGACGATACAATAACCGACGGATTACCGACGATACAATAACCGACGGATTACCGACCTCAATAACCGACGGATTACCGACGATATAATAACCGACGGATTACCGACGATTAAATAACCGACGGATTACCGACGGAAAAATCAAAACCGACGGAAAACCGACAACCCACAAATGATTTTAAAAAAAAAATAATTATTATATAAAATAAATACTAAATACTATATTTCAATATTATGAAATTAAATTCTACCAAAAAAAAAATATTATGAAATTAAAATTAAAAATAATTAAAATTTTGATAACAATATACAATTTGTAAAAAAAAATGATATTAGAATTTTTAAACATCAATTCATATACAATATACAATTTGTAAAATAAAATGATTCAAAATAAAATTATTCAAAATAAAATAATTCAAAATAAAATTATTCAAAAACAGAAAATGAAAATATTTTAAAAAATATATATTAAAGCTCAAATATTATTTTAAAAACTCTAAAAAAGCCAAAAAAAAAAAAAAAAGAGATTATTCATAAAATAAAATGATTGAAAATAAAATTATTCAAAATATATAAAAATAAAATGATTCAAAATAATATAAGAATTTAAAAAATAATTTTCGTTATATTTCCAAAAACATAAAATTAAATTAGTTTTTTAAAAATATATATAACCTCAAATAATATTTAAAAAACTCTAAAAAAGCCAAAAAAATAATCAAATAATCAGAGAGTCAAATAATCAAAAAATCCTTAACAAAACAAAATCCATTACAAAAAAAAAACAAATCTACTCATCCAAACAAATCCAAAAGTTAATCCAAAAATCCTTAACAAAAAAACTAACCAATCAATCAACAAAACAAACAAACAAAATCCACCAATTCATCAAATAATCCAAGGATTTAAGAAGAATAAGGCAAAACCTAACTATCCACCTAATCTAACAAAAATCGATTCCAAAACGTTGAAGATAAAAAAGAAAATGATATCAAAACATAAGATTCAATGAAAGTAATGGAAAACTAACCTCGTTGTTGAGAAAGAAAAATAAATCGGTGTGAGATTTCTAGAGAGAAGATGGAGAATATCGGTTTTTAGAGAGAAAGGAAGAGAAAATGAAATGAAATGAAGGAGAAGAAGTTTCTCGATTGTGATTTAATAGCGCTAACCGACGGACGTTCCGTCCGTTTTCCGTCGGTTCCCTAAATTAAATGAACAAAATCATCAATGCGCGGGTTTTCCAAAAGAATTGGGAAATGTTTTCGCGGGGAAAATATTTTGGCCGTCGGTAATCCGTCGGTTCCCTAAATTAAATGAATAAAATAATCAATGCGCGCGTTTTCCAAAAGAATTGGGAAATGTTTTCGCGGGGAAAATATTTTTGCCGTCGGTAATCCGTCGGTTTTTAGGAATAAAACCGACGGATTACCGACGGATCTCGTTTATGTGCATGTCCTCTTCTTGGCCAGTCAACCCACATTTACTCGCGCAATTACCGACGGCCCTGATAAATTACCGACGGATTACCGACGATTTAGGGTATAAATTATTGAATTTGATGTTTATTAAGTGATTTTGAAATATAATCAATGTTAACACTTAAATGATACTAATATAAGTATATAATCAATGTTAACACTTAAATTATTTATAAGGGTTTATAAAACCATTAAACCGTATTTAAACTATTTATAAGGGTTTATAAAACTATTTAGAAGAATATTTAATAGTCTATAAAACAATTTAAAAGAATTTATATAAAAAACCGACGGATTACCGACGTCCTTGGTAAATCCGTCGGTTATCCGTCGGTAAATGTAATACATAACCGACGGATTACCGACGATTTAGGGTATATATTATAGGTTATTATTTTTAGTAAGTATACATTATATATATATTATGTTATTATTTGATTTAGAACTATAATCACTTAACATTGATTATAGTTCTAAATAACTTAATAAACATAAGATTCAATCATATATACCCTACCGACGGATTACCGACGAATTACCGACGGTTTAGGGTATATATGATTGAATCTTATGTTTATTAAGTGATTTAGAATTATAATCAATGTTAACACTTAAATTATACTATTATAAGTATAAAGATGTACTTATATGATTTTTAAAAAATGTAGCTTATCATCACATGAAACCTATTTCATAAGTAACAATATACGTTTAGGAACACTTATGATGAAATCATATCGAATCATTTAAAATATATATAACATGCAAAATATACTATTTTTGAACTATTATCTTTTGTAAACAATCATAAATGAATGTGTGCGGACACGTATAGCTAGATTCTAAATCCTAAACCCTAAAATCTAAACCCTATACCCTAAATCGTCGGTAATCCGTCGGTTATCTGTTGGTTATATCCGTCGGTAATCCGTCAGTTAGCCGCCAAAAAAATTTTAATTAAATTTACTTTTATTTATTATATTTTTTGGCGGCTAATTGACGGATTACCGACAAATCTGATAATCGTCGGGAATCTGTCGGTACTCCGTCGGTAAGCAGAGAAAATTACCGACGAACCGAAATCCGTCGGTAATTACTGACGGATTACCGACGGAACGTCATCCGTCAGTAATATTTTGAATTACTGACGGTAATTTCGGTTTGTCGGTAATTCCGTCAGTTATGACAGTGTTTTCTTGTAGTGTTTGGATCTGCTTAAGAGTGTCAAGAATTGGTGGTCTGCGTTACAGATGATTTGAGGTCGTTTGAAGGGAAATAGAATTCAGTTAAAATTATTGAATTGGTTGATTTTTTTTTTATATTTGTTTTTTTTTTGTTTTTCTGAATTGGTATGGCTGCATTTAGTATTTTTTTTACCAAAAATAAAATAAAATATATATGTATGTATATATATATATATTGTCATTTCTAATTTCTCCTAAATAATAATTACATAATGACTTTAAAATTTATTCAGTGTAAATAATAATTACATAATGACTTTAAAATTTGTATATAAATCTCTTTTTTGATAAAAAAAAATAAATAAATCTCTTTGTGCATGGGCTCATTTTGGACTATGATCTTTAGTTGGGCCTTAAAGAACTCTAACCAGGTTGTTTTGGAACCGAGTCGGTAATATATTCTCGCCATCGAAGGACGAAACATTTTCTAAAGTTCGAGTTATGATCACGAAACATATATAAATGGTATACCTAATAATAATAATTTTTTTAACAGTAATTTAATACAAATATGCCAACAATAGCTATTATTAAGATGATAAATGATAATTATTCGTCTCTAAACAAAATATTGGTAGAAGTTTATAATTGAACATTAATGTTGCTACATAGATTTGTATATATATGTCTACTAGACAAACACAAAGGTAGAGACATATATGTATAAAAGTTATTAGACATAACATGAGTTGTAAGACGGTATGTTGCAAACCAAGTATTGTGACCATCATTTCGTAGAGAGCGTTTGATGGCCACAATACTTGATTCACAAGATACACGTCTAGCAGCCCATGTTATCTCTAATAAAAGTATTTTAGCTCTTTCGAAAGTTCTCGAGGCAATGTTTTTGGTCCAGATTTCTACTCCAAAATTTTTTGTAGTACTCTGCGTAAGTGAAGTCTTTGTAGATTGGCTTTGTTTCATCGTCCCCGGCTTCCCACAAGGGCTTGGCTGGGCTCATGACAGCACAGTCAGCTGGGCACAGAAATGACGCGACCGATAGTCTCGGATTTTCGGTGTTTGTTACAGCTCGATGCCAAACACTTTTGTATACTCCATTACTTATTGCCTGAAACACACAATTAATTGAGATCTTAATTCTAGCCAAACATTAGATCTTGATGATTGGATATTATACTCTGATAATTCTCTAAGCCTTTTATTAACCTAAAATAATAACCTTTAGTCATTTGTTTAAATATCTCAATTTAGTGGGGCATTAAAGAGGGGAAAGTATTGCGTAATGATTGGTAATCTATTGTCGTTCACAAGTCACATGGAGGAATTAATGGGAATTAATAAGTTACCTGTAACTGATCACCAATATTGATGACAAAAGCATCAGGATGTGGATTAACGGCGAACCATTGACCGTCGATCAAGATCTGGAGACCGCATACAGTAGTGTCTTGGAGAAGAATGGTGAGGGCGTTTGGGTCTGTATGAGCAGGTAAACCATAAGTGAGCTCAGGCTCAGGACATGGAGGATAATAGTTGACTGCCATGTGTTGACCTTGCTCTCCAAGCACTCTCTTCATGTAATCTTTTTCTAAACCTAAGCTCTCTGATATCAGCTCCTCAATCTTAAACCCCACTTCTCTTACTTCTCTACTGTATTTACTCACTATCTCCCTGCAACCACAATACACACACTTGTTAAGCTACTCAAATGGTTTAAATGGTCAAAACCTAATAGCTTGTTAAGTGCTGCACTATAATTTTTTTTTTATCATTATTTATATAAATCTCAAATGGTGACCGAACCGCATCACAAAATTATACCGCAATAATAACAAAATATATATTTGTTACTTTTAAAACTATACAGTATTTTCTATACTTATTTTGCATTTTACTATTCGGAGCCATTTGGAGCCATAGTAGTAACAGTTTTAAATGAATAGTGGAACACGTAACTCACGTTGTCAGCTTCGAACTAACCCGAGAAAATTGTCGCAGAAAATAATTAAAAAAGTAGAAAGAAAAAAGAAGAGAGCATCGATCAAAGACCGAGTAAAAGAGATTGGCATGATATCACGACGCTGACGCAACGCGGTTAACAGTGACGTCTCTTCCCCGCAACCACATATTATATCTATATTTTATAGGGTTATTAGTATGATTTAACCATTTTACTTATATAATTATATTTTGACGCGTAGTGATATTTTAACCCTGTCCACGTTCTTAAAATATTGAAAAATGAATCGTTCAATATGTCTTTAAAGCAATTATCGAAACTGCCCTCGCATTAATTGTTGGGATATACTCTTTTTGTTCTCTTTTATATGATTTTTTTTCGGACAAAAATATGGAGATTAAGAGTATAATTTAATATAAAATAAAAATTAATTTAATTAATAAAAAAAATATTGCAAAATTTGAATAGTCATAAAAGATAAAACAATTGTAAATTTTGTCTAGAATCTTAAAAAATAAAATAAAACAAACAAATAATTCTTAAATATCTTATAAAAGAGAATAGAGAGAGCATAAATTAGGATGTTACTAATAATAACTCAATTTATAAAAAAGGAATTCTAATAAAATTAATTATGTATGAGGTTTAGTTAGTTGGAAAACAATAACTTTAACATTAATTAGAAAATTACCAATAATGTGACAACCAATAATTTTTGAACAATTTTATAACTCTTATCCCTAGTTTTAATATATCATGAGAAAAATAACTTATCTCTATAATGTATATACTATTATTTTATATAGATGGCTTACCAAATTTGAACTTTTATGACGCAAATAATTTATAGGTTTAATCAACATTGATAATTAATATAGTACTGTAGATGAGAAAATTATGCGCTACGCAACAATTAAACGACAAAACAAAAAATTAGCGTTTACATTCGTAATGGTTAAAAGAAATAAAAACAATCATTTATAATAAAAGGCCGTCACGTCATTATTTATTATCCTACTTTATGTTAATTTGTCCACTAGCTAACTAACCATTGCCTTACCAAAACAAAAAGAAAAAACTAACCATTGAATTAAAATATTATAAGCACTATGATGCCAGGTTTTGGCCGGTGTTGACTCTTATTAGTTTTGTAACAGTTCAGATGGAGATTTGTCGGAATGACTGAGTTTAAAGAGTTTGGAAGTTTTTGATCGTGTGGTTATGCTTCATAATCCCCACGTGTCCTTCTCCACCAACACATCTATATCGAATCTTATCTTTCAAATGTAAATGTGTTTATATAATTGTACTACATAGCACACACACGTTGCTATTCATAATCAGTTCTATGGTCTACCGAACAAGTCGGTTGAACTAATTCACACGGTTTTGTAAAAGATAATATATGGTGAACACTTCTTATTCCCAATTATCATTATAAGGCCGACCAACAGCCACAAGTACATATGTATATGCATAGTTATATTAGTGTATATATGCATGTAAAGATTTTATAAATCTTGCCAACCATGTGATCACATGGCGGACCAAATCAGAAAAACATAAACCAAATGGGACCACGAGTTAAACTATCTTACCACAATTTTTTGTTCTTATTCAAGACTCAGTTTTCATGAAAAACAAAAAGAGTTGACTTAAATGAAGGTTGAATTTTCTTGTAAGCAAAATTGAATCGATTTTTGTGTATTTTAAAATGACATTTGCTATTCTGAATCGAATATATTCACATGAATATGCCAATATTCTAGTTGTTAAAAAATAAAATAAGCCACGACAAAATAGTCTAATCATTTATACGTGTAACATAATTGGATTCAAATGCGCACAATTAATTACTGTTGATAAAAAAAAAATATATATAATATTCTGGTGCTAAGGTCATTTTTCTATGTTATGAAAATGCATCACATTGAGGTTTTCCTGCTGCAGATACATCTAAATAAAAGGCAGTGCTTGCTCAAGTTTTGTTTTGTTCTGTTTTTCTAAGAATCATGACGTATAGAAAATGTTAGAAGGTATACCTCACTTTATATTCTTTTTTTGATAGGTAGGCAAGATGCTTTCGAAGCATTTGGAATCATTGATAGTTTATGGTATAATATGATGATTATATATACACGGGTCACAATAGAATCTAAATCTATTCAGATAAAGATAGTCCAAAAATAGCTAATAATAAGCCTATTTTTGGCAAAATCTGACACATCAAAAATCACCATTAAATAAAAAGATGACATATAGTCATCATATACCGTAGAACCTGATAGATCGTTTTACTATATTCAAGCACATGCATGTTACTAGAATAGTTACTAGAAAATATTTGAGAAAGAAAATGTAAAGTAAAACTATAATTTATTAGGAAGAAAAATGGAAGAAAGTTCAAGTGCTTACTTGAGAGAAGGAGGGTTTGAAGGCCACTCATGGACATACTTGTCGATAGGATAACAATGGAGTCTGAGATAGTCTCTCCAATTGTTGACCTCTTCTTTCTTCACATTAAAGCTCGTCGATAATCTTGTTGTCCTCGTTGGATCGTCTGAATACAGCTTCATTTTCTCTTCCATAGACATGCTAAAGAACTCATGCGCAACACTCACCATCTCATCTATTATTTGTTTGCTAACTCCGTGATTTATGACCTATATCCATCGAAATATTAGCCGTGAGAGAAAAACTTTAATTATCTATAAAGTTTTTGTATATAAGTACCAAATGAGAATAATCAGCACAGAACTAGTCAAATATCAAGAAAATAAAAAAAGTATCTTGATATTTTGAATTTTTCTTTTCACAATAATCTAGTATTTTATGATAACAGCTCCATATATGCTCATTATGTGACACTTTAAACAAAAGAAAAAGAAAGACGACAAACATATTTTCCCTTTTCTTTAATTGATGCAAAAGTTATCGAAACGTCTATATACTTATAATTATAGGTACCTGGAAAAACCCGAATCGGGCACAAGCTTGGTGGATTTTTTGGACGAGAAGAGATCGATTTGTGGAAGAGAGATCGATGAGAGGGAAATCTTCGAGTTGAGAGACTTCTGAGAGACGTGGACGGTCGGAGATTGGCCGGACATAGTTTTCCGGCAAAGTAGTGTGACGGATACCGGTGGATATCAGCTTTGCGGCCATTTGATGTCAGAAATTTCAAGATGAAGCAAAAGGGTATAAGAGATAAATGAAGGCTTGACTTAGAATATATGTATGCGATGTGCATCGATCATATATACATAAACAATGCAGAAAAACCAAAAAAAAAGAAAAAAAACAATGCAATATACTCGGTCCCACTCAATTGATTATTTTTTAAAGTGGAACAATACTTAAATTATTCGACTAATTATTAATTCATAATCCACCGAATGTAGTAGAATCGTATGGAGTGGGGTGGGGTGAAGGGGTTTACGGAATTATTTAGAAAAGGTTTTCTTATAGTACTTTTTTAAAAATAACTTACATTAAAAAAAAATTAATTTTGTTTTTTTACTTCTAATATTTATGGCGGAGATTTTAGCAGAAGAACTTTCAACCTTCAAATATATTAAACCTTTTAATATATTGTTCTAGAGATTTTCTTAGGTCTTAGAAGAACTTCAACCTTCAAATTTAAAGATATGGTTTTGTTGGCTTCGACGGATATCGTGAAAATGAACGACGATCTATCCTTGGCTCGGCAAAAGGACTCGCTGGCTCAGCTGACGGACTGACCGATTGATCCAATGCATTCTTTATGTTGACAACTAATTAAAAGATGGAGATCGAAAAACATAAATATAACATGATAATGCATATGGTCAAAGAAAGAAACGAAACATGAAATAACTATCCAAGCAATCAAACGAAGAATGTCAAAACCTCATTGAAATTCCATTTATATGCAGCAAGAAAAATTTATATATATATATATATATATATATATATATATATATAAATGCCGAAAGCAAAATGGCATAAAAGTGACCCAGCAAAAATCAAATTAGAGCAAAAAAGCTAAGGAATAATACCAAAAAGTAGATAAAGAATTCCCTGCCACGCATGACATATTTTGCTCTTATATAACTTTTAGATAAGAGCAAATATAACACTTTATATATATATATATATATATATATATAACATGTTACAAAAAAAATTTAAAATTATATATATCTATATCAATTTCGTAATGTATATCTACGATGTTAGCATATTTAGATTTTGAATGGTGACGGAACTGCATCGTAAAAATACACCACAATAGTAATAAAAATATCTACATATATATTTTCATTACTGTTAGAACTGCACTGTATTTCTCCCGCCGTTATTATATACATTACCATTCGAACCCTTGGATTTTGAATCTCATATTAATTTTTCGATTTTGTCTTCCTTTTTTTTCCGTTGGTGGTTCTAAAAGTTAAATAAGAAGTTTAATTTTTTTTAAAAAAATTTCACTTCATAGTTATTTTACTTTATAGTTATTTCTTTTTTTTATTTTTATTTTAACCTCTTCGATTATAAATTAATAATGGCGTAAGCTCTTCTTTGGGAAAACCTTGCTAAAGACCCGTAGTGTGCAACGAAAGTCACTAGCCTATACCACTCATCTTCTTGATCATGAATTGACCCCGTCCAGGTAAATACACTTTGTAGTTATTTATTTCATTTTGTAGTTATTTAAATTTAAAGGATTCAGATTTGGATCCTAGTATCCAATTGTGCATATTATGATTTCCTTAGATATTCAGAGCTCACGGCTCTCATCTGGATCCAGCTAGTTTAATTTTTTTTAAAAAAAGAAAAAATTTTAAATAACCAATCTCTATTTCTCTGTTATTTTTTTTGCCATAAAAAACTCTATATATATACCTTAAAGTATATAGTATATACTATGATATTAATGTCATCCAGCGTCATAGTAGTGACGTCATGAATGATTGTTGTCGAAGGCGTAGAATACTATGTCATCCCAACGTCATAGCAATAAGTAAAGAACTTCGAATGAATTTTATTTTTTATTCTTCGTCGGAAAAAAAACGATTTTCAAATAGATAGTTGAAACTCGATTATTTGAATTTATATCAAAATGATGTCAAACTGTATTAAAAAAATGGTAGGGAGTAACAATTTTTACCAAATTCAAAGTCCAATATTACTCATTGTTTTAAATCACATTTTTGTTGTTTTCCAAAGAAAATTTTGAAAAGTACGTAGAATAATTTTATTTTCTATTTGTTATTTTTTACCATTTAATCACTGTTCATCAATCATAACATTGTTTCAACTTTCAACCGTCCGTTCATCAATCCGTTAGTTTATCTTCTTTCTATCTACCTCTAGTGGCCCTCTAGAGTTTACCGTTTCTAACTTTCTTTTAACAGATTCTTTTTAGTTGCCGAAAAACTTTAATGGATTAGTTAAGAATTATGATTAATCGAACCCAAAAGAGAATTTGAAGCTAAAGACTGATCACGTATGGAAAGTATCTCACTTGTGGATAAATTAAAGATATATTCGTGTTTTTTCTAGTAAAAATAATGAGGTTGAGATAACACAGAAGACGTGTCTAAATGAAAGCCACTGCACGTATTCTATCCAATAGATGGGCACGATCATATATGAGTCGTGGTTCTGACTCTTAAGTCAATCTTGATAAGTACCGTAATGACTCTCGTGCCGTATCAAACACTTTTAATTAATAGCACGTTATGACGTTAAATGCAATATATCTGTACAATAGTAAGTTTGACGCCTTCAACAAACATCAAATTTTGCATTAAAAATTATATCATATATATCCAAAACATCTTATGAAATAGAACGGAAATATATTGTTTTATATCCTCGAAATAATATGGTGGACAAAAAGATGAATTATAGGGAATTGGTTGAAAACCGTGTTATTCATGTAGTATAATTTATTAATCAATCACCGATATGGCGATATCTATAAAGATGCATGAATGTTTGATATTGATATATTATCTCTACGTTTGTCTGTATTGTACGTGATTCATGTGTGAAACTTTTTTCTTTGTCTTCTCGTGTGTTGTTAAATTTTATCTTATCGATTATAATAAATTATATTTTGTATATATAGCCTTATGTATTGCACAATCATACCGGAAGATCACCAAATTGTGCTGCACTATAGAAAACAGATATAATCAAAGAATATATTTTCTTTCAGATGTTTATATATATTTATTTTCTGTCAATTTTTTTTAAAAATATATTATTTAATCAATCGAAATAGTGTTATGTTTTAAATTTATTAAAAAGGTTATTAAATATGTTACTCGATAATTATATATATTTTGGAGAATTAATTAGGTGATAAAATTCAGATCACCCTCTTATTAAAAAAAAAAAAAAAATTTGAAAAAGGGATGAGGACACGTTATATGAACATCTCCGTCACTCCGACCGGCCTAAGGGATGATAATGACAATTCACACGAACAATTTGATTTTTATTTTTAATTTTTTAGAAGATTAAATAAAAATGTTCACAAAAAAAAAAAAATCTAAACAATAATATTATGTTATTAAACTATTTACTAATTGTAAAAAATTAGTTATATATTAACATTCATTGACGCAAAGTAAATATATTAAGCATACACGATTATTGTTTTTTCCTTTATCAACCATATATAAATACTTTAAAAAAAAAAAAAAAGAATAGTTGCCAAATCCGGGGAAAAAGGTTTACAAAAGAAAGATCAACAAATATCAATCCAAAAACAAAAGAAACCACCGTCCTTACATCTCTTTGGAGAAAAGTCCAACCAAGATAATAAACTCATCTTTGATCAAAATATTTTTGTTTTAAAATCAGTTGATATATAGATCGGTGGTATTTATACTCGAAATTTTTAAATTTCTTTTATTTGGATGGTCCACTAGTTGAGATATAACAAAAATAATACACTAACTTGCTAATCATTACTTATATATTTATATTAATCTCAATTTGGATGCAAACACCTCTTGACTTTTTTTTTTTACACCTCTTGACTATTATCTCCTGTACATCACAAGTATGTAGGAATGATTCGAGGTATCTATTCGAAAGACAACGTGTGGGACATATTTGATGTTATTGTAATATCGAAAATGAATTTGGAGTAACCGTGGGTTTCGGGGTTGAAGAAAGTAGGACATGTCAATGTCTAGGGATTGTCTTTGCCTATAAATTTCGACTTGTCATTCTTTAGAAAAAAAAAACTTAATTACCCATAATAACATCATTTCGACATAATAAAGTGACGGTGAGATCTAGTTGTATCCATATAAAGAGAAGTTGTCACGTAAGTCTAGACTACAAATTTATTATTTTCAAGCACAAAATTTATTAAATTATTTCACTTAGCCATTCTAAATAATATCATACGTTAGACTCATTAAAAAATTGGATGAGTGAATTACTTAACGGCTACACTCACCTTGAGAGAATAAGTAGAATAATAAAAACTCCGATCACTATCTAGTTATTAACAAAAAACATCATTTGACACTTATTATAGCATTTTACATAAATGTAATACAATTTTTTTTAATAAATAATGCGTTTTAAAATTTTAAAATAGAAAATTAGTTATAATACATAGTAAACATTTTATCTTAATTTCACGTATGTCCCGATTTACATATCGGATTATTTATATACATAGGTTTATTTAAAAAAAAAATATTTTAAAATTAAAATTTTATTGTATTCAATTAGATATTGTTGTATCAAAATATTATACAATTGATATATATCATTTAAATTATATATAAGATAAACATTAAAAATATTTATGATGATTTTATGGTTAAATAATTTATGCTGTTTTTGTTAGATCCTTCATTTGGAATGTGTTTCAAGCTAGATTTGACTTGGTCTTTCACAATCTAGAACTTTGATGTCTTACTCTTATGTATAGAAGGTATTCTAAAATTTGTAACTTTGATGTCTTATGTATGAAAGGTATCCGATAAAATGTCTACACCAAATTTCAAATAAGTTCTTATTACTTAACCAGTTAAAATTGATAATTAGAATGGACTAACTAAACTTGTTATTCACTTATTCATGCTTGTTGGTTATCTAATTAACAAACGAGAGTTTAGCTTAACTGGAAAATTAGTAAAATGATTAGTGTTATAGATGTGGATTAATCTTGTTTAGAGTGTTTCATGTCTTAGGAAAATGTTTAATTTCAGTCTCTTGTATTGTTGTTTGATTATTGATAACATCGTTATTTAACGGTTTTAAGCGTTCGTTTTTTAATGTTTCCAACACAAATATCTGAACCGATCCGAACCCTAAAAAACCCGAATCGAATCCAAATTAAATCTAAATAAGTTTTAGAAATATCTAAATGAATTTCAACCCCTATTTTCGAATTACTCAATACCCAAATAAAACCGAACCCAATCCGAACGAGTATCCGAATGAATGTCGTAATAATCTTTCAATACGCATCCTCTCCGCTCCGTTCAAAGCAGGGAAGCCTTAAAGACACAAAGCCCAAACATGCGTAAAAAAGCCCATTATCTTTAAAGATACTGATTGACCCAGAGGGTTTAGCCAACGCCGTCTCCATTGAATATTTCTCCGGCTCCATAAATCCGACGGACTGACACTGACCATTAAATCTTTCTCTCACTTTCGTCGTGAAGAAGCCATTATCAAATCAGATCGAACCATTTCACATTTTCAATGGATAACTCAGCTCCAGATTCGTTGACCAGATCGGAAACCGCCGTAACCTACGATTCACCTTATCCACTCTACGCCATGGCTTTCTCATCTCTCCGCGCCGCCAACACTTCCTCAGGTCACAAAATCGCCGTCGGAAGCTTCCTCGAAGATTACAACAACCGCATCGACATTCTCTCTTTCGATTCCGATTCCATGACTGTGAAGGCTCTTCCAAATCTCTCCTTCGAGCATCCTTATCCTCCAACGAAGCTAATGTTCAGTCCTCCTTCTCTCCGTCGTCCTTCCGCCGGAGATCTACTCGCTTCCTCCGGCGATTTCCTCCGTCTTTGGGAGATTAACGAAGATTCATCCACCGTCGAGCCTATCTCGGTTCTCAACAACAGCAAAACGAGTGAGTTCTGTGCGCCGTTGACTTCCTTCGATTGGAACGATGTAGAGCCGAAACGGCTCGGAACTTGTAGTATTGATACGACTTGTACGATTTGGGATATTGAGAAGTCTGTGGTAGAGACTCAGCTCATAGCTCATGATAAAGAGGTTCATGACATTGCTTGGGGAGAAGCTAGGGTTTTCGCATCGGTCTCAGCTGATGGATCCGTTAGGATCTTCGATTTACGCGATAAGGAACATTCCACGATCATCTATGAGAGTCCTCAGCCTGATACGCCTCTGTTAAGACTCGCTTGGAACAAGCAAGATCTTAGATACATGGCTACGATTTTGATGGATTCTAATAAGGTTGTGATTCTTGATATTCGTTCGCCGACGATGCCTGTTGCGGAGCTTGAACGGCACCAGGCTAGTGTTAATGCTATAGCTTGGGCTCCGCAGAGCTGTAAGCATATTTGTTCGGCTGGTGATGATACTCAGGCTCTTATTTGGGAGCTTCCAACTGTAGCTGGACCGAATGGGATTGATCCGATGTCGGTTTATTCGGCTGGTTCGGAGATAAACCAGTTGCAGTGGTCTTCTTCGCAGCCTGATTGGATTGGCATTGCGTTCGCTAACAAAATGCAGCTCCTTAGAGTTTGAGGTTAGAGTTTTGGTTTCGCTGCAAAACTATGAAATCGATGAGTATTGGTTTAGGTCGTGCTGCATTTGCCATTATAGATTGTCTTGTAGCTAAACTTGGTTGTAGGGATTCTTGATTGCGTTGCTAATTTGACACAAATCGGGTTTTAAGTTGACTATCATCCATTACTTTGATATGCATTTATAAATCACAGTTTGGGTTGCAAATATTATGATGTCTAAGAGATCTTGTTAGCAAATGGTTTCACACTTTCTGTAATGGCTGATAGTTTAATAGTCATATATCGGCTCTTATCTAAGTTTATGTTCGATACTATGATATGATGAATTAGTTGCACATTCTTTGAGTTCTAGGTTTGATGCTCCAGCCATAATTCTTCAGTAATTTACACACGTCACGAGTTATGTAACAAATTCAAATGTCGGTTAGGGTAACCAAGGATCTGAGATTTGTTTCCGGATAACTCTGCTCTATGTCCTTATAAATCATATATACGATAATCGAAACTATTCCCGATGAAATGCTGGTTTTAACAACTTTGAATTTGTGCTTCAGGTTTTCGTAACTCTAGAGAATGTAGATTGCACAATAACATTGCATACATACACACATATGCGACCTACAGTTCCTTATAATTACTATCAATTTCACTTTGATGCTAGGTGCAAATATGAAGTGATCAAAACTGGAATTAGCATAGACCTGTATAATCGTCAGGTTCGTAAGTTAGTAGGTTTGGTCCATGCCCACTCTCGCTTCGTGGTCTGCAATGCCTCTGTATCTATTCTAAATGTAACTAAAACTGATTTCATTTGATGAACCAAATGCTACTATTTATCTCTGTTGTGTATAAACCCAACCAGAATATATTGCGGTTTCTGGTGTTTAGATTTGGTAATCGGAGCTTAGTACAATGTACCCTGTCTTACTTTGTTGGACACTTTTTAGAATAAAGCATTTAGTTGGCATCTTTGTATAGGTTCGATCTTCGGACACACCTGTCTTTGTATGATTTTCTTTTTATTAATTTTCTTCTAATGTCTCATTTTAATTTTTTTTTAATTTTTTCACGTTTGCGAAAACACAAAACCTCTGAAAGTTGAATATATTTTGTATATCTATTTTCGAACGTTTCAAAATGAATAATTTATGTTATGAAAATATGAAATGAATTCCAATGGAAATTTTGTATATTTGACAGAAAGATTAAAAACGTGAATTTCAGTAAAGTTTCATGAATAAAATACAAGAAACAAAATCCAAGGTTGGCACAAATATTTTAAATTTTTCTCAGGTGAGATCGTATATTGTCATCAAAATTTTAAAATGATATCAATTACCTGACCGTAGTTGTAGATTTTGGCGGTGACGATTAATTTGGGGTCTCAATTTTTCCGCCTTGCACTTGCCGGTTTAAGCCCATACTAGTCCAAATTAAGTCGGTCTAACAAATTATTATGGACCGAAGATATAAGGGAAGCCCAATAATATAAAGGCTCATTGGAAAACTGTAAAAATATAAAGACTAGGGCTCAGTTTATTTCTTCTCTCAAGAGGCTACTTGTTCTGTTTCCTTGATCTCCAATTCTTCTCGACCTCCTCTCACGGGTACGGTGCTTTTTATCTCTCTCCGGTGAAAAGAAATTTGATTTTAGTATTTTTTTATGATTTGACATTCTATGAAATTTCCGAATTTGATTTTAATGTTTTCTTATATATGGTTGTGTGGTTGTAGATATAATGTCGAAGGCAACGCAGAATGATTCATGTCGTAGCCACGAAATTTCCGAATTTATCTCCCTAGATTTGATAGTTTGTTGTCGTGTTTTTCTCTCTAACCAATGATTTAGTTAAAAAGAAATTTGATTTTAGTGTTTCTTTAATGTTTTCTTATGGTTGTGTGTGGTTGTAGATAAAATGTGGAGGGTAGTAACGCAGAATGATTTACAACATTCAAATCAAGCACCGGCAGATGTAGCATTCACTGAGCCTCCTCCAGAAATCAGAGATCTTCTTATGAAATCGGCAAGTTTGGTTGCCAAAAAGGGGTTGGAGATGGAGAAGAGGATCATGAGGAGTGATGCGTGGAATCCGGATTTCAACTTCTTGAGGAGCTCAGACCCTTTTCACGCATTTTACAAGCTCAAGGTTAGCGAATACTGTGCTCTCCTGAATCAAGATAGACCAGCTCAGTATATCCAACCTGATACTCCAGCTATTACTCGTGAGTATGTTCGTGTTCATCGGGATCCTCCTCAGCCTCGAAATCCTCCCATTTTGGTATTAACAAACCCACCTGAAGGGATCACCCTCAAGGAAATTGGTATTATTATGCTCACAGCGCAGTTTGTGGCGAGGTATGGGATGTATTTTTTGGCGGGTTTGATGAAGAGAGTGAGTATGAACCCTCAGTTTGAGTTTATGAGGGAAACTGATAGTTGCAGGTGTGATTATTTCACACAGCTTGTTGTTGCGTATTCGAGAGTATTATCGCCTTCCCAAAAGCTGAGCGAGAGGCGTCTAGTTTGTTTGGAGACCCGTTTTGAGGATTTTTTCCATCATCTTCAATTGGAAAAGCTAGAGGAGGGAGTGGAGACGGCTATGAGTGATTTGCTTGCTTTTGTGGGTGTTGTTGACTATTTTGCTCGCATGGAGAATAATGAAGAGTCTTCTGCTGCCGTGCCACCACCTCAACACTTTTCAATAATGTTGATGAACCCACCACCACAAATGCAGCCTGCTCTTCCTGTAACACCTCCACTGGGACCCAATGCTCAGCTTCCACCCCCTTCTATGGACGACTCGGTCCCGGTAATGTTTTGTTCCCACTCTTACTGTCCTATTTTAAATGTTTCTTATGATTTTTTGATGTTCATGCTTTTTCTGAATTCAAATCAAGCTCAGGCGGATGTAAAAATCACTGGGCTACCTCGAGACATCAGAAGAATGATTGAGAAAACAGCACTTTTGGTTTCACAAGAGGGGCCGGAGATTGAGAGGAGGATCAGGGACTGTAAGGTGGATGATAAAATCTTCAACTTCTTGAGGAGCTCAGACCCTTATCACCATATTTACCAACTTAAGGTTACTGAATTCCGTGCTTGGAAAGAAGAATCAGATCCAGATATCCTACCAGATATTCCATCTTCCCTACAAGATCCAATTTTTCCGGTAGGGGAACCACCTGAAGGGATCACTCTCAAGGAACTTGGTCTTATGAAGCTCACAGCGCAGTTTTCGGCGCGGTATGGGATGTATTTTACAATGGCATTGATGGAGAGAGGGAGAGTGATGACTAGGAACCATTTTGATTTCCTGGAATTAAGTGATACCAGGCGCTGTTATTTCGCTCGGCTTGTAATTGCGTATTCGAGAGTATTAAGGCGTACTGACAAGCTGAGAGAGAGGCCGCGTGCTTGTGCGGAGCCGGTTCTTGAGGCGTTTTTCAAGCTTATTCAATTGGAAAAGCTAGAGGAGGGAGTGGAGATGGCTATGGATGTGTGTGCTTTTGTGGGTGGTATTGAGTATTTTGCTCTCGTGGAGGAGGAATGGGCTTGTACGGGGATGGAGGATGAATGGTCTGATATGGGGATGGAGGATTATATGGGGATTAAGGGTGAAGAGGGTCGTCTTCTATGGGGATGGAAGATAATGCGACCACCACCGGAGGAACCAGAGTCAAAGAGACGAAAGTTGGCCCCTAGACCTGTTTATTGAGGAGTCCGGTAATGTTTCTTCCACTCTTAACGTCTTTTTTTCTTTCTTTATTATGACTTGATTTTTTTTTATCTAATTAGCAGTATTAAACATTTTCAGGGGACATTTAAGATCAGTGTGTCTGTTCCAAACGTGTTAAAGGACAACATGTGACTTTCACATTACATTGTGGGAGCTGCACTGTCTTTGCGAGATCGCCGAAATGATTTCCAATCTCTATCAAACCCTTTCTTTGTTTTAAGATTGGCAGCTAGCTCTTGAGTGTGTTTTCTTTTCTTTTTTTAATTCTCAAAACATATATCCTTTATGTGATTCTCATGTTCTGTCCCTGTGATGTTAAAACTCTCTCTAACGAGAGTGCACCAACATTTTCTTTTTAGGGTTTTATTTAAAAATATATTTAAATTGTAAGATACGAAAGTTTCTTTATTTTTCTACTACTATTGTTTTTTTTTTTTTTTCTATGTGCTAAAAATGATGTTATAAAAATTTGCAAGAACTAGTGAAGACGAAACAATTATTCTATTCTGTAGACGAATTTTTATGTTTCTTGGTTTTGGTAGTTTTGTTATTAGATTTTTTTCATTTGGTTTTTGATACAATATTGAATTGGTTAAAAATAATAAGAAGACGACGCGTAGTTGGACTCAAAATTGCAATTGTAGTTTTCCTGTAATCCAAACGGCGCACTGTTTTAAATTCACAACAGAGAAAAAAAAAAAAAAAAAAAGACGAGCCAAGATTTGTATCTTCTTCATCTTCGTCGTCTCCGATGTTCAGCTCCATCATCGACGACAAGCCCACCGCCTCCACTTGGCTCGACCGTCTCCGTTTAAACAGAGGAATCTCCACCACCGAAGATGACGATGCTTCTGGCAATCCACTCACTCTCGACGACTTCCTCCGCCGTAACAACCAAACCGAAATCACCGCCACTAGTTCCGCCTCCGAGTCACCTCCCTCTGCTCCAATTCCTTCAAATCCAGAATTAGCTGAGAGTCCATTGGAAGAAGATCCAAATCCCGGAGAATGGTTCGGTGTGATGAGCGATGTCCTCTCCGAGCTATTCAATTTCGACGGCGGCTCATCTAAATCTTCCGGTAAGAAGAAGTTGCCGAGAAAACAATCAAACCCTAAGCATTGCTCTTTAGAGAGTTCTGAAGACGTTGTTGTTCCGTTGGTAAACCAGAAAAGCAGTGACGCGAATTGTGTCCCTAGTGTTCGTGAATTCGCTGCTTCGTCGTCGCGTAGTTCGTATAATAAGAAACCTGCGGCGGAGATTAGGGAAAGGAGAAGAAGCGTTGAGGAAGTGGATGAGGAAGAAGAAGAGAAAGGAGAGAAGGATTTAGTTGGATTTTCTAGGAGTGAAGTGACGGTGATTGATACGAGCTTTAAGGTTTGGAAATCTGAGAAACTTGTTTTCAGGAGGAGGAATGTGTGGAAAGTTAGGGAGAAGAAAGGTAAGTCAAAGGTTGTTTCGAAGATTAAGAAGATGATTAAGAAGAAGAAGAAGAAGAAGAAAAAGAGGAAATGTGATGATGGTGATGGAGAAATTGCTGAGAAAAGTAAGAAGATGAAGATTTCGACTTCAGTTTCAGACAATGTGAGTATCCATTTTGCTCATTTGATGATGAATATGGCTTTGATGGTGTATCAGTAGAATTGGATTTAGGTCTCTTCTTGTTTAATACTCTTAAGAAGCTAAGTAGCTAAACATGAAGTTGTTGCTTGTAAGATCCAAAGTTACTATTGGAGATCTTTGAACATAAGTCTTCACAAATCGAACTGAATTGCGAATAGCATGTCATGCCTCATACTCGAAATCTTTATCTTCGTTGCAGAATCCACGATATCATGTCGAAGAGGTTCATGATGAACCAGAAAGCAGCAATGTCAACCGAAGGCAAGTTCATTCTATCGGAAAACAGAAGTTAAACGCTTTGAGATGTTGTTCTTTAGTCTATGGTTCCTACTGTATATTAATTGCATCTCTTCCTTCTCTTAATTTCAGATTCCCCTCTAAACCAAGAAAAGAAGGTTCTTTTGGCATACACACAAGCAAGAAGAACAGCGAAGCAGAGGCTCGAGGCCGTCGATCCTTGGTTTAGTAGCAAACCAAGTTTCACATTCATGTATATGATGATAACTCTTGTATGATTATTATGTAACATTCTTGTTTATGAAAAGTGTATTTCTTTCATCTGATTTAAAGAGAATCAAGATTTGTACTTCGGATTCAATTTATTTGACCTCAAAAGTAAAGCAGGGTCATCTACAAAGAGTGGTTGGCCTTTTTTTATGTACATTCTAAAATCTGTCTTTCATTGTTCTCTCAAGAACCTTAACTCCTACACAGGCAACTGTAAGGAGAGAAGAGCTGATCGGTTTCGGTTTGAGCAGTCTACTCGGCGAAAGAGTGTTCATTTAGTTGCTCGGTTGGAAGCGGCTCAACCTTCTCTGCCTTCCCGTCTTTCTTTGGGATTATCAGACCGTACCCTCCTTCTTTTCTCTTGTACACTATGTTAATCTCCCCTGCCAACCAAAATCAATATCGAAATGTAAGTATTCCTGTCAATCTTCATCCGCTCATTTCTCCTTTGCGGTTTAAGCATAAATGGAAGAAAATCAAATATGTCGCATGCATACCAGTTTCTTCGTTTTGGAAGCCATAGAAGTCGTGACTGACTAATTCCAGCTGCTCAACCGCCTCAGAGACAGTCAATGGTGGCATCTCAAAAGTCTTGGTACGGACAATCTGTAGAAAATCGCAGGAAAAAGAAAAACATCATCATAAGATCAGCCAACACCACCAATGATAAAGTAAGTCTGGACCAACCTCCTTGATCAAATCATCCTCTTCTTCTTCTTCTCCTACGCTCAAGTCAGTACTGTCCTCAGCATCCTCCACAACCGGCTCAATCACTGGATCTCTTACCTTCGATCTATTGTAACCTTTCATGTGCCTTCCATGGTCTGAGTCCTTCTCCTTGATCTTTCTCAGCTTCCGCTGTATTATCGTTGATACCAAGTCAATACAAGCGTACACCGTCTCAGCATCTTCCTCAGCACGCACAACACCATGCTTCTTTGTAAACAATGTCACCTTTAAAACCATAACAACTACATGTTAGCTCCTGAAATAACAGTTTGTGGATGCGGACGTGAAAGAAAAGGTTTCAATATAGAGATCAAGACTCAACAAATGACATGTTTTACCTCGCATCTACGAATCCTAGGGCCTTTACCGAACTCTCCACCTCGAACAGAGAGTCTTACATCAACTTCTCTCACGAGATGGCTGTGTTTCTGAACAGATTTCCCGACTTTGTCCTCAACATGTTGCTTGATTGGCTCTGATAACTGTCACAACAATGTCACAATTAACCAAATGATTGAAGACAACAAACTTTAACCGTCAAAACCAAAATGTCAAACACATCAATCAACGAAGTTTCTTTTAGATCTGTCGTAACCTAACACCAAACATCTCCCGAAAGTTCAAAACTTTTCTAATTACCAATTCTCAATAATCGAAACTAAGAACAAAATTGACATAAATTCAACATTTTTGTTCAGAATCTCAATTCAATTTCAAGCTTGTATAGTAGCAAATTTTTCAAACCTCGAGGTTTTTTCCTTGGATGATTAACTTGACGGAAGCGAGAGGACCGTCCCATGACATTTTTACGGCTAATGAGCTTCTCCGACCCAATTTACAGGAACCGGGTCTTACTCGTCTCTGATCATCATAAGTGATTCGGCCGAGGAAACTTGACCGGAGCGTCCTCGTATCAGCTCGGCTCATTGAAACCACCGTGGAAGAAGGTGAGCACGGCGGCGAAGAAATCGAGACGCTACAGTGGTGAAACTTGGTTTGAGAGAAACCTAAAAGCGTTGCCATTTTTGGAGACAGAGAGATTTCAAAGATGTTTCTTTCTTTTGTCAAGTGAAGAGTGAAGTAGTCGAAGTAAGTCGAAGAGTGTATTTGGATAAGATAAAAAATGGATAAGGACGCTGACATATGGCAAAACGATCAGATTTATATTTTATGAAGTGAACCCTTTTCATTTCAACATGTATAAATTATTTCCTTCCATTTTTAGATTTGTAGGAACTTTTTTTTTTTTTTTTTTTTCCGGCAAAGTAACTGATATTGAGTTTGGAAAATCTGAGTACAAAGGTTCCTCCAACCATATTGGCGGATTAGAAGAGTCAACATAAAAAACAAAGTTAGGGCAGCCATTTTTAGCAAGAGAATGTGCCACCAAATTACAAGCCCTTGGTACAAAATTAAAACTGATTAACGAAAATTTGGACGCCCAATAGTGAATATCATGAAAAACATTCCGGATTGAAATGACAGAAGTCGCTCCATGTAGAATCTTTATCAAAACTTCACAATCTCCTTCAAAACAAACTCTTGTGAGACCTCGAATCCAACATTGCTGAAGTGCACATAATAAGGCTTTTGCCTCTGCCTCTAACGGGGAAGAAGCATGACAGTAAAATTAAGATAAATTAACATTTAACAAATTAATAAATATTACAATAAACAAGAAATTTTATTAGCTTCAATTCAAAGTAATAGTGTAAAATTTAATTTTCTATAAATTAATCAAATAAAAATTTATTAGAATTTTTTTATGTAAGTATATAGTTTTAGTAATATCATAAATTGATAATTACATAAATACTTTTTGGTTTAAATGTTAAGATTTTCTTATTTAAATTTTTACTGGAACTATAATGTTATGTACTTTATGCAAAAGTGAAACTTATCTTATTATATAAAGTTGGGTTTTCGAAGTTAGCAACTCGCTGGATCGTAACACGTATCGATTTCAACGATCCGAGATTTTGACACGTGTCTATTACTAATTATAAAATAAAAACAATTATAATTTTGATGTTATAAAAAAAAACAATTATAATTTTATAGATAATTATAAGAAAGTTATAAAATTTTAAATAATTTTAAAAATATAAAAAGATAATTACAAAAAAAAAATTAAAGTTAGCAACTCGCTGGATCGTGACACGTGTCGATTTCAACGATCCGAGATTTTGACACATGTCTCTACTAATTATAAAATAAAAACAATTATAATTTTATAGATTATTATAAGAAAGTTATAAAAATTTAAATAATTTTAGAAATATAAAAAGATAAAAAGTAAATTTTTAAAAAAAATTCCGACGATAATTACGGATAAATATAGATATATTTTTAAATATATCGTCGAATTAATGGAAAAAAAAACCTATAATTTTGACCGCCTCAAAGTTTCTTATATATAATACCTTGATAGATTTTTCGTATCAGTTCATATGGATTTATTGCGTTTTATAGCTCTTACTATAATTTTATAGAAATTTTAACTATGTTTTTTTTATTATGGTTGTAAATTTGGAGGATGTGAAACAAACCATATGTATCGATGCATGAAGATTTCGGTGATGATTCAACTGATTGATCTAGAAGCGGTTGTTGTATGATAAGGTAAGTTTTGATCAAAACCTAATTATTTTGGTATTGTTTTATATGTTTCAATAATTGATGTCGAACTATTTTGTTAACGAGGTGGATACTCGACCTATGATTTATTTCATTGGATGTATAGGTGAATTTCTTTCTAATGTTTAATATGTTTTACTTTTGATGTGATTATTTAGGATTAGTGTACTAATTATTTTGTGGATGCGAAGATTTAGAGATGTTTGATATGACTACTGTGTTATAATAGATGTTTTGATCTAAATGTGACATTTTCGTATGCTTCTACATGTTTGGATAAGTTATAAATTCTTTTGCCAACGTTGAGGAGGTTGATGCGTAAAGATTGATTTCACTAGATGAAGATATAAAATTTTAAAACATGATTGATTATAAAAAACTATATAATTAAAAATATATTAAAATGATTAATAAACAAAAAAAAATTAATTAAGTAATTATAAATAGTTTACAGAATATCTAATTTTGTTTTTTATACGGGTTATAAAATTTTTAGTTATAAATCCGCGTACGCGGTTTTTAATGTTTTTTTTACACGGGTTATAAATTTTTTTATTTTAAACCCGCGTATACGCGGGTCCTAATCTAGTAAGATATAAAAAAAAATTATAGCGAAAATTAAAAAAATATACAACCAAAATAAAACTGAAAAGATAAGGAAAGTGAGAATCCAAAAACCGGGAATAAAAGAAGTCGATTCCTTATTATCCAGTTAATGGAGACTATGATTGCAGCATGAGTTGATCTTTAGGCTCATGAATATCCTAAAGTTATGTAAATCTAAATGTGATAAGTAGTAGATAAAAGAGCAGCTTAAAGTTGGAGTGCGATGATGGTTGATCTAAGATGTGATCGATGCTAAACCAGATGGTGGTGATGATGCTGTTAGAGTCCCACATTGGAAAGAAATAAAATCCTTGGGCAATATATATATATTATGTGGCAAACCTTCTCCCTTGAGCTAGCTTTTGGGTGTTGAGTTAGGCCCATTACTAATATGGTATCAGAGCCAAGGTTCAACTTTCTCGATAGTGGGCTACCATCCGTGGATGTCCAGTCCCACAAACTTCACGCTTCAGATGTCCAGTCCTGAACATGAGGGGGGTGTGTTAGAGTCCCACATCGGAAAGAAATAAAATCCTTGGGCAATATATATAGTGTGTGGCAAACCTCCTCCCTTGACCTAGCTTTTGGGTGTTGAGTTAGGCCCATTACTAATATGGTATCAGAGCCAAGGTAATTTTCTCAATAGTGGGCTCCCACCCGTGGATGTCCAGTCCCACAAACTTCACGCTTCAGATGTCCAGTCCTGAGCGTGAGGGGGGTGTGTTAGAGTCCCACATTGAAAAGAAATAAAATCCTTGGGCAATATATATAGTATGTGGCAAACCTCCTCCCTTGAGCTAGCTTTTGGGTGTTGAGTTAGGCCCATTACTAATAGATGCCTTGACTCTTGAGGCTATATTTACTTCCAAAGCGTTCAAGAGAAATAAAGTACACATAAAAGCTAGTTCAAGAGCCCATCTTTTGTTGGTTCAAAAAAAAAAAAAGACCCCATCTTTTGTTGATCGGTGATTGCGCATTGCTAACCAAATGGTAATGGAGAAGCAAGGCACATGCTCCTTAAACCAAACCACTTCCGTCCAAGTCACCAGTGAAAAGTAAACCCGTATTTGCTCCCAAATTTGCTTAGAAGTACCAGCAACATTGTGTCAGAGAAATTTGATGTGTATATTAGTCAACGATATTTAGATTTTCCACCCCTATCACCTATGCATGGCTTCTTCAAGAAAATTAACAAAATTAAAAACTGGGAATTGAGTTCACTACTTCTCATCAACTTTACACTAAGATTGACCAATTGATCTAACATTTAGACTTCAATTCCAAGCTTTTGGTATTTAGACTTGTGATCGATTGTGTATATAGTCGTTTCTCATTTTGCATCATTATTGTACTTAGTATCACATTATTTAATAATGAAACATACGAAAATAACATCTATTTGGTTTAAGATTTAGTCACTGCATCATTTTTATTTTTTACAAAATCTTCAAAAAGATTATCTATCTAATCCAACCTATTAGACCGCTTTTGGTCTTAATTACCATTCTAACAGGTGAGTCCTAAATAAATTAGATGAAATCGAGTATAAAAAAATTCAAAACCAAAAACATAGGTCTGACATTGCAAGACTCATTTGCCTACTTTGGATCCATCGTGATATCACTATCAGATCCCTTCATCTACATATAGTCTTTGGTCTCGTTCGGTTAACCGTTTGGCTAAATATGTTAGATTGTACATCTTGTGAGTGTTTTGAAGCCCACTAATAATATCAACTAGCTACTAACTCTTTTAAGGAATTGGACAAGCCATTAGCCATAAGATATTGTAACTAGAAATATCTCAAATACCCTAAAAGAAAAGAAAAATATCCTACCAGACTGTAAAGAACAAAAAAAAAATTAAATATCAAAGCTGGCCACACAAAAAAGGAGAGGATGAAAATATCATGCAGACAAAAAATATCTGTTTGAAAAAGGATGGCGCATGTTCAGTGTAAGTTAGGCCAAAATATCTTTCTTTTATTCCTTAAACCAAAAGTCATAGCTCGCACTACACTTCTACATTGGCGCGTGAAGTATCATCCAACTTTAATCAAAACATTTTATTCTTATATTTATATATGCGTAATGAAGAAATTATATAAATAAATACTAGTCAATTGTGATTACCTGTCTGTTTGAAAATCATAGGGTCAAGTTAAAGTTGTTTATAGTTTGTCATAATTCATAAAGTATCATGTGTATTTAGTTATAATTTAAGAATTTCCCAGATATTATCACATTGAATTAAAATTGACTAATGTACAATATTATCTTTATTTGTGTTTTTTTTAAAGAGCTATCAATCTAATACCAAGTTAACGTATTTATTGGTAAATTAATTCTAAATAGTAGCATTTCAAAAAGCTCAGTTCCTGTTCATTAATTCAAAATCTTAGTTCATTAATTGCTACGCGTTATATTAATATACAGTCACTACTTTCTCTGATATTCTTCTGACACTATCAAATCTTACCTGCCTCTACTAATATCAAAACTTCAGTTTATTTTCTCTGTCAATTAATATCGATTAGATTGTGTCACAACCACCACACACAATATCATGGCAGCAACCGTAAATAAATCGTGCTGTTTGTTGCTTTTCGTCACTTTTTTGACAAAAAATTATGACGTCAAAAAACTAATTCCTGATGGAATTCTTATCAATCACCTAAAACACTCTATATAATATGTAATAAAATATATATTTTAAATGTGATATTTGAAAACTATTTTTTTTTTTCGGCAAAAGTACTTATATTAATTAGAAAATATCATGATACAAAGGTTCATCCAACCAATTAGGTGGAGATACAGAATTACAACCCTGATGAGCAAGAGTGTGAGCCACACGATTAACATTGCGATGAACATTTGAAAACTATTTAAACTGTATATTTTGAAAAAAAAAAAATTGGATAGATTTTTACATGGTACAAATTTAGTCAAAATTATAATCTAATATTCCCTCTTTAGAAGTGTAAGAAAGAGTTTCCCTCTTTAGAAGAAAAAGAAAACTAGTATGAGTATTTCTAACAAATTCATCTACATAATGTTAAATCTTCTTTATATCAATTTTGTATCATCTTATATTTGGCAATATATTAATACAAAGATAAATTTGTCTAACATCTACAATTTACCATTGACTAAATTTCTTTTAACAAAAAAATCATATTTTTGTTGTTGTTGTGTAGTGGTCAGTACAATAATTTATCGTGTTCGAGTTCTATTACCTAGTATTATTCTAAGTTTGATTAAGAGAAGTAGAGAACCATTGGTCTTGGTCGTCAATAAGAAAAAAAAAGAAAGTCAAAAACTGAAGTGGAACAACATAATTGCGAGATAAACGGAGGTGGGTGAGTGGAATGAGAGAGCGAGTACGAACAAATTAAATACATCAAAGTCTCAGCGCGTGAGGAGACAGCAAAAAAGAAAGATATTTAGTCTCTGACAGCTACCATTTAAGCTGAAAAAACTGTGTGTCAGATTATCACCATACACGTGTCGGATTCCTATCCACCAAGACCACGAGGTTTAAACAAGTGTCTCCTTGTGTCTTATCCCACAAAATATCTAGCCGTGGAAAATAACTTTAAAAACTTATCACGTTGTCCCCACCCCTTGACTCGTGTTGTAATGTTCACTTGTTTTAAATCCACCACGCAAAGTTTGCAAACACAGCAGCACCAACAGAAATAACCAAAATGCTGCTAATATTTGGTATACCATCGACAAATTATGAGTTCGATTTTTGATTCTTTATTGGTTTATTGATTCTTAGAAAGTTCTGGTGTATTATATTGATTTTTTTTTTGAAAATAGAAATAGAATTATCTGTATTATTATTCTTTAACAAAAAGTTATAACAAATAAAAAGATATAAATTAGTTAACATTATAACTGTACCTAAAACTTAGTAAAGCATCGTTTTAATTTTTAAAGATAATCTTAAAACATAATTTAAGATAATACGAAAAGAGTATCATTATTTTAGAAACCCATGTACCAAACAAACAATGCAACTCAAAAAAAAAAAAAAAAAAAAAAAAAAATGCAACTCTTTTTTGGATAAATTGTATAAGATACTTTTCCTCCACTTGCATTAGATATTTTTTAGGTTGATTTTATCCAAAAAGTCACGAGTAATATTTTTTTTTTAGGCCTAGTTGTTCATAAAAATGGCGAAAGTACTTTTAATTGTCTAGAAATTATAAGCAGTTTTTGTTAAGGTAAATTATAAGCATAAGTAGTAGCTTCGATGTTTAATGATCAAGTGACCAAAATAAGCAATTCACTAACATTTCTACATTACAAATACATACGAATCAATAATTCAATAAACATTTTGGTATAAGCATAAAATTTAAAATCCAACTTTAAATATGAACCACAGAGTAACCAAAACCATAGCCACCACACCAATAAAAAAAAAAAAAAAAGGTTATTTGGCGTATTAGATCTCTTGTCTCGTACAGTATTTGCTGATATGGCAAACGTGGCCACGTCAGCCATCGCTACTAGATATTTTTCGGATCCCTTTTACCGTTTTAATAACCGTTAGATCATGGTCGGTTGGCCACCCAATTCCAATCTTAGCCGTTAAAACATTCGCCAGATTTTTTCAAGATATTTTTTCTTCTTCTCTCTCTCCACAATATTATTATAGAGAGAATAAAAGATTTTTTCTTCTTTATCTCTTTCCCCACACACAAATATTTGATTTGTTTTGTAACTGTTTTCATTCTTCTCCTTTCTCTTTCTCTGGAGCTTCTTCAAAATCGAATTTAGGTTTTCCAAAAAGCTTAGTGAGTGAATGATGAGTAGCGACGAAGTAATTGAAGTGACGGTGGAGAAAGCAGCTGAGGCTAGCGGAGGAAAGTTATCACGGCGGAAGATGCGGAAGAAAGACGCCGTCGGCGGCGATGGTTTGGTGAAGTGGGAGAAGTTTCTCCCGAAAATCGCGTTAAGAGTTTTGCTCGTTGAAGCTGATGATTCGACTAGACAGATTATCGCTGCTCTTCTCAGGAAATGCAGTTACAGAGGTCAGTTAATGCCTGAGCATCGGAATATTCGTGGAATCTTTATTTGGAATTCGATTGAGCTGTTAATGGTGTGAATCTGATTCGCGAGCGGCTAATTTTTGTGCTTACAATTCAAAGTCAAATTAGAAAGTCAACGATTTTGTCGGTTTTGCAATCTGATTGTTTTGGTTACTGTCTGTTATTAGATTCGAACAAAGATTGTTGTCTGAGTGCTGTTTGTAATCTTAGCATGTGAAATATTTTCTTTTTGAGAGAATTGATCATGAATGATTTGAGTTCTGGTCAACTGTATATATAATCTGAGTTTCTGTGTCATATATTATCTTTAATGTTTTGAGTCTTTATGGACACTTAGTTTCTACAACAAGCTCAAAGGTTTAATGTGGTTGTTTTTTTTGTATTATCAGTTGCTGCTGTATCTGATGGCTTAAAGGCTTGGGAGATGTTAAAAGGAAAGCCTGAAAGCGTTGATTTGATATTAACTGAGGTTGATCTGCCTTCGATATCTGGATATGCTCTTCTTACACTTATCATGGAGCATGATATATGCAAGAACATTCCTGTCATAAGTATGGAGACATTTACAACTCTTGGTGCTTCTTCTTTTTTCGATCGTTTTGTAGTGATTTTGGGCTCATTATCTTGTTCTTGTATTGTCTTTCCAGTGATGTCGACGCAGGATTCGGTGAACACGGTGTATAAGTGTATGTTGAGAGGTGCGGCGGACTATCTTGTTAAGCCGTTGAGGAGGAATGAGTTGAGAAATCTCTGGCAACATGTCTGGAGAAGACAAACTGTATGTTCCTTATCCATCTTTTATGATTAAGCTTTAAGTGTCTTGATCAATCTACAACTGAAACCCATTCTTATATAAGTTCTGGGAAATTTCGTTGTCTTGAAAAGATAATTGAGTTCTCAGATTTATTTGTTTGTTTTTGTTTTGTTTTTGTTCATCTTGACAGTCACTCGCTCCTGATAGCTTTCCAATGGATGAGAGTGTTGGACAGCAGAAAGCCGAGGGTGCATCTGCAAACAATTCGAACAGAAAGAGAGACGAGCATCCTGTAAATGGGAATGGTGGTGATGCACAGGTTAGTTGCTGATTATGGACTATCTTATATTTAGTTCTGGATGTGAAGTTGATTCTGTTCCTTGGTGTTTATTTCTAAACTGTTAAGTTAATTTTTGCAATTGTAGAGCTCGTGTACAAGACCAGAGATGGAAGGCGAGAGTGCAGACGTGGAGGTTAACTCGAGAGACTCATTGCAGATGGAGAGCGCAAAGGCTCAGTTCCATGCGACACGGGTTCTAGCAAATGAGATGCAGAGTGAGTGAGCTTTTTCGTATTTTTTGCAAGCTAGCAAAACATCTGACTCTTAAAATTTTTATTAGAATCATTTATTCACCTACTTGTTTCTGTAAAATTCTATAGACTCAACGAAAGAAGCCATTGACTTCATGGGAGCATCGTTTAGAAGAACTGGACAACGTAACAAAGAAGAAAGTGTTGCCCAATACGAATCTCGTGTAGAGCTTGATCTCTCTCTGAGAAGACCTAACGCTTTCGAGAACCAATCTTCTGGAGACCGGCCCTCTCTTCATCCGTCTAGTGCCTCGGCTTTCACACGGTTAGTTGTCTAATTTTCTTATTCCCTCTTTCTATCAATCTTTCTACAGTTGTCGTTCTTTCTGCTGATTGTGTGTGCCATGTTCTTGTCGCAGGTATGTTCACAGGCCGTTGCAGACACAATGTTCGGCCTCTCCAGTGGTTCCTGATCAAAGAAAGAATGTTGCGGCAAGTCAAGATGATAACATTGTGCTTATCAACCAGTACAATTCATCTGAACCGCCTCCAAATGCTCCAAGACGAAACGGCGCCGGGTTTTACACTGGAGCTGACTCACCGGGTCCACCGTTTAGCAATCAGATGAATTCTTGGCCGGGACAGAGTTCTTACCCAACGCCAATGCCCATCAATAATATACAGTTCAGAGGTCCTAACACAGCTTATGCATCTGCAATGGCTCCTGCTTCACTCTCCCCAAGCCCTAGTTCCGTTAGCCCGCATGAGTACAGTTCCATGTTTCACCCATTCAACAGTAAACCCGAGGGTTTGCAAGAGCGGGATGGTTCCATGGATGTAGAGGAGAGGAGATACGTCTCTTCTGCAACCGAACATAGTGCAATAGGCAATCACATCGATCAGCTTATTGAGAAGAAGAACGAAGATGGATATTCGTCGTCTGTCGGGAAAATTCAGCAATCTCTTCAACGTGAAGCCGCTTTAAACAAATTCCGGATGAAGCGTAAGGACAGATGTTTTGAGAAAAAGGTATAAACTAACTTTGACGTTTCATCACATAGATAAAACTCATAACGGCTTGTTAAGAAGAATGATACTAACGGCTTTTGAATAACTAATACAGGTACGTTATGAGAGCCGGAAGAAATTGGCAGAGCAACGACCACGAATCAAAGGACAATTCGTTCGTCAAGTCCAATCCACACAAGCTCCACAGTGATCCGACAAATTGATATATTATTACACAGTTCAATTTTGTATCAACTAGGGGAATTTTGATTTCTCCGATGCAGGAGCTGTCGTTAACTTCTTGTACTAATTCGACACATACGTAGTGGGTGTTAGATTTGGTGACACTTTTGTGTGTGTAGTAGATACAGCTTTCGAGCTTGTTGTTGAGTTTAGTTAGGATCTACTGTAATTACATACGTTTGGATTGTGTTCCTTGTAACATATAAGAAGACTTGATAAGATTGACAAAAGCCCAACTAAAGAAATCTCAGCACAAACAATGAAATTGAAGATGATAAGCTACAACACACATCTGCGAATCTGGAAGTGAAGATATCGGTGTACTAATCACCAGGTTTTTCTGAAGACCAAAAGATTCTTCTCTTTTGATTTGCTATTATGGAGATTGTTGAAATCAAGAAATAAATTAAATTTCAACAAGATTTAACGGTTATTGTTCGGAAGGCACAAGAGGATAGTCAAAAGTGGGAAATAGCCTCAAGGTGATGAGAATCATCTAAGAAACACACCCCCAATAACAAACAACAGATCATGGAGGATGATAGATACCACCGACTTTTGGGATTGGTAAAATGTAATCATGATGCAAGTTTCCAAGGAATTCATAACTCGGTGGTGCGGGGTGGCTTGTGCGTGATGATAGATGGTAGAAAGAATGTTCTCGAAGCCAAAGGCAAATGCCGAACTAAATGCCTTAACAATATCTATGGATTAGAAACTTCCTTTCGATCATCATGGAAGGTGATTCTCACTAACTAGTTGGATTAATCAATGGTCAAATACTGGATACACACATGAGTAACCTGATCCATGATATCCATCATTGGATAAACAAGTTTGTAAGGGTCCAAGTGATTCATACGAAGCGGGTAAACAATGAAGTCGCCGATAAGCTTTCTAAAATTGGACAAATACAACAATCTCTGAGCTTATTCACAATTTTCTTCATATGTGTATTCATGAACACCTATTTAATGATCATGTATCAACTTTCAAAAATCAATAAAAGCAAGATGTTACAGTGAGATCAAAACTTCTGAAAACCAAACTGAGAACAGTAGCCATTAGCATTATCACAAACAAACCCAAACGACGAAGAAGACTCTATATATAAATGTGTGTATGTATATATATATGTGTCTCTCTACATGGCTCTGATTATTCATATTTCTATATTGTTGAGAGTTTCAAGGTCGAATCGAATCAGGACTAACCCATTTCCAGTGATGCCGTTTCACAGTTACAGCTTTTCCAGCGGCGCGTGTCTCCACCGAATCTTCCGACGACGACTCTCCCCCGTCGTTCTCATTCTCTTCCGTGCAGAAATCTTCTTCCGGTAATCCCTCCACCGTCGCGTCCACCGAGTGTACAGCGTAACGCGCCGGTAATCCAGGATACGAAACCGAGTTCCTTTCCTCCACTCTTCTGCTATACGTTCCAGGAAGAATCTTAATTCTCTGTCTAACGTCATCGCCGTCGCCATTGAAGATAGATCCGAGCTCTTCTTTTACGGCGCGAATGACTGCTTCATCGGGAGTTTCTTCAGGCTTCATCTTCTCCGATAACGGACGGAATCTCTCTCGAGTACTCCCATCCGATAATTCCTGATGAGCTTCCACTAGAATTCGTCCGGATTCTCCGATTACTCGAACGGTTACGACGTTGACTGTACGGACCGGAGGAGTTGAATCGGCGAGAGATGTTTCGCCGTCGGAGAGCTCAAGCCAGAGGTTATGAACGTTTTTGGTTCCCGGTTTGACTCCCCAAGCGGCGAAAGAGTCGGAAGGTAATCGCGATTCGAGCCAATCGGAGAGAGATTGAGGATTAGCGAAGCGTTGAGAAGGAGGAGGAGGAGATTGGCGAGACATGGCGGTGGATCGACGGCGAGGATTTAGAGGGAAAGATAATCTGTTAGGAGGAAGAGAGAGTAAAGGTTTAGGAGATGACCAGAGAAAGAGAAGAGAAACCGCCGCGAGAAACAGATCAGGTAAGGCGGAGGTGGCGGTTGCGTTACGAGGTCGGAGGTGGTTGTTACGGCGGTTTACGAGTGGTGTATGCGGCGGAGATGGGCCAACGAACATGTCAATTTGACCAAAATGCCCTTAACGATCGAAACAAACTTCAATCGTGGCTCATACTCATTCTCAATATTCAGAGAAGGTATAAAAATAATTTCATAGGACCAGAGAAATATATGAGGAAGAGATTGAGACGATTATTCGCATATCTAATCTTTTTAATAACCAGATTCTCTTTAATTGCACAATAGATCTTATCTTTTTATAATTTAACTTTACAACCCTCTTTTTTTTTTCTTTCTAGATTCTCTTTAATTGCACTATGAATCTTAAGTTTGAAAATTACAAATTCACTCTTACGTTATCTCTTTACATTAGCTTCGTAATTACAATGCAAATACACATTTATATGCAAACTTCTTCACTCATAGTCGTCGTCGTCGTCATCATCATCCAAAGCGTTGGATTCTTGCTCGTAAATCGGATATTCTTCATCGCTACCATCACCAGCACCATACACAGCTGGTGCACTGCTTGGAAAAGTATTGAACAAACCTTGCAGATAGGTTCTAGAGTTGTTCTCCATGTCACCATCTTATCATTGTTTAAGGAAAAACTTAAACCAAACTAGATCAAGCTCTAAATTGCCTCCTAACCCCTGTAACTAATGATTAATCGGTGCTTATGTTATAAAAGTTTATGCTTTGAAGGATACATCCATGAGAACCTATTGATATTTCGTTATCATCTGCATCCTGCAAAAGAACACATTATAGTAACAGACACTGTGAAACGGCTTTCGGGTAGAACTAGTGGGTGAAGTAAACAGAAAAAAGTTCATAAGCATGGTTACCACATTGAGTTCCTCGTACTCATCATCCATGTCTTCAGTATCTTCATCCGCGTTAACATCACCATCTTTCTCTTTGTTTGTGTTTTTATTCTTTTTCCTATCTGCGGATTATTTCATATCAATGCGTTTGATGACAAATGATGATAAGCATAGCACGAGATGTATGACAAAAATATGCCTGCCTCATTCGATTATGGCACTGTGCTTTAACACAGTTTTGAGGCCATTGAGACAGAAGAAGAACTGCGCTAAACACATGTCAACAATCACTAACTTGACTGCTTAATACATAAAAGGAGATAAAAACTGAAATTTCTTTGTTGATCTTACCTTTACTTGTTTCCTGGTGATTCTGTTGACATGTTTTCAAAGCATCTTTCTGAATTCGTGTCTTTTCTGACCTCTCAAACTCTTCTTGAATAGATTTAAAAACATCTTCAAAACCTGGCTCGGGAAACACAGATACAAACCTCACCGCTACACGGAGTCTCAAATTATCAAGCAGCGCTTCTGAGAACCATCCTGTTTTGTACTGGCAATAAAACACATCAAATCAGATAAAACAATCTTCCAGGGCCGGTCAAAGATAGTGTTACATGAGTTTTTTGTGTGATTGGTGAGGTAGGTTTTGGTGGTGGCAATTTTGAAAGTGCATACATATAAAGGTTTGATCTGTAATTCTTTCATAACGGAGCAAAATGTCATATCTACCCGTCATTGTTAACACAATAAGCAAGAGACTAACTCTTTTGGTATCTACGTCATGGACAAAAGCTTAGCTGAGAATACTCACATTACAAGTAGTCTGCTTGGGAGGTTTTCTAATCTCTCGTTGAATGTACTCGTCGTCAAGTTCAAATAACTGTAGAAATGTTTGGCATTTGAAAGGAAAAACTTTAAACGCACAAATGTCATCCCAGCTTGGCTTTGACCTGTCACAAATAAGAAGGAAAGAAAAAAAATAACCTTATAATTGGACCTTTTCTCCAAACATAAATCCAAGGATTCACTAGCAATTTCTCCATATATCATTCTAAAGTTCCCTGAGAAACTATTCTCTTTTTTATTTAGAATTGGCCATTTGGCCCCAAAAAAAAAAGGAGAATATTTAGGTTGATATCCTAAGAAAATGGATTAAACATGAAAATCGTAAAATCCAGACACATTTCTACCAGACTTTGACTTTTAAAAACTCTACATGTTCTTGGACACAAATGTGAATTGTTTTTCTTTTCCTCTGCGAAACTGTGAGTTGTTGATTTTTAGAGAATTTGGACACACTTCCCATTCTTTTCAAAATTGTCATGTTCTCTAGCTCACCGGGGATCAATAGTTGCAAAGAAAAAGCTTACTTGTTAGTTGCATTGGCATCACAATAACCCCTTAATTCAGGTGGAACCCTGAATTCCATTCTCTGGAATCTGAAAAATTATATATACACAAAGGAGACGGAGGTGAAGAGCTTTGACATACATCTGCAGACTGGATGCAAAAAAAAAAAAAAAAAAAAAAGTGAACTACAGAAGAAATTTTTTATGTCAAGTAAGTTCTCAAACCCCAGACATTTTACCAACACCTTCTGCATTGGAAGATACAGTTACGCTCTCAAATGAGCCACATACTTCAATTTCTTACCGATCGTGGTCACCCTTCTATACTGTATGTTTGACCTTTTGGAGGGTCAAACTGACCTATTTCTGTTCTATTTTGAGGTGCAAAACTAATAAGTCTATATTACTGTGTCACAGACCATGCATTTGTATTATGAATGAATTATAGAGATAGAACTCACACGCGAGACTCAGGATCTTTCCGTGGATCATAGCCTCTTCTAATCCAGAACCTAAGAAATGGACCGCCCGAGAAATAATATGCAGCCCTAAGAAGAAACCTGCAGAGAAAACTCTAGAAAGTTGGTTATTGCAGTACTAAGAAAAGTAATACACTTAAGAAACGCATAAATTCTGTTCACCTGTTTAGCATGTGATGTGTGCATTTAAGACCTTTATCAAGTAGTCGTTGGACTATGGAATCTCTTGTCCACACAGGTCGCTCTTCAAACAATGCAGACACTGCTACCTGCCATTTCCATTGGTTGGAACTGGGAACAACAAAGTCTTCCCAGTTTAATATCTTTGGGATCTGTAAGAACGCTAAGGACCAATCAAAGATATCCAAAATGATAAAAAAAAAGCATCAAACAAACATGGCTTCATAGTCAGCAATAATAAGATTTGTAGGATTAGTAAAACAGAGAAAAGGATATCTTTGACACTGAAATCAATTGCAAATACTGGGCCAATATCTATCTGCATCATGAGTAAATCAATTATTAAATGGAGAAGTAGCAACCACAAGTAAACTGTCATGGAATCTTCAACATTCAATAAGAAAACAGGATAGTCGTGTCCTTGATGTTTCAAAAGTGTGAAACTGCGAGCTTTTACAGGCTTCGGAATCTTTGACTCTGTCTCAAACCTTACCGTTATAGTAATTAAGAGCTCGTAACCAGTCTATTAGTTACATTAAAACAATATAGCTTGTCATATCAATAGATTATATGTTTGTCATTTTTTCCAACAGTCTGTTTTCAGTTTATCCATAAACGTTTTTATTTCTTCTTTTACCTCACTAAGATTCTGAGTTGGTTCCTCTTCTTTCTTTTTTGGGCCTGATGTTACTGGAAGTCTCAGCCTGTGAATTAAACAAAGTAAAGCAGAATCAACAATCGAACTTAAAACACTTTAATTATCGTTTGCCTACTCCAGACTAAACATCCTATAACTAGAGTACTCCAGAATAAACATCAGGTGTCCTAACTAACATTCAGATGAAAAAAGATTACTTCACTTGGTCAAAATTTGTGTTACCAGGTAAGAATGATAAAATTGCAGAGAATAAATAAGACAGTGTAATCTTACACCAAGTTGTCTGGCATATCTTTGGGTGCAAAGAACTGTGGCAATAACATCATTACATCTTCATCAGCCATGTCCATTAGATCATTGTTTCCTGCATGATATCAGAGAGGATTTATTTCAAGTTATGTTATCACACCTGAAAACTTGCACAATAATGAAAACACCAAATGAATGAAGACAAATCACCTGCAAGTGACTTCACCTCCATCCATTTTCTCTTCTTCTGCTGTGCAATATCCGCGTGAATAGGAATAACATGCTGGTAGTCGGCCATGCCTTTGCAATATCCACATGAATAAGAGTGAAAAAAACTCAATACAGTGGGAAATAATAAGCCAAGGGTCAGACAGATTTAGATGCACAAGACCCCAGAAATTGGAGAGCTAGGTTCTTACCATCGAAGCAATACGACTCAGACACACGAGCTACAATATCAGCACATAGAGCTGGACAACCTTCTGGTAAGCATGCATCACTAGTGGCAAGAACAGGTTGACTTTCAGGAAGAGAATCTTTCTTAACATCCTTTTTAGAAACTTTTAACAGGAATCCATTACAAGGACGTTGTTCTCCCCAGGCAGGATGTGCATAAGGGTCTTCAGGGCGGAAATGCAACTCAAGCTTGTTTGACGGTGATTCTCTTGCCTACAGAGTAGAGATGCCTAGTAAATTACTAGCATGTATAGAAACAACTCAGTGAAAACAAAGTCTTAGTCAAATGCGAAATTTTACGGTTGTGATCCCTTGGATTCCCCCAAGAGTCTCCACGGCTCGGGAAATAGATGATGGGTAGCCAGGATAGTGAACCACAAACGTCTCCTTGCTCGGCAAGTTACCCGAGATTGTTCCGTTTTCAATAACTCCCATTGTTTATTTTCCAAGTTCACCTTGCTGAGTTACAAGAAGCAAAAAGAGATACATTAGATGAGTTATTAGAGGTTATATAAATCAGCAAATGTAACACTAACGAGGTTGAAATATTTCATAGTGACTATCCATAACCCCAGAAATTACAAAGGAGTTAGGAAATAATTTGACAGGAGAAATAAAACACTGAGCAAAATTAAACCAAGAAGAGTTCCGGAAAATGTTGCAGAACCAAATTGAAACACGATTACAATGAGATAGTTAAAAGGGGATTGAAATTTAGAGCTCAAAAAAAGTTCGCAATTATGGAAGACAGAGCGATGCAAGTAATAAGGGAAGACTCTAGTCAATACGATCCAAATACGCAGAGGTTAGAGAGAGAGAGAGAACGATGGTATACCGGAAGTAGCGGTTAAGGATCGCAACAGATCTCGAATTGAAGTAAGGCCGTCCGGAGCGCCGGAAGAACATACGGCGGTGGGAGAAGAAGAACCACCGGAACTTTTGCACGGAATCTGTTTCCTGCCCTTAATGGCGAAATGCTAAACGCTGCCGTTTTCAGGATTCTGACCTCTTGACTCCTGAAAGACATTTGACCGACCGGTCTTGACTGGATTAACCGGTTCGATAATTTCTCCTTTTTTTTTTTCTTTTTTTTTGTTCTTCAACAAATATATTATACTGATTTGAATTCAGATAATAATTTAGTACAAAACTACAAATCGTCAAATTACATGATTATTCATCGGTTTAAATTTTTTTCTAAAAAAACTGATACCAAAAAAGTAAAAAGAAAGAAAAATGCTCGGTTATATACGCTTTTTAAATTAAATATTTTGACTCGAATGAAAAAATAATAAACATTTGACTAATAGTTTAACCAAAACTAAATAGAAAAACTATAAATCTAAAAATATTACACCAATACCATTTTTGTATAAATTAATAGAATAATTTACTACATTCTTTAACTGTATTTATTGTATATTCTTAATAAAACATGCGCGCATTTATAGTTTACATTTGTGGACATACGAAATAGTTAAAAAAGAATAGAAAAATATTGACCAAATAGAAAAGGAAAAGAAAAAAAATTATCATCAAAAAAAAGAGAAGAAAAAGTAAAAATGTTGCCAAAAAAAAATATGAAAAGTAAAAAATAAATAAATAAGAGAGAGAGAAAGAAAATATCAGAATCTCTATTAATGAAATAACTTTAAATGTACTAATAAAAATGAAGAAATTGTGTTGATACAAATAAACAATAAAATAATTAGAATTTATTGTATTTGTTTATTTTCTTGACTAATGTAAAAAACAATGAAATAAAAATCTTGACTAGTAAATATTGTTTAGCTATAAAGAGCATAATGATGTTCTCTCTATTCTAGTCATCTCCTTAAATCTTCAAACCGTTTCTTCAGTTCATAAGTTGTTTCTTGATATCTTATTACCATCACAAGATTCATCTTTTGATTTGATCATGGCTATCGCGGAAAATGGTGGTGTGAAAGTGAACTCTTCTGATCAGAGTTTAGACAACAACACTGCTTCAACAGCTGAAACAAAACCGCCATGTCTTGATGATCAGGAACCTAAATCCAATTCCTCTGTTGAAACACCAAATCTCGCAAACGAATTGATCCAAAGAACCAGTGAAGTGAATCTCAAGAGTGAGATAAGTACTTTGAATCCAATGGCTAAGGAATTTGTTCCTTCTTCATTGGCTCGAACCGGCCAATCCGAGTTTCTGAGAAATAGATTATGGTTTACTAACAATTTTCCAATGCAAGCTATTTCTGTTGAGGATAATGGCCATTTTGCTACACTGGTAATATCATTTTTTTAATATATTTTCTCTGAATTATGATCTCTTTGTGTTGGATTTGTGATGTTTCATGAAATTAAATGTCTGCTCTATGTTTGATCAAAATGTTTTTGCATATCTATTTTTTTCATTTTTGATGTCTGGCTGTTCAGGAATTTAATCAATTTATTTATATAATAGACACAATTTTGCATGTATATATTTTGTTATGTTCCTTGATTGTTGATCAAAGTTTATTTGTTAGTGCTTATAAGTTTTTCTTTCATTTGCTGTTTGGTTGGATAAGAGAACGGTTAATTGGTATATATAAAATCCATTAGATTACATAGTAATACATTACATAAGATTTCAAGAAAATAGTTGCATTTTTTCCGTTTGAATTTTCTGTTAGTTTAAGAAATTGGTGTGCAAGTTTTGATTAAGCTATAAGATTAGTTTTGATTAAGCTATTAGATTATTTTAAAATATTTTGAAACGCTTCTACGTTTTGAGAAGAATTAATTGTATTTGAATTTGTAAATTTCATCTTGTCATATTGGAATGGCCTGTTAGAATCATCATTTCAGTTTGCATGTTTGAAAACTGTGATTGTAATTCGTTTTACAGCTTACTAACTAAGTCTTGTCAATTAACACAGAGAAAGAACTTTGGCCAAGGAAAGGGATGGAAGAACAGAAAAACAAACTCGGCTCAGAATGAAGATGTGATCAAGAGAACTGTATATGTCGCAGACATCGATCAACAAGTATATATAAAACAAGAAATATTGTCTCAAGAAAGCACTTTCTCATAAAGAATCTAATATATATAACAAAAGCCTTCTTTATCTTTTATGTAGGTTACTGAGGAGCAGCTTGCAAGTCTCTTTCTTTCTTGTGGTCAGGTACTTAATTAATGATCTCTAACCAGTTTATTTTCATATATAATATTTAACAACTTAGTTCTCATGCGTTTTCTTGCCAATTTTTGGGTTTAAAGGTTGTTGATTGCCGTATATGCGGTGACCATAAGTCTGTTCTTCGTTTCGCCTTCATTGAGTTCACTAATGAAGGTACTTAATTATGCACCAAATGTCTTATGAGTTGAAATGTGTATGTTGTGTTTATTAATCAGTGAAGTAATGTTTTCAGAGGGAGCAAGGTCTGCTTTAAAAAAATCGGGTATCGTGTTTGGTTCTCATCCTATTAAGGTTCTTCTTTCCAAGACAGCGATTGCGCCTGTTAACCCGACCTTCCTTCCAAGGGTAAGTTGAGATAATTTTGTATAAACCAATCTTAGGCTTGATGACTATAGATCATTCTGAATCAATCTCGTTCCTCTTATCTATTTACTTGTTTTCATAACGTTGTTTTCTTCTTTCAGTCTGAGGACGAGCGAGAGAAGTGTGCAAAGACAGTTTACTGTACTAACATTGACAAGATGGTAATTTTGATTTTCATTACTGATGTCATTTGTTCAAAACCTCTGCTAGGCTTAATACATGTTTGCATCAGACTGATCAGCTTTTATCATCAATGCAGGTCACTCGAATCGAATTGGAATATTTCTTTAAAACAGCTTGTGGGGAGGTATAGATTTGGTTTCTTTGTCTATGGCCGTTTGTGTATATTTTTTAAGAAGTTGTGTGTTTTCCGTTTTACATCATTATTATTTTCTTTTAGGTTCACCATCTGAGACTGCTTGGAGACCATTACCACCAAACCCGCATTGCTTTTGTCGAATTTAAGCTGGTGATTTTCTTTTGCCTGTGTCTCCATACATATGAATTTTCATTATACAATATTTATTCCTGCTTAGGACATTACTTATATTGTGACTGAGTAGTTTCACTACTTAGTTAAAATTCTAATACTAGTAGGATTCCGAATTTGCATTTAAAGAACCAAGGACTATCTTGATAAGTTACATCATATGATAAAGATTTTTCTTTTTTTTTTGACAACGTTAAAGATTTTGACTTTTCCAATATTCTTGTGCAAATCATTGGTTTGATCCTTGAAAACGAAAATGTTGGCAACTGCATGAACTTTATGAAGGTTTCATCTCATTCATTTTACTTACATATATATGTGATCGTTATAAATGTATATGTACAGGCTTAGTTCATTGGCTAGTACTTTGATCACCCCGTATTCTAATTCTCATTGCAATAATGTGCATGGTTCATTGTACTGGATGTTGAGTAATTCTTTGGCCTGATGAGGCAAGTTTGACCCTAATCAAATTTATGTACAAACAATAAAGTGGGAAATGATTTTTTTTTTTTGTTTTGAGTGTTTCAGGCAGAAAGTGCAGTTGCTGCTCTTAATTGCAGCGGTGTTGTCTTGGGCGGGCTCCAAATCAGGTAAGTTTACGGAAAAAAAAAATATATTTTCTTTATTTTGGCCATCTTTTGTCTTTCTTGTGTTTTAGCTTCTCAGTCTATTTGATTCGTTTACTGTGAGATCGTTTAGTTTTGGATACAAAATATTATTTTAGTGTTTCGAAGATAAAACTTTTATGTGAAAAACAAAGATTCACACATCAAGAAAAAGTTGAGCTTGGTTAGAATTCCACGAGACGATGCATTAGATAGAATATTGCATGTTTATATATGTAGAAATTGCAATTCCTTTGGTATTCTTAAGTCGTCATAAAACGCATCAGTGTGAGATTAATATTTGTTTCTTTTCTATATGTGTGAAGGGTAAGCCCGTCAAAGACGCCAGTGAGGTCACATGATTTGAACTAAAGTTATCGAGGAGATCTATTCAAATAGAGAAAGCTAGAGATGGAGATCAAAAGTAATTTTATGATATTTGAGGCGTTTTCTGTTCATATCGCTCCGCATGCTGCCCGATATCTTTGAAACCTCAGTAATTTTAAGATATTTGAGTCGGATTGTCGGAACCAAATTTATCGGTTCAATTATTTATTTATTTCGGAAACATCTTTTTGGTTATCTTTATGGATCATTTTAAGACCCTTTCGAACTTTTTTTTTTTGTGCTAAGACCCTTTCGAACTAATTTTCTCTTTTCTCTCTGTCTGAAGCTCCATACATTTTTTATTTGGTATATGATTATTCAATGTTTGATTTGATGAAAGGTGAATTTTGTTGGATTTCTTTTATAAATCGTTTCATTGATATTTTTTGGTGTTGTTTCCCTTAGATTTAACGAGTCTTTGCTTTAGGAGAGTTGTTGATCTTTTTTTGCTCATTTTATTCCTTGAAGTTTAGTTAATTTTTGTCTAAATAGGACATCTAGCTAGTTCGTTTCTCTTAGATTACAAAAAAAACTACAATATAGTTTACCAATTTGCAAATTGAATTGATTGACTGGTTTGGTTTTTTGATTAACAAAAACTACACACTCAAGTGCGAAACCATGCAACTAAGATTAGGCACATTAATACATATGGAAGTTTTAGTTGACTTTCTGTTTGTAATGAAAGTATAATTCATGGTTAACAGGAATAGATTATATCTATTTGACCAAGTCCTCCTATATAAGACTTTTTCTACAAATCAGAGACATAATAAACCTGTGTATTGAACAAAAAAGTCAAAACGTATATATACAAAGGTTGAAAAGAAGTATAGAAATGGCCAAATGGGAATGGAAGAAAGTCAACTGATGAGACCATTGTCGGCTAACTAACTGGTCAAGATAGGTGGGGAATACGTATACGAAAAGTAACGAGCTCATAGACCATATATTTCTTGCAACACAAGTCAACTATCAAACTAGACCGTACGGTTAAGAGGATTGATTGATTGTGTGTTATTTCTGGTTAATTATGTGTTAGCCACTCTGGTTAAGGTTCACCAATTGAACCGGCGACCATATATAAACGTTTTGCGACTTTTTTTGTTATAAAAACAATTTGACCGGAGATCATTTGCTACCAATATAGTATCATATATCTCCACTGGTTTGGACAGACCGGTGAGATGTTGAATGAGACTTGCTTACCATATTTGATATTTGTGTGAAGGCGGTTTACACCGGTTAATATTAAAGATTGTAAAAAGTGGCCATTTGTTGTCTTTTTCAGTACATGACGGTGGAGGAGTAGTAGGTGACCGTATTAACTCGTTTTTGCGTTTCTCATGCATATGGCTGTGACAGATCAAAATCACCGTGTTCCATCTTTTCAAAACTTTTATTATTATCCTCAGGTCTAGTCTCTATTGTAAGAACTAATAAAGAAAAAAAATAAAATTTGTTGAACAATTTAGTAGGTAGTCAAAAAAAATTGCTCCGCAATGAAATTTTGGTATGCCAATTGATAAATTTTAATATCAACTTCACTTTTAAAAAAAAAAAAAAAAACAATGAAAAGTTGAAAACTAACTGAATAAATAGATATAAATTATAAAATAGAAACACATGTCACTCATGTTTATGTTTATGACATGTGTCATTTGTACTAAATAATTGAATTAGTATTAAATTATATAAGAAATGAAAGTGCCAGCAATTAATTATTTAGCAAAATAGAAAATTGCTCAAAATGCAAGAAAAAAAACAAAAAAAAAAATTAAAGCTCTCCCAGTTTTATAGAAAAAATCCACTGAAGAATAAGAAAATCAATACACAAGATTTTTTACCCTATTCAGGCAAACTATTATCTTCAAAAAATCCTAGCTAGATTCCGTATTCTTATTTCTTTCTCAAATGTTATATAATTATTACATTACTTTCGTCGTTACTTTCAAATCAACAACTCAACATCATTAGATGTGTACCCATACAAAAAAGTCATTAAATGAAATTAACAGACAATTAAAAGTGATTAATGCCACTACGCGCTCTTCCCTTGTTGTTTAGTGCTCTTCTTTTTCACCTTGTGTTGTTTTTAAACCAACGCCTTCTCTTTTTTGCTTTAAATCTTCTTAGACCTCTTTTTTATTTTATTTTTTTGAATCTTCATTTCTTTTTTAATTAAAAACAATTTTTTTTTTTTTTTTATATCGACCTTACTATTCAGCTTCGGTTCTTCACCGTCCGATGCTTTGACTCTGACCGATCAGTCAATTTGAGCTCCACATCCAACGGTCATGGGTCATTGTTACAGCCGGAACATCTCCGCCGTCGAGGATGACGAGATCCCCGCCGGAAACGGAGAAGCTCCTAATCGACCGTCTCAATCGACGGAAAATCACCAGCATGCTTCGATTCCTCAGTCTCCGGTTACCTCCGGTGCTTCCGAAGTCAACTCCTATAACATTAGCCCTTTCCAGAGTCCGTTACCGGCGGGAGTAGCTCCATCACCGGCGAGAACTCCGGGAAGAAAGTTCAAATGGCCGTTTCCTCCACCGTCACCTGCGAAACCGATTATGGCGGCTTTGAGACGGAGACGTGGCGCTCCGCCGCAGCCTCGAGATGAGCCGATCCCTGAGGATAGCGAAGACGTAGCGGATCACGGCGGAGCTAACGGCGGTGGCGGCGGAGAGAGGTTAGATAAGAATTTCGGCTTTGGGAAGAACTTTGAAGGGAAGTATGAGTTAGGGAAAGAGGTAGGGCGAGGGCATTTTGGTCATACTTGTTGGGCAAAGGCTAAGAAAGGGAAGATGAAGAATCAAACTGTGGCCGTCAAAATCATCTCTAAAGCTAAGGTTTGTGTAATTGTCACAATGTTGATGATACCTAACAATTTTGAAATGTAGGGACTCCTTGTTGTTACTGTTCATCATAGAATCACTATTTTCAAATTCTTTAAAAAGATTTGAGTACAAGATTCCCAAATTGGTAGAATGTAGAATGATACAGTATAGTTTTGTGATCATTGGTTTGGATATTGTATAGAGATATTATGATGATGAAGTGAGGTTTTTGGTGGTTTTTGTTTTCAGATGACATCGGCGCTATCTATTGAAGATGTTCGTCGAGAAGTGAAGTTGCTGAAAGCTTTATCTGGGCATAAGCATATGGTTAAGTTCTATGATGTATATGAGGATGCTGATAATGTCTTTGTTGTTATGGAGTAAGTAGTTATAACTCTATATGGTTTCATTCTTTATCGCATTGTGTTTGGATTTGGAAGATTCATCATGGAGTTTTAAGGCTTTTTCTAAACAAGTTCGTCGGTTTCCTTGCTAATAAATTGATATATAGCAACCAAACTAAGTTGCTACTAGTTTATTAAATGAGTCGACCGTTAGATAATCAATCTTCCGCTTTAATATGGTTTCAGGTTATGCGAAGGTGGGGAGCTATTGGATAGGATTTTGGCGAGGTAAATCCAAAGTTACCTTTCTTAGTCTTACTTTAATATTAGTGCTTAAATTTCGGAGTACTCAGGCTACTTAGCTTTGCATTAGATATTCCAACCTTGAATAATTGTCTTTGTATTTACTGCAGAGGTGGTCGATACCCTGAAGTCGATGCCAAACGTATTCTTGTGCAGATTTTGTCTGCAACGGCATTTTTTCACCTTCAAGGTGTTGTGCACCGTGATCTGAAACCTGAGGTACACAGTCTGCTTCTATAAGTTTCTGATATTTCACTTAATGCTACCTATTCCCTCTTCTTTGCTATATATGGTTGCTTAAACACATGGTACCATTGTGTATCTAGAATTTTCTTTTTACCAGCAGAAATGAGGATGCAGTACTCAAGGTCATAGATTTTGGCTTGTCTGATTTCATTAGATACGGTAATGATCTATTTCTTTGCTCCCCTTTCTTATTACATGATTCTGAATACTATAAGTGTGGCTTTGACGTTAAAATTTTCTGTTGAGTTTACCTGTAATGTGTGATGGTCATTAGCAATATCGTAACCAAACTCTTTTTCTGTTCACTTGGCATTATTAATGACTTTGACATTAAATTTTTTCGCTTACATTTGACTTTCAACTTGTATCTTCCTTGTTATTATTTTTTATTTGCAGATCAGCGTCTCAATGATGTAGTAGGAAGTGCATACTATGTTGCACCTGAAGTACTCCACAGGTCTTACAGCACTGAAGCAGATATGTGGAGCATCGGTGTCATAAGTTACATACTACTCTGTGGAAGCAGACCTTTCTATGGAAGAACTGAATCTGCAATATTCCGCTGTGTGCTTAGAGCAAACCCTAACTTTGAGGATATGCCCTGGCCTTCAATATCTCCTACTGCCAAAGACTTCGTCAAAAGGCTTCTCAACAAAGACCATAGGAAACGAATGACAGCTGCTCAAGCTCTAGGTAAGTTCTCTTTCCGTGGTTTAAAAATAGACATTGATCTTGAAATGGAAACAAGAATATGGCTTTACGTTTTACATGTTAACCGGAGTTTCTTTGCTTTCCACAAGTGGTAATATTATATGATATGTGTTTGCAGCTCATCCATGGTTACGTGAAGAAAACCCTGGTTTACTTCTTGATTTCTCGGTCTACAAGTTGGTCAAGTCCTATATCCGTGCCTCACCTTTCAGACGATCAGCACTTAAGGTAATTTCTTGATACCCTCATATTATTATCAAGTGCATTGGTCTTTTCTCTTTCTACGTAAATCGATCTACGCATAAAAATATCAGACTATTCATGCTAGAAACAGAATGTTACTCGTCTTTTTGGCACTCTGTGAATAATTTCCTGATACACATTCATTTGACAACATCTTTTCTTATTGTTGTATGTTTCTTATCTTGATCGTTTTTTCATTTGTTAATCTTTTCAATAGGCTCTCTCCAAAGCTATACCTGATGAAGAACTCGTGTTCCTTAAGGCACAATTCATGCTCCTGGACCCTAAAGACGGAGGCCTATCTCTTAACTGTTTCACAACGGTCAGTGTGTCTTTCCTGATTTAGCTTTAGAATTTTGACTAGGTCGTTGATTCGTGAATCTATATCTAGTATACGTATGTCATATTGATCTTAAGATCCCATTTTTTGAATGGAAATATGTTAGAGCTAAGTATCACAAAAAGAAACAAATCAGAACTAAAACACCATAAAAGTTTCCTTCAGCAAAGCCGATATACAAAGCTCAAAGCTTTCCCCACAGTTGAAAACCGTTAAATCCGCCAAAGTTCTCTAGCTTGGATGAGTGTTAAAACCTAGACTGCATCCCTTAATATATCAAAATCTAAAAGCAAAGCCGTCTGGAAAAAGGAAATGAAGAATTAGGAATAGAAATAGTTTCCTAAAATCATATATAAATCGTTGAGTGTAACTGCAGGCTTTAACAAGATATGCCACTGATGCGATGACGGAGTCAAGGCTTCCTGACATTTTAAACACGGTAACACATCTCTCTTAATATATTTTGTCTTTGCTTTTTAAGTTTATGGGTGGATCATTTATGAATGTAAGATATGGTTTCGTGGTGGTTCTAGTCGAAAATGATTGTAGATTTTCTCTAGGGTGGGAAACATTGAGGAAAGATTGTGACTCGCTGAGTTTAGTGGTCACTGACTGTTTTCGTTTAAAGTTCGAGTTTCACCTCTTTGCCATTATGCTTGCAACAGCAGACTAATATCATTGGTTTTAGATTTAGCATGCGGGAATCACCAAAATATGGCCAGAGTTTTCTCCGCTATTGAGATTGATGTTTCTTTGCTGACTTTTTCATACTCCTATGAATATTAGCATTGTGTACTGAATTTAGCCATTTTCGTACCCTTTTTTTTTTTGTCTATGAAGATGCAACCGCTGGCGCAAAAGAAACTCGACTTTGAAGAATTCTGTGCGGCTGCAGTCAGTGTTTACCAACTGGAGGCTCTTGAAGAATGGGAACAGATTGCAACTTCAGCATTTGAGCACTTTGAACATGAAGGAAACCGAATCATAACCGTCCAAGAACTCGCTGGGGTATGGTCCTATATTTAAGCTTCTATGACATCGCGTAATCACCATCTCTTTCTTAAGATTAAAAACAATTTTCTTCTATTGGGGTGTGACAAAAAGCAGGAGATGAGCCTGGGACCGAGTGCGTATCCTCTGCTCAAGGATTGGATTCGGAGTTCGGATGGAAAACTGAGTTTTTTGGGTTACGCTAAGTTCTTGCATGGTGTGACCGTACGAAGCTCAAGCTCGAGACCTAGGTGACAAATCAACGCATAAAGTCTTCTAACCTGTGAATTAAGTTTCAAGAAACATCCAAAACGACTTCGTATCAGAGACCTTGGATTTAAAGATAGAGGAGTGGAGTCAGGTAGGTACCTTTGTAAATGATTCTTTGAACATTTTGTTTTCAGAGGAACCATAAGCCAAAACAAACTGAAAAAAGGAAACCATATTATATATTATAGAAGGAATTGGAGAGGTTATTATTCTGGTTTTATTATCGGCTCAGTTTCGTTAGTCTGATTTGACAAAAAGCGATAAAAGTTTTGTAGCGGTAATAGATAGTGGTACCATCGGCATAGTTAGAAATAGTATATATATTACTCTAATTGGTAACATTACGTCGTATAATTTTAAAAATTATACATACTATGCAAATAATTAAAAAGTAGAAACTACAATTTATTACTGACAAATAGTGAAATCAAGTTCATAGCATAGTTGAAGTAAGTGTTAGTGTCTATGAAAGATGATGATTTGTTTCTTATGATAAAAGTCGATATCTCTATACATTGTGAGTAGGTATCCTATGAAAACGTTTTGTTCCGTTCGCACCAAACTTCATGTACTGTGGAGTGCCATGCTAGTTAGAGGAGCCCTATTGGAAAAAATCAGTTGTAATTAAACTTTATCTTTTGCAATGTGGAAGCTAATTATCAATAATTTTCGCATTTTGGTAACAAAATCGTTGCTATATTGGAGTAACATTTGCTAAATTATGTTGTTGGGAGACTGTTTATCTTGCATCGTTGCATGTATAGACACATGTAAAGTGAGTGTAACCAAATATGCGGAGTTTCCGTAGAAAAAATTTTTCTTTACCTAAAAAAAAAACAAGTATGGTAGAGAAAATTGAAGTGGGTGGTTAGAACAAGCTTTTCATATGAATCAGTCTACTTGTGAATTCGAAGACGTACGATTCAAATATTCAAAAAATTGATAAACTCATGTTGTAACCACTTTTTCTTTGGTAGAATTAATTAATTCCTGCAGAGTTAGTTACACTCGTTTTACATGTGTGATAGACATTGATGTTTATCTGAGATATTTTTAACTTCTCACTGTAAAATAAGGGAAAGACAAATCTTCTAAATATCAATTGAGAGTCTGAGAGACTGAGACAAATTTTGGAAAACTAGCATATATGTATGAAATATATTAGCTTTTTCATACTATATTTTTGTTTTTGTACAACTATAAAAGTTAATTTTAACAGAAAAATCCAAAACAAACACATCATGGATGCTTATATTTGATCTAAAAAAAATAAACTGAAGCATGTGGTTTCCAAACTACACAGTAATTTTAAACACAATAAACTTAAGAAATCATTAATGTATAATTATGTATTTATTATTTTTCACACAAAACACTTTTCCATAAATTGAATTAAATAAATCAAAATTTTCAATTAATATTTCTTGAAAATTTACAATTTCTAAATATTAATTTATAAAAAAAAGCATAGAAAAAGATAGAAAATCTTTCTTTATTTCTTTATGAAACAAGAAAAAAAAGGTAAAACATACATCTTCAAAGAAATGAGGGAGTACTATTCGTCACGACCTCCTTTATCTACGCGGTCTCTTTCTCTATAAAAAGCAAGAAACCTCAAAACATTTGTAACACCATCAACAATATCCACATTCTTCTCCTTCTTTAACTATTACATATTTACATATCATCGATCAAATACTCTTAGAGGCAAACGAGATGGCGCAGAGGAAGATGATTGTGTTTCCGACCAAGAATGAGTTGTCGGAAGCAATGGCTGAGTACACTGCCAAGCTCTCCGCCAAGTTCATTAAGGAGAAAGGCCTTTTCACTGTTGTTCTCTCCGGCGGTGACCTCATCGATTGGCTCTGGTCTCTAAATTATCTCACTCTCCGATCCTCTCTTATTTAATGTTTTTCTTTAATACAAACTTTCCAATAATTAATGCTCTAATGAATCAAATGTTGCAGCAAGTTGGTGCAACCTCCTTATATTGATTCAATCGAATGGTCAAAGTGGCATGTCTTTTGGGTCGATGAGAGGGTTTGTGCATGGGAAGATCCAGACAGCAACTACAAACTCGCCATGGAAGGTTTTCTCTCCAAGGTTTCATAACTTAACCCTAAAATAAATAAAAATATTATTATATTTTTGATTAATCCTCAAAATGTTAATTTGCTTATTTTTTGCTTGTCTTGTGTATTTTTTACTAAATATCTCTTTTTTTTTGATTAATAACAATTAGGTTCCGATTCCGGACAAGAACATATACGCAATCGACAAGCACTCGGCGGCTGATGGTAATGCCGAGCACTGCGCGGCACTCTACGAGGAATGTCTAAAGAATCTGGTGAAGGAAAAGATAATCCCAATATCCAAAAAGACAGGATATCCTGAGTTCGATCTACAGCTTCTAGGGATGGGTCCTGATGGCCACATGGCGTCTCTCTTCCCAAACCATCCTCAAATCAATGAGAAGCAGAAATGGGTCACTCACATCACCGACTCTCCAAAACCACCACCAAAGAGAATCACATTGACTTTACCGGTCATAAACTCTGCTTTGTACAATCTTATGGCCATTTGTGACAAACCACAGGCCAAATCCGTGGCTGAGATCATGAAGAATAACAACCTCTCCTTACCTTCTGCTCATCTTAGTGCTCAAGTCGAAAATGTTTGGTACCTAGACAAAGCAGCTGCCTCCGAGCTCTAGATTGCTAGCCCAAACACAATAATAATGCTGTGTTTTTTTTTTAATCTCTAAGTTGCTTTATGTTAAATAACCGGCTAATGCATTTTGCGTACCAAATGTATTGAATTGCCTAGTTGCTGTTTCTTCTAGTTGTGTCATGTGTGTGAGCCCTGGGTGTGACTATGGGTTAACAATAATAATGATGATGAGTTTTATTCAATCTGTCATTTCATGAGTGGTGTTTTAGTTTTGTTTTTATCATTAATTATTTCGAGGTAGACATGTCAGTTTACTTGATTGATTATTTTTGGCATCAATATATCCTTTCATTTCGTATAAACTCTTTAACAATTATTCATATTTTTAAAAACTATGTATATTGTACATATTTTTTTTTGGTAAGGATGTATATGTATATTGTACATATACATCCTTGGCATAGTATATACAAGTGATAATCTTATGGAAATATATACTGAGTTGTTGTATTATATAAAATCTCAATGTGCATGTAGATAGTAATGCTAAGTGCTAACATCCGCATAAATGTAAAATTTTCTAATTAACCTCTGGTACATGAAATGAATATAATGCTTGTAAAAGAATAATATAAGAGATTAAAAGAATATTCATTCGTTCTAAATTTCACGAAACGGAGTTTACTTTGTACGTAGTCAAATTTTGAAGGCTAAGAGTAATTGGTCCACAAGACACATATCTTCCTTCCAAAATTATTTTTAATTAATATTTTTCCGCACGAAAAACATAAGATACGTACGGGATCTATACTTTGTAAGTTTGTAGTTACCAAGCAAAAACACGTATGTCGTAAACATCATGTTAAGGATAGAAAAACAAGTCAATAGACTTTTCCAAATATAATAACCAACAAATATTTTGGGTTGGAACGGGTGATCATTCTTTGACAATTACCATATAATTCAAAAGAATTGAAACTTCAACTCTTTTTCGGTCATAATAAAGGAAATAATAACATTCTATGGATGCTAATTCCCGAAGCTTTACAAATAATTACTCCATCTGTTTCATAAAAAATGTCAACTTTGGACTTTTCACACAAATTAAGAAAACATTAAATTTGTTAGTTTTTCAAAAATAAAACATCATTACCTATAAACTTAAATACAATTCAACCAATAGTAAAATAAACTGCAAAATATAAATAATTATAAAACACAAAAAATCATTAAATTTTGCATCGAAAACTTAAAACGATACTTTTTATGTAACCAAAAAAAAATGTTAAAATGACACTTTTTAAGAAATAGAAGGAGTATTTTTTCATTGACTGGAATTAACAATGACTTGAGTGTACATAATTTTAATAGATTTCTTCCCTAGTAGTAAAACCATAAACCAAACTCTTTGTAATAGGTGAAAAAAAAAGAACACATATTAAATGTTTGGATAAATCCCTAAAAATTGAGGCCACAAATCCATAAACCTGTTTTCGGAAAATCTCCCTAATAATTCTTGCACTACGAACCAATGTTTTTCACTTAAATACCCATTAAATCTTTAATTAAAACTCTAACTTATAATAGAAAAAATGTACCAAAAGAGAAAATAAGTAGCTTGGCCTTTAGCTGGGCTTTGTTTTCTATTTTCAAGTGAGAATGATTTGGTCAATGTTTATCAACTTTGAACAGAAAGAGAGAAAAAGTAGATAGAGATTTAAATCTGGTTGTTGAACCATTAAGAAAAGGGAGTCCTTTTGTTTAACTTCAAGATAATAGTAGTTTCTGCTCAATGTGTTTTTGGTCGATTTGTTAATCAATAAAGTATTGCTTTAATTTTATCGCTTGTGCCTTGTGGATTTAAAATTTTCAAAGGTTTTGTAGAATGATGCAAATTGAGTTGTCTTTTTATGGTGGTCTTGCCTCTTGCGTGTTGGAGATGAATTTGCCCATTGAGCTAATTAGGTCCGTCTGGTGGAACAATTAGTATATAATTGTCATTTGTAAGATGTTTCAGTGAATGTAAAAATAAAGATATAATATGGTAAAAGGAAGTATTCATCTACAGTTGTTAAATTGAAACCTTTTACATTGAATGGAAAGAAACATTAATTCCATTAAAAGATAAACAAAATTCAAAGGAAAATATAATTCTACTATTCTAAAGAAGAATGAATGCATGGGATAAATTTATTCATTCGTCTACCTTCTTATATACATATATTATTGAAACTCGTTTATGTTGAGTATATCGAATGATCATGTCAAGCATGTTATGCGTGGAATGGAGACAAAACAATATTCTAAAAAACTAAACAAAAGTTTAACAGACTTTCGTCCAATCTCTTGCTTGAATATAGTTATATAGTTTACGAGATTATTTCTCGCATCTTGTCGGATAGGCTGAAGAGAATCTTGTCATTTATTATTCTCCCTTTTGTTTTCTTTGTTTCTGATCCTTTTTCGACTATGTAAACTTTTTAAAAATTAATGAAAATCTTTTTTTTTTTTGGTCAACTATTATAATGAAAATCTTTTAATAAATTAATATAGAAGATCATCGTACAATTTAATTAAATAAAGCCCACTTTCCAACGACGATAGTGGGCAGCTCACACATTATGTGATTGGTAGTTAGGTTTTTGTTTGAAAAAAAAACTAGTTGCAGAAAATTTGGTTTGACAATAATGGTTGTGGCTCAATATATGTATATGAGAGTGGTTTTAGACTTTTAAACATACAAAAACTTGATTGGTAAAGAATTGGACTACATCAAAAAGTTAAAATCTCTACGGCCTTTGAAATTATGCACATCCAATCACTCCATCTCATGTATGTATTTATGTTGTTGTTGTTTTTTTTGTGTATTGGTATTAGTCAATAAAATTAGAGGACGATACAAATTTTGTAGCCAAGTAGAAAAAGTGCGGAGTTTATAGGATGTAATTATAAAGTTCCGAATGGTTGGTTACATTGTACGGAACGTAAACGACGGAGTCTACCTAAAATGACAATGCATTTTGTGTTATATTTTTTTTGTTTGATCTGTTTGTTCTGCGTTATACATTGTAACTATAGTCTAGGTACATATTAATTTAAGAGATATATCATCAATCAGGTGGGTGTTTGTCAGACTAATTTATTTTCAAGTAATTGTAATCATTTCACTACTATGATGAACATTCCTTAGTCCTTACCATCCTCCTCGACGGTGAGATATCAAAGTAAAAAAAATTATATATATAAAATATTCTGATGCGTTACTTAACTTGCGGTTTGTGCATAATTAAATAAAAAGCTTATACATATGTTCTGATGCGTTTCTTAACTTGCGGTTTGTGCATAATTAAACAAAAAGCGAACCATGTTATGTAGAGTAAGTACTATATATATTATATATATTTTGGAAAATGTAGAGTAACAAGAAGTGGAAGATCGAAAAAAATATTGAGTAAGTACTATTTTTTTTTTTTTTTGTCGAAAGAGTAAGTACTATATAGTTAGTAATTTATCATGTAAGTATGATATTTTGTCCTTTTTTTTTTTTACGAGTCTATATATATATGAGTTGTAGTGTTTTAATTTTTATGTTGATAATCGGCAAAAAATATTGAAAAATCTGATTTTATTTTATAATATAGTAATTATTATCAAATTTTGGTATTAAATATTACTAATGTTTTTTTTCTTTGCAGCGATGATTACTAAGAAGTCGAGTTTACATTGCAAACGTTTAATGGTTAGTATTCACACTTTTATATTAGTGAATAAAGTATCATTGATGTCTTTTTTGGTTATTTAAATTTGTGTTGTTTAAATATTTTTTATGGATTTTAACTACTACCAACTTGTTTTCGTGCTGAAATCACTAATTCTTTGTTTAATTTTAGTAAGTATTATTAGTTTATTACTAACACAAAATTTTCATTAAAAATTTCTAGGAATACCCCACATGTAACATAGGTTTAAAACCTAGTCAAATATAAATAATACACGTTTATCCTAATTGTACGTTCATCACCTCATCGTCAACATTCAACACCACTTCTTCTTCTTCTTCTTCTTTAAGTAATAAGTATTACATCTCATCGGTCTGACCTTCTTACAGAAAACCATAATGGCATCTATTTTAGCGAAACCAGAGAGGAAGAAGAAGGTGTTTCCCACAAAGGAAGAATTATCGGAAGCTATAGCCGACTACACGGCCTGTCTCTCCGCCAAGTTCTGCGAGGAGAGAGGCTATTTCACCGTCGTTCTTTCCGGTGGTGACCTCATCTCTTGGCTCAGGTATATATTAGAAAATCTTTAAATCTTATTCTTCTTTTATTGATCACCAATCTCTGAATCCTATTCATTTATATAGTATGATATTGTAGGAAATATTAACATCCAATATTAACTAACTTTTAATTTGCAGTAATTTGTTGGAACCAATATTCCAAGAAACCATCGAATGGTCAAAGTGGCACATATTCTGGGTCGACGAGAGGGTTGTCCCGTTGGACGATAAGGACAGCAATTACAAACTCGCCTTTGATGGTTTTCTCTCCAAGGTCCGTATTTTTCTTGTCACCTCATACCAAGTTATCAAACTTTTATCAAAAAAAAAAATAACCTAGTTATAGATGCTATGAGCAAATATATAGTTTTATAATTAAGAATGAACCGTACATATTCAAAATTCATATATTAGAAATATAAATTTTCGGCAAATAATATTCAAATAAACTTTGTAAAGTCGATGAGTTTCCAACAAAAAATGATTAAATTATATGATGATGTCATTTATACCATGTGTATATCTCTTTCCAATTTTAATATGAAATTTTTAATACAGTGTCTTATTAGATGATTTTGATATACATATAATTCACATTATGTAGGTTCCGATTCCAATTGCGAACATACATGCAATTGACCAAGATTGTGCAGCCCTTGGTGATACCAAGGGTGCCGCATTACTCTACGAGGAATGCCTCAAAAAACTGGTGGACCAAGACATCATCCGCACATATAAATCTTCTGGATTCCCTCAATTTGATCTCCAACTCCTAGGAATGGGTCCAGACGGTCACATGGCGTCTTTGTTCCCGGGACATTATCAGATCAAGGAGAAGGCAAAGTTGGTAACTTATATCACTGATTCCCCAAAACCACCACCAAAGAGAATCACATTCACTTTACCGGTCATTAACTGTGCTTCCTACAACCTCATGGCCGTCTGTGATGAGGCTCAGGCCCATGCGGTCGCTGAGGTTTTCAACGATAACTATGACTTGCCTGCAACTTGGCTCACAGCTGACGAAGAAGCCATCTGGTTTCTTGACGAAGCTGCTGCGTCCAAGCTCCCCAAAAAAAAACATTGAGGTTAATTCAGTTTGGTTCTTACGTATATATGTGTGGTTTTTCTTTAATGTTTTCTAATAAAAGCTGTGTGTTTCGAATGTAAAATCGACTTGCTTCGGTTTATTCGTGCAAACCAGCTACTACATTTACCCTTTGTACGTCTGTGTGTGTTCTCTTGTATATATCTGTTCTAATAATGTAATAAGGGATTGGTTTGTCCCAAGATGAGTCTGCGGTGAAAAATCGTTAAAATAAAACTTTGTGATATATATAACTAGGTTATGCCCCACGCGTTGCGTGGGTTTATATTAATAAAATAAAAGATGTAACAGTTTGTTACTAAAAGTATTAAAAATTTTAATTTTTAAAAATTAAATTAAATATTCTTATAAGTTATATTGTTTCAAATTTGAAGCATTTGGACAAACTATTTTGTTTAAAACATAATTGGTTTTGTTACTCCCAAACATAATTAGAATGATTCTTTTGAAAGCTTTTTATACTAATGTTTTTTACAAAATATTAACTCAATTAAGGATATGAATTGTGTGTTTTAGAGTGATATCATGAGAAGGTGAAAGGTATGAAAATGTAGAAAATAAAATGTTTAAAAATTAAAGTTACTTTTACTCAACATCCCTTCTTAAGAGTATATAGCCGGAAAAAATAATTTTACATAATATTTTCTATTAGATCAGTAAATTTTGAACGAAATCTAATTTTTTTTTAACTTAATCTAATTGTTTTGAATAGATTTTACTGGCATAGTGCATTGATATATAACATTTTATTTGTTTATATACTTATAATATTGTTTTGGCTGATGAAAGAATCATGTACACGCATTATTGTTTTCGTTGTTTACTATTCTAAACGCGAGATAAAAAATCTGGAAATTTGCATCTTGTGCGTTTGCGACTATGAGATAGTTGCCAAACGTCCCATTTGGTGAGTTCTATTTATCACGACAACTTTTTGCAAGTACGCGTATCCTTGGGTTGATGTGTGGAGTGCGAAAAGAGATATTTAAATCTTTTAACAACAGTGAAGTGACTGTGGTCTAGTGGCAAATGATAAGTCCACTGAAAACAGGCACCAACACACCAGGGATCGAGTCCCGCTCTTTACAATTTGTAGGAATTAGTGGGCCGGCCAGTTGTGACCCAAATATTGACCAAAAAAAAAAATCTTTTAACTCCATGGTTACCTACCTTCGTCTCCAACGCTACGATAGAATTTAGATTTGTTTCCAACAATAGTTTAAAATATGGCTGAATCAAAACTTAACTTCCCATTGCTGACTCCATCACATAGTCTATTGCTATCTCACTTGTACTTCATTGCCTTCCAATACGAAATATTGAGGCTAAACTCTTGGCGAAGCATTTTCCGTAGGTCGTTTGGTCTTGGACCTCTTCTAACCCTTACATACCCTTTTCTCATCAATTTTTGCCAATAAAGCCGTTGATGCTTGTTTGCGGAAGTCGCCTCTTGTGTCAACACTCCAACACTACCATTATTTCAATTTAAAAGAATAATGTTATAGAATTTACAAATTATATGAGTCTTGAAATATAATATTTAGTGAAACATTTGTAATATATATAGAATCACATGTTTTTTTAACGAAAACATAAAGTGAGGTAACAAATTACTCTTTTCGTATTAAAATATTAAAATTTCATATTTCCTCAATGGGAAGTATTTATAATAATAAATGTTTTACACTATAAATCCCTTGAAAGTTAATTTAAAATATGTTTTATGGATCTTAAAATTACTCAGTGAATTCATATTTCTCACTTAGACTTTAGTTATAATTTTCGTGAGTTCATGTAGTGTCGAACACTAATTATTTTTGAATATATAAATAAGTTTTCAATTAGCATATCAAAACATACCTCATGTATCACACTACAATTCATAAGTTTCCAACTTTTATCGCCAGCAAAACAAATGCTAATGTGGTCCACGCCCATACATACTGCCTCTGAATTGCTAATTTTTTTACTCTTTATTGACAAAATCATTATTTTGTAAATTTTGGTAATTAATGAAATTTACATTTTATCCTACAAATACGAAATCACATTCTCATTTATATAATTTTAAATGCGTTGATTATAAAATAATTTGATTTAATTTTATTATTTTAAATGATGAAAGGAAAACAAAAAAGAAATATATGAAACTATGTATATCATATTTCTTTAGAGAAATAATTATCCTTTTTTAACTATTATTAAAATTTTATAATAACGAAGATGTAGACTAAAATTATATAGTTTAGCTTGATATTTCATTTCATTCTTTCTTTTTTTTTTCATTACATGCCAATATGGCAATATGCATATTTCGAGTGTTTGGCAAGAACCCTCTCTTGAAACCTGAATTTGAGAAATTTATATTACGAAATTTGTTGAGGAAAGGTGGAGAGGTATTAAAAGTCATTCACAACCATTCTTCTCGTTAAATTAATGAGTATATATACCAATAATAAATCACCATGAAGCCTGAAACGGTCATAATAAATTAAATAAACGTTCATAACACTTGAATTTCTCATTAAACACATTTAAAGAGATTTATTATGAAAGAAAAGCGTTACTCTTTTTGTTGAAGAGAACCCACAGTTTTCTTAAAATAGGCAAATGAATTAAATGGAACATTAGAATGAAAGAAACTAAAATTATATGGTTTAGCTTAATATTTCATTTCATTCTTTATTTTTTATTTTTTTTATTTTCATTACATGCAAGTTATTTCAAGTGTTTGGCAAGAACCCTCAATTGAAACCTGAATTTGAGAAATTGATCGGCTATTAGCGTGGGGGAGGTTAGTTCAATAGTAAAAATATCAAATTCAATGGTTATTTTTTTTTTTTTGAACACCAAGATACTCCATTCAATTAAACAATCGGAACATACAAAGCAAGGGCCTGTTTTGCGAGCCCATGAGCCACCACATTATCAGTTCTAGGTGTATGCCGACACAAAAAGTTGGAGAAAGAGCTAATACTAATGAAAATATCTGCCATAATACCATGAGTTTCAATCGAGGTAGTTCGAGTTTTGATTGCTCGTACCAATTGTTGACAGTCTGAGGCAAGGTTGATGTGAGTCACTCCTTTCTTGAGTGCATCCATTAAAGCTGCTCTACATGCTACACTTTCAGCCATCAGAGGAGAGGAAACACTCTCACAGATCGATGAATGGAGAGAAGATATCCCAGTGATGGGATCTAGAAAATTCCAGCCAAGTCTTGGCGCCAAGCTGCATCAGAGTTGCAGAACACTGTTGGGCCATGAACCGGAGGAGAGCTAGCATTAAATCTAGGCAGTGGAACAAAGAATCTAAAAATCAAAAAACAAAAGAGATATAAGTGGAGGATGTGTGTACTTGAGCAAGGAAACCAATGATAAAAACACAAAGCATAATATATAATAAAAGTAAAATTAGAAGCCCAAGTTTTGTTAAGTCATCATTGTACCTTCAGAGGAGAATCATTATCAGGTTCAACACTATTTCCTTGAAGCTCTACATTCAGATACAACAATCTCATCCTCCACTTTTGGCTTCGGTTCATCAGTTTTCCTCCATATCATCATCACTCACTTCAACTACGAAACTCTTCCATCACTGTATAATGGCTCAAACGGGACAGATGTCCTATTCTGCATAAAAGCAGTTCATTTCTTTTGCTCTCTGCAGATTTGCCCTCTTTGGAGTTGTCTACCTTCAGCAGAATCTGTAGCCAAACATATAGAAGAAGAAAGTGAGCAAAGAACATAATTGTTTTCTGTCGTAATGGAAAGTGAGCAAAGAACAGAATAGTGTTGTGTTGTAACATAAGAAAACCCAAAAGAGTCTTGTCTAACCTTTTTCCGTAAGACGGCTCTTCTACGCTCGCCATCTGTCTTTGGCACGGCTCGAAATACTGAATCAAAAAAGAAGAGAAGATCAACGGTTTAGCAAAGAAACATGAACATAATGTAAACAGGCAAAAGAAGTATTATAAGTAACTTGTTATCTTGATGAAAAATATGTACGTCGTAAGGAGAAACAATGGATCAGCTTCCTGTCTCTATTCTTATGCCTTTTATGACGATGACTCTTGTTTCTTTAGCCTATAAACAAAAACATGGTTGTTTAAAGCTGAACACCATAAGAGAGAAACATCACATGATTAAGAATAGAGTACACAAAGTTAATACACTTACATCATTAGTCAATGCTCAGAAATCTTTCAGCTGACTTAATTTTGCTTACGGTTTCAAATTCCACAAAAAATACCACCAAATTCCAAACAAAATTAGCATTTAAACAGAAACCAGAGAAAGATAAGAGAAAGCAAAATTACTGGGAGAAGGAGCGAATGAGCTTGGTGAGCTCAGGATCATTATGGCAATCGATAGAACCGAAGCTACCACCATTGTTGTGGGTCTCAGAGCCTTTGTTCTGATGAAGATGGTCTTCAAGGTCTTTAGCAGCAGTACTGAAGCCTTTCTTCTTCAAGTAAACCATAACGAACTCGTCGATTTGCTCTGGATCCATTGTTCTCGCTCTCCGATTCAAATCTCTCTCTCTCTTTCTTTCACTCTCTCACTAATTTGTGCTCTGAATTTTTCACCTTTCTTATTTGTGAAAACCACCAACTTTGATACATGTATTCCCAAAACAAAAAGGGGAAAAAGATTCCAAAGCAAAAATGAAAACAGAGAAGGAGAGTAGTCTTAACCAAATCGAATGAAAACCACTAACTTTGCTGCCACCGCCAGATTAACGATCATGGAAAGAGTTGCAGATTGAAGCCACGGACCGATCAACCAATGTATAGGCGAGCAGTTAGTCATCACAATTTCATCATAAATAAAAAATGGTTATTGAAAAGGTTGAAGATAAGCCCATCTGCTTTTACTTTATAAATAGCTACGGCCACCGGCGAGTTTGACAGCAAAAGCCTTTCCCATTATCTAGACATCAGTCAACAAATCATAGAGAGGAAAAAAAAATCAAACGGAGAAATATCAAACCGACAAATGGGTCAGTAGAAATCAGACGGAGAAGATGTGAAATCTGGCACTTACCGAAGAGGATAGACATTCCCGGAGACAGGGAACACGACGTAGGAGCTAAGTCGACGATTCTGTAATTTGACTTGTTGATCCGACGAGTCTTTCGTAGCTTCAGAGGATTGTAAGCGAACAGAGAGGACGAACACATAGAAGAAGAAGAAGAAGAAGAAGTAAAGGTTTCTGGTATCCTTAAAGCGATCTCACTCGATCGATGGAAGGTGAAGGAAATTTGAGGGTTCGTGAGGAAAAGCAAAAAGGAAATTTGAGGATTGGTGAAAAAAATTAAAGGGGCGGCTGTGTAACTGTGTTTAGGGGGAGTTTCCTCGTTTTGTTCTTTTTTTTTTTTCCTAGTTATGCAATTTTCTAGTACTCCGTATTTATTTTGCTACAACAAAAATAAAAAAGAAGAAGCGAGAACTGAAGAGGTTGAAATACTTAGAGGGACAGGTGTTGAACTAAGGAGGGGTACACGTGTCAGCTTCTCATGCAGTTTCAGAAAACAACTCCCTCTTATTATATAAGATAACAAAAACTTTTATTTGATCTCAACATAACCACTGATGTCGTCATGTCACTGAGGTTTCTTTAAACACATTATCCCAAAGCCGCCGCAAAGAATTGGACACAAACACTAGTAATTTGTCCAAATCGTAAATCATATTTTGTTTTTTTGTCTAACAAATGAAAAATTCTTTAACAAAAAAAAAAAAAAATCATACAAATAGTTGATTTACATTTTTTTTTTTTTTGTTTGCATAAAACTCATTTACTTTCCAGTTTTTTATATATATTTGCACTTTTAAAAAGTTCTAGAACAATTCGACCTTTGGTCCAATTCATAGTCATACGCATACTCATGATCCAATCCAATCCGAACAAATGGTGTTTTTTTTTTTTTTTACATTCTATTTCATTAAGCTAACCAATCAAATTAGTTATTGAGCTAGACCAAAGTAACAAAACCGGTTTGGTTTTGGTCGGAGAAGTTATTTATCCACTTGTCCTCTTACTACTACTCAACAAAGTCAAAGTTGTTCACTTTCACTATAAAAAGTTTGTCACTTTTCTCATGGCTTCTTCTTGTTTCCTTCGCTCGATTCTCTTCTCTTCGCCCACTAACCTCCCATCATCTCGTTTCAATTATTCTTTCTCCACTTTCTTCCCGAAGAATCATATCACTTGCTCTCCTTCTTCTACTTCTTCTCGTTTCGAATCGTTCTCAGTTTCATCAATCGGAACTGGATCTAAATTATCCGATACTCGGAGAAAGGTGAGGAGCATGGCTACGGCGGGAATAGGCAAGGAGGAGAAGAAAAGAGTGGAGATTTATGACCTCGAGGAGAATTTGGCGATTGATTTGGCTAAATTCACAGCTGATCTCTCTGATAAGTTTTGTAAAGAGAGAGGCGCTTTCACTGTCGTTGTCTCTGGTGGCTCCTTGATCAAATCTCTCCGGTTTGTGTTTTATTATCTTTCTTTAGATTTTCGATTCGAAACTATTTGGATTTTGGATTTCTGATTTAGATTGTGAAGAGTACTTAGCAAAAACGATTTGGATTTAGGAGATAGCTAGGTTTGAATGTGGCTTGTGGATGGATTCGAATTCATTAGGTTTCATGTGTTTTGATTGGTCTCATAGATACTATTATGGCTGTTCAATTGATTAATCTAATGTTATCAAATGATTCTTTTGTGTTATTTGGACTTTGGTGTTAATCATCTATTGAAGTTATGGTTCTTTTCAATTCATGAAACTTGTTACTTGTTCATCAAAAGTATGTGAAAATCCGTTTTGGGTGTTACGGCTGGATCAAGAACATAGCTTTTTTCACATTTTTGACATACTTTCTTGATAATGTTTCTTCTAATGCAAATGATTTCTTGCTCAAATTTTTCAGGAAATTAGTCGAATCACCTTACGTTGATTCTATAGATTGGGCAAGGTGGCATTTTTTCTGGGTTGACGAGAGGGTTGTCCCCAAGCATCACGATGACAGCAACTACAAACTTGCTTATGATAGTTTTTTGTCCAAGGTATTTGAACATTCTCTGTCCTTCCATTGTTGGTCTCACATGATCAATTCAGGTTTCTTGAAACATCTTCGTAACTCGTTTTAGTCTTCTTCAATTCTTCTTCTAACAAATTGCTACCACTACGAGGGATCATTCTAAAGTGGTTGAAACTCAGTGTGTATAGAGTTGCAGTACCAGGTTGAAATCTTAAAAGTTGGAATCATAGAACTCTTGATACTGAATTTGATTTTGAACATTTTATATGACTGAAACAGGGATTATAAATACTGTTTCAATGAACTGATAAGAGTCTGCTAAAACTTCTTAACAGTCTACTCGTTTCTCTTCAGGTTCCAATTCCGGCTGGTAACGTATATGCAATCAACGAATCCCTCTCTGCCGAGGCTGCAGCGGATGATTACGAGACATGCCTCAAACATTTGGTCAAGACCAATGTCCTCCGCGTATCTGAATCAACCGGCTTCCCCAAATTTGATCTCATGCTTCTAGGTATGGGCCCTGATGGCCACATTGCATCCCTATTCCCAGGACATGATCTCTGCAACGAGAGCAAGAAATGGGTAGTTTCAATCAATGACTCTCCAAAACCACCATCTGAAAGAATCACATTCACATTCCCGGTCATCAACTCCTCCGCACATATAGCTCTAGTCGTTTGCGGCTCTGGGAAAGCCGAACCCGTGGAGGCAGCTCTAAAGAAGACTAGGAATGTACCTGCAGGTTCCGTTAGTGCTGAAGATGAGCTAGTTTGGTTTCTTGATAAACCAGCCTCTTCCAAGCTCTAAAATAATGATACGCTGCTCCCACTCCATGTAACTTACCAATGTGACTAGTCCGGTTTGGTTTTTGGATTGTTAGGTCGAGTGGTTTAACTCGCTGGTTCTCTCCATTCATGTTTTGGGAAGAGACTATTGTAATAAAAGCGTACTTGAATATGGAAATAATGAAAAGCATTCATTTGGTTGAAGGCAATTAAAATCAACAGTTTCCCTCATCCATTTGGATATTTTAGTCAAAATCTATAGGAAGTTAAGAACCAACATTTTCTCTATGGTTGTTTTGACCATTGAGACATATTTTGACTAAAGTTAGTTTAATTTGTGTACCCGAGATTCGAGAGTTAAAAAAGATAGTAGTTGCCAGATATTTTTCTAAATTTAAGCATGTACATATTCAACTATCACAATTCACAGAGTTAGAGAAGTTGTTGAAATAAGATCTGAATGAAGTAATAAATGGTATGAAAGAGTTAAATGAGATTTGTTGATGAAAAGACTTATAGTTGGAAAAACATATATGGTAGTCAGATCTACCTTTTAACTTTGATTTTTTTTTTTTTATTAAATCTATAATTCAATATGATAGATAGATACCCAAAAAAAATAACTTTTTCCATCTCATTTTCATTTGACTTCACATTATATCTACATACAATCTACCTTTTATTTTTATATTTGGAAAATCAATTAACCAAATATCTTCAATTATTTAATTTAAAAGTTTTTGAAATTGACTGTCAAAATAAATTTGAAAATTGTTCAAACGAAGAAAAAAAAATCAAATAAATAAAGTACGTGGTAGTGGGGTGCTTATAACGAACTTTATAAAGCCAAAGAAATAGGCTTTATGGCTCCAATGACCTTCTCTTTACTCTGATTTTGACTTCCCCTTTCAGATTCTGTAGAGAGAGAGAGGGAGAACGAAAAATCCAAACTTTCTACAGAGAAGCGGAAGCTAACTTCTTCAACGACGCGGCTAAGACGGAGGAGGAGAGAGGTCGTATGGTTTTCGATCAAATCTGTTTCCGATTCGTACGCACATTACCTTTAAATTGGTGAGAGGAAGGAAGCTAGAGGAGTCTCAGATTCTCGAGTCTTGGCTTATTAGATGAAAGCTCTTAGAAGAATTCAAACCAAGTCTTCGTTTCCTAATCCTTCTTCTCCTTCTTCTCCGTGGACTCATTTGCGTTCTGCTTTTGTCCTTGTTACTTCTTCATCCCCTGCTTCTTGTTCTTCTTCTGATCCGTGAGTCTCTTTTGATCCCTCTCTCTCTTAACATTCTCAGTTTCTAGATGATTCAATTGTGTCCTGAGATTTTGTTAATCCCTTTATGGTCGATTGCTTGTTAGATGAGTAAAGAATCTCATCTTTAAATTTAGTAAATTTGCTTCTGATAGTTGTCTTTATTACAGGACAAATTATTGGATTTGTTTTACTTTTTGTCCTAATGGACCCTCCACTTAACTTCCATTTACTATGATGATATAAATCCCCAAACTTGTATTTATGATCTTAAACTTGGTTGATCAGAAAAAGTTACAATGTTGTTCTATCCACATGACTTGTTTATGCACTATTGTTACTTTTGTATATATAAGAAGAAGCAGGAATTTTTCTGAAACAATTTCAATTTCTGTTTACTGTTTCAGGCATAGACTCAAATCACCCTGGTCCATAAGAAAACGGAAAAAACCCCTCACACTTAGACGGTGGAGAAGATTTTTCACCCCTGAGGGTAGACTTCGCAATGGGGGAGTAGATTTGTTGAAGAAAGTCCGGAGTAGAGTGAGTCAAAAGCTTCACAGCTTTGTAAAGTTGTTAGTGTTTTACAAGTGTTTTGGAATATTCATTTTCTTATATTTCTTTGTAGGGCATTGATCCTAGCATTCGGTCAGAAGTGTGGCCATTCCTTCTTGGAGTGTAAGTAACATTCAATCTTTACTATGTTTCTTGTAATGTGTTGAGATCAAGAACATTGTTTGGTTAGAGAGCTCATAGTGGAAAATGTTTCAGATTCTGATTGATTGTTAAGAAGCATCATCGCGCTTATGTCGCAACTAACTTATATACTCACAGAACCATAGTGTTCTTGCTTTGTTTTACTCACCTTTGTGTAATTTCTTCTCTACAAAACAGGTTTGATTTCAATAGTTCTGAAGAAGAGAGAAGTGCTACAAGAACTTGGAGAAGGTGAGAACCAGATGAATCGTCGCTCAATAATCTTTTTTTATATTTTTTGTTCATCTATGACTTGATTTTATTTAAACAACCTTACAAATGCAGGAAAGTGTATGAGAGACTACGCAGGCAGTGCAAAAGGCTTCAAAGACGAAACAGTAACAATTTCAAGTTAAACAAGATCATTAAAACTACTCAAGATGGGCATGAGAGGTGGTCTCTTGCGCAAGACTCTGACAGTTCATGTTCTGATGATGCTTTCAGCGTCCACGAGTCTATCTCTGGCGACAAAGACTACACAGAAGATATTGGATACATGAGTGATGTCTCATGTACACTTGACAGAGACTACACTGGTTCAAGACAACTGAATTCTGAGTCCTCAGACTCAGATTCTTCAGATGAGAATGATTCTGTTCAGGTCGTTCCTTCTTCTGAAGGGAGGGATGAAATTAGTACTTCTCCATCAGACTTATATATCTCTCGTACCAAAGAGGATTTTGTAACCTGGCAACGTATTATCCGTCTAGACGCTCTCCGTGCAGATACAGAATGGACACCATATTCCTCATCACAAGCTTTGGTATCAGAGAATAGAGCACACCGTGCTGCTGAAGCAGTTGATCTAAAGGATTACAGTCATTTGGAACCTTCGAAAATCTTTCACGCGGCACGGCTTGTTGCTGTTCTTGAAGCATATGCCTTACATGACCCTGAAATTGGCTATTGCCAAGGAATGAGTGATCTTCTCTCCCCTATACTCTCAGTCATACCTGAAGACTACGAGGCATTTTGGTGTTTTGTTGGGTTCATGAAGAAGGCTCGTCAGAATTTCAGACTCGATGAAGTTGGGATCACAAGGCAACTGAATATAGTCTCAAAGATTATCAAATCCAAAGACTCACAGCTCTACAAACATCTTGAGAAAGTCAAGGCTGAAGACTGTTTCTTTGTTTACAGAATGGTTCTTGTGATGTTTAGAAGAGAGCTGACACTGGACCAAACGTTGTATCTGTGGGAAGTGATTTGGGCAGACCAAGCTGCAATAAGAGCTGGGATGGGGAAATCTTCCTGGAGCCGTCGAATAAAGCAGCGAGCTCCTCCTACAAACGATTTGTTGCTATATGCGATAGCGGCTTCCGTGTTGCAGAGGAGGAAACTCATAATAGAGAAGTACAATAGCATGGACGAGATTCTAAGGGAGTGCCACAATATGGTAGGGAAACTAGACGTGTGGAAGCTCTTAGACGATGCACACGACCTTATCGCTACCCTCCATACCAAGATTGAACATTCGATCCCGTAATCTCTGGTATGAGAACTGCCTAGTGCTTGTGAAACAACTGTGAAATGTGGGTTCATGGCAAGCCGTTAGAGGTTTGGAAAAGAAATCGAAACCCGGGATTTGATATACCGCTATCTAAATCCCGGTTTTAACATATCAAGGCCAGAATCAATGTAGTCATGATTTTGTGTGGTGTGTTGTGAAACTTTCAGAGGTGAGTTTCTCTGCCTCCATTTTCAGTTTTGTATATGAAACAAATTTTGTGCCGGGGAAGAGAATCTTCCACCGGTAAAAGAATAAACCAACTCTCATTCTGTTCATTCTTATTCAAAAGTATTAACATGATGATAATATAAGACATATGTATATGTGGTTTAATCCCTCTTTAACTGTCTACTCCTAAACTAAATAGAAAAACACACATTTGAAATATATATATACACAATACATACACATAGAGCATGCATAGTTTAGGACTAACACAAATATGCCATTTGGTTAAATCGCATGAGAAACAACCTAAACCCTAAGCATAATATCACTAATTCAGAAAGATAAACATCCGCAACCATAGTATCTCCAAGGTCTTAAACTCCGGGTTATACAAACTTTTTTCAAGATTGGGATGATGTGTCTCCAAGCTGAGACGGTAAACATTTCGCATATTAGCAATGAGCATAATTTAGTGAGACTGACACGGAAAAGAAAGCAGAACAGCAGTAAGATAAAAGATGCATTTGACAGTCCACCCCAAAATGTTGGGGTATGGGACAAGCAGCAGTCATGAAACTAACAAGAAACTCAATGCCTGTTCAGAGACTATTGCAAAGATGAGAGATGTTATAAGGATAGTATCACAGAGTTTCCACAGCTACAAGATGCAAATCTATGGCAGCACTGTATACACGACAATAAGCAAACGATCCTAGACAAACTGTATTTCGAATGTTATAAGATTCAAAACTACTGACCTCATGAAAATTTATCCAGGGAGGTGGAGGCCAAAACAGCTTCGCATATTCAGGGAGTTTGTGCACCAGCTCTATCTTCCCAGTCCTGAAATCAAAACAGCCTTTCTCTTCCATTTCCTTAAGCTAGTTAAGAGCTTCAGACTTGTGTTCTGATCGCTTCATCGATCCTTCTCTCTACACAAAGACCATGTATAAGGTGAGTGTAAGCTACCTCCTTTCTAAGCAATCCAAATCTAGCCAACGAATTCAACAATGACCCAAAAATAAGCTTATACTTAAGCTCAAATCTTTCGTCTTTATTCATCTTCCTACACAAATCCAAAACAAACAAAGCGTCTCCCACTGAATCACAGCTCTTAATCATCAATAACACAACACCCTCATATCCATTGTTGATGAGAAGAGTAAGAAGCGATGCATAGGAATATACACTGTGCTTGTATCTCGGTAAGAAAAATTAAGAGCTGTTTTGGGATCTAGATCGAGCCGTGGGAAGGGCTCATCGCAGGAACCATAGATTTCAAGGACGGAGATTTATGCCAATTAGGTTTAGAAAGAATTGAGAGCAGACGGTGTGGAACACTCGTTGGATCAGATTCTTCCTCCTCAAGATTGCGAATTAGCGGAGACACCGAGCGAAACTGCCGGCGAGTGAACGGAGAAGGAACCATAGAATCCGCCGAAAACTTCTTCTTCAGGACTTCTACGGCGGAGATTGAGTCAGTCAAGCCCGTGCCGCGCCGTGGTTTTTATTCGACGGATCATCAATGCTCCGTGGATCTCTCCGATGATGAAAACACAGAGAAGAGGAAAGGAGGAAACTTTGTGAAGTTTGAACTTGGAGGGTTATTATCTAATGGGCCTAAATGAATATAATGGGCTATTATATGTCAAATCAAACTCAATGTATCAACAAAGTTTTTTTTAGAAAACAAAAAAAAACAAATGCATATCTAGGCCATGAATGTTTAAAAGATTTTAAGTGGTTTTTAGATTATAGTTTTTAGATTTTAGATTTTGCTTGGCCCAAAAAAAAAAAGATTTTAGATTTTAGATTTTGCTTTTTATATTTTTGTAAAATAAAAATAAAAAACAAATTAAAAATTTCTTCAAAAAATGTATCGTAGAAGAAAATCTCAAAAACTCTTAAAATTGGATTTTGGATTTTATGAAGAAGTGAGTAAAATTCATCAAAATTTGGATTTCCTATATTTTAGGGAATCTAATTTTTTCAAAATCATGAATGGTAAAAAAGATAAATTTTGAGAATCAAAAACCATAATCTATTCTAAAATCCAAGTGCCATTCAAGGCCCTAATCCCAATTCCATATTTCATCATAGAAATTACCAAAGTTTCCGGAATTCCGAGACTTGATTAGGAAGAGTTTATATCCTTTAGCTTTTAAAAACGATAGTGTGTTACTGAAATTGCGATCACCGGTCACAATCATGATGTTTAGAGGTAGGCAACGGTTTGTGATTCAAGGTGGTTTGAATCCCAGAAGATGACAACTTCTCTGGTTCTTTGAGGGAGATCCATGAGGAATCTGTTTATCATTATAAACAAACAATAGTATAGTTAGAGACTTCTACGTAAAGACAAAATCATGTGCGTCATACTCGAATAAGATATGTTTGTTTTAAGTAGAATTTGGTTTAAAATCAGCTGGAAAAACCATTAAGTTGAAAACGTGTAAATCTCAAATTGGAAGTTTGAAGAGGCATAAAGTGATATAGTATAAGAAACATGGATTAGTTCAATTTTCAAAACATTCAGACCAAATAAACTCGTCTGTCTTGTATACGAAGTCTCTTGACTCTTGCACAGAAACCGAACATTGAAAAAAAATCTATTTGATCTTCGTAGCGAATGAACCTCTATATTTTATCCTAAATAGAATCAAATGCAAATAAATGTATATATCTAATTAATTTACTATTTTAGAAACTCACTTCTCGTAGCTTACTTGATTAGAAAATATAAAATATCATGCAATATTTTTGATCCGGTGTTAGGAATTATAGCTTTTCATAGTTGAATAGTGTGCATAGAGCCTAAAAATTCTTTAATTTTTTTGTGAGATTCTAATAGATTTAGTACGATTAAGATTTTATGAATCCTATTTAGCTCTGAAAAAGTTTTCAGAATCTCAGTTGATTAAGAAAAATCAAAAAGTTAAATTATAAATGAAGGAGATGTCAAGTAATGGTGAATAAAAATAGAAAAAGGGCAACCCATATGCTTGGTTGAGCCATTTCTCTTCTTAATTGCTAAAGGCATATTCAGGTAGCTAGCAATTGAGTTTATACCATTTTAATTAATCCATTATTCTATTTTGGAGTTGAGTTTTTCTCTAATCTCATTTTAAAATAGCGTAATAGACTAAATACTCTAAATATGGAATAAAATTTAGAGATCTTTAGGTTGGAGTTGGAATAGAATAGGATTAAAGAATATTTTATTTTAAAATAGAATTTAAAAGTGGATATGAAGTAGGGTTGAAGACGCTCAAGGAGACATGTATTACATATTTAGTTTATCAAATATTATCAAAAGTTTGTATTACATCGTGAGAAAAAAACAGTTGTGTTAGTCCTAAACTATGCATACTCTATGTGTATGTATTGTGTATATATATATATTAAATTCAAAGTGACTTTCACACCAAAATATTTAATCTTTGTTTTGATTCGGACAATAAATGATAAATTCAAGTACTGTAGTATACTACTTAAGATTATTATTACTATAATAATGTTTTTCACACTAGAGCTGTCTTTTTTTGTCTAGTTCATAATCGATTACGTATTAAATTTTAGAAATATAAAATTTAATGGGATGTATAGGTTAGGATTACGATTACATATGAAATTTATTTCGGGACGTAACACCAAATTATGACTTGCAGTCTTGCAAATGCACACTTTACTTTCAGATTAATTAAATACTAATAACTTATATCATCCACATGAGTTTTGTAAATGTCATAAAAACTTTTACTTTAAGCATCAGCATACGTATAAACTATAAACCATTCCACTTTTCTAGATTTAGTGCTCTTTATCATATTGCAGTCTAAATCCCGGTTTTAACATATCAAGGCCAGAATCAATGTGTAGTCATGATTTGTGTGGTGTGTTGTGAAATTTTCAGAGGTGAGTTTCTCTGCCTCCATTTTCAGTTTTGTATATGAAACAAATTTTGTGCCGGGAAAGAGAATCTTCCACTGGTAAAAGAATAAACCAACTCTCTTTATGTTCATTCTTATTCAAAAGTATTAATATGGTGATAATATAAGACATATGTGTATGTGGTTTAATCCCTCTTTAACTGTCTACTCCTAACCTAACCACATCTTAGTATACATTTCCTTCGGCAATGAGTTTGTGTTTTGTCTGAAAAATCTCTCCGCCTTAATGAGCCGCAGTGAAGTTCATACAGATAGGCGGTTTAACCTTAGCCAGAGCCAGCAAAGAAGAAGGCAGAATCCAAAGACCATCTCCACATATCAAACCTGATGCAACAGCAGGAACCATCACATCTGCCTTCTTACGGTTCACCTTCTGCCAAACGAATACCACTAAGCTCCCAATACACATATCGATTGCAAACGATCCACCAACCAGGAATGGTACAGCCATTGCCATCGGGAGTGGAATCCACTTCCCTAGCCTCTTCGGCAAGAGGTCTCTTGCCAGGTTGGCAGCAACCGCAAACGCAAAGAACCCGTAGCAAAGCTCAAGGCAATGCAGGGGAAGAGCCGATAAACCTTGTACACCGATAATGGCCATGTTACGGTATATTATAGCATAAGGAGCCTTGTATTCACCGTCTGGGTTTCCAACATCAAACGCCTTGTAGAAGAGAAAGAAGGTGAGCGGTGCAACCACGCAGCCTATCGCTGTCCCGATGGCTTGTGCAACAAGCATCGAGCGGGGCGAGGTTAGCGTTAGATGTCCTGTCTTGAAATCATGCATCAAGTCAGCCGAGACAGAGACAATGGATTTGATGAGACCACAAGCGACCATTCCTGCCACCACGCCATCGCTTTCCCCCGCCAATGCAGCCATCACAAAGAGCGCCGCTTTACCATAGTTGTAAGCCATGTTCATATCTGTTAAGCCAGCCCCATAGGCGTTACAGAAGCTGAGAGACGGCGCAAGGAGGTAAGCTACGAGGACGAAGTACCATTTCAACTGAGGGAACATCAGAGGGATCGCAATGATGGAGACAAGGGAGAAGAATAAGTATCCCGCACAAGCCATCCATAGCGGAATACTCTCTCGAACAAACACTTCATTCTCTCGTTTCAGGTTATCAGATTCTTTGGTGCCATCTTCTGGAACTTCTACCACTGCAATCAATCGGTTATTACTTTGACATCGAAACAAAAGCAAAACACTGTTAGCTTGATCAACTTACATGTGCTGATGCTGTTGGTTTTTGAGAGTCTAGAGTGGAAGCTTCTTCCAGTGAAAAAGAGTATCTTGAGGAAGTTATAGAGCCCATCTCCTAAGATCAATGCAATGCATATAAATACCTGACAACAACACAAAAGAAAACTTATAACACATCTTGTGGCTTCTCCAACATCTCGTGAGATATATATAAAACTAGTATGAAATCAGACCTTATAGCCATTTAAGCTCTTCATGCTACTCTCTGGCAATGTTGCAGGGAACCATTCCCCTTTAAGCCCGGCTATGAGAGGCCACATGATTCCCCACGAAAGGATCGCACCGAAGAGCAACGATAGATTCACCAAATGAGAACAAATCATCCCAGCTCCAACATATGTCATACTGAAGTCAAAGAAGAATCTGTCTCCCCCAAAACAGAGAAAGTTTCTTCAATCAAACATGTTTAAACTTTACGCGGATGAAAAAGATCGAAAGCTTATAAGAAAAACAGAGAAAACTCACGATTTTTTCCAAGCTTGCAAACCAAATGTAGGGAACTGAGAGAATCCACAACCATCACCACCTGAGTAAAACCATCCAAAGAATGCCCAAAAGAAACTCAAACCAAACGAATTTATAAACCCGCGAATCTGTTTCCTGTCGAAAAATATCAAAACCAAATCAAAATTGTCAATATATGCAATCCAATTCAATTCAATTCAACACACAAGATTCATCAAGAACATATATAAACATACTTGGCTGTTTTATCTCCTTTGCTAGTATGAAATCCATTTATAAGAACAGCCGTTGCTGTTCCACTTGGATACGTTAGCTTGTAGTCTATAATCATCACCTGGTCACATCATTTCATTCTCAAAAATCACACCATTGAAATCAAATTTTTTTACTCTGTTTCATAATTCCTTAAAATCATTACCTTTCGAAGAGGTACTAATACAACAAGTCCAATGAAGCTAGTAACAAAGAGGAATGAAGTCATCCATCCAACACCAGGCTCTTTTATACCACGAGGATTGTTTCCTTCAGTGTTCACTCCCGTAAGCTCATAAGTTCTTCTATTCAAGCCCAACAAGTACGATGCAAAACCACCTGCCATATGAAACATCGTTCGCTAGAGCCTCAGGTTCGATTCTACTTTGTGCAAATTCTAAGCGTTTGTTTGTTGAATTACCTGCGAGAGAGATGCTGTAACAAGCAACAGCACAAGTCTGAGCAATAGTGTTCTCTTGACGTGTGAATGGAGTAGTAACGATTCCAGCTTTTTGGAGAACTTCGGTCCAAGATTTGAGAAAGACGAAAGCAAGAAGAGCTGATGAGATATTGAGATTTGGTACGAGTCCTGTCGTTAGATTCAGCTTCAGACAGATCACACTGTAGACAATCCCTATCAATAAACTCGCCACGATTGATCGAAACGTGATCTGTTTCCTCCATGGCGGTGGTTTTCTCGAATCGTTTGATACGTCTTCTTGAAATTGACTCTGTTCTCTCTCAACAACCCTCTCGTTCTCCATTGAAGAAAACGAATCTCAATAACCTAAATCTGTTCTTCTTTTCCTTCAGCTACACGCAGAGATCTATGGAGTTTCAAGAAAATGAAATTGAAATTGAAATCTCGATCGTGGTGATAAGAAAAATAGCTAAAAGCTTCGATTTCTTTAGCTTACCGTATAGAACTCTGCAAATCGATTGGTTGCTTCTTCTACACGGAAACAACGTTTTGATCCGGCTATTCGTGGAAAAGATGCGAATCGATAATCGAATGATTCGATGTTTCGCGTAAGATCGAATAAGAAGAAGAAGAAGAAGAAGAAGAAGCAGAGAGAGACGCATATTAGTGACGTTTGGATTGAGAAAATTTTTATAGAAGAAGAGAAATGAATGAAGAGAGAGAGAGAGAAAGAGAAAGTGTACTGCACAGAAGTACAAATTAGGGTTTGTATATATTATGACAGTACAGAATTTGTGATTCAGATTCAAAGGTTGTAAACCAAATATGGAAGGTACACGCGTTTTACAGTTAAAAGACAGAGCAGGAGATATATGGTTGTTGGTCTGAAACTCACTAACCGTGCAATTTGTTTTTAATATATTAGTATATTTAAAAAAAAAAAACGTTTAAGAGATGGTAGTACAAACAAATCTTAGTACAAAAGTTGATTTTGGTTTAATTATAAAAATAGGGAAAAAAATGGAGTCCCTTGAAAGTGTCGCTACTAGTAAACAAATCCCACAAAGAGAAAGAGCACTGACTTTTGAAAGAGAAATGAAAAGAGTGGGTTTGGTTGGATTTGGTAGTGCATGTTTGACTTCAGTTACTACCTGATGTGTCCCAATGTTGTTGATGTGTTATCAGCTTCTTCTTTTCCAATAATATTCTGTTAAATTATTCCATCCATTTGTTAAAAAATGTCACTATTGCTTTTTAATTTTATTAAATTCAAAGTGACTTTCACAACAAAATATTTAATCTTTCTTTCGATTCGGACAATAAATGATGAATTCAATTACAGTTCAAATTAGTACATTATTATTATAATAACATTATTATTATAATAAGGTTTTTCACATTAGAGCTTTTTTTTTGTCTAGTTCATAATGGATTACGTATATTAAACTATAGAAATATAAAAATTATTTTGGGATGTATACGTTAGGATACGATTACAAATGCAAATTTATTTCGGGACGTAACACCAAAATATGACTTGCAGTCTTGCACACTTTACTTTCAGATTAATTAAATACTAACAACTTATATCATCCACATGAGTTTTGTAAATGTCATAAATTAAACTTTTACTTTAAGCATCAACATACGTATAAACCATTCCACTTTTCTAGATTTAGTGCTCTTTATCATATTGCAGTCTATAATAATTGAATTAATATTTGCAAATGACGCTTGTTTGTTTTGTTCTTGCACACAAAAAGTCTCATATTAATAAGCATGCATATAAAAATCAATGTATCAGCTCTTGTGAAGAAATTTCAAAACAATTTGCTGAATTCTGCAAATCTCTGAAATGCAAAATTTTCGAAGTTTGTTGTTTCTATGAAAATCGAAAATTAGACTTAAAAAACTATGTATAGTTTTTTTTCTTTTTCATCTTTGAATAATATTTTGATCAAACGAGCCGTTACAAACAGGTGTACCAACCATAGATCTCCTAGCACCACAAGATCTCTACCTAGATAGGATCTATACAAAACATATGCCAACAAAAGAGGCCAAACCCACCCAGCTCACAACACAAGAGCCAAAAAACTAAACAGAGGACCTCCCCATTCTCACTAACAAAAATATCATGTAACCAATACGGATATGACCGGAAGCTACAAAAGACTAGGTCATGCATGTTCGACTTTGTTACACTTAGTGCAATGAGATAGCTAAAATTATGTGTAGACAGTGTAGTTATTTTATTTTATAAAAAATTATATTATGTGTAGTGATAGTTGAATCAAAACGAGGTTTCTCAAATTACAAAATATATATTAATTTGTTCACGGGGACGGGGTTGTAGAAGGAACAAGGATCTCGCCTGCAATGGAAGCAATCTTCGCCATCAACCTCGCATAATAGTTGGCTGCTACAATCGGAGTCCGGCGAAAGAAGTTAGTCCTCTTAACACACACCTGGCTCAATATAAAACAGTGCTTGTTTCTGCTGTGCCTTCATTGCCACGTAATCACGTACAGCCAGCGATGTATAAGCACTCTGGAGCTTCAAAACCACGGCTTTGTACGCGGTCTCGCAAGCAGAGAAAAGCTTTGTCTCGAGAATCTGTTGCATTTGGGAGAAGATAGTCTTGGATTTGAGAAAGCGTCTCGACAGCAAAGGTCACAGCTCTTTTTGCAGTCACTCTCGTTATGGTCGCGATGTCTGCGTGCGACGACTCGAGCTGTGACGTGACAATCAGTTCACACTCTTTAAAGTCGACTGTTAGGTAGCAAATTCTGTCGATTGTATACTTTGTTGGTGGGTCTGGATACACAGTTGAGGAAGAAGGCAAATGTGAAATCAAGATCATCACGAGAGTGGTGATTATTTTATTCATATTGAGAGCCATTTTGGTGTGTGATATATATGCATACGAAAACATACAAAAGCATATAAATTTATACTCAGATTACTTCACATTCTGTGTGATATATACCTAAACTAATACCATTTCCATATTCAACTGCTTGTTTTTATTAAAAGTATATAGTGAATTTGAAACCATATAATTACGGTCAATGATATTTTACCAAAAACAAAAACATGTATTCAAACAAACATTTTAAGTGATTTGTGTTAAGATAAGAAATCATATGTTATTCAATAATGAATTTTAAAAAGTCTAGTGAAATTCAATGTTATTGAACTAGCTAGTGATTTGAAAATCAACACCCTAATAGTCACAAGGTCTCTCCAGAGCTTGACACATCAGCTTTTTAAAGTCTTCTGGGAGTGACACCTCAGTTAAAATCGTTACCCAATCAGAACATAACGATTAATACAGCTCAGTTTTCTTATCCAGTAATATTTTTCTCTTCTTCCACGTCACACCTCATAATGTTTCATCTCTTATAACGATTAGCCCAATTGTCTTTCTTTGTTTTAAAATGGCCCAGTTGCTTTTAAAAGGCCCAGCTTGATTGGTTGATCTCTTAGCAGAATCTCACGCCAAAAAAGAAAAAGAGGAACGAGGAAGCTCGTCGATCAAAGAAATTTCTAAGCGATTCTTTTGCCCGATCGAACTAAACACCAGATCGAACTAAACACTAGAATGGTTTCCTGATTTACGGTGCTCTTCTCTAGTAATTTTATGATTGATTCTGGGAATTTCTCGAGATTTAGTCTTCTATTCTGTTCGATTTGGGTCTGTAAATCTTATGTAATTTGTTGAATTTGATCGAACTGTACTATATTATAGGTTCTAAACTTGTGTCAACAGAAAAATGAGATTGCGCAAAGAGATTACACCATCATTGATAGATTTGCAAAAAAAGGTTTGAGGTCTCTAGCGGTTATGAATTTCAAGTAGTTTGATGAAATCCTTAATTTTCTTATGTTTTTACTGACAAATCAGTAGAAATCTGCAGGTATATGCAGTCTCAATCAGCATACGAATAGTGGTAGGGAGCTTTGTGATTAATGATCTATCTCATGTTAGTTAAGTTACATCTAAATGAACTTTCTCATCTTATCATTGTTTCATGCAGCTTGGTTTTACACTTTTAGCGTTGATATGGGAATACGACTTCCCACCTTTCATGGTTCTGATAATTGCAGTACTCAATGACGGTAATCTTTTAATCAACAGCTTCATGTTAATGCAAGAAAACTAATTTCTAACACTTTGAAGCTAAGTGCTCCACTGAGAACGTGATTGATCTAGCTATGGGAATAAAGTCTTTGTTTTTCTAGCATTGTGCTTTGTTTTTCACGGTGATGTTCAATGGGCAGCATGGTTTTTATTTTTTTTGATCCAGAAGTTAAGAAGTTGTCTTCCATCTTGAATCAAAGTAATAAAAGTACTATTTCCTAAAAGTCTCTTCCATCTTTAAAAGAGTGTATCTTCCAACAAAGTGGTATCAGAGCTTGACGATCCTAAAGATTTCAAGTAGTGGTGTGCCCCTCCAAGTCCCGATGCTCACAAAGAGCAACTACGACAATTGGAGTTTACGAATGATGGCTCTCCTAGGAGCACATGACGTGTGGGAGATAGTCGAGAAAGGTTTCGTTGAACCGGAGAATGAAGGTAGTCTATCTCAAACTCAAAAGGATGGTCTGAGAGACTCAAGAAAGAGAGACAAGAAAGCTCCCTGTCTAATCTATCAAGGATTAGATGAAGATACGTTCGAGAAGATCGTCGGAGCTACGTCAGCTAAGGAAGCATGGGAGAAGCTTCGAACTTCTTACAAGGGTGCCGATCAAGTCAAGAAGGTGCGTCTTCAAACTCTAAGAGGAGAATTTGAAGCGTTGCAAATGAAGGAAGGTGAACTTGTCTCTGATTATTTTTTGAGAGTTTTGACGGTTACTAATAACCTCAAAGAAACGGTGAGAAGCTAGATGATGTGAGAATCATGGAGAAGGTTCTTAGATCGTTGGATCCAAAATTCGAGCATATCGTCACCGTCATCGAAGAAACAAAGAATTTGGAAGATATGACAAGGGAGCAACTTCTTGGGTCATTACAAGCTTATGAAGAAAAGAAAAAGAAGAAAGAGGATACTACTGAACAAGTCCTCAAGATGCGGATTACTAAAGAAGAAAATGGCCAAAGTTTTCAAAGACGAGGTGGTGGTCAAGTATGAGGACGAGGTCGTGGATATGGAAATGGACGAGGTTGGAGATCACATGAAGACAACACCAACCAAAGAGGAGAAAACTCATCAAGAGGCCGTGGGAGAGGAAACCCAAAACCAAGGTACGATAAATCAAGTGTCAAATGCTACAATTGTGGAAAGTTTGGACATTATGCTTCCGAATGTAAAGCTCCTAACAACAAAAGAGTAGAAGAGAAGGCGAACTATGTTGAAGAGAAAGATCAAGAAGAAGACATGTTATTGATGGCTTATAAGAAAGATGAACGAGAAGAGAATCATAAGTGGTACCTCGATAGTGGTGCAAGTAATCACATGTGTGGGAGAAAAAGCATGTTCACGGAACTTGATGAATCGGTGAAAGGAAACGTGGCTTTAGGAGATGAATCGAAGATGGAGGTGAAAGGTAAAGGAAAAATTCTCATTCGATTGAAAAATGGAGATCATCAATTTATTTCCAACGTTTACTATATTCCAAGTATGACAACAAACATCTTGAGCCTTGGACAACTCTTAGAGAAAGGTTATGATATTCGATTAAAAGATAATAGCCTTTCGATAAGAGACCAAGCAAGCAATCTCATTACCAAGGTGCCGATGTCGAAAAATAGAATGTTTGTCCTTAACATTCAAAATGACATCGCACAATGTCTCAAGATGTGCTACAAGGAGGAGTCTTGGTTATGGCATCTTCGATTCGGACATTTAAATTTTGGAGGATTGGAGTTGCTTTCGAAGAAAGAAATGGTGAGAGGATTACCTTGCATCAATCATCCAAATCAAGTGTGTGAAGGATGTCTACTTGGAAAACAATTCAAAATGGGTTTTCCAAATGAGTCAAATACAAGAGCTCAAAAGCCGTTGGCGTTAATACATACGGATGTGTGTGGTCCGATCAAGCCAAAATCACTCGGTAAAAGTAACTACTTCCTTCTCTTTATTGATGATTTTTCAAGAAAAACATGGGTTTACTTTTTGAAGGAAAAATCAGAAGTATTTGAGAACTTTAAAAAGTTTAAAGCCCATGTTGAGAAGGAGAGTGGCCTTGTGATCAAAGCCATGAGATCCGACCGTGGAGGAGAGTTTACATCCAAGGAGTTTCACAAATATTGTGAAGATAACGGCATTCGAAGACAACTAACGGTGCCAAGATCCCCTCAACAAAATGGAGTAGCGGAAAGAAAGAATAGAACAATTCTTGAGATGGCGAGGAGCATGCTTAAAAGTAAGAGATTACCAAAGGAGTTGTGGGCGGAAGCAGTCGCGTGTGCGGTTTATCTATCAAATCGATCTCCAACAAGAAGTATTTTCGGAAAGACACCACAAGAAGCATGGAGCAGAAGGAAGCCCGGTGTCTCACATTTAAGAGTCTTTGGAAGCATTGCTCATGTTCATGTACCGGAAGAGAAGCGAAGCAAACTAGACGACAAAAGTGAGAAGTATATCTTCATTGGTTATGACACCAATTCCAAAGGATACAAACTCTACAATCCCGACACGAGGAGGACTATCATTAGTCGAAATGTCGTGTTTGATGAAGAAGAAGAATGGGATTGGAGATCAAATGATGAAGATTATAACTTCTTTCCACATTTTGATGAAGATGACCCGGAGCCACCAAGAGAGGAGCCTACTACACCACCAACTTCACCAACGAGCTCTCAAGGAGAAGAAAGTTCGAGTGAAAGGACTCCACGTTTTAGAAGCTTACAAGAGCTTTATGAGGTAACCGAAAATCAAGAAAACCTCACTTTATTTTGTCTATTTGCGGAATGCGAGCCTATGAATTTTCAAGAAGCTATTGAAAAGAAGACTTGGAGAAATGCAATGGATGAAGAAATCAAGTCAATACAAAAGAATAATACATGGGAGCTAGCTTCACTTCCGAATGGGCATAAGACAATTGGTGTGAAGTCGGTGTACAAAGCAAAGAAAAACTCTAAAGGAGAAGTAGAAAGATACAAGGCAAGATTGGTGGCGAAAAGATATAGTCAAAGAGCTAGCATCGACTATGATGAGGTACTCGCTCATGTTGCTCGTCTAGAAACGGATAGACTAATCATTTCATTGGCGGCTCAAAACAAGTGGAAGATACATCAAATGGATGTCAAATCAGCCTTCTTAAATGGAGATCTTGAAGAAGAAGTTTACATTGAGCAACCACAAGGCTACATAGTCAAAGGAGAAGAAGATAAAGTCTTGAGGTTAAAAAAGGCACTTTATGGGCTAAAACAAGCCCCAAGAGCTTGGAATACTCGAATTGACAAATATTTCAAGGAGAAAGACTTCATCAAGTGTCCATATGAGCATGCACTCTATATCAAAATTCAAAAAGATGATATATTGATCGCATGCTTATATGTAGATGACTTGATATTCACGGGTAACAATCCAAGCATGTTCAAGGAGTTCAAGGAAGAAATGACAAAGGAGTTCGAGATGACGGATATCGGGTTGATGTCTTAATTACTACCTCGGAATTGAAGTAAAACAAAAAGATAATGGAATCTTCATTACTCAAGAAGGTTACGCTAAGGAGGTACTTAAGAAGTTCAAGATGGATGACTCAAATCCAGTTAGCACACCAATGGAATGTGGAACCAAGTTATCAAAGAACGAAGAAGGAGAAGGAGTGGATCCAACAATCTTTAAAAGCTTGGTTGGAAGTTTGCGATACTTAACATGCACAAGACCCGATATCTTATATGCCGTTGGAGTCATTAGTCGTTATATGGAGCATCCAACAACAACTCATTTCAAGGCGGCAAAGAGGATCCTCCGTTATATTAAAGGTACTATAAACTTTGGCCTACACTACTCTACTTCTAATGATTACAAGCTTGTTGGATATAGCGATAGCGATTGGGGTGGAGACGTAGATGACCGAAAGAGCACAAGTGGTTTCGTATTCTATATTAGAGATACGGCATTTACATGGATGTCGAAGAAACAATCAATTGTCACTCTTTCCACTTGTGAGGCGGAGTATTTAGCGGCTACTTCATGTGTGTGTCACGCTATTTGGTTAAGAAACCTTCTAAAGGAGTTAAGCTTGCCACAAGAGGAACCAACGAAGATCTTTGTGGATAATAAGTCAGCAATAGCTTTGGCGAAGAACCCAGTCTTCCATGATCCAAGTAAACACATTGATACACGCTATCACTACATTAGAGAGTGTGTTAACAAGAAGGATGTGCAATTGGAGTATGTGAAGACAAATGATCAAGTAGCCGATATTTTCACCAAGCCTCTGAAGCAGAAAGACTTTATCAAGATGAGGAGTTTGCGTGGAGTAGCAAAATCAAGTTTAAGAGGGGGTGTTAAAAGTTAAACTTGATTTTGGATCAAGTATAATTATTGGGCTTAACCCAATAATTAAGTATCCAAGTTCTAGAAATTCTCTAGAATCATCTTCCACCTCCTTAACCATAAAAATCTAGAGATCTTTATAGAATTCTCTAGATAATTAAAATAAAATAATCTAGATATTATGTAAGAATAATCTAGATCTACGATTAAAATATTTTAAATATTTTGTAGTTTGGAGACTATAAATACCTCCTTCCTCCATCATCTGTAACGAAGTTAAGAAGTTGTCTTCCATCTTGAATCAAAGTAATAAAAGTACTATTTCCTAAAAGTCTCTTTCAAATACTTAAACACTTTCTCCATCATCTTTAAAAGAGTGTATCTTCCAACAATCCATTCCACGGAACACAAAGGGCTTCTCAATGTGATTTTTCACATTCACAGTAGATTGATCCATCTATCAATCAAAACAACAATGAATTCTGTCTTACACTGTTGTTACTGTTGTTCTTCTTATAGATGCAGATCAATGATAACGTAATGTAATACGTTTACTTTATTAATTAGATAAAAGTAGAATTACAATAGATTACAAAACAGAAAACTAATTTGATGATTTCTCCTTCTCGCTTGTTTAAACAGAGAAACGTTTGACAGAGGCTTGCAGAAGCAATCTCCTAAGACAGAATTTAGCCCCTACGTTGGTGTATGTAGCTTCAGTGGGTTTCTATCTTGCAGGATACAACTATCAATCTCTGAATTGACACCTTACAGAGATTCTAGCAAACCTTACTTTGAGAATCTCAGAAAATTGGTTAGAAGAAGAAGAAGAAGATACGAGTCTTCTCCTTCGTCTCTTTGTATTGTCTCTCTCTGTTTTTCGTCTCTCTCCCTCTGTCCCTCTGGTTATGTCGTGCTCTGTCTATATATATTGATCCAAAGGATGTTTGATCAAAGCGATGCATCTCATGTATCGATCGGTGCTTTCCACAACAGACACATGTTCATGCCTTTTCTCAAGCGGTGCTTGTGTTATCGACAAACCAATATTTACATAAGTAAGACTTATGTTTATTTATTTACAAATAAACACCAACAATATATTGTGTAGGAAGAATATGGTATGCTGGGTTTTATTGATAATAACCAATTACATTTTCCTTGTCTCCGCATTATCTTTAGCAGTTTTGAGGTTTGTCATATGTTTATGATATATTGTGTATACATTTTCCTTGTCTCCTTTGAGCAATTTTTAAGTAAGTCATCTCCAAATGGTTTTATTCTGTGTTTGTTAACTTTTAACAGGTAAAGAAGATGGTAATCTTTGCAATCCACAAGGCTCTCGAAGACTTGAATCCAAGCGAAGGTGAATGCTGAACTTTTTGGCCATTACAATTTTTATGGTGTATATTCATTGTATTGGGCTGAATATTTTGGGCCTTTTGTAGTGATGTTTTACTCTTTATGGGTTTTTTAATATAAATGGTTTGAAAAAAAAAAACAAATAGAGAGAGAGAGAGAGAGAGAGCGATCGATGATGGCTGAGGAAGAGATTAGAGAGTCCGTTAGTAAGGCTAAGGAGGAGGATTTAGGTCTCTCTCGAGCGATTCCATCTAACCAAGACGGAGAGTGTGATGAAAAATTTTTGGAGATCGTTCTTGATGTCGTCGACGTGTTGGGTCTCTTTCCTCGGCAACCTCCGTCTGCTCCAGCGATTCCATCGGCTCGTCGCCGCGTAGCGGTTAGGGTTTTCTCCTCTCTCTTTCTCTATGTGAGATGTATATACTGCTATTTGTGTTTCATATTGTTCTTGCGTTCAATTAGCTCTTTGAGTTTTCAGCTAATTGTAAATATCTTTTTCAATCTTTGACATACATTCCAGGGGAAGAAGATAGAAACACGGTCCACAAATGGTAATTGCGATTAAATTGCTCGACTTTGATGTTCTGTTGTTGCTGGTTTGTCCAATAATACTTCGATTTGGGGATTGTAGATTTGCAGCTGTTAGGGATGAAGGATCGCCCCGATTTCCCTGTACCTGTAATCCTCGATCGTATATATAAGCTGGTGGATGATCCTTCAACGGATTCAATCATCTCATGGAGCAAAAGCAACAAGGGTTTCGTCATCCGTAATCAGGAAAAGCTAATCCGCAGAAAGATTTATAAGAGATTCTTTTGCAGCTCGTTCAAAACGTTTATCTCCAGGCTTAAGCATTATGTAAGTTTTTTTGTTGCTGTTGGTAGGGCTTTAGCAAAATTAAGAGGTCAGATGGGCTACGGGAATTCGGAAATGAGAATTTTGTGAGAGGTCAACCTATGCTTATGAAGGAGATGCATATCAAAACTGTGATGAAGAGGGTTAACAAAGATCTTAAGCCACGGTGCTAAAGCGGAAATAGAAGATCGCTTGCCAAAACTTTAAGACTTTGATCAGAATCTCATGCTTGTTCCAGTTGCTTTGTTTGTAAATTGGATTTGAAAGTTCATTTACAAATCACTAGTCTACTTTAAAATCTATTGTTATTGAAAACATTTTAAGGATTTTAATGACTTTAAATGATTTTAGAGGATTCCTTAGTTAAAACTACAAAATCAAAATTTCATTGTTTTAGGTGGAATTTAGAAGGATTTTACTATAAATCATAACACGTTCCTTAAAATCATCAAAATCGTATTAAAAACTCACTAAAACACAAACCACTTATACAATATTTGATTGAATACACATACATTCTAAATATTTTGACTCAATCTAATTCAATCTAATTCCAATATTCCATAACTTTTTTTTTTTGTAAATTTATTCGAAATCAATAACTATTTATACAAAATTTCTTACTGAACTAAAATTAAGGAGCACTTTTTTTTTTCCTGCATTAATCTAATAGATAATATCACTTTTAAAAAAGAGTGAACTTATTATATGTTACCACACTGAAGTTTTAATTACGAATATTTGAAATCAATTAAAAACATAATAAAACTTCTATTAGTTTGTTAAAAAATGATACGCGGTCTAATCATTATACTTTTAATTTGTTTTAATTTTAGCTTTTACTCACAACATTGTTTTAAAATGGTTACGCTGGTTTGCTTACTACATAATTTTTCTTTTGATAACCATAAAATATGTGTTAATGGCTGAAACATGATACTTAATTACTGTAAAATTATATATAAGAGTTACAATAACTTATCAGCAACAAATGTTTCTTTGATCAGATCAGTTATATAGCTTTATTAGTAAATCCTAGTATTATACATTACAGAGAGTCAACAGAAGAAACAAATCCTAAAACACAGTGGTCTTAGAATACTTAAAAAAGAACTCTTCATTGTTACAGTAATTAAATAAAACTGTATAAACCTGAATCAACAGTTTCGGGAACCTGCTTGAGAAGTACCTATCAAACCCTTCAGGTACACTCCCGAGTAGTTCCTGTAATTCTTTTGGAAGCTCCCTATAGTGATTCAGTTTGTTCCGTATGACCCGTAACAAATCGCGGATGCTGTCGAACTTGTACCGCCTGTAACGCCCGATATTGTCTAAGAATATGCTATCCAGTTTCTCATCCCACCGCCCGTTTAAAGTAACCGCTGCTGTGCTTTCAAGCGCAGCCAGGAGCTGTGAGCCTTCTTCTCGGTTTTCTAATTCGACTCTATCGCTTGCATCCCGGAGGAAAGACAGTCTCATGTCAGAATTCCAGAACAATGGGTGATGCAGAACTTCTTGTGCTCTTGGTCTGCATTTTCAAATATCGAAAAAAGCTTCTGTTAGCGGGAAGGAGAGTTTCCTAATCGACGAGCTCAAAGAAAGATTACCGATATTACTTTGGGAAAAATAAAACATAGCATTACTGAGAAAAGTGCCATCCGTACCTCAAATTTGGATCCGGGTGCAGGAGACCAGAGAGAAGATGAACAGCTTCTGGAAGACTCTCGATCAAGAAAAGATCCTTTCGATCATTCAGAACATTTATGTCCCTCTCATAATTGTCTCCGTAAGGATGTTTACCTGCAGTCATGCAGAAAAACAGAACACATCCTAAACTGAAGAGATCAACCGCTCTTGTTTGTCGTTCATTGCGGAGTTGTTCAGGTGCTTGCCACCCAGAACTTCCAGAACCTATCATTTAAATACGAGAAGAATATATCATTTTCTGTTTCCACCATTACATTGTAGCAATCTAACGATTTCAAGATTCGTACCAGTTGAGTTTCTAGTCAAGGCACTTGTGTCAGTTGGCAAGCGCTTGCTAATACCCATATCGGATAGCTTTGCACATACCGACGAGTTCTTAACAATCAACACATTTCGAGGCTTTAGATCTCGATGTACGATTCCAATATCATGCAAATGAACTAGACCAGCAACTATATCTCTGTAACACAAACATCGATAGATCAGAAAGATGTATGCAACCTTTGATATAAGTGTCAAAGAAGAGAAACTAAACAAACCTCATTAACTTCAATAAAACAGGAGAAGGATGTCCGTTTTCCTTCCATAGCTCAACTCCCTTGCCATTCTCAAAGATTGGGTTTATCTGAACCGAATGCATACTACTTGAAGCCATTGGACTCTCAAGCAGTCCAGAGGACGCAGAGACGAGATCGTTTAAGCTACAAGCACACCGTTCCAATGAAATATAGATAAAATGTTCATCCTGGTCAACCCCATACCAACGAACAATATTCGGATGTTTGTCCGAGGCCATGAGATTCAAAATCTCTTTCTGAGCCACATCATGATGTGTTTGTACTAGACGCTTCACCGCTACAAGACGACCTTCATAGGAACCCTCAAGCACAACAGTTCCATTGCTCCCTTTAGCAATCTCCTTGTTGGAGACAAACAGTTTACCAACCCTATATCCTTCTGCTGGAGTATTACCGAGGCCAGAGAAAGCAGTAAGAAATCTCTTCTCATTCTCTTCATTAGAGGGATCTTTGTTCCCTCCGGATATAACCCCATTCTCTTTCTTGTGAGCAGCCTTTATAGTTCCATTTTTCTTGGGCTTTTTCTTCTTCGGTGTAGCGATTGGCGCTTCAGATACATAAGGCTCCTTGATCCGCATACTCTGTCTTAATCGGCAAAAGAAAAGGCCGCAAACAGAAAGGATAGTGACACAAAACCCGATAAGTAGGACAATCAAATCAGAAAATTTGCTAGCAAAGCCTTTCTGTGTAGTGCTTCCATCAATAATATCTGTGATCTGAGATATTACAGTCTCAGGCAGAGGAAGAGAGAGGATTTCTTCAGCCTCTTTATTGCTCGGAAGTGCCAACTGATTCCCATCTCCAGGAGCCAACTGATTTGGTTTTCTATCTTGAAATGGAAGATACAATGGTCCATCTAGAAAACCAAGCCTTGGGAACAGTTTTTCATAGTTAATATTACGTAACTGGACCACAGGAACACTTGTCGTATAGGATACCGGCAGTTGGTTTTTGCCCCAAGAAGTTCTAATAGGAATACCAGCTGATGATGATAACCCACCCATGCGGTGTATGCTCTCATGATTTTGTAGTTTAGCTTCCATCTTAGCATAAGAAACACTCCACAAAACATCTCCAAACTTCGATATACATTGGATTTTAAAATCTTTTCTCTCAATATAAACCAGCTCCGGAATATCTTCCGATTCCTTATACCCGGATCCAAATAGTACTGGAGCTTCTTTAGACAAAACAATAGCCTTTTCTTTATCATTTTCAACGACTGTATTAGTATACAACTCGTCCATTCTGTACCTCTTAACCAATTTCCCAGTCTTCCAATCCAAGAGAAATACTGATGTGTCTTTTTTCCCCAAAACAATCCTATCCGTCAATGTGTATGGCAATGTTCCAATGAACTCTGAAGCATCCACTATCTATACAAAAAGAAGATACATACCTCCATATCAACAAATGGATAAAAAGGCACTTCATTATCTAAAAGACTATCTACAATTCTCATTTAAAATGGTATTCGCAATTCTTTAAAAATGATTTCAAGATCATATGAGAGACAGCCTTAGCGCATCAGTAAACCGAAATATACCTCATTTATGCGTTTTCCTTTTCGCATAGAGGAATTGTAAAGCTGCCAATCCTTATCACAATCCATGTAAAAGTCATCACCAAGCGCCGTGGCACGTTCCTCATTGTCGCTATAATGATAATGAGGAGCCTTGTAGGACGAATATATCGGCTCATTGGTATGAAATGTCCAATCCAGCTTCTGAGAGGACATATCCAACAAAGATATCGATCCATCTACCGTAGAAACCAATACATAACCAGATTCTCTGAAGAAATCACAATCTTTAACTAGTTAGAACATAATCCAAGAAACAAACACTGACTTGAAAAAAATCAACTTTTAGAGGTAATCACTAAAATGTAAAAATGGACCAAATCAAATAAGATGTTGACACACATTCCCAAATTAATTTAGATTTCAATTAAATCAAAACCCTTTATAATGCTTCCAATCGAAAATTCAAATTAGAGAGAAGAAAATGAAGTCAAACAAAGCACTAACCGATCGGGCTGAGAGATTTGATTGGAAAGAGATTTGTCATAGAACTTGGAGATTTCAGATCCTTTGAAACTGTCTGCTAATGGAGTTACGAGCAGGAATATAATCAAATCAAGTAGTGCTGATCCTCTCATCGCTGCAAAACCATGAAATTTGCTCCTCAATCGAAAAATTTAAGCTCCACCTTGAAGGGGTTAGGGTTTATGGAGATCTCATCTAAGAAATGGAAAACGATCAAATCTCGAAGACAGAACACAAACTGATCTAATTTAAGATTACGCGATTTCGAGTTCGCAAAATTGATGTCGGAAATAAAAATGTCGACGGTCTTAGATTTCTTCATCTTCAAGCTGGACAAAAAATATGGATAATAACAAACAATAACCGGATCCCGGTTTAAGATTTTTGTTTTGGTTCTCGGTTAAAACCGGTCACTTCAATCGAAACGTAATTATTAGTTCGGTACAATCTGCGCTACAGTAACAACATACATTTTCATCTTCTTCTTCGAGGATTTTTACTGTATTTTCATCTTCTTCTTCGTTCTCGTTCTCTCTCTGTGACTGTGGCTCTGAGGTAGAAGAAGCAAACATCAAGATGTCATCAACGATAGAGGTTTTTCCACTACTTAGTGTTTGGAACCATGTCAATCGTTAATGAAAGAAAGATAACACTGCTTATGATCTGCCATATCTACCTTCAATCAAATGGTGGATTCCAGAACGAAACCTAACGAAGTTGTCTTCATGAACGTCCTCTCTGCTTGTGGTCACTCTGGTTCCGTTGAAGAAGGGAAGTTCTACTTTAACTTGATGAAAACTTTTGGCATCTCTCCAAACTCAGAGCATTTCGCCTGTTTCATGGAGACCTTTTGAGCCGTTCTGGTGATCTCGAAGAAGCATATAAAACCATCAAGGAGATGCCTTTCCTAGCTGATGCTTCCGTTTGGGGTTCTCTGCTCAATGGATGCAGAATCCATCAGAGAATGGATATCATCAAGGCCATAAAAAACGATCTTTCCGATATTGTTACCGATGATACAGGTTATTACACTCTTTTGTACAATATATATGCTGAAGAAGGGGAATGGGAAGAATTCAGGAAAATGAGATCAGCTATGAAGAGTTTGAATCTCAAGAAAGTTCCTGGGTACAGCGCAATCGAGATAGATCAAAAAGTTTTCAGATTTGGAGCTGAGGAAGAATGCCATTTCCAAACAGAGGAAATCTACAGGTTTCTTGGGAATTTCCAGAATCCAACTCTTGAAGCAGAATATTTACAGATCAACGAATGAAGAACATGTCATAGATGCTTAACAGTATTGATTAGTTAGAGCCATGTAGGAATATATATTCTTTTTGAGCCAATAGAGACGGAGGATCCAGATTTTGTAAAAATCAACCAGCCTAATACAAATCAATCATGTTTTTCTTTGCTTTGGCCCTTCTAAGAGGGGAGAAGATAGATATACAAAGGGCAACCAATTCAGAATAATAAAACATCGATCGCCGAATCAGTGTTTTTTTCACGTTACTTTCTCTGCTGCTTTTCCCTCTATAATGTTCCACAAATTGGATTTATTTCATGAAAAACCTTTACGTTAAGATCACAGTTGGGGGAGTACCTGCAGGGCACCTTTGTCGCCTTGGCCTTTTGGTTGCATTTCCCCATCCTGTAAGGCTCCTATCTTCCAGTCCCACCATTTGTACACTGTTGTTATTAATTGGCTGTGTCAAAGACGAGCAAACCGGAGCTCTGTCAATGTCGCTGACCAGTCGTTTCCTTCCTCGGCTAGATCCCCCTCGGTTTGAGCTCCTTCGGGCCACTCCTGTGTTCCAATTGTAGCCTGTGGCTTTCATAAGCCCCCCAAACAGTCGAAGATCTTCGGTTACTTCGAGTCTAGACAGAGAAGAAAGCCCAGGGAGAATATCCCTTTGGAAATCCCGCCTTGGTCTTCCTCGTCTTGCTTGTCCTCTTCTTGGCCGGTTAGCTGTAATGCCCATAGAACCAGTCGCATCGAATTTCAGATATTCCGGGATTAAACGCTTTGGCATGTAGTCTTCCTCTTTGGTCTGGGGTAAGTTCAGAGTCATTGCCTCGAAATAATCAAACTCCCCTGAAGAACATTCTTCACGGCAGCCTTCACAATCTCTGGCTTCCAAACAAGCATCAATCCTTTTCTCTAAATCATTGCCACAAGAAGCTATTGTGTTCACAAAATAAGAGAGCGGGTCCTTCACAACTGCATCTGTCCAGGAGGAAGCAGCTTCATCAATATTGCAGAAATGGTGAGACAGTGAGATGGTGACTATAGCTTCTGCTGCTGCCTTGATGAGTTCATCCACAGAGCCTCCAGCTTCACCTTTCTCTGATCCCCAAGTTTCTTCATCTCTCTGCTCTGTCAATTTCTCCCCTTCATCTTCACTCTCAAGAGTAGGGGGAACTTCCAAATCTATCAAATTAGTTGCTTTTCTTTCCACTCTTGGATTAGAACATAAGCCGGAATCTTCATCCTCGCTAGCACATAAATTCAAGTCAATAAACTGCCTGCAAATGGCAGCTTTTTTGCCTTCTTCCTTGTCCACAACAACAGCTTCAGAAACCGAGGCTTCACATGGCAGGTTTCTCTTCACCAAGGTGTTTACTTTCTTGGGTTCATCAGTGATACACACAGAAGAAGGGGTAAGGGAAGGTTGCTCCTCACAAATAGAATGCTTTTGAGAGATCAGGAAACCAGGAATCTTTCTACTACTCTCTGAATTGGCCATTTCAACATGTCTCAAGTTGGCGTCATTAGAACGTGAAACAGACCTCAAACCACGGTGAGGATATACAACCAAGTGAAAAGTCGAACCCTTTTGGATGTTGTAATCTGCAAGAGTACGACCATCCTCGAGCTGTTTCCCAGCGAAGATGAGTCTCTGTTGGTCCGGAGGGATCCCTTCCTTGTCCTGAATCTTCGCCTTGACATTATCGATTGTGTCTGAGCTATCGAACTCCAAAGTGATGGTTTCGCCCGTCAGAGTCTTCACAAAAATCTGCTTACCAACACCAAGACGAAGACGAAGGATAAGGAGCAGGTTTGAATCCTTTTGGATGTTGTAGTCAGCAAGAGTCCTTCCGTCCTCAAGCTCCTTACCGGCAAAAATAAGTCTTTGCTGGTCCGGAGGAATGCCTTCCTTATCCTGAATCTTTGCCTTGACGTTGTCAATAGTATCAGAGCTCTCAACCTCGAGGGCGATGCTCTTGCCTGTCAACGTCCTGACAAAGATCTTCATACCAACACGAAGACAAAGGACAAGATGCAGGGTTGACTCCCTTTGGATGTTGTAGTCACCAAGAGTCCTTCCGTCCTCAAGCTGCTTACCGAGAAAAATAAGTCTTTGCTGGTCCGGAGGGATCCCTTCCTTGTCCTGAATCTTCGCCTTGACATTATCGATTGTGTCTGAGCTATCGAACTCCAAAGTGATGGTTTCGCCCGTCAGAGTCTTCACAAAAATCTGCTTACCAACACCAAGACGAAGACGAAGGATAAGGAGCAGGTTTGAATCCTTTTGGATGTTGTAGTCAGCAAGAGTCCTTCCGTCCTCAAGCTCCTTACCGGCAAAAATAAGTCTTTGCTGGTCCGGAGGAATGCCTTCCTTATCCTGAATCTTTGCCTTGACGTTGTCAATAGTATCAGAGCTCTCAACCTCGAGGGCGATGCTCTTGCCTGTCAACGTCCTGACAAAGATCTTCATACCAACACGAAGACAAAGGACAAGATGCAGGGTTGACTCCCTTTGGATGTTGTAGTCACCAAGAGTCCTTCCGTCCTCAAGCTGCTTACCGAGAAAAATAAGTCTTTGCTGGTCCGGAGGGATCCCTTCCTTGTCCTGAATCTTCGCCTTGACATTATCGATTGTGTCTGAGCTATCGAACTCCAAAGTGATGGTTTCGCCCGTCAGAGTCTTCACAAAAATCTGCTTACCAACACCAAGACGAAGACGAAGGATAAGGTGCAGGTTTGAATCCTTTTGGATGTTGTAGTCAGCAAGAGTCCTTCCGTCCTCAAGCTCCTTACCGGCAAAAATAAGTCTTTGCTGGTCCGGAGGAATGCCTTCCTTATCCTGAATCTTTGCTTTGACGTTGTCAATAGTATCAGAGCTCTCAACCTCGAGGGCGATGCTCTTGCCTGTCAACGTCCTGACAAAGATCTTCATACCACCTCTTAACCGGAGAACCAAGTGGAGGGTTGATTCTTTCTGAATGTTGTAATCAGCCAAGGTACGGCCATCTTCTAGCTGTTTACCGGCGAAGATTAATCTTTGCTGATCGGGAGGAATGCCTTCCTTGTCCTGAATCTTTGCCTTAACATTGTCGATGGTGTCAGAGCTCTCAACCTCGAGAGTAATGGTCTTGCCAGTGAGTGTTTTCACGAAAATTTGCATCTGCATCGAAGTAATCGATCAGCAAACATATACCAGTTTCAAAGCCGTAATAACAAATCAAAACAAAACCGAAAACAACTAGATGGATAAAGAACCCAAAAACAAAGAGTATCGCACGAAGAAAACATACAAATCCGACGAACTATATATAGAGAAATCTTAGTAATCTACGTTGAGATCGAAATCTTAGTAATCTACGTTGAGCTATCAATCAACACATTCAAATCGAGAAGTTGGATCGACGAAACGAAAAATAAACCAAAGAAACGAAATCAAAAGATAAGAAGTAAAATCAAAACAAAAGAATCAGAAGAATCATGGTACCTTGAAAGAGATAATAGTCACTAGTCAGTCATTTGCAGAGCTCGATTTTAGGGTTTGGAAGGGATTAAAAATGGAGATGATAGTTGAGAGAGTCCCAGAATATATAACCAGGAGAAGAACTTCATGATGGCTCTGACTCGATAACTCCGGAATGCCTTCTTGCTTTAAAAATGGAAGAGATAAATGAGATTCTTCAGAAGGTCGTATAATTCATAGCAATCACTAGGCCCGAAGGCCCAACCCGCTTTTTTAATCTACTCTGTCTGCATTCTCTCTCGAGAAAGTTGGGGAATCTTCTTACCTCTTCTCCAGTCTAAAATAAAACAAGCAGCCTGGAAGAGAGAGAGAGAGAGACTGATGTGAGAAGTAACCAAAATAAAACAATAAGGTCTCGCTATGTCCCGATGCATAGAGGAGATAAGTAGATAACAAATCCACAAATATTTATAATTTTCGTTTAAAGTTTTTTTTTTTTTTTTTATTCTAACTCAATCTTAATCTTAATTAGATACGACCAATGTAATCAGTTTGTAGATCATCTGAGATACAGAGAGGGAAGAAAACATTTCTTTATTTCTAAGAAATTGATGTGGCAATTTGTTTTTGCTAACGTATTCAAAATTTGTATATTAGGAAAATGATTTTGGATTTATTTTAAAAAATAATAAATTGGTAAATATAGTTGTTGATAGATTTGAGATTTTTTCACAAGTTTGGATGACATAAATGATAATAACTAATAACTTATATTCAATATATATATATATATATATATTCAAAACAAAAGAAAAAAATCAAATATCATATTTTTACCATTTTTTTAATCCAAATTTGGTCAAAAATTCAAAAATATATCTAGCAATTTTCATAACCAATCATAAAAAAAAGAAAATAATTAAAAACATTAAGTACTCCAATTAGATTTTCAACAAAAAGGATGCGATAAAAAGAAAAACATCATTAATAAGAATAATAATAATAGAAAAAGTGAATCAAACCGCTAATGTCAAACTATTAGTCTGCAAGACCGTATGAACGGGAAGATATGTATAATATTAAATATTTACATTAGAAAATTTTGGTTGCTTTAGACAATTTTAAAAATCTAGGGATGCCAATACTATAGAGTAGGGAATTATTCAACTTGAAATCACAAAATAGCTTTTGTAACGTGCACTTGGATTATTATTATCGAAACATATAGGCTCATTACGAGAGCTTAACCAAAAGGTTTACCACAAAAAGAAAATAAAGAAAACAGAAAATGAAAACGATAGAGAAAGGCTTTCCATTTTGCAGAAATCAACTTCCCAAGTGCACGACACATCACTTTCGAGTTTCGACCAAAGATTACAAATCTTAGAAGCTTCCACCACGAAGACGAAGAACCAAGTGAAGAGTCGACTCCTTCTGGATGTTGTAATCTGCAAGAGTCCGACCATCCTCAAGCTGTTTCCCAGCGAAGATGAGTCTCTGTTGGTCCGGAGGGATCCCTTCCTTGTCCTGAATCTTGGCCTTGACGTTATCAATTGTGTCTGAGCTCTCAACCTCCAAGGTAATAGTCTTGCCTGTCAAAGTCTTCACAAAGATCTGCATACCACCACGCAGACGCAACACAAGGTGAAGGGTAGATTCCTTCTGGATATTGTAATCCGCAAGTGTGCGACCATCCTCAAGCTGTTTCCCAGCGAAGATGAGTCTCTGTTGGTCTGGTGGGATCCCTTCCTTGTCCTGAATCTTCGCCTTGACATTATCGATAGTGTCTGAGCTCTCGACCTCCAAAGTGATGGTCTTCCCTGTAAGGGTCTTCACAAAAATCTGCATACCACCTCTGAGACGAAGAACCAAATGGAGAGTGGACTCTTTCTGGATGTTGTAGTCAGCAAGTGTGCGACCATCCTCTAGCTACTTACCGGCAAAGATAAGCCTCTGCTGATCCGGAGGAATTCCCTCTTTATCCTGAATCTTAGCTTTAACATTGTCAATGGTGTCTGAGCTCTCAACCTCTAGGGTGATGGTTTTGCCCGTTAGAGTCTTCACAAAGATCTGCATACCACCACGAAGACGAAGGACAAGGTGCAGGGTGGACTCCTTTTGGATGTTGTAGTCAGCAAGAGTCCTTCCGTCCTCAAGCTGCTTACCGGCAAAAATAAGCCTCTGCTGATCCGGAGGAATTCCCTCTTTATCCTGGATCTTTGCCTTGACGTTGTCAATAGTATCAGAGCTCTCAACCTCGAGTGTGATGGTCTTGCCTGTCAGAGTCTTCACAAAGATCTGCATACCACCTCTTAATCGGAGAACCAAGTGAAGAGTTGATTCTTTCTGGATGTTGTAATCAGCCAAGGTACGGCCATCTTCTAGCTGTTTACCAGCGAAGATTAATCTTTGCTGGTCCGGAGGAATGCCTTCCTTGTCCTGAATCTTTGCCTTAACATTGTCGATGGTGTCAGAGCTCTCAACCTCGAGAGTAATAGTCTTGCCAGTGAGTGTTTTCACGAAAATTTGCATCTGCATCGAAGTAATCGATCAGCAAACATATACCAAATTCAAAAGCCTTAACAACAAATCAAAACAAAACCGAAAACAACGGATAATAGATGGATAAAGAACCCAAGAATAAAGAGCATCGCACGAAGAAAACCTAAAATTGAATTAGATCGTCCAAATTTTCTCTGAGAATCGCACAATCAAGCATTAGATTGAACAGATCTAAACAATATAGTTCTCATCAATGATCCAACAGCTAAAACCCATGAAAAAAAATCACAAAATTCGAAAAACATGCAAATCCGACGAAGTACGAATAGAGAGATCATAGTAATCTACGTTGACATGTCAATCAACACAATCAAATCGCGAAGTTGGATCAAACGAAAAATAAACCAAAGAAACGAAATCAAAAGATCAGAAGTAAAATCAAAACAAAAGAATCAGAAGAATCATGGTACCTTGAAAGAGAGAATCGTAAGAGATTTGCAGAGCACGATTTTAGGGTTTGGGAGAGATAAAGAATCAGATATGAACGAGATCCTTTCACAGGAACGTCATTATTTATATAGCCTTCAGGCCCATCACTAGGCTCAAAGGCCCAGACCGACTTTTTAATTACTAGAAGAAAATATATCATTGATTTTTAAGAAATTGATGTAGCAATTTGTTTTTGATACTGTATTCAAAATTTGTTTATTAGGAAATGTGTTTTTTATATATATATAAAAAATGGAATTAAATTGGTAAATATAGTTGTTGATAGATTTGAGGATTTTTTTCACAAATTTAGATGACATAAATGGTAATAACTGATATTCAAAACCAAAAAAATCAAATATCATTTATTTTACCATATTTTTAATCCAAATTTGGTTAAAAATTCTCAAAAATTATCTAAAAATATATCTAGAAATTTTCATAACCAATCACAAAACTATAAAAAAATCAAAAACATTGAATACTCCAATTAGATTTAAACAAAAACGATATATATGTGATTAAAAAAAAAGAGTAAAAATGAATTTTTAAAGTTTTACAAACCACTTAGCATATATGTATAAGATTTGATGATCTAAATTGCAAGAAAACTTGTTAATCTATATATACCGACTCCTCCACCCTCTCATCATCTCCGATTTCTCGCATCCGAGACTTTCACAAATCACAAGTATACCAAACGTGACGCATAATGTCGTTGCTGGAGATAACTGCATCGCGGCTGATGAAGACCGGGCCTTGTTTCTAACATTTGCTCGTGGGGGCCCTGTGTCGCAAGAAGAGGTGAAGCAATTATTCACCACAATATATGGAGAAAATTATGTTGAAAACATTTGCATGCAACACAACATTGAAAACCCACCCAACGTAAATGCAAATAGCAATGGTCAACACCAGTCACTATTTGCGAGGTTGGTTGTGGACTCGAATGCTACCATGAATCGCATACTCAACGGCCAAGAGAAACAAAAGTTTTGGATTAACGAAAAGACTTTTTGGGCACGTAAGCACGAGAGCTAGAAATGTACCTATTTAATTAATTAAATCCAAAAGGCATATAGTTACTCGTTTTGTTACTCTTCTGATACAAAAGTATTTTATCTTTATGTTATGATGCATATGTAGTCTAATAACTAGAAAGCATATGTAACTTCCCGATCACATTGAAGGGAATATGTTTCTTTACTTTGAAGGGAATATGTTTTCACATAAGTTTGAAAGTTGGAGGTTATTTTAGATATATAGGGATATATAATATACTTTAGATCTCTTTTAAACAAGAGTAGTACGGAATATTTTTATGCTTTGTTTTCTCAATATATATAATTCAGAAGACAGTTAACAACAGTTCTCTTGTGAAGTACAGTACCAGCTGTCAAGTAATTCATCTTTTACGATAATAGTTTTGAGATAGGTATGCCTTAGTACTTTAAATTAGAAATTATTGAATTACAAAACTAGATATCACAAATCTGATTGAAATATTATGCCCAATATCGAAATTTTACGTTACTGATTTCCTCAAATTGACATTGCAAGTAATGAGGCAGCATTATAGGCCCAACATCCAAAATTCTTAGCTATCTCCACCTAATCTGATGCCAACGAGCTTCAAGATACAGTAACTAGTACTCTTGTGATCTTGAGAAATATATATGTCTTGAAACCCAAGACACCATGCAAATCTCCTCCAAGATTAATTTCCCCGTCAAACTCATGCATGAGATCAGCTATGCCATTTGTAACAATTTAATACATATCCTTTACTCATCTCTTTCGCTATAAAAAATCCCAAAATACCTAGACCTGAGATTAGGCAACATATTGCACGATAAAAATCCTAGTGGCCATGGTTTATTAGGAAAAGTGTTTTTTTTTTCTTTTTTTTCTTTTTTTCTTTTTTTTTTTTTTTTTTTTTTAAAAAAAACCCCCAAATTTGGTTAACAGTATACTGTAGTTGTTGATAAATTTGAGATTTTTTCACAAATTTGGATGACATAAATGCTAATAAATGGTATTGAAAACAAAAGAAAAGTCATATATCAATTTTTACCATATTTTTAATCAAAATTTGGTTTAAAGTTCTAAAAATCATCTAGAAATATATATATCTACCAATTTTCCTAACCAATCACAAAAGTAGAAAATAATTAAAAACATGAAATATTCCAGTTAGATTTAAACAAAAAGGATATGTGATAAAAAGAAAGAACACAATGAATAGTTTTTTTGAGAAAAGTGAATCATAAATATGCCCATATGTAAAAACATTGCATACAATGCACAAAGACGTGGGAAGATCTCCTTAAACCACTTTAATTAAAAACAAATAAAGTGTAGTGTCCAATTGTAATTATACCAACCCATATAGTAAAAATGATTTCATAAAAGTTTACAATCTTAGCATATATAAAAGATTTGATGATCTGAATTGCAAGAAAACTCATTAACCTATATCACCGACTCCACCACCCTCTCATCATCTTCGATTTCTCGCATCCGACTTTCACGAGTCAACATGATGCATAATGTCATTGCTGGGGATAACCGCATCGCGACGACTGATAACGATCGGACCTTGTTTCTAACATTTGCTCAAGGTTCCCTGTCTCGCAGGCAGAGGTGAAGCAATTATTCACGGAAGCATATGGAGAAAATTGTGTTGAAAGCATTTACATGCAAGAAGATCATTTACACAACTTATATGCAAACAGAGATGGTCAACACGAGCCACTATTTGCGAGGATGGTCGTGGACTCGAATGCTACCATGAATCGCATACTCAACGGCCAAAAGATAAGAAAGTTGCGGATTAACGGAAAGTATTTATGGGCTCGTAAGTACATCAAGAACAGAATGAAATGTACCTATTTAATTAATTAAATCCAAAAGGATATAGTTTCTCGTTTTGTTACTCTTCTAATACAAAAATATATTATCTTCTGTTACAATAGCTCTTTTGATCTTGAAAAAATATGTTTTGAAACCCAAGACACCATTGCAAATTCTCCAAGCTTGATTTCCCCGCCAAACTCATGAGATCATCTAAGCCATTTGTAACAATCCATACATATCCTTTACTCATCTCTTTCGCTATTAAAAATACCTCGACCCGAGATCATGCAACATGTGTATTGTGTACGATAGAAAACACTATTGCGCATGGTCACTAGTTTGTAAAGCTCTTAATTTGATCATCAGAGGAATGTAATGATATGACACTTTTGTATTGGATATAGGGGTGGACAATTTAGATGGATATACCTCAAAAAAAAAACATTTTCCTGTTGAAAATAAAGTAACAAAACTATATTAATTATAAAAAAACGCATAAACAGATTTATCCTCTCCTAATTACTTCTATTTGTTACACTTTCACCTCAGAAGAAGCATCCATTTTCATCTCATCTGCTGTTTGTACAAGTAGAAAGAGATGCTAACGCAAATCGGATAAATTCTTTTGAGTTGCCTCTTAAGCTTGAGACTGTATTCTTCAGTGTTTCAAGTTGTGAGCTCTCGCCAAACGAATCATCTGAATGTTCCAAAGACTCGAGCTGCTTCTCCAAGTATCTCCTCAGGCTTGCTTCTGCAACATTAATCAGACTAAGAGATGGGTTACTGTGCATGAACTTGGTCACCAGAAACCCGGCTAATATCTGCTGATTGGCCTTAACAAGCCCCGAGACAAAGCACGGGAACATGAGCTGCCCAAAACATGATATAAGTTGACTCTCGGAACTTGCATTTGATTCTCTGTTGTCCGCTTGTGTTATCCGCTCTTCTTGGAACTCTCGAGATAGCTTTCCAATCAGATAACAGAGGAAGGAGAAGACTGAGCCGTAGCAAGAATTGGAGATGATAGTTGAGAGAGTCCCAGAATATATAACCAGGAGAAGAACTTCATGATGGCTCTGACTCGATAACTCCGGAATGCCTTCTTGCTTTAATTGTTCTTCGACAACACTGAGACACTGAGATCTGATCTGTTCGTAGGGTAGCAAAAGAGAAATCTTTAGTGCGAGAAATGGGTCGGTCCTGGCTAATATCCCGGTCAGGCTTTCCGCTTCATTTTCTTCAATTATGACCTCTTCGGGCTTCTGAAGCGATGCATCTATTAGTTGTAGAACATTTTCGGGCATGGACAATGCAATGTACTTTCTGAAAATATCCAGCCAGCACGAATGTAAAGGATGAGCTGAGACTACGCATTCTTTTTTTACTTTCTCCACAGGTTCTGATTCCTGAAGTGTTTCCCATCCATCATTCCAATCATCATCACCCCAGTCGTTTCCTTGGTCAGATGCCTCATTAGACGGCAATAGTTCGGCTTTCTTAGCTTCAAACAGCTCTTCCCATCCTTCTAAAATCGCCAGAAGAGCTTCAGCTTGTGAAGCTGTGGTAACAGCAGCAGAGAGTTTAGAGAAGCAGGAAACAGATGTCTCAACAGTAGATAAATCCTCCAGGGAGATCTCCAAGCCTGGAGAGATGGCTGCCACAGCGATCTGAGATGATTTAAGTGCGACCAGAGTGTTTGTGAGCCTGCTAGAGCCATCAGCCTGGTCAGGCAACGCTTGGTTAAGCGTCGCTTCAGTCTTCTGCATAGATGATAGTAACTCAGCTGAACCGTCCCATGGCATAACGTTTGATTGTAGCTCAGACGATGAGCCCTTGATATTCTTACCCGAGATGAACTGCATAAGCTCTAAGGAGTAGACGCGAACTTGACTTGGCAACTCCAGGTTCTCAGAAAATATTACAAGTTGTTCCCAGACTACAAGCCTAACGCGCTTCAGTTCGTCCAGGTTGCCTTCCAAGTTACTAAGAGAAGAGAGCAACCGGTAAAGATTCTGTGTTTCGTGAGCCCCAGATACCAAATCTTGTAAAATAGGTTCAAGTACACTTAAATAAAGGTGTGGAAGATCCTGCAAAGCTGTTGGATACCGAGAGGACAAATCTGAGAAGACCTCAGAAATGGGTCCAAATCCACAACCAGAGAAGACCATGGCTCTGCAGAAATTGAAGATTTCAGTGGCGCAATCACCGGCCAAACCAGATCTAACGTAGACAAGTATTGCAGCCCAAGCCTGACTTGGTGAAAGACTGTCATCCATTACTAGTTTCATGAGAACAGTAAGACAGCTGCTAATGCATACAGGGCTTAAGATAAGATTCTCCACTAGACTAGGACTAGATGAATTTACTTCCTGCATCTCATCAGCTAATCTTATCCAAAAGTTAATCAGTAAGATAAGACATTCTTGCCATGTAGAACTATCAGGGATGTGCACGTACAAATCATTTGGCGGAAGAACCAATGTGAAATGTCGTTTCAGGATTTCCACAGCTTGCAAAGGTTCCAAGATCCTGACATATACTCGACAATGGTCATATGTCTGCTCAAGTTGACTGAGGAAGCCCTGGAATTTCTCTGCACTTCCAAAATCAAGATCTCTTCTACTCTCCAATGTATCTAACAAATTCATAATATATTTTTTGTAGACATCTTGCCAGGAAATGAGACCCTTGGACGAATTCAACATGAAGAAGCCACTGAGAGTTTCTACCATTTTGGCCAAAGCTTCCAAATTCATCTCATTGATGTGCGCATGGACTTCATTTCTGAAGCTGTCAAAGTTCAAACCTCCCCATCCCGCAATATTTTTGAAATCCAAATCTGTGATAAACGACACTCTACTGCACTCTTGCTGAAGGACGTTATACAAATCTGATAACCGAGCAAAGGAACCATGCGGTTGAACCAATGATGTTTCCTTGCTTTCTTCCAAATGGCTATAGCATTCAGAAAGGAGGCTATATATGTAAGCAAGGCGTTGTTTATTAAGACCACTAACTGCTGGGTACACGATTGTACTTATGGTTTGTATGGTGTCTGAAGCAAAGGTAAGTATTTCTTTCTTGACTTGTGAAATTTCAGCCGTGATGTCCTCATTTGTCCAAATCTCAGAGCAAAGGATAGAGCTTAAATACCTTAATATCACCTGGCAAGAAGAAAAAGACAGGTATATAGTAGTTGCAGTTGAGGAAAGGATAAGGGTTAATATATTATTTATAAAGTGAAATTACCTCTGACTGCTTCATGCCATATGTATCAGCCAATTTTAGTACATCCTTCAAAATCAGCTTCTTCTCCAATTTCACAGATTCAATGAGAGAGAAAACAGCAACCTTAATATATTCAATATCATGGGACAAAAACCTTTCAGTCTCAACCCCGGGAATGATTCTCTCCAGCATTCTAGATTGGTCAGCATCATGCATTTTTTCCTCTAATTTATGTTTCCATTCCTTCCAAAAAGTTGATTGAAGTTTGTCTATCCTGCTCATATCATCTGTGTATAAAAAACAGCACCTAGAGGTTAAAAGAGTCGACAAAAACATGTATATATTGAAAAGATAATATACCAAGAAACCCTTACCAGAGAGACTTTCTGTCTGCTTTCTCTCAAAGTTCTTCCGTAGCAGTTCTCTTCTCTGGATGGGAGCCGTACACCCTACTCCAGAGTCATGTAGCAAACTATATATCATCCCTAGACTCATGATACTTCGAATTTCTTGGTAGTTCCCTCTTATTCTCAACTGCTTCTCTATAACTTCTACTGCATTAGATGCATCCACTAGATTCAACAGAAACGAGCATCCAATAATGTCTTCCTCTTTTGTTACCGGATGTTCGATGATTGAATCTGTAATCATGGCTATCAGCTCATCTTTTGGTGCAAAACCATTCTTTGCAAGCCAGGAAAGAATGGTAACAAGAGCAGTTGCTTTAATGCTGACAAACTGCTTTCCAGGAATTGAATCAAGCACTAGACTTTTGTCCAATTTCCTATTTCTACCCAGCTTAAGTAACCAAGGCAGATGTGAAGCAGCAAATGAGAGAAGCTTCCCATTTTCTTTAAGAAGAGATTCCAAGTCAACGCTATTATCAACCGGCAGATCCTTAGCAACACAAGAAAGAGTATCTTTGACTCTATCCAAATCTAGTTGTTGATCACTGCTTAGCCCATCAAGCATCTGAGGGAAATCTCTCAGACAAGAAACACCATCCATCTTGTGAAACTCAGGAGAATCCGACTCTGCTAACATTCCTAGAGTCTCGCATTGGCCTTGCAGATCAAGATCTTTCCATGCGTGCAATAACTCACTGATCGATTCATCATCACAGTGACCCAAAGCAAAGCCAAGCAACTGCTTTCTTGAACTTATATCCATGTGCTCAAGTGCAGGACCTCTTGCTATTGCAGCACCTAAATCCCAAATGGGACCATGCCCCTTTTTGGTTAGAACAAGGCATAGATCAAAAGCCAGCTGCAGATCGCCTGCAACTGCAGCTTCTCTAGCAATAGCTTCTTCAACAGATGATATATCTTCTGCAGAATTCAACCCAAGAAGTTTAGCAACCTCAATAAGTTCTTCAACATGTAGATAAGCCCCAGGATGCCCCGTGATTGCCATCTTAATAATCTCCATTGGGTCTTTCACTTGTTTGAACTGCACTGGTAAGAGACTAACCCCAAGATCTGGAAGCCTAACAGTAACTGCATCAATGATATCGGCCTCGGCTTTAACAGTCCGGCTACTAGAAAATATATTCAGGCACTCCCTTGCTCTCCATATCTGAAAGTATAATTTTCAAAAATGCAAATGATAATTCATCCAAGCACAAAGAGAATTGTTGCTAACACTAAACTTTGTGAGAAAAAACAAAAAAATATACATCACGAGAAGCAAGAATTTAATAGGATGGTAAGTAGCGTAAATATATTTAGCACAAACAAAAGCTTTATACACAAACGAAGAAACACCACTTACTTCTTCAGAAGCAAGGCTCGGAGCAGAGAAGAAGTATTCCTTTGCCGCATTTATAACAAGACTTTCTGCCTTCTCTGACGGCATAGCAACTGAGCCTGTACCCTTGAGATAATTTCTAGCCAGAGAAAACTTCCCAGCTTTTAGAAGTCCTCTACAGAACTCTGTCAGCACGAACTCAAGATCAAGGAAAGAAAAGGCTTTCTCTTGCAACTGTCGCAGATCACGCCACATGCATGCCCAGTCATTATCAGATCGTCCAGGTTGACGACGAACAAATTTCGAAAGCATAAGTCGAAGGATCTGCTTTACACCTTTTTCATCCAAATGAACCTCAAGAAAATAATTAATTGGTTTTGGGACCTGTGGAGGAAAAACAACCAGCATTATAACTTCCAAAAAATTGCAAAAATAAGATCCCTCTGTACTTCTACACAGGCAGAGAACCAATCGATTACACAAGTTCTATGCTTAAGTTAGTTCATTTCAAATATATGCACACGGAACAAGGCTACATCTTTTTCGCTAAGAGATACCAACTTAATTAATTCAAAATGCAGACACATTTCAAAACCTGATAAAATTCCAAAAGCCTCCCTGCTTCTATATGACCTTCCGCCAGTTTGAATCTTTTCTGAATGTCTTCACCTTCAATATCTGCATTTGCATGGATGTCAGTTTGGTTTAGTAATGACCCGATAAGGACATATGATAGTTTAGTTACGTAGACTTTGGATTGGGAATACATTGGGTCTAGACAACTAACCATTTATCTTCGGTAGCTTTGATAGCATTGTTGCCATGACATTCCACTTATCCGTAACTTTGCACAGATACAGACATTGCAGAGCACAATCAACAATTTCAACCTCATCCTTAAAAAACCGAACAGTATACAAATCCATACACCCTTCCTCAATAACTTTTGAGCATAAATCTATATCGTTTTTTGCTGCCATCTCCTTCAGCCATTTAACTAGAAAGGACTCCTCATTATGGTTGTTTGTCCCCAAAAACCTTTTCTGCATAAATGGAATCGCCTTGTCATGCAATCTTCTAACCACTGTTTCAGCTTTAACCCCTTCAAGCATTATTTTAAATTTCTCATAATCAGGTAAATGCTCCCACCCAACAAGGCTTAAGCTGAAGCAGATTTCGCCTCCAATTTCGTCAGAATAAATTATCTGGTGCAAGTATGATAGATCCTCATGGAACTGTTCCAACTCAGATATACCTTTTCGACATGCAATATCAATCAAGCAAATGCAGTTGTCTAACAGCCCAGTGGAAGAATCGATATCTCTAGCTCTATTTTTGTACCATGCAGCAAGTTCTTCTGATGATGGCCAATTATACCCCAAACACCTTCGAACAATTGGCTCAGTTTGAATCTGAGAATCATTCTTGCCACTCTCCGGCAATTTATTAATAAATCTAACCATCTTCTCACATTCAACCCAGTCTTCTTCTCTCACTGCCATACTGGTTGGAGGAGATTTTCCAGGAAGAAGATGTGCATACGTGTCAACGGGAACTGTTTCAGGAATAGCTGCCAAAATTTGCAGCATAAAAGAAGCAAGTGAATAAGGATGCCGCTTAAAGAGCAGGTTCAAAGCCCCTATCCTCCCGCTCTCAGCAAGTGCAATAGCAGCCTGATTGATAGGAATGCTCCGAAATTTTCTGTAATCCTGCACCGAATATCTGTGGAGACATTGTCATTAATCATTTTTAAAATAGTAACTGGATAGTTTAGTTTAACAGTAGATTAAAAGGGACCGGAAATTTTCTGAAATGCAGAACCCATATGCAAAGAGCTTGGAGATATTAGATGAAAACTGCCTCAGTGGGTATCTAAGTGTGGCAAAAGAGGACTGTAAGTTTTTTAAGTTGCAATCGAACCACGAAAACACTTCAAACTCTAGAATCGATGTCAAATTCTAACCAAATTCTAAACGACACTCGTTCTGTGTTGGATGACCATAGAACCAAAAAGATCCTGGGTATACAAGACCTAAATAGTACTATATGGAATACCAGCTTGCTTATTTGCAGTAAGGAAAGAAGATAGCAAGCGTAAAGATATATACCTGCCCATGCTTATCCCCAAATATGTGTCAAGCCTTTCACTAAACTGTAATAGACGAAGCCTAGCCAAACAAAATTCACAAAGTTGTTGGGATTCTTGATCTTCAGATTTAGCAAATACATAGTGATTAGTTAGATAAAGTCCCTGTGCAAGTAAGGCCTTCATGGAATCTTCTGTTGGACCAATTCTATCTAAGCATTCGGAGAGCACAAAAGCTTTATCTTTTATCTTTGATAGAATCATGCTCACATCACTTACCCCTTTTTCTGAGTTCAACCATCTTGACTTGAAAACTTCATCTCTGTTCAAGCCATGACTATCAGCAAAATCTAACGCCTCTTGATAGTGGCCTTTCTCAACTAAGATTTTATACATTTCAGGAATTGTTTTCTCAGTAAAAGATATTAGCCTCCATAACATACTATGCTCACTAGTATGATGCAACTCGCTTGGGTCCCTGTCAACCTTGGCCAGAGCTGAATTTGCATCCTGTGTTGAACTTTCTAAAAGAAAAATGTGTCCTTCAAATCTCCTAACTCTTTCCACGACAGGCATAGAATAAATGGTAGCATCCTCTTGAACTATAACACACCTACTGATGTCATATATACTAATGTTACCGCTCCTTTTCAAAACTGTAAGGGAATGATCAGACCACCAAGTAAAATCTACGACATTTCTTAAACTTTCTTTCCAACTTTGTACCGACTTATTTGGCTTCAGCGAATCAGAACTGTCTTCAGAAGAACAGCATGAAAGTGTCAATCTTGCTTTATCTAACTCGAAAAGATGCATGCACCCATTGCTATCAAGACTTGCAACATGTGAACCTTGAGGTGAGATTAATATCTTTGGATATGCCAACTGATTCTCTTTGGTCTCACAATGCACGCCTTCAAACTTTGTGGTAGACAATAGTTCCAGACCTAAATTCTGACACTTACGCCAAAGTGAAATACATGATGAACCTGAAAGTAAGTAAATAAAACATTAATTATCCCAGAATCATAGACCGAACATATATATCCATAAGAAACCTTTCAACAAGCACATTTTTCATTCAACGACCACAAACACTGATAAAGTATAGGTAGCATTCCTATATAAAAGCACACAGCTGTGGTTTGCTTAATTGATTGATTTGGAGCAACCGTACAGCTTTCAAGCCTTCTTTACACGAGTCTAAACAATAAGCATTACTAACTCAAAAATTCCTCAACTAAAATAAGTTTATAAAAACCTACCAGAACTCCCTGTCGATGATATGCCTGCAGCACTACCAACAATGAGAAGAAAAGAAAGATCTGGCTGGTAATCAAAGCAAAAAACATGGTTGGGGAATTGCTTTCTCAAAGCTGGGACACTATTTGAAGCATGTTTGGAAAAGGCTGCACTTGGCTCCCTACTGATCTCGACATGATGAATAAGTCCATCTGATGTAAGTACACTGAACGAACACCTGCAGGCAAATTGTCATTGGGAATTTCATATCAGCGGTAGGCCTCAAGCAAACAAGTATATTGTAATGCTCAAGGGCGCATTAGGATCACAGTACTCTTTAAGTCTTAATGAATAACAAATAAGGACGGAAGGAAACATACAAGCATGATGGTTGCAAATCACAGTTGTCCTCCATCAATCCTAATATGGATGCAGAAACCTTCAAGTTTCTTTTTGTGACTTGACTTATTTCTTCACCATTAGCTCTGATGAAAAAGAGGGTCTCGCTATCATCAACAAGACCAAGAACATCATGTTTCTCGGACCATACTCCAGAAGTAAATGATCCTGATGTGTTGGCTGATACAAAGAACAGAAGTTACAGGACCATAGCATGGGCATGGAAAGGAGCATGAGTTAAGAAAACAGAGAGAAGGAAAACGGTGTTGTGAGGAGAGCATCTTTTCGGAAATGAACATAAATAAGAGACTGTTACAGGCTAAGGTTTCACAAAAAGATAATTCCACATACCAAACTTGGAGAAGAAAAAAGCAAATGCATTTATAAAGTATAACAGGCGTTTGTTATCACAGTAAATCAAGTAGATAGTTTTTGACAGGATAGATGCTGTCTTCTACAACATCGTTTATTGGAGTGTGCTATGGTAGTAATCCCCGAAAAATATTATCAGGCAATCATTTGTGAAAGCAAGAAAGATATATCAGAATTTCTTACATGTAAACTTGCCACAAGGTTTCCTGTAATCATCGTCCTTTCGCAAGATTGTAACATGATTTGCGGAAGTGACAGCAACAAGTTCTCCTCTAGGTGAAATAAATAATGACACCGGTTTGTTAATTTTTCTCGGACTCCAGTATTCACTCCACTTTTCCTTGATTTGACTAACACCTTAATACCATAAGAGAATAGAGCTGGAGAAGGCTGTATCAACCAATGGGCTATAATGCTAATTTAATGAAAAGAGATGTACACAAACATGATTCCTACAAGCTCATAAAACAAAAGATTCAAATTCACAGATCTCTAAGTTTGTGTATGGCTTAGCTAACAAATAATCATAAAATCTACTGGCAGTGAAATTCACCTCTGTAGTCTACTACAGATCTCTATATTTTGATAAGAAACTTTAAAGGTTTAGAACAGTTTACAGTGTTCTACATTCAACAAGGAAAAAAAGCGGGCTACATTGAACTCATCACTTTCTGAAACACTGAGAACATGATAAAGTTCCCCGCTTTATTCACCAGCAGGTCGAAAAACTAAAGAATTAACCATCTACAGCTAACCTCTAATGGAAACAAGCGACCGAAGCCCTCCTTTCGAATCATTTCCATCCGCCTAAACTTCGACAGCAGATCAAAACGCAAAATGTAAGATATAAATAAACACTAGAACACAGCAATTAGTTAAACTCTATACGCATGATGAATCTTGTACCTGAGGAAGAGGAGGATATCTAGGAACATAAGGCAATGAAGCATGATGACGTATCTCATACAAAACTTTTCTTCCAGGACTTTCCATGATCAATCGATTAAAGGAGAGTGAGAGATCGATCCTCACACCAGTTTCTATGAGTTGAACAGTCAATTATAAGATTATCTATGCACTGAATCGATCAAATCTGGAGTTGTAATCTAAGTCGGAGATCTAATTAGCAGGAGAAAGAATTAAAGAAGGTTTGATGTAATTTTGACACCTTAACCCCAAAACATCAGCATTCTCATCGTTTGAGCCACAAAGTTTTAAATGATTCAAGAAAACCCTTGGCAAATTACGTAATTAGGTCCGTGAAGATGAATTGTAAGGTATGAGACAAGAGTCGATGGCGTACCTCAGCACGATTTAGTAATTACGCTCAGAGAGATAGATCGGCGGCGAATTAGAAAAGAGAAAACGCAGAATTTAGTGACGTGGCGAAGATCCGGCGTTACGAACTCCTATGATGGTGACTGTAGAGACCGTGATGAACATCAAATTTGACGAGGAAGAAGACGAAGACCACTGTTACGACCGGGTGAATGTGAACTTCGCCGACGAGCAGAGAAAATGAGGATGACTCGGTGATAAATTTATAAATTCTAAAATCAATTGGAAGTGTTCAATTTAGTCAAAAACCGTCCGGTTCAACCGTGAAATTGATGTTCTCTTCTCTTCTCTTCTCTTCTTTATATGGCTGATTGGCAATCCAACCGGTCGGTCCAAATTTAAAATCGAACCATCACCGAATATTGGAATTTGGAATCGCGTTTGTTTGTACACACAAAGGCATTACGAACCGATTTTTTTTTTTTCATCAAAACCAAGTTGGAGGGTACCCAAAAAGTCAAAAACAATAGTTATAATTACACGACCGCCGTGGGAAGTCACTGGGAGATTGCTTCGTTTATATGTTAACAATCCTCTTGATAATAATGATGATGACTCACACCAAACTTCTTCATTTAAGATGAGGGACTGATCTTACTCTCGTCGTGCATCTCTATATATATGTTACAATATTGTGAATAATTTGTAAGGCTATAAACAAAACAAAAAATTTCAAAATGTGCATTGTGTTTATCAATTTCAAATGAGGATAAGTGAAGTATGGTTTACACTATTTTCCGTATGATGATTACAAAGTTGCTTCAAAGGCTAGTTCAAACAATATATTACTACTGCATACAAAGTTTTGAAGTGAAAATTAGGTAACGAAGGAATATGTTTCACATTTGATTTTTTTGGGTGCCAATTACAGTTTTCCATTCGGTTTATATTCCGATTTTAAAATTAAGGGGGGTGTATTGAAATGGACAGTGATTTGAGTTTTAATAAGATTTTAAATGATTTTGATGATTTTGGATGATTTTAAAGTAGTTGTTATGATAACGAAATTCCGGGAGGAGTCGGTAGTTGTTATGTCCGAACCGGACTGATGACATTTCCCAACCGCCCGGTTAACCTCAAGCGACCGAGCAACCCGGTCCAAACCACCATACAATCTCTGCTCACAGAACCTCATAACATGTTTCACATCATAAATTGAATTCCCAGATGAAGCGACGGTTTTGGCCGAGATCAGGGAGGTTACCGTCGGCGTCGGAGAGAGTGAGACCGACTTGGATCAAGCTGAGAGCGTCGACATTTGATTTGAGAAGGTTGTAGAGATAATTAGGGTTTCCACGGCGGAGAACGGCGAGATCCGCCTTGTAAATCACGCCGGGAAACTCTGTGTCCATTGAGATGAATGGATAATCTTCAAATCAGCTCAAACTCCGACTCGAGATTATGAGCCCAGACCTATATATAAATGGGTATAGAGATGTATGTACAGGCGTGTAAGTAAGAGTGTGAAGGGTTACGAGGAAGGAGAAGTGTGAGAAACGCGCACGCTTTGACTCACTGTGTTGACTCGGTCCAAGTTGGCTTCTCCTTGTATCTAATTATTGCATTCAACTCGTTTGTATTTAAAACTAAGAGAAATACATATGTCATTTCTATTGGTTTTTAGAATTGAATTGAATAATATATAATCGTTACGACCACTGAACTTACCAGGAATCTATATATATATAATAGGAGAGTTTTCTCTCCATCGTGTCCACTTAAGCTAATAGAATTAAAACTAAAATTAATGACTTTATTAATTCTCATATTTTAATATTAATTATCTTTCACTTAAATATAATTTAAAAAATGAACTTAAAATATAAGTTAATGAAATAATAAAATACAATACAGAAATATATAAGATAAAAATATGAATAGAGATTAGACGCATATAAAATTATATAATTTTTAAACACATATAATTTATATATGAAAAAATAGAAAGTACAAAAAAACCTATCACGCTAAATAAATATTATTTTTTCAAGTGTTATAAAATATTTAGAGTAAAAAAACTAAAAGTTGATATGATAGTAAAAACATTTTTAAAATAATTATACAAAATATTATCTATTTTTAATAAAAAAAATATGTATAAAAAATTAAGTTAAAATACATATTAAAAAATTTATAATATGTTTAAGGAAAGAATTATGGTTTAATTGTAAAATTAGATATGAAAATTTCTTCAAACAGTAAGGTTAGAATGCAATGTTTGATGGAAAATGCGATGTATGGGAATAGGAAGAGTATAAAGATAATATTTAATATGTAGGAAAAAAATATTTTTTAATAGACAAGAAAAAAAAAATAGGAGAGAATAATTTTAAGATAAGTTAACAATAAATCAACAATCTAATTAATTATTTTAACGAAGAAAACGTGAAAAGATATAAAATATCGCGAGGTGGACGAATGCATCTTAGAATATGACGAAAAAAATGACAGTGAAATAATTTCAAGAGAAATTGACTAAACTTGAAAAGATGTGTAAATTTCGTTCCAACAAAAAATGTATAACGTGACATGGTCGTTGAGATTGTTTTCTCTTTTTCTGAGATTTTTTGACTAATTTTGTTATCACGTGTTACCTAAGAATTCATTGTTTTTTTTTCAAGAGAAACATTATTCTAGACAAACTTTATGTTATATATCATTTCATAAATAAGTTTATGTGTATATAGATTTGTTTTTTTTTAAATTCAAAAGATTTATGTTCATGACTTATATTGTTAATAGTTTAAAAGTAAAATTCCGCGCATCACGCGGGGTCACAAATCTAGTTGCGAATATGTAACGCATTAAAGGGAGAAAGAAACATCTCACTGAGATATGGCAGAATTAATCATTACTTTGACTTGGGAACATAAGATATAGGGAATATATAAATGAAAATGCCACATGTTAAAAATATCTTTCTTACAATGCCAAAGTATACTGTCTGGATCAAAGCCGAGACTTACTAGAATGACCAAAATCTAATCCTAATTCCATGTTCCCTCAAAGAAATCACCAAAATTTCCAGAATACCGAGACTTCACTAGGAAGAGTTTATATTCACTAGTGTTTAAAAAGGATAGTGTATAACCGAAATTGCGATCGCCGGCCACAAGCATGATGTTTGGAGGTAGGTTACCGTTGAGTGCTCGACCAAGCATCAACGTACGGAGCTTCAATTCCGGGGCAGATTCTTTTTTGCCAACTTTATCATCTTGTTTACACGTTTCGCAGAAGTATGTTCTTTCCGGAGTGTTGTGAAATTCGAAGCCATATCGTCCATGGTCGACTAGTTGTGCGTCAATGAAATTTTCATTCACGCCACACACAACATGACCCCCTTTTTGAAGTCTAAGCGAGGGGTCAGTGCTTTTGACCATCCACTCCAAATCGTCACGTATTTCTTTTATAGTAAGATCATCAAGTGGTGGAAGGTGGTTTGAATCCCAGAAAATGACAACTTCTCTGCTTCTTTGAGGGAGATCCATCTGTTTATCATTATAAACAAACAATATTAGTTAGTGAGGGTGAAACGAGGGAGAGAGAGAGATTTTCGAAGAATAGAAAAAAGCGAATAAAAAATAAGAGGTTAAATTACAGTAGCTGCAAACAAACGTTTGTCCTGGTTGTCAAACATGATCAGGGAGAACTTTCCCACAAACGCTTCAAGAAGCCTAAACGAGTACATGCTTTCTCCTTCACGTGAGAAGGCATCAATGATGATCATAGCTTCTTGCTCTTCTTCATTAACATCCAGGTGTTCACCCGTGTCCTCATAAATCATTTTTTCCTCCTCATAAACCTTTTTTTCCTCCTCAATCAGATAGTTCTGATACCGTTTACCCAAACATCATCACAATTTCACAATTGTTGCTTAATCATCATCACAATTTCACAATTGTTGGTTAGTTATTTAAGTGAAAAATCTTTGAAAAACGGACTTTATTTACTTTTGACGAAAGTTAAATTTTTTTATGTAAACTCGACCATCGTTTTTTTTATGTAGCCTCGGCCAACATTTTTTTTTATGTAGACTTTGACCAACATTTTTTTCCATGTCACCATTATTCAAAAATTCTCAAATCCTTTATGCATATAAGAAAATCATAATTTTATTTTCTAAACAAACAACAAATCTAACTTAACACAACAATGTGCATCACATGTGCATTTTCCTAGTATATCTATGATATGTCCATAACTTTTTAACTAAACAATATATGTGCTCATTAGTTAGTTGCATCTTTAGAAAATAAAAAAAATCAACAAATTAAAAATTATCAAATCAATTTTAAGAGTATGTACCAAAAGAAAAAAATTGACTCCCTCATTTAACTTATGTTTTATTAGTCTAGAGATTAGTTTATTATTCTATCCCGCGAACTCACACCTATATATATTATAAACTACAAAATTAGAAACAAATGTCAATAGCTTTATAGATCAAAGCTAACATGTGGCATTTTAGGTACTATAATATCTATATTAATTTTTTAAGGAGCATACTTGTAAAAATAAACTTCAAAATATAATGATTAACTAGCCATTGCACTAAAACAAAACTACCAAGGATAAAAATGTCTAAATTTTCTAATATTTAATTCTATATTCAAACAAATTTAGCAAATAGTTTTCGACTATCCAAGCAAAATATTTCCAATCAAAAAAATTATGACTAAAATATATTAAAATTATTTGATTAAAATATTTTTATATCAATCCCAAATCTCTTTCGTACCATGCCGCACTTTGTTACTTATGTAAACAACATTCCGCAAAATTGGCTCTTTTGAGTTAATCAATATATTCAGTTGACAAAAAAAAAAAAAATCAATCCCAAATCTCCTACAAATTTGATTTCCTCTTAAACTCTTAAAAAATTTAAACTACAATTTTTTTGCTACCAAATCATATAGATTTGTGAAGTGACCTTAGTGTAGTGACATAGGATAAGTCCACTGATGGACAGGCACCATCACACCAGGGATCGAGTCCCGCTCCCTACAATTTATAGGATTGAGAATTGATTATATAGGAGGAGTCCATATATGCCTTCTAAAATTGAAAATTAATGTTTCCTAAACTACCCTTTTTATTAATTTCAATCAATTTTTTTTGGTAATCTTTCTGAAATCCTCTCTTTTGTGTCAATCATATTCATCGCTTCATCCCATAATAAATGTATCATGCAGAATCTTCCTTATAACTTCAGGCTCATAAGTTTCTCGAAAAAATTTATGACACCATATCTAAGGCAAGAAAGAGCATTGAAACAAGTGAAGAGAAACTAAGAGAGAACTAATTTGTTCGACTTAACATTCTCAACGTTGATGCTCAAAAAACGCTTTCCAATTGTACCGGTTGATTCATCTGTTTCAAGTTCATCGAAAATTTCAGTAAAGAAAAACAGGAATAAGTAGGTTAATTTGAGGATGTTATAATTTTTGGCTAACATAAAATTGGGTTTTTATTTTTACTAGCAGAAATGTTCAACTTCATAAAACAAACTAAAACATCTACACGGTTCATAACCTCTAGACCACATGTGTGCAAACGACACAAGTTAGTTACAAACACATCTTGTTTGCTTTGAGCCACGATGAAAACATTTGAGGAACTGAGATCACGACAGAGTGACCTGATACACTTCCAAAAAAAAAAAAAAGTGAATTACTCACTCAACTTGCATACTTCCATGAACTTCTGGACTGCGTTATGATACTGAGTTCCCTGCAATCATACAACAACCATTAAGCATCTCGATACTGACTATTAGAGACGGAACAGATCGGAGCTCATGAGATTCTGAATCTTGTGGAGAAGATTTCTGCTCTAAGACATGAACACATGAAGATGTTCTAAAGATGGGGTAAGCAACTTACCTCCCAGTATAGCTGATGGCAGTTCATGCACTGCCAAAATTCCAATTTTTTGTTAAATAAGCAGTTGGGTATTTTTTGGAAACCCTTTGCTGCTTCAATAGCTTCTTCAATGCTCAGAGGTTTCTGAATAAATTTCCCATTACATTTCGTACATCGTGACATCAGCTGATTCCCGCTGATCTTTAGCTGAAAAGTCTCGATCACCTGTGCAGCTTATTGTTTCAGTAACTCAGAAAATCCATAATCATTCTACTGGATGTAAGAAAAGTGGTTGCATAATGAGTAGATGAAGTTATTTTGGCTCAGTGAATTCAAGTATGCCCAAGAAACAAACCAAAAGTCAGGCAGTGTTGGAGATAAAGATCAACTGATTATTTATTTTCCTTTTATACTGCGTTAAAAGCTAAGGTTTGAATCTTCAAATTTTCCAATTTAGGTGTGTCCCTTTTAATAATAAATCCAGTAACCAAATCACACCCCATCACAGATCCTGCATGACTGTTCATATGTTGAGAATTAATTTTGTTTGTACCTCAAGTAGCTGCTCATTTTTAAGAAGGCTCTTGACTCGATATATTTGATGCTTCGCCAAATCCTGGTGTCTCAACAATTTTGTATCTCTTGTCAATAGAACTCTGTTCTCTTTGATTGCTTGATCAAGCAACTCCCTGGCATTTATCAACAGCAAATTTAGAGAAACCTAGGCAGATATTATGATCAACCCAATGTCACAGAAATATCGTAATAGCAGCTATGGAAAAAATACCTTGAATCCGGCTTCTTTGAGTGTGGAACTGCAGCATCGATCCCCACACAACGTAGATGTTTCGCCAAACCTTCAACCTAGAGAGTATTTTTATAAGCATCTGATATGATACCACATGAATTCCACTGAAAATGGTTACATAGAAACAAAGACACTGACTAGGTGAAGTCAAAATTATACATTTCTTCAATCACATAAAACCACCCTTGATATATTTCAAAAATCTACACCAAATCAACAAACCTGAAAGCAGAGAAGTTTTTAGTAAAATCCCGGGAACAAATTAAACCAAAATCTGTTTCAAGTCAGGAAACTGAAATACCAAATTCAAGAAAACTATTTTCCCTTCTCATGTTGTGAAAAAATCTAAGATCAGTAATCCAAAAAACACAAAATGGATCCAATTACCATCACATCCAAGAGAAATTTAGGGCACCCATCACCGCCTAAAGATGAATCCCATGGCGGTGGACCTTGCCAGTCCACAGAACAGACCAACTGCTTATTTGTGTTCATAATACTCAAGGAGACACGTCTTCTTGTTTTCTTTTTAGAGATCTTCGGTAGAAGATCAGACTCCTTCAACAAGATCCTTTCTCCATACTTCCTGACAATCGTCAACAGATTCTCATCCATCGGCATAGTGTTTAGTGTTGTTTTTCTAGAAACCACTCCATTGGCAATGTTTTGACCATTTTCCGACATTGCTCTGATTACATCTGCAGCCTTGCAAGGTTTGGCAGTGACAATCTTACTGGTATAATCCGATCCAGTAAGAATTTCTTTTAAGCCAACATTTACATCGCTAGGATCTAGCACTGTGATTCCTTCAACTTCAACAAGATGTGCCTTGAATACATCAAATATTTGGAGCAAGCAGTGAGCATCTGTAGCAGCGTATAGTTTCTGCTCTTCTGTAAGAGGACGATGTGACCAGTCACTACATTGAAGTTCCTAAAGAATAAAAACCAGTTAAAAAAAGCCTTATTAAAAGTACGTTTCTCTACCTACCACCAATCTTAGAAAAGCATTCAAGCCTAAATCACCACTCGAGAAAGGTGTATCTCTCAATAGAATCGAGCATATATCTTCTCTGTGTGAAGTAGAATGATATAACTAAAGAGACAGAGATTCTCCACTCTCCAGGGTATTGAGATCTACCTTAAATATTCAAATTAAATATCTAAAGCGCACATAGCATAAAGTATTAAAGAGTTATTAATCCATCTTGCTTACATTACTTACTTATTTTGCTATATGTAGACAACCTAAAACACAATAACATATCTCTCGGAAAGATAAAGCTACTCTGATTTCTCCGGAGTTAACAAAAGATAATTCAAATTCACCAAAAAGCCAAGTTCTTTCAGGAATCATCCACGAACCTTTGAGAGAGAGAGGTCCAGCATTTCCTTGCATATAGCTGCCAAGCTCTTGATATCCTTTGGCGCCTTTCTCCCAAACCGCTTATGTTGCAGATGATTGTATATGCTTATGATATCCAAGTACTGTTTCACCTATTCACATTAAAACAATCATATCCCAAAATTTTAAAGAAGCAAAACCTAAAACGCAAATAAGAACAACACAGTACTCACAATATCTTAAACTAAAACTAAGATATAAAGTTGAAGACTTTCACAAGCAATTCACCTCATGGAATCCACCTTCACATCCACATTGAGTAAATGTCGAGGACAAGTAAACCAAATCCTGCTTAAACCGGAATCCTAATTTCAGAACATCCGGAGAAACGAACATGTCGTTCAAGAGCTCCCACACTGATGGAAGATGAATCGAAGTCAAGTCAATAAGGAAAGCATCGGAGACATCATCATCCGTGGCTTGACTGAGTCGGCATGCGACTTGGAGGAGTGTGACGGCTGGGAACGAAGACGAATTGGAGCGTTGTGGCTTCCATTCGGCGTCTAAGGCGATGATTGTAGAACGAGTGAAACACCATTTCAGGTGAGTGAACTCGGGCGAGTCGGTGGATGAGACCAGATAGATCTTCAGATTGGCTTCCATTGTAACAAAGAAAAACAAAATTAATTGAAAATTACCATTAAAGTAAAGTCTTATGTCGGTTTGGTTCAGATATTTCGGATTTCACATTTTTGGTTCAAGTTTTTCAGATTTTGGATGACGTTTAAAATAGAACCGGATTTTATCGGGTCGGTTTGGTTCAGTTACAAAAATTTTAAATTTCTTTAGTGGATTATTTTTCTATATACTGAATGAATATATTAAAAACAATTTATAAATTTTGGTTGATTTAGTAATTTTAGTTCTATGAAATTTGAATGCGTTTTGAGTTTGGTTCGGTAATTTGGTATAAAGATTTCTTTATCGTTCTGGTTATTAAATATTATCAACTTCGGTTCGAGTTTAGATGGATGGATTTTTTGTCTTGAGTATCGATGAAATTTGGTTCGGTTTTTTCCCACCCTTACTCCTCAAAACCGGTTGGAGAAAACCAACTAAACCGGTCTGTAAATCGGAAGCCGTAACAGTGGCGCCAAAATTAAATTTCCCCGCGAAAATCCGGCGAATCGAGAGCGCGAACTCTTACTAGTCACCTCCGCTAAATCTCATTTTTATAATCTCTATCTCTCACTCTCTCTGGTAATCGAAGAGTGTGAAGATGGTGGCTGTGCGGAGAAGAAGAACCCAAGCGTCAAACCCTAGATCGGAACCTCCGAAATACATGGCGGATGATTCCGATTCAGATTGGGATACAGTCTGCGAAGAATGCAGCTCCGGGAAACAACCTGCGAAGCTTCTTCTTTGCGACAAATGCGATAAAGGGTTTCACCTTTTCTGTCTCAGACCAATCCTCGTTTCAGTTCCCAAAGGCTCTTGGTTTTGCCCTTCTTGTTCCAAACACCAGATCCCCAAATGTAAGCTTTTTTTCACATTTCTCTAATTCTTAAATCATCCTTCTTTGTTGAGAGCTGTAAATTGTATTTTCTGGGTTTTGTTATCTCTGTCTTTGATTTGATTTTGTGAATTTGAATTAAATTTATGACTAATAGATCGGATTTGCTATTATACTGTTGTTGAATGGTTCTAATCACTTGAAACTGTTTTGGGTTATGTGAATCCCATTTGATTTAGTGATTATTTATGTTGAATTAACGAAAAATTTTCTGAATCTGCAGCTTTCCCACTAGTTCAGACTAAAATCATAGATTTTTTCCGGATTAAGCGGTCTCCAGATTCATCTCAAATCTCAACTTCTTCAGGTAAATTACATTTTAATCTTTCAGATTAGAAGTCAAAATCTCCAGAAAATGTATATGTTGTGTTAGAAGATCTTTATCTAAAGAGTGAAGTGTTCGCAGATAGTATTGGGAAGAAACGGAAAAAGACAAGCTTGGTGATGTCAAAGAAGAAGAGGAAGCTTCTTCCATATAACCCTACTGATGATCCTCAAAGGAGACTCGAGCAAATGGCGTCTCTCGCTACTGCGTTGAGAGCTTCCAACACCAAGTTCAGTAATGAGCTAACTTATGTATCTGGAAAGGCCTCAAGATCTGCAAATCAAGCTGCTTTTGAGAAAGGAGGCATGCAGGTATCCACTTTTAAGTCGATATAAATTGATCTTGTTCTTCAGTCACATTATTCATTTGATAGGTTTGGTGATTAGTTTCCATTAACAGAACATTGATTCTTGGTCTTCTTGAAAGTGTTTGCATCCTCATTAAAATTGATTTTTGTATTCAATTTCATTCAGGTTCTATCTAAAGAAGGTGTGGAGACCTTAGCCTTGTGTAAGAATATGATGGACCGTGGTGAATGCCCGCCTCTTATGGTCGTCTTTGATCCTTATGAAGGGTACTTAACCTTCTTATTATCTTCTTTATTTTTTACATTTTAGAACCTAAAAGAGAGTAGGACAGGACAAGACATACATTCAACAATCTAGAATTATATTGAATCAGATGTTTTTATACCTGAACAGGTTTACAGTAGAGGCAGATAGGTTTATAAAAGACTGGACCATAATCACAGAGTACGTTGGAGATGTTGATTATCTGAGCAATAGAGAAGATGACTATGATGGAGACAGCATGATGACTCTACTTCATGCCTCTGATCCTTCGCAATGCCTCGTTATTTGCCCTGACAAACGCAGTAACATTGCCAGGTTCATCAGCGGCATCAATAATCACTCACCGTGAGTTTCTCATCCCTTCTATTTGGTTCATTGTCCATTCTCTGGTCACAACAACCTGAGCTCCTTGTTTTGATCCTGCTTCTGAATTAATTTGGTTTGATTAGACTGAACCTGTTTAATGTAGGTTCTAGAACAATCCACATATCAAATCTAAACCAGAACCAACCAAAAAATCTGACATCTGAACTGGAAGCATTCTACTATTGCTTGTACTCATTTGTGTCTGTTGACATTTGTGAAATTGCAGAGAAGGGAGGAAGAAGCAGAACCTGAAGTGTGTGAGGTTCAACATCAACGGAGAAGCTAGAGTTCTTCTCGTAGCTAATAGAGATATATCGAAAGGAGAGAGATTGTATTATGATTACAATGGATACGAACATGAATATCCAACTGAACATTTTGTATAACCCTAAAAAATACATAAGAAAATTCAAAGTAATTTATTAAACCTATTCAAGGTTGCTTGTTCAACAAGAATGGTATCTAGTGTCTTTCACAATGCTTTAACAACTGGGCTTTAGACCATGAAGCCAAGCCTTACATCAAGTTGGACTAAAATGTGAAGCCTTGTTGTTGTAATAATTCATGTTGTATTTGTAAAAAGGGAAAAAAAGTGAAGAAAATAAAGATTGTTGGTAAGGAAGGAAGAGAAAGGACAAAGAAGAAAATAGAGTAGGAATGATGAAAGGAGAGAGAGTAATAGAATGGTCCAAAGAGCTAAGACTAAAGAGTCTGACAGTACCATTCAAGCGACTGACTTTGAGAGTTAGCATCAAAACCCTTCCTTTCTGATTTCTGCAGATCACTGTGGAACCCATTCTCCCTTTTCGACCCCACACTTTCATTTTCTCATTTTTCTTACATTTTTCCAACAAATCTATTCAATCTTTATGATAAATTGATCATACATACCTAAGAGACAATAAATATCTTTGGCATTTATTTACAGGAACATTTTTGATATTTTCCAACAAAGAATTACGGAGTAACGATTTATTTCGGTTCTTAATAGTTATAGTGTACAAATCGGATAGATTAATGTACCAAAAATTGTAACTAAGTATCAATTTTTAACGTAGCAAACATACAAAATACATAGATCAAACCCGACTAATGCAAGGACAACTTCGTTAGATACACAAGAACAATGTCAATACAACCAAGCTTATAGATAGATATATATTGGATTCTTTAAACATATGCCTCAAAATAAGTTAATCGAGGACCAAACTTTGGTTGGTAGCATTATGACCTTATAAAGTTTGGATAGACATTTAGATACTTTAGAATCTCAAGAAAAATATTTCAAGAAAGACAATCAAGTTTCTCATTTAATTCTTAACATAAGACTAAAAATGTAGACGAATTCGAACACATTTTAACATCTATAAACATTGTGTGTCCAAGTAGCCATCAATGATATATAGTTCTATCCACCAAACTCATTTTGATAGATCATTATCAAAAAATTTGTCTACATCGAACAACCATTGTACATATAGAGTAATTTATATCACAACTTTTAATCCAACTTACAAATTTAATTTGGTGCCGTTCACATGTTATTTTGTTTTGGTGAGATCTGATTCTTTCAATTAAGTTCCACCGTAATTACTTTCAATCCTCTTTCTTTGGGTTAGATATCACTTTTATTACTACGTCCTTGATTAGGTATAATTAATTAATGGGGGGCCTGTTGAATGTACGTAAAAGAAAGGGTGGAATTTTAATGTTTATAAGAGTTTGGTACCTTTAACAGTAACAAACTAACAATAAAAGTGAAAACCATATTTGCATGCTTGGTCCCCGAGATAAAAATTATTATTATTTGCAAAAGCTACTTTAATTTTAACCCCCACCATTGTTTGTCTCCTATACTCTCCTTAATATTTGTTTGGCACTCGTAAACGAACGAGGACGCCATCACAAAATTTACAAATCGTAATTTTGTGAAAAGAAAAAAAAAACAAAATCATTACTACTTCTTTTTCCTTAACATCAAAGGGATGAATTTGTTTTTTTTTTTTTTGGAATAGTGTCAGTTCTTTATCACTGCAAGTAATTATTTATATTTGTAATTTTATGGAGCCCATAGAAAAGGAAAAAGAAAAAGGGTAAGAATAATTGAAGGCTTCTTATCAAATAAGTAAAAAATAATATCTAAAAGGCTTGTTTGTTGCCGAGTTTTATTGGATATAGTCCGTCACGTGATTTACGCCACTCTTTCTCTAATCGACGTGATATATCATGAGTACATACTAAATACTATCATTTCAATGTGGTTCTTTTTGTATACTAATTGTGAGCTATTTTCTTTCTTCTTTTCTTTGGCCAATGGGATCATTTCAGTTTTTTTCTTGTAACTAGAGCAAGAATTTTTATCTTAAATTTGGCCCCTAAATTATCTTTCATTTGTAGTGTTTTCCTTACACCTTCCTTTTGTTTGCAACGAACAAATCGAATTAAACTAATAGTAATAACTAAGAAAAAGTAGAACATTTTGTTCTTTATCACGAATAATACAACTGTACAACCAAAAGAAGTGAAGACAAATTGCCAACATTTGGTTTCAAATTGTAAAGTAAAGCGAGTAAATAGAATTTTGTCGTTAGGACTTAGGTTATCAAACTAACCAACTATTACCTATTTACCGACATCATTATTTCCTCTTGTTCCCTTAACAAAAAGCCAGATATCATTATCACATTGAAAACAATGTCTATCCGTGCGAATTTGATTATTAAATAATTAATGTCGGGCTGTCTTTTAATTAGGGTTATAATAGCTAATCAGTGTCTCCCCTCTTTGTCCCTACGTTAGGGTTTCTAATTGGGATCATAATCATTTCTTTCTTTAGAAAAGATAAAGCTTTGCTACATACGACACCACTTTTTTGGATGACTTAGCGATCCAATATATTGGACAAAACTTTAACCCTACAAGTCGATAACTCAGCAAAGATACAGAAACAACCTAATATGGGACAAACGACTAAACCGATTAATCGGCATTATTGTTTTCGCCAATAATCCAAATTAACATTTTATAATATTTCTAGTGCTTTACTAATTATTGTATTTTTTATTATTAAAAAGATAATGAGTTTGGCGGATGTATCCAAATTGTAATTTCTCAGGCTTATATATATACCACAAAAATATAAATGATGAATAATCATCAATATGCTTTTATTTTTAGTGAGTCATGTAAAATGGTACACATATTACTCAATAATTTATCCTTTTTACTATTTTTTGAAATTTCGTTTTGCTTTTAACTCACTCTCCTTTTGATTCTTTGTGTGTAATTGTCGTTGATTAAGGTTAAATGATGACAATAATGTTGGCACGGGTGGGAGCTGGTCCCATTTGGTTACCGACGTTTACTATTTCTCTACTTTTAATTAATCTTTAAACCGTTTGATCAAAGAGACTTGTATGAATTGATCTTTGAATTAAATCGCCAACGTTGGTTTGTAATCATATTTCAAAAAGCATTATAATTGTGTTTGAAATGTAGACATAGTTTAATGGATTTCGGCCAAATTGATAGGAAGCTTACTTAGAATAATTGAATATATTTGACACAATTGACAGTGGTTTTGACTTTTAAGACTAGAAACAAAAATTTGAGTTAGCCAGATGATTTTCTTAGGGAACCACTTTTCATAAAGTATCGGAACATTACTATGATCCTATATATATAAATCTAATTTTAATTTGTTTTTTCCCTCTTAAAGCATAACGTAACAGCTGACTTTTATGTTAATGTTATAAACAATTATACGTAAAGGTATGTACAATAGTTAACGAACTTCTGAATTTTTTTTCCTAGTAACTTTTTTCTACACATGCTTTAAGCCTTTAAGGCTTTAACTATAAGATGAAATTTTTTTTTTTAAAAAACTTTCAGTTCTACCATGTTTAATCATTTGTATATATATATATCGTGTTTTATTGTTTATTATCAATATTTACGAACATTTGTGATAAATTTAAGTCTATACATGCAGATAAATATTTGTATTTATATATATCTAGTTGGTAACAAGAAGCTGGGAAAAAATATGATGTTATTGCTAACGCGATCCAGTCTCATTGCTGCCTAAGAGTCTATAACTACTAGTAATAATGTTATCTATTTTTGTTACCGTAATTACCCAAACAAAAAATTAAAGAAAATAAAATAAAAATAAAAATTCTGGAGGAGTTGTGTCGGGCTCCATTGGAGACAAAAACTAATCTTACTAATATTAGTAAAATGGACAAATCTTGTGAGCTCATCTTGCATCAATTAATAATTGGTTCTGTTTCGCTCCAAATGCTCATATTTGTCTTTTACCTAATCTGTGTAAAATATAACACACACGCAACCAATAAATTAATAATTCTAGACATAAAATAATCAGTTCAAGTTGTAATATTCAAAGACTTTAGAACCAGTAATTATAGTAAGAAGAATTTGCTTGGCTTAAAAAAATTACTTTATAAAAAGACGAATCCGAGGCTGTTATATGCATGCATGTGTCATAGGATTAACATACAATCTTGAATTAAGCTAGGGTACATTCCTATGTTTGTAGGCACAAAGTGATTCGAATCTTTAACAAATAAACAAAAAAGGAGAAAAAAAAAAAGTAAATTCCAATCCAACAACTTGTTTGTAGATTATTGATAATTATATAATAAAATATGGTAAAATCAAAAAACGTTTTTCTGAAATTTCATTATTTATAGTAAAACATATTAATAAATTCCGTGGGAAAATTAATTCATAAGAAAAGTGGTTTCCTATGAAAATTATTTGGTTAACTCAAGTTTTTGTTTTTAGTCTTAACGTTTCTTATGGAAAAGAGATTCTATATCACTCGCTCTTATTACAGTTTTGTGGTTTCAATTAAGCAAAATTAAATTCATTACCGACAAAGGACATCTGATTCCCCTCATCACCTCCACGATCATATCCTACTATATATCCTTTATGATTCTTATGTTATCTCTTTAATTAGCGTGTGTATCAACTTGATTAAGTACACTAAATTTCATTATTCGCGTATATATATTCATTTATATACAAGAAATTGTTTGTCTGTATGGAAACAAAGTTTTTTTCTTTCTTTTTATGGTAACAAAGTTGATCGGAATCTAAATTTAGTAAGCACTTTTGATTTAATTCTGTCTTGTGTTTTTTTTTTTCTGATTTTTCTCATTAAATTATATAAGCTTGGAAAAAACGCATTACTCTTGTTGTTGTTTGTTTTTTTTGTTAAATATATAAGCTTGGAAAAAACATATTATAAATAAATCGTATATGCAAGCATGAAGCACCTAACCCACCATGCTTACTTTTCCTATTAAACTTCTTTTTTGGTTTTTACTCTTAAACCTTAGATGTTTGCTTGACCGTGCACAAATACTCATTAACGTAAAACAATATTTTCTTTTCTAAAACTAAACGATCGTAAATACAGAGTGTAGATTCTAATATCAGATATTATTCTCTCTTAAGATCTTGAATTAGAAAATACATCATTTATCTCGATAATTAACTAAATACCAATATTTAAAACAAAATTTCAAATCGTACTAATCATATAATAATATGCAGTATTGAAGATATATATCTCTTGCTGGTATGATAATACTTTCAATCTTTCGGTACTTATAATAATGTCCAGTTGTTAGTATTTCAAAATTCCATTTAAGACTTTGGAATAATACATGCATGTCGGCATATCAACATCTCTCTCTATCTAAATGTTTGTTTAGTCCAGTGTTAAGTTTAGCTTATAGCTCCTCTAAGACATTACTATCGTTTGACAAGTGTGTGCTATATGCAATTGATAACAAAAAGGTTACTAGAGTGATTTATAAGATTACTTGATTAAATAATACCTACATTTATTTATATCTTTTAACAAACAAAAAAAACCTACATTTATTTTTGAAATTTGGAAACTACACTATTCATCGGTCACTACTGCTACATAAACAAGTTAATGTTTTTTTGATTCTCTAGGTGGATTGTTTTTCGAGTGTATGGTAATCTGTGGGCAGTTTAGGGTTTTGCTCGTGAAAAATTATTGCAAGATGAAATCATCCATGTGAGCAATGAAGCATCCATGTGAGCAATGAAGATGGGAAAGAGAGTTGGTTAGAGAGATTATTACCAATCCTTTTGTGGAGCTTGCTAACGTATTGAAGCCTGATACAAACCAAACTGGAGAAATATATTGTGTGGTTCTGTCAAAAGTTTTCTTTTACTATAGTTCTCTGTAAATTTGTGCAGTGTCTCGTTAACTCTAAATTGATTCTAATGAAAATCGTAACATTATGTATCAGAGCTTAACTTTTTAAAAAAAAAATTTCCTATCAGAGTATCAAATTCCATCATCCTTTTCTATTTATTGTGATGCCTAAGTTGATTTGGTCGCCAAATTCAATTTTCAGCTAGCACATTAGAATGAGAGATCTATAAATAAAAACACTTAAGACAATTTTTAATTAGTTTTTCCATTTAACGCCATTTAAAGTCTATTTTACAAACGAACACATTACATGGTGTCTTAAAATGATGTTTCTTTATGTCAACAATTACATTTTTTGAATTTTGACAAATACTAACAAGTTGTATAACCTTAAATCGAAAATGGTGTTATAAATAAGAAAACTACAAAACTTTAGCAAAATATTTTTAAATTCAAAGCTGTACATTTTGAAATAATGACAATGATAAATTTACCAATAGCATTGCCAGCTAATTTTCAACTACTCTAGTCTCTAGTGGTTTTAAAAATTTAAACTAGTTCAATCTAACTATTTTAAAGTTTTAACATTCTAATGGTATCTCTAACTCTCTAAGTAATCTACTTACATAATTATGCTAACGTTGATTTTTCTCTCGAATAAACGTTTGAAGGTTACTAATTTGGGTAACTTTTCTTAATAAAAAAGTAAACAAATTCATTATAATATTGAATTCAACAGTCTCGTGTCTAATATGGTTGTTTCTTGTTTGACTAAAGATAGTAGTAGTCTCTTAAACTATTCCACATTTCCGTCTTTGTTTGTATTTTTGTATTAGGAAAAATAATAACAGATAGATGATTTAGTTGAACCAAAAACAAAAAGGTCAGAAGAGTAGAATTAAATATAATTAAAAATGACGGTAGAGAAGGATAAAATTAGAAGAAAAAAAAAAAAGACGATAATATAATTAATGTGTCCGCACATATTAATAAGAGAAATAAATGTCCTCCCAAATCAGATTCGGACAATCTTCCAAACTACTGTATAATAATTTTCCTTCTTCTTCGTCTGTGCCACAGATTCTCTCTCTCTCTCTCTCTTTCCTTCAATCTACGCTTCTTCAATTTTTATTTTTCTGACAAAAAAGTAAAAAAATTTGTTTATTCCAAAATCTGAAAAAGACCAGAAAGAATTAAAAAAAAAGAGAGAGTGAAAAAAGAAGAACAAGTTCTAGATGTTGTTGTCTCATGGGTTCTTCTTCTTGTTCTTCGTTTCCTGAGCTCTTCTCCAACATAAAAAATCCACACATGTAAGGAAAATCACCAAATTTTAAAATCATTATTATTAAAAAAAAAAAACTTTATTCATCTCGAAATCTGCATGTGTTGTTAGATTAATAGGTTTATAAATTTCTGAATTTTTTGATAAAGCTTTCGTTTTTTTTGCTTTTTAATGGCTTCAATTTTAGAAAAAAAAAAAAAAAACTCAATTTTCGATCCAGATTTCGTTTTTTAATTCTCGATTCTTTAACATTTTGATCGGGATCTATGTTGTTCGGTTGATTCTAGGTATATATGTATTTTTTTTGTTTTCCATTTATCAATGTTCTTCTTATCTTCTTCCTCTGATTATTTTACTATTTAAATTTTTTTAATTTTTCTTTGGTTGCTTATTCTCCAGGCAGCTTTAAAGAATTTGAGACTTTTAAGGAGAAATGGAATCGCTAATTGAAGAAGAAGAATTTCGATTTTTCGATGCACAAGAAGAAATCGCATCATGTTCAAGTACTACAAGTCCTTGTAGAATCGAGTACGATGAATCTCCATCGTCGATTTCTTGTGAATTTCAGTACGATGTTTGGATCAAAAGTCCAGGAAACGCCGAGGAGCGTCGAGAGAAGTTCTTGAACTGGATGGGAGTAACTAGAACTCATCACGAGGAGGAGACAGTGAAATCAGGTAATGTGGATCATCGTTTCTCAAGCTCTGTTAAAGAATCAGCGGTTTTGATGAGTTCGAGATCTGAAGATGTGTTTAGCTCTTGTCGTTGTGATTCTGCTGTGTTTAGTTCGAGTGAGAATGTAGATAGAGTTGTGAAGGAGAGTTTGTGTAAAGAGGAAGAAGTAGATAGTGGAATGGTTTTGAGGGATTTGGGTTTTGATGATGATGATATTAGCTCTAGTCTCTGTTCTGGTTCATCGCCTGTATCGGGTTTAAGGGATGGGATTGTGAAGGAAAATGGTGAAGTGATTGAACCTAAGTTGTTACCAGACTTGATGGTTTCGTCTGAGGCGGCTGCAGAGCAACGGGATGTAGGTGGGATTATGAAGAGGGTTAAGGAGAAATGGTTGAGCCGGTTGTACAAAGTGCGGAATAAGCAAAGAGGAGGAGATGATAATGGTGGTGAAGTTGCGGTTTACGGGGGTAGGATTGAGAGAGTTAAGGTGAAAGAGTATAAAAAAGAGGCTAAGGAGCTTTCTGCTCTTTTTAAAGGTCAAGAGATACAAGCTCATGAAGGAGCGATTCTCGCTATGAAATTTAGTCCTGATGGGAGGTATCTTGCGAGTGCTGGTGAAGATGGGGTTTTGCGGGTTTGGAGTGTTGTTGAAGACGAAAGATGTGAAGAACATGACGTTCCCAAGATTGATCCTTCTTGTATATACTTTGAAGTGAGCAAACTCTCTGAGTTGAGACCTGTGGCTGTAGAAAAGGAGGGCATTACTGGTTCATTGATGAGTCCAAGGAAGACAACAGAGTCCGCTTGTGTTATTATTCCCCCAAAGATTTTCCGAGTTCTTGATAAACCACTTCACGAATTTCTCGGTCACAGTGGTGATATCCTTGACATCTCATGGTCCAAGAACAATGTGAGTTTGCTTTCTTGAATCTCCCTTTATTTTTACATTAATGCTTAGTACCGAAGTCTAGGTTGGCCTCCTCATGAATTGTCTGACTTCTCGTCTTAAACTTGATTCAAGAACCATAAAGAACTGCTTTCTTGGACTACCTAGACACCCTTTAATGCGTTTTTCGTATGTTTTGAGATCTGTAACACATAAGAACGTAGATTCAGTCCCTGTATGTGTAATCTTGAACAGAAAACTAGACCCGAGTTGCTCATTCTGTGATATTGGTGGCAGCGTCTGTTGTCAGCTTCAGTAGACAATAGTGTTCGGCTTTGGCAGATTGGCCGTGAGGACTGTCTTGGAATCTTCTCTCACAGTAACTACGGTAATATTCTTCTCCGTCTGTACAATGGCTTTGTTGTGTATTGTTTTATTTTCCTCCCTTTTATTTTATTTGCATTTTTGCAGTTACATCTGTTCAGTTCAACCCAGTTGATGATGATCACTTCCTCAGTGGTTCAATAGATGGAAAAGTTCGTATTTGGTCAGCTTCTCAGTGCCAAGTTGTAGATTGGGCGGACGCTAGAGGCATTGTAACCGCAGTTTGTTATCGCCCAGACGGACAGGTCTGACTCGGAACCAGAATTCCTTCTTTTATTGATTCGACTCAGATTTCTTTTCTAAAACAAGAATACTTTATCTGTTTCAGGGAGTGATTATCGGAACTTTGACTAGCGATTGTCGGTTCTACAATGTATCAGGTAATGCTCATAAATTACACACATACCTGTCTTAGAAACCTGATTTCTTACATTGTTATCTCTCTTTCTGGTTCAGGCCACTGCCTTCAGCTAGATGGTCATATATGTCTGCATAACAAAAAGAAATCGTCAAATAAACGAATAATCGGCTTTCAGGTACATATTACTTCTCAAATCACATGAATTTTTCACCCAAGATTGAATATATTCTCATAATGCTCAGCTAGTTTCTTCCGCAGTTTGATTCCACGGACCCAAGCAGAGTCATGGTAGCGTCCGCAGATTCACAAGTCAGGATCATTAGCGGTCGCAACGTTGTCCACAAGTACAAAGGTAAATAATGCTTCTAAAGACATACCACATATACATTAGTCGAATAAAATAGCAAATTCTGAAATGTGTTTTATCTTGTAGGATCTCGAAATGCCGGAAATCAAATATCGGCATCTTTTACAGCGGACGGGAAGCATATAGTATCCGCGTGTGATGACTCCTCCGTGTACGTCTGGAATTGCGTTGGAAACGATCCTGAACAGCCGTCTACTGGTTTCTTCTCCTACACCAAACAAGTTAAGATCCGATCATTCGAAAAATTCTCTGCAGATGTCTCAGTCGCTATCCCGTGGTGCGGATTCGCGCCTGTAATCTCGGGCGGATCCGAGCTATCGCCGTCACTCTTCTCATTGGGGCGTGAGTACGTTCTTGATTCTCCCAAGGGATCTGCAACTTGGCCGGAAGAGAAGCTAGCAAGCTCGTTTTCGCCCGTGAAGGCGATCCGTAGATCCCATTACAAATTCCTCCGATCGTCGTGCCGGAGAACGTCAGAGTCATCTCATCTCTGGGGATTGGTTATAGTCACCGGCGGGTGGGATGGACGAATCAGATTGTTTCACAACTATGGTTTGCCTGTTCCCGTTTGAAATCCAACGGCTACGAAACGCTCCTTCTCAAACGTCGCCGTACAAACTCGGCATCCACGTGTCCTATAGTGTTTTCGACAAGTAGTGGAGTTCTGTACGGTCCTAAGCTTGGGCCTAACACGTTGGCCCGCTTTTTGACCCGGTTGTTTGTAGCTGAGTCTCACCAGGTTCGGACCTGCCCGGAGCTGAAGGTTCGGAGTTGCTTAAGTGGTAGGGAAACGAAAAAAAAGAAGGGTAAACTCAGATTTTTGCCTTTTTAAATCGTAAAAATTATTAGTATTATAATTTTTTTATTAGTATTATAACTATACTTTGTCTTTTTTTTTTTTTTTGTAAGTAATAATATATAGGGAAATGTAACTGAGTGCCCTTTTTTTTTCGTGTAAATACCATGGTTTTCTCTCCATTATATTATAATATTTTTGGTACATATAATAGATTGGTATTAGAAAACCTTGAATCATGTTTTGAATCTCCCATACATGGCGTTATGAACAAAAAATACATTCATACAAATTTCAGTTTGCTGAGTATATTCTTGTGATCGTTAAATTTTATCAGTATTTGTCTTTAAAAAAACTCCAATTTAAGTCTTTCACGACCAGTAAGTATGCTATGCTTATGCATGACTCTTTCTTTAAGATTTCTTTCTATGATGGTTTTGTTGCTATTGTAGTAAGCAAGAAACTTGAATAGTTCGTTTCTTCCATTCAAAGAAATTATTCTTCTTCTCTATATTATAGATTATGAAATAAGAAGAGGGTCAAGTATTATTAGCTTATAAACTTATAGTGCTGAATATCACCGCGGATTATACTTTACTTTTCTAACTATCCTTTTAGATTATCGGCTTCTAGACTTATAGGGGTGATACTTGGTCTTACAAAAAAACATTAAGAAAAGTTAATTTGTAGCCCAAAAGAACTGTAAACCTGTCGACAAAGATAATAATAATAATAATGTAAATTATCTTTGCTGTCGATGACTGACTCGATTCGACCTCTGACGACGATCTCCCAAAGACAAAGCAAAGCATAGTTCGGTGAGCACAAACATACATATCTACATAAAATCCCAAACTCTTGGAACATTATCCTTCTTTGTCCATTTTGGCTTTTGATCCTTATAAACTTAAAACATGAATCATCTTCTACTATTTTTCTCCTTTTCCTCGTTTACTTCTTATATTAGTATGTTTACTATGCTTGGAGTTCTTATAATCTTTTCGACAGGTATTATTATTTATTTTTTTCATTTTTTCCAATAATTTATTAGAGTTACAATTTAAATTTCTTTCTTCGCATTCTTCTCCGTTTTTCTTGTATTAAACAAACCAAATAGCGTTACACACATTGTCCAAATGAAATGATTGTATAAATAGAGGAATAAAGGTGTTCACAATACCATATTCCTATTAAAATTAGCTATATTATGATGAAAACACGAAACAAAATTCTCTTATCCGCTGAAAGAAAAATTGAATTGTTGACAAATTTAAAAGAAATTGCTGCTCTTCCACTATATTCAAAAGGAATGAGTGAAACAAAAAAATCATTTATCTATCATATCATCTTCATTCTATTTATCTTTATCCCACTATTTCTTCTAATGCTTCCATTTGGACACACATTAAAATTTGAAAGGGTTTATATCAGCTTTTGTTGTAGTGAACGAAATCTATTATTATCTTGTATTATCCAATCACATCTTCTTAAGGTAGTATATACAGTATATGTTAACATTTGAATAAACGGTTATTTTGGTCATGATCAGGAGCTGAAGCGAGCATTGGTGTGAACTACGGCACACTCGCTGACAACCTCCCTCCGCCGCATCAAGTAGCGGAGTTCCTCCTCCATTCCACCGTCATTAACCGCATCCGCCTCTTCGACACCGATCCTCAAATCCTCCAAGCCTTCGCTCACACCGATATCGCCGTCACCGTAACCGTCGCCAACGACCAAATCCCACACTTAACCAACCTCTCCTCCGCCAAACAATGGATCACCGATCACATCCAACCTCACTTCCCATCCACCAACATTATCCGAATCCTCGTCGGAAACGAAGTCATCTCCACCGCCAATCACCTCCTCATCAGAACTCTAGTCCCGGCGATGCAATCCTTACACACCGCCTTAGTCTCCGTCTCTCTCCACCATCGAATCCAAATCTCAACGCCACATTCTTTAGGAATCCTCTCTAGTTCAACCCCACCGTCTTCCGCTCAGTTCCGGCGAGGCTACGATACTCATGTCCTCAAGCCTCTCCTTAGCTTCCTCCGTACTACTTCTTCACCGTTCGTTGTGAATCCTTATCCGTTTTTTGGTTACTCAATCAATACTCTCGATTTCGCTCTCTTTAGACCTAATCATGGCTTACTCGATCAACACACGAAGCTTCTTTATACAAATATGCTCGATGCTCAGCTTGATTCGGTTTACTCCGCCATGGATAAGTTAGGGTTTTCAGATGTTGAGATCGTGATTGGCGAGATTGGATGGCCGTCGGAGGGAGATAGAGATCAAATCGGCGTTGATGTTTCCACGGCAGCTGAGTTTAACAAGAATCTGGTGGATCGTGTAAATTCCGGTACCGGAACTCCATTGATGCCAAATCGGACTTTCGAAACTTACATTTTCGCGCTCTTTAATGAAAATCTCAAATCAGGACCGACGAGCGAGCGTAACTTTGGAATCTTCCGATCTGATTTGACTCCGATCTACGACATCGGAATCCTCCGGCCAACGGTAATCGCCGGCATATTTTCGAAACTGTTATGTGTTTCATAGATTTACGAATTTGTTTTTTGGAATTGACAGTTTCGATCATCGAATCCGGAGAACAGTCCGAGATCGCCGACTCGAGGATCGCCGGAGAAGCGGTGGTGCGTTGCAAAGTCCGGTGCTGAGACGGTGGATTTACAAAGGAACATAGACTACGTATGTGGGCTGGGTTTGGACTGTAGGCCTATTAATGAAGGTGGGCTTTGTTTCTTGCCGAACACAGTGAAAGCCCATTCAGAGTACGCCATGAACTTGTATTACCAAACTTTGGGGAAACACGAGTTCAATTGCCATTTCGACAACACTGGAGAGATAACTACGATGAATCCCAGTATGTTTCATTTGCTAAAATATAATTTAAGAAATTAACTTAATATTTTATAATGATTTTTTTCTTTTAACTTCATTTCTGCAGGCTATGGAAATTGTGAATATCAGGCTTAGAAGTTACATTCATATGAAAACGTACAAGTGTTGTTTTTTTTTTTTGGTACGAAATTGATCAACTCAACTTGCAGAGTGTATGAGAGTTATAATTGTAATTTATAGTGTGTTTAAATGACACTAAGTAGAGAAAAATAGTTAATGTGCAATTTATATGATTTCGGTTACAATCTTATTATATAAAGTTGGTTTTCGAAGTTAGTAACTCACGGGATCGCGACACGTATCATATCTAACGGTTATAGACTTTGAAACGTGTCAAAAATATTTGTTTTTAACAATTTTAAATATGTAAAAAGATAATTATGAGAAAATATTAAAATTTAAAAATGTAAAAAAGATAATGTTAAGAAAATTCTAAATTAAATAATTTTAAAAGTATAAAAAGATAATGTTAAGAAATTTTTAAAATTTAATTATTTTAAAAAGTCTAAGAAGATAATTATAATTTCAAACTACTAATTATAAAAGAAAAAGGATTACATAAATTAAGAAATTTAACTATTTCGCGTCGACAAATATTACTGTTCCTTCATCTTTTGTGGGGGTGCAAACATGAAAGCTACTTTGAAGGTTTAAAATATTAGTAAAATCACTTTGGTGGTTTATAGTGTTAGTGAAATTCTCTCGAGGTTTAAAGTGCTACCCATTGATACTTTGATGGTTAAAAATGTGATTTTCCCTAAAAAAAACTAAAATTTTCACCGTCTCTCAGTTTCTTATATATATACCTTGATAGGTTGTCGTATGAGCTCATATGGATTTATTGTGTTTTATTATTGTTGTAAATTTGGAAGATGTGGAACAAACCATATGTATCGATGCATGAAGATTTCGGTGATTTTTCAACTAATTGTTCTAGAAGCTATTATTGTATGATAAGGTAAGTTTTGATCAAAACCTAATTATTTTGGTATTGATTTATATGTTTCAATAATTGGTGTCGAACTATTTTGTTAACGTTTAGTAGGTGGATATCCTATGATTTTTTTCAATGGATGAATAAGTGAATTTCTTTCTAATGTATAATATGTTTTACTTTTGATTTGATTATTTAGGATTAGTGTACTAATATTTTTGTGGATGCGAGGATTTAGAGACGTTTGATATGACTATTGTGTTATAATAGAGGTTTTGATATAAATGTGATAATTTCGTATGCTTCTACACGTTTTGATAAGTTACAAATTCTTTTGCTAACTTTCAGGAGGTTGATGCGTAAAGATTGATTTCACTCGATGAAGATATAAAATTTTAAAACATGATTGATTATAAAAAAAACTATATAATTAAAATATATTAAAATAATTAATAAACAAAGAGAAAATTTTAATTAAGTTATTTATAAATATTTTACAGAATATCTAATTTTGTTTTTTTATACGGGTTATAAAAATTTTAGTTATAAAATCACGTACATGGGCATTAATTTTTTTTTTTCTTACACGGATTATAAATTTTTTATTTTAAACCCGCGTATACGCGGATCCTAAATCTAGTTTAATATTAAAGTATGGATTAATGTATTTAATTAAATAGGTTGTATTTGTGGTTTAATTGAAAACAATATTATATTTTTTGATGGAGAAAAAATAGTTAATGCATAATCTATATGATTTCGGTTTTAATGTGTTGTATTTGTAATTTCACTAGAGATAGATATAATATTTTTTATTTATTAAAAATACAATAAATAGAGAACGAAACTTTACTTTGATATATAATTTTATAACTATTACAAAATTAATTGAATTTGGTTTTCAAGTTAATTTTTTTAAATACTACACTGAATTTGGGTCTACTTAAAAAAAAACATATGTCAAAAGAAGAAACTTTACATTACTAAAAACCGTGAAGAACTAAATTTCATTTTTTTGTTGTCATTTGGATAAAGTTCATTAAAATTTTTAAAATATATTATTAAATTTGTCATTTTTCTACTCCCTTCTTTTTAATGCTTCTAAATTTAATCATTCAATACCTCCTTTTAAATTGAAACATATGGACTTTCTGAAAGAGAAAGAAAGAATAATGGTAATATTAACTAAATTATTGAGGATATACAGTACGTTCGTATTCGTTTTTGCTTTGACTATATAATCTTAATCTAGTAATAGGAAATTCCTTCCGGATTCAGCTTTCTTAAATATTCAAACTAATTGAAACTTTAGTCAGTGTTGAATGCGTTACCTTCATAATTACGATTGACTATATATACATGTGTCTACATACGCATGTACGTATATCTAAAGTCAGAGAAGTTACAAAAATCAATTCACATATCACTAAAAGATGAAGCTGATAATCCTAGTATCCTTCTTGCTCGTTCTCCCAATGTTTTCTTCAGGTACAGATTCAACACTTAGTTAAGTAGCTTTAATATGTAACTGTGGCTTTAAAACCATATGTTATATATATTTTTAATGGGCGATTATGTATAAGAGTCAGAAATAGCAAAAGTAAATGGTAACAAAACAGTAAATTTTGTGTGTAATTTGAACAAAAAAACATGATATCAATAACATGTACTCATCAGATAAGATAACACTAATATATTGAAACTAATTCTGTGTAACTGGATAAACAACACTGAAAATTCTTGATATTATTATATTATTGATGATATAAAATTATAAATATATGCTTCATATTTTGTTAGGGATCGTTGAGACTTTGCATCTTGACAACGTCCACCACGAGGTATTAACAACCACTAAAAGTGTCATCTATTGATTACAAATATGCATCGAAACTAAAAATATAGTCTAATTTAATTTGTTGATTTAAAAGGTTAAAGAGGTGGTGATGAATAGAGGAAGGATCGATCTGGAGATGGACTATATGGGACCGCGTCTAAGGCCCCCCAGCCCATCGGACCCATCCAACCCCCCAAGAGCACCAGTACGTGCCTGATAGTGTTGTCCTTTTTTTTTAATATAGAGAGGATATTAAAAACAATGAGTTTGATTTTAAAAGGTCGATGTGGATGAGACAAAGGAAACAAAGGTGTACATCAAAGACGACTATGGGGATTTGCTCCAGTTCCAGTCGTACCACGTCCGAGGCCATATGTACCTCCTCCTCCTCCTCCTCGTCCATAAATCACTAGACCATTAACTTTAATAAACAGTTCTTGTCATTAGACATTCGTCTTAATCATCAATGTGGTAATACTAAATAAATAAAATGAAAATTGGCAGAAACCATCAAATGTTTTTGTCTACAAACTTACTTCTATTATGCTCGAGGGGTTAACAGAAAAAACATGAAAACATTAAAAGTACATATTTAAAAGAAAATCTGAAAGTATCCAAATATCAACCTTTAGAAATAATATTTATTCTAAAGCACTTTGATTTGGTTTGGTTTGGTAATACAAAAACAATGCTGTGAAATACATTGAGACTCTTGTTATAATATCTCAAGTGTAATACTCCAACAAATAGCCAGGACCGGGTTTGTAAGGATCAACTTCTACATAAGCTTCAGGACGATCAAACCCGAGATCGTTCACACGGTTGCTCAGAACATGAAAGATGGCTTTTTTGGTACCTCCGTATTCGTCTCTGTTTTTCTCCACGTACTCTGTTGCTTCAGCTGCAACACTATTGACAAACTCAAACCGATTGTCTTCCCTCAAAAGCAGCTGCTCTATGTCCATTGTCATTACCTTCCCAACTTCTCTTATCTTCCTCACTTGTTCTTCCACAAATGGAACTCTTTGCATTTTGTAACGCAACATGTCATCCTTCTTCGTCTACAGACAAAACAGAACAACGACATAGAGAGTTTAAAAAGTAATTAAATTGCAAACCTACACACTTGTTTGATCTCTGACTTTAATTTATGGGATTGGACAATGTATCTTTTTGATTCACTTGGTCAATGAAAAAGAAAATGTTTGAGAAACTAAGAATCTAGACAATGGACGGAGAAACCAAGAATTGTTCTGGCTTGAGTACTAATGAATGCTCAAAACCTCATGAACCTGACACGATCAAACTACAGAAACTGATAGTTTACAAGATATACTCTAAGCACCAAGATCCTAAAACAATGTGTAACTCCTTCTACCACCTAAAAATCCCAAGAACTCAGATAAAACAATCTCCATCTCCTTGTGTGGATCATATAGATTACTATGAACATGGTTACTTTACTAAGTAAAGACTAAAACTAGTCATAGTATCATCTACAGTATCACATAAATGAGCTAAGTTCAACTCCTACACTCATAAGCAGTGTGTTAAAGCTAATTTGGAATCAAGACCAATGCTTTCTCCTGTGATCCTAAAATTGCAGATATTTAGCAAAATGTCTCCAAGAAAAGATAAAACCTATTTTTGATTTCTGATTCCAATTTTGCCATAACATCATGGAACTGGAAGCTGACCAAAATCTCAACTAATTTCAGAACTCTTCTTACCAATGTTCTCCTCCGCCAAATACGGCGTCCATTATCATCTCTCTGAATCCCACAAGAAATCTGAAAATTTCAACCACATTCATTCAAATTCTTCAGAGAAAAAAAACTCGCAAATTCGTATAGATTCCAATTATACAAAACCTGAGAATGAAATGTGCAGCGCAAGTTCCCGCTTCTTGTATCAGCAATCTAAATACACAAAATATCGAATATGAGCAATTGCATCGAGATCGAAGGATGCTATGTTTTTAGATATTAGAGAAGAAACGGAGAAAAGGATTTACAGGCAAAATCGAAGACGCTGAAGAACAGGTGAAAGAAGCCATGGTTACACTGTTCAGTAAACAGATAGAACCGGAATCTATTTTATACGTAGCCTCTCCGGTTCGGTTTAATGGTTTATCTTTGGTCGGTTCTTATTTGGACAAATCAATCCTAACCTAACCGGACATTAATTCCTTTGTCTTTTCATGTGGAATGTGTATTTTCTTTGTAAATTTTCAGATAAAATTAAAAATTCAAGTTATACACAAAACTTTACCACCAAACCAAAATGATATTTGAAAAAATAGTGTGTAAAAAAATTCGTGTAATTTGAAAAGATATTTGGTATATTTTTATAAAATTTTTCCATTTTTTTATAATATTAAAAAATAAGTACATTAAAGAGAATATTCAAAATTAATAAATTATGTATAAAATGTGTTTGAAAAGGTCGAACATTAATCTTTAGTAAAAAAATATAATAGTAGTTAGTGGGAACCCTCTATTGTGAAGCTCTCTATACATAGACATTACAAGACGGAACAACGCCATAGTTTGATGAGCAAATAAACTCTATCGATCACCGAATTAAAAAATGGTATCTAGGAATAATCTCTTAATATGTTGTATTCTTCTAGCTATAATCATGATCGGGCAGGCTCAAACCAACCGGAAACTTCTTGATGACACTCATGACGATAATGCACCGTCCTCTTATTTTCCATCGATGGAATCTCGTCAAGCTTCTTCTCACCGTTCACTTGGTGCAGAACATTACGAGAGATCACCGCCTCCACCACCACCAAAACAATCTTCAGAAGTCAAACCTCAAGCGACCGGTACTAACTAGACTATTGAGTGACGAGCATCGGTAATGGAGAAGACTCGTAAGTTGGTGTCATGTTTGGAAAGAGCATATATGTTCTGATGTTGTTTTTATATTTTTAAGAGCTACGCAATGTTTTTCGCATTCTTGGTGACATTAATCAATGCTATTAATTTAATACAGCACAAACGTCTGTGATATATACTATCTTTTCGAATAGGCTGAATCACTAATTGAACAACTACCGTTGATAAAAAGCACCAGGAGGATAATCTCATCAACGTTATTAATCAAATTTTAAAGTGAATAAAAGCTAAAGTTTGAAAGAAAAAAAAAATTGACGCAAATATTTATTAAAAAATTTCGATAGTAACTGACAAATCCTCCCTAAGTAACCAAAACCGGAGATTTAAATTCCGTTGTCTAACCCGTAAGGCCATAATAAAGGCAAAATTGTTTACGTAATTTGGGATAACTAACCAAAAGTAATCAAACCCTTCACATTTTTCTCGGTTTGGTTTGATCTAACATTGTCTGAATCGACTTTTCTTCTCTGGTTTTCTGGAATAGTTTCATCCTATATTGCATGCTGAGTATGTTTTTTCGGGTGCTTCGAAACGGTCAACAAATAAATGACATATGGATGCCTCATTAGCACATAGAGAAAGACATAAAATGCATTACATAAGTTTTTGGCTATACATCTTTCCAAAAGTCTCCAATTATTAGCCAAAAATAAAAATAAATTAATGTAGTGTTTTACAAACCGTAACTAGCCAAACTTTCACAATTTTTTTCGATTTGGTTTTTGACGATTTGGTTTAATCTTAAGTTATCTTTTCTTTTTTGACACCAATCTAAAGTTATGTAAGTTGTATTTCGTTCGTTGCTTTCTCTTGTACATTTTCAATACGCTTGTAAGAAATATTTCATTCACATTTTAACAGCCAGTACGGTATAGTTATACACAAAATCACAGAACCATGGACGAATTCGTAACAAAAACATATATATTGAATTATTGACATTACGTAACACAAAAATGCAATTAAAATTGGAATGTAATTTCCGGTTTACCAGTCGACATACAAAAACCAGCTTTCGGTTTCAATATTCGTCCAAGTAAGTGTAGAGCGTATCGTCCTTCTTGGTTTTGCGTCGGCTAAGCAACGCCTTAAGCAGCCGTTTGCTCTTGCTCGGTTGTTGTTGTTGCTCTGGTTCTTTCTGGGCTTCTTTTTCAAACGCAACCCGAACCGAAGCCGATCTTCTCGGTTCTGATGGATACTGAACCGAAAAATATCAAGAATCAAAATGGGTAAAGTAACCGATAAAGATAGAGCCAAAAAGTTAGTGCTTGAAATGTAACTGAAGCTTACCCGTTTAGGAGTTGGAGTTACTGCTCTACTCTTGCTCGGGGTCGTTGGTCGGCTGATTGATGATGGTCGGATAGCAACTGAACCAGATCTTAGAAGCGGAAACCGATGTGGTGATACTGCTCGTTTATCTGGTTACCAAACACACAATCAAATGTTTTGTATTCCCATTAAGCTCAAAACAGCGTTTCAAGCTAAAGCTGTTTTTTACCTTGTTCTTTCTTCGGTGCCGTGGCAATAGACGAGAACGAAAAGGTTGCTGAACGTTGAGGTTTTCGTGAAGACGGGGCCTGAAGGATCGGTTTTTCTGCAAAAAGCAATAAACCAACAACACTTCAAAGTTTAAAACTATTCCAGTCAGTTAACAAGAGAACTCACTATGAATACCGAATACGGGAGTTTACCTAACGGGTGGTGGAGGCGTTTCCCGAATTGTAGCACGGACAGCTTTAGGAAACAAGAAACAAATCAAATCAAGAATCAGGTTTGGAACAAATCTTTAATCTTGAACTTGTACATGTAATGGAAATTTATACCACTTCTGAATTGGTTCAACTCCTCTTCTCCATCAAAACTACTTTCAACATTCTTTAGCTTTGCGAGGTTGCCACCCCTCTTGATTTCGCCCGCTGATAGAGAATTTTGATTTTGTGTAGTGAGTCTCGAAACCAACAAATACGAGAACGAAAGTTTGCAGAAACACAGAGGGAGATAAAGGGAGAAACTTACAAGGCAAGATGTATCGCTTGTGGAACTTTGGAGTGTCGATCACAAGTGATTGCTGGCGAACGGCCTTCATGATCCATATACTCTTGGCACATACGTAGCCTCTATACATATATAAGAAAACTCAGTAATCCAACCACGAAATAGATCTCAAAATGCATATTTATGAAAACTAAAGCAGAAACAACGGTCCATTTAATTGATCTTAAAGAAAACACCATTTTAAAGACAAGTTATAAGGAATAATTGATACCTGTTCAATACAAGACACTCGTAGCTCGGTTCCTGCTACTTCATCGACTTTTTCATCTACAAAGTCATTGACTTTATACGTAACAGATCCCAAATGGTCAACTGTATTCACCAGAGCCTTTATCGCATAATCTTTCAGTGTCTCCACGACTCTACATAAACACATAAAACTTATAAAAAACCAAAAGAAAAAGGTATAATGACTAATAATCTTAGATGTATGCCAAGAGCATTGAAAACAGAACAATGACTAGCGAGAAGAATAAACTCACTCACATCTGTTTTTGTTCATCTTTGAGTAGGATAGTTCAAAATATTCAGCTGCTGAATACAACTGTGTTCTTAGATTCTTCAGATCCTGTAAACAAGATGTATTACTATATCTCTCTTTTTTTTGCTAATTCGTATAACATGGAAAGAAAAATTTAAAGACTTAAGAAATGATTACAAGACAAACTAAAACTATTCAACATCAAATTTTAGAACATACCTTAAGACTATCAGAAAATAGCATGCTCTGTTGCATAGAGATCTCATCGTAATTAGAGGATTCTCGGGGCATAGGCATTGTAGCCGCTGCACTCATTTTGATTCAAAGATTAAAGATGGAATCTCAAACCCTGTCCTCTCTTCACTGTGAAAATGAAATGATCAATAAGATGATGAAAACAAAAACAGTCAAATCTTCAGCGATGGTACTTGTAAGAATATTTGAAAGCCACATTTTTTATAACATATGAACTGAAAAAGGAGAACTGATTCAAACTTACACAATCAAAAGGTAAGAGAAGATCCAAGCAAAGTAATTGCAGACAATGAAAACAAACAAATGGGTCTGACAATAATATGAGAGACTAATATTCCAAGTTGAGAATAAGGTAGAGTGAGACTGAAGCTGAGAATGGAACCCCATTTATTGAACAACAGAGAGTTTCTCATTGAATGGATGAATATATATACTTGTTACCATCATAGAAATAAAATAACAAGAGCACAAATCTTTGACAATGAAAAGTTGATCTTTGATCCGAACACCCTTAAAGACTTGGTATTATCAGCTGCAATTTGAAATAACATTTCTTCAAGCTTTCTAGCAAACATACTAAAGTACCTAAATACTATCTTTTAGATCCATGGAAAGCACAAGTCTCATGCTTTCGGTATCCAACTAATCCAAATAGAAGATTTCGGTATCCAAATGAAATCACAGATCTTGGGATTTCTAACATTTTGTAGCTATTTAAAGGAATTTTATAACCAAAGATTATATGATTCTGTGGATGTTTAAGGTAACAAGAACACGCTAACTAACCTTAATAAAGAATAACAAACAGACAAGAAGAAGAATCCACAGCTCTAAAGCAACCAAACAATTTGATCTGAAACAAAACAGATTTTGTCTGAATCTTTCACCAATACTCTTTTTTAAGTCTATAAGAAATTAACAAAATCTCCCAGAAATGGGGCATATACAAATAAAAATTAAATAATTAGAATTTTCAACCAACCCAGATCAATATTAACTATAGAGTATCAGGTCTCATTTTACTAATCAATAACTGTAACTTTTTTTTCCATAAGCATATGAACAGACACACAAAGACCAGTTCAAGTTAATAATCCAAAACCCTAACAAAAGAACTGTAATCCAAATTAGAATCAAGAACATTGACAAGTTCCAACTTGTTTTACTATATGAACAGAGGTCGCAAAACCCAATTCAAATTCACTGATAAATATCCTGAAGATGGTTTTTAAGAGAACCAAGTCGTCTAAAGCCTCAACCTTTTTTTGACATTTTTAGTTTAACTGAATTTTTCTGACAAGACGAATGAGAACAAACAGATAATGGGAATAGGCAGAAGAATACACAAGAAACAAATTAAGATATTGTTCTCACTCCAAGCCAGCCTCTTGCTTTTGTTTCTTTCCTCCCGCTAATTTGCTGGAGACACAGATTGAACAAATGGGGATTTTAAAGAGCAACAAAAAGACTCTCTTTTTTTTGGAAGGTTTTACACGTACACACGACGAAAGAGGAAAGGGAGAGACAAGAGAGTAATTAGAGGGGAATTAATGGAAGAAAGTGAAGAAAAAGGCAAGAGTTTGGTATCACAGACCTCAATTCCCCACTCACTTACCCACTTTTGTCCATCAATTCCGGAGCGACGCTCGGTCTTTTTTTCTTCGTCATTTATTTCTTTTATTGATAAAAATTTTACAAAAAAAAATAATTTTAGTTCATAAAATATATATAAATTCAACATTTCATCTATAAACGTAAATGAATTCAGTGACCAAAAACAAAGAAAAATAAAATTTTATTTAAATCATTAATAAATCTTAAACAAAATATTTATTTTAAGTTTTAAATAGAAATAGACAAAATAGTATAACTTTTTCCGCATATCTCCATTTGGAGTTTATAATATATGTGACTAAAAATGGTTTTTAGTATATCTTTAGTTCTGAATTTTCGTTATTTCAACATCGTAAATATCTTTTGCGTATCTATATCAGTTTTTTTTTGTGTCACGATAATGTAAAATGATTAATTTTGTGTCTATTCCAACATACATTTTATTGTTCTAATTATTTTTGTATTTCCAAAGAAAATTAGATAAAATTAGATTACAATTAAACACTGAAATTTTTCTATGAGGAAAAAAATATCCGTATGGTAAGATGTTGTATTAGCTATAGATATAGAATTGGTTCAATTGGTTTAGTAAACCAAAATGTAATCTACATTTTGGTTAACCGGATTCTCTCCTCTATAAAGAGATCCGATTGTAACAAACATTCTTTAAGAGAGTAAAATAACAAACTTTTCCTTCTTCGTTAATCTTGTTCGATGAACTCTCTGCAACTAATATGGTATCAGAGCATCTTGCTCCAATTCGCACTCTTTTCTTCTTGAATCTGTGAAGATTTCTTTGTGAATCTCATCGATTCATCATCCGCGATACTTGTTTGTTCGAAAATCAGCTGGAGATTTCAAGGTCTTGCGATGGTTACCGTTCAGAGAGCGAAGCGTCGTACAAGAAGATCTACTAGGGATTCAGCTGAGAACTCACCAGTTCGTGTTCAACCTTCACCTACATTGCCGAATTTGTCTCCGATTCAAACAAATTTCAGCTCCGATTCAAGATCGCAGATTCCGCCACCGCCACAGTTTAATTTCACGGATGTTAATTGCTCTCCTTATGTACTCACCAATGGAGAGAATCCGGGGGTGGTGGTTGGTAGGGTGGTAATGCAATTATTACTGAAGGTACTTGACGGATCTAACTATTCGACTTGGAAAATCGCGATGTTTGTTGCTTTGGATGCGAAAAATAAGATAGTTTTGTTGATGGTTCTTTACCAAGACCACCTGAGTTTGATCTTAGCTTTAGAGTGTGGTCAAGGTGTAACAGTATGGTCAAATCATGGATTTTGAACTCTGTAACAAAGGAGATTTACAAGAGTATTCTTAGGTTCGATGATGCGGCTGCTATTTGGAAAGATTTGATGACTAGGTTTCACATTACAAATCTACCAAGAACTTATCAGATAATGCAGCAGATTTGGTCTCTTCAACAGGGAACGATGAGCCTATCTGAATACTATACATCATTAAAGACATTGTGGGACAATTTGGAAGGAGCTGATTGTACTGGAACTTGTAGAGTTTGTAAATGTTGCAAAGAAATGTGACCAGAGATGATCATGCCAAAACTGTGAAGTTTCTCTCAGGTCTAAATGAGTCTTACGCGACCATTAGAAGTCAGATCATTATGAAGAAACCTATTCCGGACCTTGCTGAGATTTACAACCTTCTTGATCAGGATCACAGTCAACGTAACATCACTACTCTTTCAAATCATGCCTCCACATTCAATGTTGCTGCTTCAGTGGATCAGTGTGCAGTGAATGCTACACGCTCATTTCAGAACAATCCTCGACAGAATAAAGTTCAATGCTCTCACTGTGGATACACTGGGCACAATGTTGACACTTGTTACAAAATTCATGGATACCCTCCGGGTTTTAAACACAAACAGAAACCAGTTTCATCTAATGATAAAGCCAAGCCAGTGGTTGCTAATCTTGCACTCACAGATGGGAAACAAAAAGTCAGCACAGGCATTGGACCAGATGGAATTGCAGAATTGGTGGGGAGTATGTCAAAGAGCCAAATTCAAGATGTGATAGCTACTTCAGTACTCAGCTTCACTCTTCTGCACAACCAGTCACGATTGCCTCCGTTGCATCATCAAGTGACATAAATGGTTCTGCATTTGATGGTATTTCTTATTCCCTCTCAACACTTTGGTTTATAGGTGCTTTGACATCTTCTGATAATGTGCTAGTTCCTAGTACTTGGATTGTTGATAGTGGAGCTACTCATCATGTTTGCTATGATAGAAACTTGTTGATAGCTTATCCACTGATTTAAATAGAACCGTAACACTACCTAATACTCAAAAGGTGAACATTGCTGGTATTGGATCAATTGAGCTGGATGAGAATATCACATTGCATAATGTGTTGTATATTCCAGAATTCAGACTTAACCTTCTCAGCGTAAGTAAGTTGACAAAGGATTCCAAATCCAAGATTTATTTTGATGAGGATTCTTGTGGAATTCAGGATCGTATCAAGGAGCGGATGATTGGACACGGTAAACAGATTGGAGGTCTATATGTCCTAGATACTACTTGTAATAGTTCTAGTTTTGACAATAACTCTTCTGTTCCATATTGTTCTGCTGTTGTTGATAATGCCCTATGGCATAGTAGATTAGGACATCCTTCTTATGAGAAAGTTGATGTTCTCCATGATGTACTTGGTTTACAAAAGAGGAATAAAGATGAGTCAGTTCACTGTTCAATTTGTCAAAAGGCAAAGCAGAAACACTTATCGTTTCCTTCGAAGAACAATATGTCCACTCAAGCTTTTGATCTCATTCATATCGACACTTGGGGACCATTCTCTACTCCTACTGTAGAAGGCTACAGATTTTTTGACTATTGTCGATGACTACAGCCATGTTACATGGGTGTTTTTAATGAAGACCAAGAGTGATGTCTTACAGATTTTTCCGGATTTTATCAAGATGGTTGAAACTCAATTTAACACGTGTGTCAAGGCAGTGAGATCAGATAATGCTCCTGAATTGAAGTTTGAAAAGTTATACAAAGTGAAAGGTATTATCTCATATCATTCATGCCCAACACCACAGCAAAACTCAGTTGTGGAAAGGAAGCATCAGCACATATTAAATGTGGCTAGAGCTTTATTATTTCAGTCATGTTTGCCTCTAGAGCATTGGGGAGATTGTGTATTGTCTGCAGTTTTCTGATTAACAGGCTTCCTTCTCCTTTCTCACCAACAAGTCGCCATTTGAGAGTTACATTCCAATCCGGTACCAGACTACACTTCACTCAAAGTCTTTGGCTGTTTGTGTTAGCTCTACAAGCACTCAACGAAGACATAAATTTGAGCCAAGAGCAAAAGCATGTGTCTTTCTCGGCTACCCTGCAGGTTTTAAGGATACAACTTCTTGATTTGGAAACCAAGTTGTTCACATCTCACGACATGTTGTGTTTTTTGAAACAGTATTTCCCTTTGCAACAAAACAAGACTATTCCTCAGATATTTTGAATATACAGTTCCCACCAGCTCAGTAATAGAGAAACCTCAAACTCTCGAGCTGGTGGAACCTGTACTAACTGATGAACTACCTTCCTGTAGTACTGATACAAATCATAAGCGCCAGTCTCGCCCTCCAGGATACCTACAAGATTACTACTGTAATGCAGTACCAGATGTTGAGAAAGATGTAAGGTACCCCATTTCTGCTTACATCAATTATGCACAACTTTCTGAGGAGTTTACTGCATACATTTGTGCTGTTAATAAGTATCCGGAACCAGTACTTATGCTCAAGCTAAGAAGATTAAGGAATGGCTTGATGCAATGGAAATTGAGATTGATGCATTAGAGAGTACCAATACTTGGTCAGTTTGTTCTCTACCTGATGGGAAGAAACCAATCGGATGTAAATGGGTTTTTAAAGTGAAACTCAATGCTGATGGGACACTAGAAAGGTATAAGGCACGTTTAGTGGCAAAAGGGTATACACAAAAAGAAGGGATAGACTATGTTGATACATTCTCTCTCTGTAGCAAAAATGACAACAGTCAAGACTCTCTTATCTGTTTCAGCTGCAAAGAATTGGAGTCTGCATCAATTGGACATATCTAATGCCTTTTTAAATGGTGATCTCGACGAAGAGATCTACATGAGCTTGCCTCCAGGTTATTCACCAAACAGGAGGATCTTTGCCAGAGAATGCAGTTCTCAGATTACAA